>CM042074.1:9818324-10450759 GCA_023509865.1 Trypoxylus dichotomus | reverse complement strand
TTCACGTAAAGTTACTTGCTTTGAGGATTCAGAAATGTTTTTAGGATTTTTTGATCAGACGAAGTTAGAAAACTATGAAAAGGATCTCTATTGCATCAAGGTTAGTAAAATCCTTACAAGTGCGAAAAAAAGAGAAGGTAAATTTTTCATCTGTCTATTTTGCAGGCCTAGAAACATCCCACTTTTCCGACGGCTTGAAGAGACTGGAGCACCATTTGAAAAAGTGTATTGATCTTCGAGGAGTCTATATCGAAAAATAAATATATAAAACCATAGCAATACCGTGTTTTTTTTGTCGATTCAGGAAACATATCGGGTCATCCTCGTAGTTATACGTTTCTTCCAAGTTTGATCAAAAATTTCGTAACGTTTGTTAGTGTAGCAATTACCATATTATACAGTATAATACTACAATATTAATTAACACAATAAATATAAGTATTATACCTTACCTTTATACACATAACAAGTCAATAGATAAAAAAGTCGATCTAATTTAATTATTATGGCGAGCAGTACCTTTGAAACCGTAGAAGAACTAAAACCCACAGCCAAAAAAGAACAAAAGAAAAAAACGTCAATACCCAAAACCCGCCAGCAAACACGGTCGTAGTGGCGAGCTCACAAATCCATCAAGAACGAAGACGTATTCTTGTATAGAAAGAACAAGCGATACACCTGACCCGAAACCTGCGATAAGTTGAAAAGGGCCAATACTCAAGAGGACAAGCACGAATGACTCACGACGTCAGGTGTAAGGAACGCAGTTTAGAGCATATAATAACTATTATTCCCGTTTCCTATTGTCGATGCGTGCAGCACATAGTACCCACCTTAGAACTCTGTTTGGGTCAGATCCAATTGTGTATACTTCTATAATACCTTCCGTTTCTATTCCACCTTTTTCTTTTATGATATACGTATACATACCTTGGTACTACGTGCATAACGAATTGGCTTCGTGTTTTCGGAACCGTCCTGCTCCTTTTTTTTTTTTGGTAAGCGACCGCGCTGGAGATAGTCTTTGATTTTGTACCTGTTATGCAAAGACGCATTTCGGAGCGGCATTTTTATTTGTTCCCGCCTTTTTCCTCGACATCTACGTTGTGTTTGTGTATGTGAGTGTATGCGAGAGTAAAATGTACGTTACAACCAAGATGAGTCATTCGAATCTATGAAATTACAAACGTATTATTCACATGCTTGGCGTGACGTTGTACTACTACACCATCTCACACACACATAGGAACGTTACATAATTCATTTACTACTTAGGAAGGCTAATTTAGCCTAGTATACAATGTTTACTATCTGAGAGTGTTTGCTAGTTATGCACGAAAAGTCGTAAAAGGTACAATTAAACGCTAAATATGAAAAAAATAAACAGATTGCGCTTTGATGTCATTTGGCTATCATAATAATAGTTATTATTATAATTGCCTTGTAATTGGATAATTACGTTATCTGTCCGGCAATAAAGTATTATTATTGTTATTATCATAAAGCAGAAAAAGGAAAGCGAATGCGGGACAATAATCCTTAGTATTAATAATAATGAATAAAGTATTTATTTTAATGCATATTTAAATTATCTATTTATGATTTGCTATGGTAATGAAAGTCGTCAAAAATTTTTTAAATATCCCGTTGTCCACAGTTAACCGTGTGATTACACAATTTAAACGCAAGGAAAAAAACAACAGTGGAGCCGACACCAAGTCGTGCCGGATCTTCTGAAAGAAGTAAAAGGGTGCTTGTGCGCGAAGTGTTAAGAGAACCGCGAAAAAGTACAGCTGAGCTTGCGGCAACTTCACAGAAAAGTCAGCGCACCGTTCTGCGATACCTCCACAGTGTGAGGATGTATAAAAGGGTGGCAAAGAAAAAAACCTCTCCTTACGGCGTTTCAAAAACGGCGCCGAATGGCTTGGGCAATCGAAATGCGAACGAAGCCCGAAGAGTTTTGGCAGTCGGTCATTTTTTCAGACGAAAGCAGATACTGCCAATTTAATGATGGTGGTCGTACGTGGGTATGGAGACGTTCGTCACAGCAACTGAACGACAAATTTTTGCATCATACAGTGAAATACGGCGGTGTGAACTTCATGGTGTGTAGTAATCTGCGACGGAAATATAAATGCGGCAAAATATATCCAAATATTAACAGATGGACTACTGCCGATACTCGACAACGCCATTTTATCTAAAGAAGACGGCACTTTTATGGAAGATGGAGCACCCTGCCACAAAGCAAGAACAACAACCACATGGACAGAGGAACAGGGGATTCGGATTTTACCATGTCCAGGCCAATCACCAGACATGAATCCGATGGAGAATGTTTGGCACATAATCCAGACAAATATGGCGAAACGACCCCGAAAACCCAGCAATAAGGAAGAACTCGTGTCAGTTGTTACAGAAGAGTGGTTAAATATTCCAGAAGACACGTCATTTAATAAATTCTATGCCACGACGACTCGCAGCACTTCACGCAAATAAAGGTGGATCGGCAAAATATTAGTCTAATTCAAAAATTTTAAAATATTTTGTATATATAACGAGAATAGAATCTTTTTTTAATTAGTAGGTGTCTATTTTATTCTGTCACCCTAGTGTATTCGTATCGTTTATTTATAGAATTACCTATTGTACCCTTAACATTCTTACGTAGCATATCAAATTCGTCTACTATTTCGACTGATTCCGAGAGCGACATTCCTTGCGTTTCTAGTTTACGAATGGAACTTGAAACAAAGCTATAATTTGACTTAATATACAAAAGGTTTTGTAGCAATTCTGTTGATGTTACTATCTTTTTACAGTTTTCTAGAGCAATACTGCTGACTGCGTGAGGTACTTTCGTCAGATATATTATGTTTGCATTATTTTTGCAGAAATGATTTCAAATTAACATTGTTTAATCTTGCTAATGGTGTGTTAGACGAAATTAATGCGTTAGACAGATCCGTATTATATTCTTCTTGTTCTGAGCTTCGTGAAGTTGATCCTACATACTGATATATGCTGTACTCATGCGGATCGCTTTAGTTTTTCACATTTTCCAATATGTGATGGAGTTTTAGCGTGTTGATCAATCAAGTATTTTCTCTCACAAAATACCTACGACAACAATTGCCGTTTTATATCAAAAGTTAAAGAATTTAAAAACAATTGTAAAGCTTTTAGTAAAATTAAACCTATCAGTTTACTGTAGACTCGACAAAATATTTTGTCCCCATCCTTTACCAGTTCTGGATACGGCTTAATCCATAAAGAAATGTTGTTCGCTATACTCATTGTATGTACGCACAGTATTTAAAAACGTAATACAATTACATGCTGTTTCGCTCAAAGATATTCAATGAATGAATAGTTTATTTAGGAATTAATAATAATAAAACGTATTTACCATATCCTTTCTGCTAGGCGAAATTAAACATGTGCAGTTCTTGGAAAAAAGTATACGAGAAACCAATGTAAAAGATTTATCGTTCTGAGAATTGTCTGTTGACGATCTACATTAGGAATTACTAAGAATTTTTACTTATAGAAAGGATAAGTAAAAGCCTAATATGCAATATATGCAACTTTTGTAAAAATATGCATAGAAATGCCTAAATATGCAATCACTAATTAGCGCGAAATAACTTCAATTAGTGCAATACGTCTACATATAGACTATAATTAAAGATATGCAAAAAGTAAAATATATCCACTTTGCATATAATCCGGTCTCTAATTGTAACTTTATGACATTATTTCTCAAATGGAGAATAACATCATAATTTGAGATAAGAACCAGGTCAGAAAATCGTCGATTAAATCCCTTCCATATTCAAAATCCATTGACGTCTAGTGGTTGAATCACACCTGTTGTTTTCTTTGGTATTGCCACTATTGGAACACCTTTGTTGAATGCAACCTTTTTCTTGAAGGAGTCTGGACAGTAACAGGTCATGACGTATGCTTAAGTAGCTATGACCTATGTTACATACTTCTATCTCACTTGTGTATACGTAAGCTTCTGACTTTTGAATATAGCACTTGTCTTCACTTTATGGACGAAACGATGACGTAACTACAAACTTTCGTGATTTGATCTGTACACTACCGTCCATATTAGTTCGGACACCCACAAAAATGTTGTAAACTCTACTAAAAGGCCATCCGAAAGTGTATTGTGTATTGATAAATGCTTTAGTTCCTAAATAAACTTGCTTGTTCGTGCGTTAGTGTATCTGTTTGTGTGAACCTGATTAAAGTTATTAAAAAGCCGAGAGAAAAATCGACAAGTTTAGAAAAGCTCTCTGTAATTTTTGTTTTTCATCAAGAAGGTTATTTCGAGCATCAAAAATCCGAAAAAATACATGTTAATAGATCGACTGCTAGTGATATAATTCGTCGACATTAACGCAAGGGTGTGTTCAGGTCGTAAGAGAATAACAACTGATGCCGACAATGAGCGCATAAAATTGCCGAGCAAGCGAAATAAGAGAGTGACAGCACCAAAAATTGCCGCCGAAGTGAATCGCGACCAAGCAAGAAAGATTTCTGTTACTACAGTGAAAAGAAGATTAAAAGTCGCAAATCTTCACGGCTACAGTGGGCAGAAACTTATAGAATTTGGACAGTGGATGATCAAGGCGCATTTTTGTAAGAAGAGAGGAAGGACAAAGAATGTTACAAGCCAATTACAACACCAACTGTCAAGCAAGGAAGAAGTTCTGTGGTTGTTTAGGGTTGCTTCTCCTACGCCGGTACAGGAGACTTTAAGCGAATCGAAGGTATTTTGTGAAAAAAAGGTTATTTAGTAATATAAAATTATATATATGAATATAAATTATGCAGTACAACGACCTCAAACACTCAGCAATGATATGTAAAAATGTCTTAAATGAAGAACGAGATAATGCAAGTTTACAAATAATGACGTGGCCGCTGCAAAGCCCCGATCTAAACCCCATCGAGCTGTTATGGGATGAATTGGGCAGGAGGGTCCGAAAAGTATGCTATACCTCCGTAGGCCACCTATGGAACATTTTACACGAGGAATGAATTAATATGACAAATAGAGTCCTTGAGAAACCAGTGGAGCGGATGCCTCGGATCGTGAAAAGGGAGTTTCTTTGATGAACGGAATGTTCAAGAAGTTTTTGTTTATTTTTCGTTAGAATTACTTTTATAGTTTAATTTTAATCTTAATAAGATGCAATAAAAATTTTAAGTTTTGGAAAAATGAGTTCTCGTTCTTTTTTTAAATTTATTTGCGTCCGAACTAATATGGACGGTAGTGTATATGTTAGTCGTAGTGAAGAAACTATATCATGTCTTCTACTACGCGTAGATATGTAAATGGTGCCGATTTGTTATGCTCACGAAGTAGCGTAACATTTGTACACTAGGGTGACAGAATAAAATAGACACCTACTAATTAAAAAAAGATTCTATTCTCGTTATATATACAAAATATTTTAAAATTTTTAAATTAGACTAATATTTTGTCGATCCACCTTTACTTGCGTGAAGTGCTGCGAGTCGTCGTGGCACAGAATCTATTAAATGATTAATGGTGTCTTCTGGAATATTTAACCACTCTTCTGTAACAGCTGCCACGAGTTCTTCCTTATTGCTGGGTTTTCGTGGTCGTTTCGCCATATTTGCCTGGATTATGTGCCAAACATTCTCTATCGGATTCATGTCTGGTGATTGGCCTGGCCATGGTAAAATCCGAATCTCCTGTTCCTCTTTCCATGCGGTTGTTGTTCTTGCTTTGTGGCAGGGTGCTCCATCCTCCATAAAAGTGGCGTCTTCTTTAGATAAAATGGCGTTGTCGAATATCGGTAGTAGTCCTTCTGTTAATATTTGGATATATTTTGCCGCATTTATATTTCCGTCGCAGATTACTAATTGCGCTCTTCCACCATACGATATCGCGCCCCACACCATGATGTTCACACCGCCGTATTTCACCGTCCGATGCAAAAATTTGTCGTCCAATTGCTGTGACGAACGTCTCCATACCCACGTACGATCACTATCACTGAATTGCCAGTATCTGCTTTCGTCTAAAAAAATGACAGACCGCCAAAACTCTTCGGGCTTCGTTCGCATTTCAATTGCCCAAGCCATTCGGCGCCGTTTTTGAAACGCCGTAAGGAGAGGTTTTTTCTTTGCCACCCTTTTATACATCCCCACACTGTGGAGGTATCGCAGAACAGTGCGCTGAGCTTTCTGTGAAGTTGCCGCAAGCTCAGCTGTACTTTTTTGCGGTTCTCTTAACACTTCGCGTACAAGCACCCTTTTACTTCTTTCAGATTGTCCGGCACGACCTGGTCTCGGCTCCACTGTTGTTTTTTTCCTTGCGTTTAAATTGTGCAATCACACGGCAAACTGTGGACAACGGAATATTTAAAAATTTACTTATTTCACGTTGCGAAGCGCCGCGTTCACTCTGGCCAACGATGCGACCCCGGGTGAAGTCGCTAATATCCCTCGAACCTTGTAAGTGAGGCATAGTTGTAACGATACTAAACTATGACGATTTCCTTCCGATACATCTACCCCTACCTTAATGACAAGAGAAAGTTCTTAATTCGTTCTTAGAATTTAGCTGTTTACATATTTATACCGCTTTACCTGGTGTCTATTTTATTCTGTCACTCTAGTGTATTTATATCATAAGAAAACACTAAAAATGGGCGTCAATTTTTTTAATAAGAAAAAAAAAATTGAGTATGGAACACCACACATGTCAGAAGATGTCAAAGATTTCGCTCTTTTGGCGGGTGCCTTTCGTTCTGTTTAATTCAGGACCATATTTCCGTTAAATCTAGCAACAAAATATTTTCGCATATCGAAAGTAATTCACGGAATTACGTCGAAGATATCGTTCCTATAACTGGCGATTCTATAGAAGTCTGTTCGCGTATGTGGTTGTGTATTACATCAACGTAAAAGGCCAAGTCTTCGCCTCCAACCGTAGCAAAGCGCTATCGACCGTCCAGCCGCTATTTGTAGCGAAGCATGTGTGGCGCCAGTCATGCCCTACCTTCCAAGAACGTTTGGCGTCGCCGCTTCTCGTCGCGACGCTGTACTATTCGATTGCCAGCGCGACGACCGACGGCTGTATTCGCCTTTTAATAGGTCAGTTTTTGATTATTATTTAACATCCGACCGTGCAGACGAGAGAAGGA
This sequence comes from Trypoxylus dichotomus, assembly GCA_023509865.1. Taxonomy (NCBI): domain Eukaryota; kingdom Metazoa; phylum Arthropoda; class Insecta; order Coleoptera; family Scarabaeidae; genus Trypoxylus; species Trypoxylus dichotomus. Next base: position 10,443,566 of record CM042074.1, on the reverse strand, counting down.
GGAATTATTATAACAGAATTACATAATTGCGAATCGAACTACTCATCAGAGCACTGGATAAGCGTATTTACTCGCTGTACCGTCTGTTTCAAGATATAGCGCGGAATGCAAGCCTTTACAGTAGCACGAGCACAGAAACTTTGAAAGTTTGTGTTTACCAACAAGGGTTGACGAGAAAATTATCGCAGTAAATCAGTAATGCGTTTGTTTATATTTGCGTACTATAAATTGAAACACACAACAATAGGAACGAACAAGTTGTTTACTGTGTTAGTTCAATTACACAGGATGCGGCAAAATAAACGTGCACGTACTTCGTTCCAGATTTTATTATTTTGCCTTCTTTTAGCATTCATTCTTACGTACATGTAATAACAAGGTGATATAGTTTTGACAATTAAGGAAATAATTTTGACAAAAGGGGTAATACTTTGACATACATAGCACCCTCCTTAATTAAGATGTGAAACAGTTTTGAGCAATAGTGAAGTACATTTGACAAAGGAGGAAAACCAAAGGAAACTTACTGTAATACGAGGGCGACCTGAAATATTTCCGGAGTAGACAAGAAGAACACGGTACTGATGTAGTTTTTTATTTTTCCATGCAGTCTCCTCGAAGGTCAATACACTTTTTCAAGCGGCGTTCCAGTCTCTACAAGCCATCGGAAAAGTAGGAATGTTTCGAAGTCATGCAAAATAACCATCAGTAGCGGCGATGACCTCATTTGAGAAAAATCTCTTTCCTCCCAGTGATTTTTTCTGGTTTGGGAATAAGAAACAGTCGCTGAGGGATAGGTTCGGTGAATACGAAGGACGCGAGACTAATTCGTAGCGCAACTCATTCAATTTGGACACGACGGTGCATTGTCGTGGTGGAAAAGCAATTTCTTTCCTTTGTAAACAAGGCCGTTTCTTCTTCAATACTGCATCGAATCGGGTCAATAAAGCGCTGTAGTATTGACCCGTGATCGTTTTTTCCCTCTGCAGGTAGTCGATGAGGATCACACCTTGGGAACCCCAAGAAATGGTCGTCATCACTTTTCCGGCCGATGGAACGGTCTTTGCTTTCTTGGGAGCCGATTCGCCCGGAGAAGTCCACTGCTTCGACTGTTCCTAGGTCTCCGGTATGTAGTGCTAGATCCTAGTCTCATCCACAGTTACGAAACGCATGAAGAAATCCCTTGGATTTCGTTGGATCCTGGCCAGACACTCCTCCGAAACGGTCACCCGATTTCGTTTTTGCTCCGGTGTCAGCAATAGCGGTACCCATCGCGCCGAAAGCTTTTTCATACCCAAAATTTCGTGTAGCATATGGCCAACGGGTTCTTCTGAGATGCCTATTGTCTCAGCTATCTCTTGCAACTTCAATCGGCTATAGGCTAATACGACATCGTGAATCTTGCCAACCATTCCATCGTTGGTAGCGGTTTTTGGGCGTCCACTGCGTGATTCGTCACTTGTGCTTGTGCGGTCACGTCTGATCCCCCTCACCCAGAAGCTGATGGTCGAAAATGATGGAATACATCCGCCATGAACCTCTAGCAAAATATTTAAAATTTTCATGACCGTTTTCGCAGCCATATAGAAGTGTTTGATCACTGCACGAAATTCGATTTTACCCATTTTTGCGGAACCTACTAACTTGCTACACAAAACACACTCTTAAACAACAACTATTGACAGTAGACGTCTAAAATTTTGACAGTTGCCATAGAAAAGGTTGCCCTTGCCGACCAATGAATCCACATCAACCTTCGTGCGCCATCCCCTGCCGATTCCAGGAATATCTCAGGTCGCCCTTGTACACTGCCGCTTGCGAATGTTTGAAGACTACAATTACATTCATATACATTTTTTTTGGATGTTACATGAACCAAAGAATAAAGTTGGACAATTACTTTAAAAAAAGAAATTAACAATTAGAAATTAGTGATTGCAACAACGAAAAAATCTGACATTATAGAATACAAAATTGATAGCACAAAGAAAAGGATATATTTTAGGCGATGCCTTAGCAGATAACATTGAAGATAACGTTGCTCGCTAAAGACAAAGTCCCTAGTTTTACGTCAGATATTGAAAATTACTGTAGTGTACTCATTTAAGGTGCAACAAAGATATAGTATTACAGAAAACACGGTTTCCAAATCTGTAGACGTCTTTAGAATAATGTCTCGGTAAACCTGTCCGGTAATTTCCTAAAATTAACCTTTCAAAAAGGAAAAAAGAAACCAGGTAAAGCTCACCTATTTATGTAATTTGCGTTGTCCCTCTTGGGTTAGGTAGGTGGTCAGGTAGGTAAGTACAAATGCTTACCTATATTTCAGTCATCCCAGGAAACGTCAAACTTCGGGTAAAGTGCACGTAGATCGGTTTACTTTTAATTATTGCCAATTGAATTAGCGTTGTAAGATTAGTCACGTCTCCTTTTCTATTATTTTTTTTATAACAACATGATTTTTTGTCGTTTATTATGTTCAATTCTGAAGGTATATCGTATACTATTTTCCTGGATCTATCCAAAGCATTCAAGCGTGTCGATCATTCAAAAGTTTTAGAGATACTGACATAATTTTTCTACGGTATTTATTAGAAATTTATATTGGCATTGTTATCACACTTTAGTGTATGTATTTAATTTCACCTATGCTACTTAAAAAAGCAAATGCAGATACGGTTATTGATAACATTTTCTCAATTGGCTTTAAAGTAAGTGTTAAGGACTTAACATTGTTTTTTGTATTTTATAAATTTTTTACTACTATGTATTTTATTTTCTTTGCATTATTATTTTCATTTAGAATATTACTTTATTTTTATTTTTATATTTATTTATTTTGCTCTCTTATATACAATTTTATTTTAATATGTATGTACATTACGCATTGTATATGTATGCAAGCCAGCCATTCGCATTACGCTAGCTAAAACTGCCTAATTAGAAATCATTCACTGCAACGTCGTCGGATATGTAATGGGAGTTTTCTTAACATTTAAGGTACACAAGCATAGGAAGTCGTCTCCCGCGCGACGGTCGAGGTATTAGCGATCGTGTACTCTCGGTCACCTTTCGTGCCTCGTCGTAACGTGTACAGTAACGTCGTCGTAAGATTATTAGAGATTTCTAAGATTTTCTAGGTTTGGCGGGAATCGTCGAGGACGTTGTCTATACATTTATTTCTGGCGGGAGTCATTTGGTAACGTCGTCGAATCGCATGTATAGATTTCTTTAATAAGTACAAATTCTTGATTTTCTATCATCGTACGTCGAGGCTACTGTGTCCATTGTCGTCTATACATATTTTTAGTCTTTGGCTAAGTTTGTGTCGGAAATTATTTTGGTGAGATTGTCGGCGCGCATGTATAGACATCTTCTATAAGTACGATCACTCCGCTTCTTGCTGACGGTTGTTGCGGCCGCAGCGCCCGTTGTCTTTTGTACGTTTGTTCGGTCCTTGTCGTATCGGGACTTAGAAATTTTTTCATTTAGTTGCTCGTCGTAGCGGACGAGTGCCACGGACCAGTTTTCTTATGTAGTGTCGGCATCATCGCTCCGTTTTACTTGTCGGTGCGCAGTTCGCACATTTGCTGGTTACTGGCTTTTTCCCTTCTTTGGGGTGCAGTAGCAGAGAGCTAAAGATTGCACATAGCGTAATATTTCAAACGAGAACGCCTGGGTAGCTGTGACATTACTTTTGTATTGAGATCGGCTATTATCGCTACTGTCGCCCTCGACCAGGCGTTCAAGCTCTAAGAGATAGGATGGGTTCCCCTATAAATGTGAAAATAACGAACGTATTTGGTTCAAGTACAAATACATGCCAATGATACAGGGCCAAGTCCCTTAGGCAAATTTAAAACAAGGAAAGTATATTAGGCTCCCGGAAAGGGACATATAAATAAGCATAGCGCCGAGGTGCGCTTATAGATTTAAGAAATAAATAGGGTTGGCTCCCCTATAAAAAGGTAGTGGTGCATGCAAACAGGTAGAGGCATTAGTACATGCCTCTAACAAAGCTTCAGCGGAAGCATATAAGAGTTTAACCTTTTAAACAGAATTAAGACATGGCTTTGCAACGTACATGCTGAGGCATTTACTTTATGTTGCTACCAATGAAAATACATATACACATGCTAATGTACATTACATGTATACGAGAGCTCGAATAACTGCAATTATTGTAAATATATATATCTTACGTACATCGTACATGTACATAGGCAAGAGTGCAAACCGTGTAACTATTTTATTTTTAAATATATTTTTTTTGCGCATGCGCATTGCGTTTCACTGTACAACCTTTCCTTTAGTAAATAAGCGAACATACTCTATAAGTAAGTATTGGTCAAGTAATTCAGGAATTTACGAGCAGGCTACAGCGGCGCTGTTCTTCAAACCAGGAGAACGTAACAGTAAGAAAAATGTAGAATAAGTAAGTTAGAGTATCTTTCATAGATTGTTCCCCTTTTGATAATAAAATCTGTAAAGCCCAAGACCACTTTATACACACGCTGCCCTTGAAAGTTCTAATACATAAGCTGGCAATATTTTTTCCTAAATTTGCAGATAACTTATACATGATTAAATTAAAGTACTATGAGATTGTTCAACGATTTTCCCAAGAGAAACGCATATATACAGAGGGAGTAAAAACTAAGGTAGGAGTTGGTTGTGCGTTTAGTATTTCGGAAATGCAATAAAGCGAAAGCCATGCGCTACCGAAAGAAGCCAGTGTATTTACTGTAGAGGCAACAGCTATAACAAAAGCTATGGAAACTATACTAGGAATAGGTAGGGACAACTGTGCTCAAAAGTTTCCAAAACTTTAATTGCTCTTCGTCGTCACTCATAGGAGAAATGCTGTTGTTAGACTGTAATCTGTGACAACGCGGCAAAACTATAAAGTATATTTGGATAAAAGGACATGCTAACATTGGGTTTAATAAGGAGGTAGATAAACTTGCAAAGGCGGCTTGCAATAATAATGACTCTAAAGAAAACATCTTACTACCACAATCGAACTTCTTGAATAAGATTAAAAATAGATCTTATAAAGATTTGTAGAGGCATTACACTAGTGTGTTTAAGAATAATCCCACCAACTACTACAAGATTTTCCCCGAAATTAAAAGTAACCGGTCATATAATAGAAACACCGTTAAAAGAAATATGATTTCACAGATTTTAAGGTTATCGTTCAATCATGGGAGGTATCCAGCACATCTTCATAAAATCCATGTGTCGAACAGTGGTACATGCACTTTTTGCGACACCGAAAAATCCATTTCTTTGTTAACGACTTGCTTATCATCAAAATTCAGCTTCCAATTAATATAAATTATTTAGTAGCCTTGGAGAGGGAAGATGTCAATTGCAAGATATACAAACACATATGTAATCTACGTTTTACTATTTAGCTTCCTTATGTAATTTATCCTTTGTGGACTGTCCTTCTTTTCCATTGGCCTACCTTTGTGTTTGTGTTAGCCTCCCGATCGGCCCCGGGTGTGAAGCGTGTCCTGTGTTAGCCCTATATCCATTTGCGTTGTTAGGTTTCCTTCTTATTTTTCGGTTTTTCTTAGTTAATTTGTGTTAGTAGCTAATGGCACAACTCTAAGGACAATAATACATAAATAATAATAATTTAAATTAAGAAGGAAAATTTGTAATTCTTTTAGGATTGTGTATAATTTATATAGATATAGTGTGTTTGCATTATGAAACCTTTACAGATAGTTGTACAAAAATGACTTTAAGAGAGACACATCGTAAACTAAGATACAGCTTTGGCCAATTGTATTAGACACCCGCATAAAACCCCAGTATTATAAGTACTATTATATTTACTAGTAGATGTGCATAATTCAAATTACTACCTCTACATTTTAAAAACAAAGAAAGTTAATATAGGTAAATTTTATTGCTACCGTTTACAGCTTTCCAAGCAGCCTGATGCATTCAACAGTACATTCGACGACGACGTCGGGAAGCATATCATCCAGATTGTATTGTCCCTACCGTAAACTTATAGGGATGCATGTCGGCAGCCGGCGCTATACTCAGATGTTATAATTATAAGAGGTGATAGAGCCGTCCGCTTTAAAATTATTTGCGATTGAAGTATTTCGAAGAAGATAATCCGCTGTGCCATAAATCACAACAGTCAGTACCTTGGTTCAGTGGTAACGTGCAAATATTGGAGTGGTATATTTCCTGACTTGTCTCCTATTGATCATCTTTGGCAGATTTTAAAAGTTAAAGTGGCAAAACATATTTGCAAAAATAAAAACATTCTGAAACAAAAAATATTTGAAGAATGGGAGAAAATATCTGTTGTTGTTATCGTCTTGTAGCAAGTATACCAAAGAGAGTCCGTGCTGTTATTAAAGGCAGGTGGCGAATTCTAATATTTTATAAATAAATTATTGTTGTATTCATTTTTGCTCTTGCAATTTTATTCTATTTCTTACTATTTGCTCCCAATCTGTAAAATTGAAGGGTCTCTAATACAATTGTCATATATTACGTTGTATTAAATATATTCGAAATATTTGTAAAATTATGTTTTACTTCTTTGCCCATATTTAATATGGATTTCCAACAAGTATCGGCCGACTCAATCGAAATTTCTAATTTTAAGCATATAATTATAATGTTCAATTCTGTCAGTGCAATATAGGGTCTTTCTTTCTTCGAATGCATCAGCAAAATGAATAATATATTGTTATATATATATCATTCTTAAAATTCAGAGATATGCATACTAAATTTTACTGTATTCAAAACCATGTTGGGACCTTGAGTAACGACTTTGACGACAATCTCGTTAAAATTAGTTGTACTGATGATGTCATTTACAATCCTCCCCTTTCTTGTGAAGAATACTCCGCAATTTGCGAACGAAATGTGTTGAAGAGAGAGTGGAAAAATTTGCAGCAAACAACATATACTATAGGACAACTTAGTGCGCCTACATCTCTATCTATAAACATTAAACTATTTAAACGAATAACAATATTTCTCTTTATCAGCGCACAATTGTCTGTATCAAGTCTGGACATGGTATGTACCCATTTCGTCTGTTTAGATTGGCAATTGTGGAATCAGATGTGTACAACTGTGGCCATAAATTGGTCGATTTGAGCCACATTTTCTACGACTGTGCATTGCATACTATTAGCATATTTATTAGCCTATTAGTCTTAACAAAGTTCACATTGCTTACAGCTATAATTATTCCTTTGTATGCAAACAATCGACAGGTATGCAATTCAATTATGGAAACGCTTACATAGGTGAAAATTAGGATTTGAGGTCCGGGGGAAGTTGCACTTGTCTGAGTTGACCTGTTTTCAGATAGCCGTTTTCTTGTGGCGTACTCTGCATCAGTCATTCCGATAGGTTGAGGGATGCAAAATGTGTGTCTCTGTTTAGATTACCGCTGTTGCTTTCAGTGGAGGTCAATGACTTTACTGACTTTGAATTTAATGTGTTTTTCCTTTATTTCTAATTGTTTTTCATTCTTCTTTGAGGTGAATGGGATGTGATCCTGCGACATCATAAAAAAAAGAAAATCGATTTTTTTTAAAGCTGGTACCGATGGCTCTAATTGAGTTATACTCACAAGAGCGTTGCTACCTTTCAGAGAACATTGCAGCAAAGAATTTCTCCAAATTCTCCAAGTTGAGGTTCTCCAGCGGCAAAATAATGTAAATTTAACAAAAAAACAGAAAGACCAATAAATAGAAAGATAGAAACGCAGAAGGATCGAAGGATGGAAGGATAGAAAGACAGAAAGATGGAAAGGCAGAAGAACAGAAGAATAGTAGGACAGAAAAACAAAAAGACGGAAAGGTTGAAAGGTAGAAATGCAGAGAGGCAGAAAAACAGAAAGGCAGGAAGACAGAAAGATAGAAAGGCATAACCACCGTTGGTCACACAGCTCTTCAATTGGGTGTAAAAAAGGACCGTACGGGAGAAATACTAGTACTTGTCCATGAGCTCTGATCAGTTGTTGAATTTCATTCGCCCTATGAAATCGGACGTTGTTCATGACAAAATATGCACTCTGTATATTATCTTCGGCTAAGTGGTCAATCATAGGTATCAAGAATTTTCGAAGGTATTCTACATTGTAAGGGCTGTCCTGAATGGTGAATAAATATATTGGATATACATCGCAGCAGCAATCGAATAATTACGGCCTCTTAATTTGGTCTTAACTTTGTTGACTCTAATATTTTTCTGTGATCTTCCATAAGATCTTCTAGAATTAACTTGAATCCCAAATTCGTCAATGAAATATATTTTTTCTCTATGAACCATTATTCTGTTATACACAACAGTATAAGCAAACATACTTTGGATAATATCTGGTGTGTTACGTCTTTCTGGGACAAAAGAAACGCGTTTTACAGAATAGTGAAATGCTCACCACTAGTTGCGGATTTTGTTCTAACAATTTGGTTTTCATTTGTTTCAGTGTTAAAGTCTAATATTTATCAATTAAATTGCAGATTATTTCTTGTTGCTTTTGAGAAAATTTATTGGGATGATGCTCAACAGTTCTTTTTTTACACTGCAGTGTTCGGGAAAACATTAAATTCTCGTCCTATCTGAACTGACAAACTACCATCCTTTATTTCTCTGATTATTAAAGCACGGATCTCGTTCGAGATTTTGTAATTTTGCTTTGTTTCGGAATTAATTCCTATAAACATGTAATAACAGCATGATAAAGTTTTAAGAATTAAGAAAATAGTTGTGACAAAAGGGAAAATAATTTCATATACACAGCACCCTCTTTAATTAAGATGTGAAGTAGTTAACCTGATTTCATATAGCCGTTTTCTTGTGGTGTATCCTGCCCTTCTGGCAGTAATCCCGATAGGGTTTGGAATGTAAAATATGTGTTCCGTTTACATCACTGTAGTTGTTTACCCTGGAGGTCAATGACTTTGCTGAATTTCAATTTAATGTATTTCGCCTTTGTTCCTAATTGTTTTTCATTCTTCCTTGACGTGAATGGGGTGTGTTCTTGAGACATCATGAAAAACGAAAATCAAAAGCTTTTTCTAAAACTGTTAGGGATGGGTCTAAGTGAGCCATATTCTTAAAAACGTTGCTACTTTTCAAATAGTATTGCGGAAAGGAATGTCGATGTTAAAGTTCCCCTGCAGTAAAATGATGTAAATTTAATAAAAAAAAATAATAAACAGGAGGACAGAAAGATGAAAGGGCAGAAGGATATAAAGACGAAAAGGCAGAAATGTAGAGAGGCAGAGAGGCAGAAGGATAGAAAGAGAGGAGGGTAGAAACACAGAAAAACAGAAATACAGCAAAGACAAACAGACAGTAGACAGAAAGACGCAGAAGGGCAGAAAGGCAGGAAGGCAGAAAAACAGAAAGGCACAAAAGAGCAGAAGCACAGAAAGATACAGAAATGTAGGAAGGCAAGAAGACAGAAAGACTGAAAAACAGAAGGACAAAAAGACACGGAAAGGTAGGAAGGCTGGAGGCAGAAAGACACAAAAGGGCAGAAACACAGAAAGACACAGAAAAGTAGAAAGACAGAAAGATACAGAAATGTCGGAAGACAAGAAGACAGAAAGACAGAGAGCCAGAAGGGCAGGAAGGCAAGAAGGTAGAAAGCCAGAAAGACACTGAAATGTAGAAAGACACAGAAATGTAGGAATGCAAGAAGACAGAAAGACAGAGAGTCAGAAAGACTGAAAGACAGAAAGGCAGGAAGATACAGAAAGGCAGAAAGACACAAAAGCGCAGAAACACAGAAAGACTCAGAAAAGTAGAAAGACAGAATGATACAGAAATGTCGGAAGGCAAGAAGACTGAAAGACAGAGAACCAGAATGACAGAAAGACACAGGAAGGCAAGAAGGTAGAAAGCCAGAAAGACACTGAAATGTAGAAAGGCACAGAAATGTAGGAATGCAAGAAGACAGAGAGTCAGAAAGACTGAAAGACACAGAAAGGCAGGAAGGCAGAAAAACAGAAAGACACAAGGACGCAAGAACGTAGGCAGGAAGACAGACATACAGAGAGTCAGAGAAAAAGAGAGATAGAAAAAAAGAGAGAGAGAGAGAGAGATAGGAAAACAGAAAGATAAAGAGCCATAGGGATAAGGCATAAGACAGAAAGAGAGACATGCTTTGCTGTTTCGTAGACTATATTTTAAGGAGCGTAGAATTACGCTGCGTTACGAATGTGAACATCGAAGTCTAAAAAACTAAAGACCCGGTTAAGAATACCAGAACAGTAGAAGACCAATTTTGCCAAAAAAAGGTTTTTTCTCTGTTACAAGTATTAGCGTTAAATTTTGTGTTTATTTGTTCTGATGAAGACGCTTTACGTTGTTTGTTATTGTTATGTTTCAGTTTCATGAATTACTCTTCAAAAACCATTAATTATTCAAATTTTTTCCTCTTTTTTTTTCTAAAAAAGAATTTTGGATTTCAAAGACACGAATGTGAAGTACAGGCCTCAAAAAAGAAACGTGATGTTTCAGGGTTAACCTCCGACTAGAGAGAAAGAAATCGCACGTAAATTCAACTCTTAGAATTCCCCAGCGATGTCAATTCGATTCCAAGATACTGAAAACCCTTAACGACAATAAATACACCCATAGGCATTATAATAGAACGGATTCGAATTTCTCCCCCTCTTCTGCGACCCGAATCATCGGCCGTGCGCTATCTTTCTACCTGACCAGAACCGTTCTCAGCTCGCTCCCTCTCTCTCCAATCTATCCATCTATCGTGTCCACGGGACGATCGCTAACGCTATAGCCTGAGTACGCGGTGCGGATACTCTCGCCGACCATCACAGAATAGTACGGGATTCGAACGCGCAAAGATTGAACCGGAGCCGCGGAACCGGCCATATTTGTTTGTCGCCGCGCCACAGTACAACCTGTTCTCGTTCGGAGGGGGTGTCCGGGTAACGTGAAACGCGAACCGACCCAACACACACGCACACCGTTCGATACGCGAATGGCGTTAGGTTATATTTTTTCGACGCGGTCCTCTACTACTGTTACGGTCGCCGTCGGATTTGGTGATGTTTTTCGATAAATACGAGGAGTTCGATCTGTGAACTTGCGAAAAAAAATAGTGTTAAATTGGATTTAATTATAGGAATAATGCAGTTGCGAGTTTCAGTGTTACAGTTGCGTTTAGTGCTGCGTTATTTTTCCTGGACACAACGACTACGATCAGTTTCTTCTTAATTAATTTAGTTCGGATATAAAACTGGGCAGTAGCAACCCTTCTTTGTTTTTCTTTTCTTCGATTAATCGTGCTACACGTGAAGACATCAATTAATAGGATCTCGATTCGATTAGTAAAAATAGAAAACCGCAACGGACACTCACCATCAGGTAAGTGGCAAGCGGAAGCATTCAAAAAACATGCCATTCAAGTTCTCTTCTCTCCGCTAGGTTGTTTTGATTTCCATATTTCGCTTTAACAGTTATATAAACCGATTTCGAAGGCAGGGAATAGGAACGATCTAGCTCGGTTTCGCGCATATTACGTTATACCGTTCGTAATAGGTGTATATTTTACATCTACCATTAAAGAAATCATCTAGTATACTATCGATTTCTAATTTGACATTTAATATCTCTCCGGCACTAGTTATATTCTTTTGTTAACGCATACTCGCGTTATTTTTTTGTTTGTTTGTTATCCTGTTATCTGTGAATATCTCATTTTTATTTTCGGCGACGCGGTGTCGAAGGAAGTTTCACCTTGATTGTGAGATAACGATTTAGAAATTATGTCGATAAAATAATAATCATATGATTGCCATTCTTTGTCTTTTCGATGCTTCGATAAAATGAAATTTAGATAGTTAAACAAGCTAATGAAACGAAAATGTTTCTAATGATAAAACGAGCTTGAAGTAATTGCCAATAAAATAAAAATTGGCGCGAATTTAATGTCGGAAATAGTGCTAAACTTTGCAAGTGCATATATGCAGAAAATCGGATTCCTAGGATGATGTGATCCAAAACGGAAGGAATTTTTTTTTTCAATTTCATGTTTGCGTTTTAAATTTGCAAGTTTGATTACGCTTTGCAATTTTTTATCTCAAATAAACTCTTAATGATATCTCTGGAGTTCTACAACGTTCGTTCTAGTTTCAGAATTGTATAGAGATTAATAATATAGCACCAAGATAGAGAAATCTTCTTTTTTACATTATTATCAATTAATTAGTATAAATGGATCCCTTAGAGTTGATATTCTACATTACAGAGAAATTTATATAGTTCCATATGAATTTTTGAAGTGATGGTTTTCTTACTAAAGAAATACAAATGCAAGAGAAAATAACGTTGAAAAGATTTAGTAGATTTACAATACTGGTAACTTAAAAGAGCAACATTTCTATAGGTCCATTAATAAAAAATTAATAAATAGAATAAATATATAAAAAAAATTATAATTCTTTCTAAAACTTAGTAATGCGTGGTAGAGCCTTAATCAGAATAACTTCAAACATCCGGGTCTTCATACTGTCTATCAATTTGGTCTATGTTGAAATAGAACTATCATTCCACCGCCTCGTTATCGCATATTTTAATTCTTTGACGCTATTCTATTGTTTATTTTTGGTGTATACCTCTTTTTCCTCAAAGATTTTTGATGGGTCCATTGTATTAAATTGATTTCCTTTTGATGAGACCTTTGTTTATCTGGAATTATGGATAGTTGTATTGTCTTGTTGAAATATCCAGTCTTGCGTCGGCAATTGTTCAGCAAAGTCTATCAGAACCACTTCCACAAGTTGTATATAAGAATTAGAACACATTCGCGTAGAAATAAAACATATAGGAGTTTTATTATTATGGGTAAAAGCCGCCCAAACCATTACCCTTCTACCAACAAAATTTCGGCTCATCGCAACTGCAGCGGTCTTGTGTAAATCGTGTCTATAATACTTGAAACCACCAGGATCGTCTAAGTTAAATTTCTTCTCGTCAGAAAATATGACATTGTTTCACTCATGATCCCATCGTATATGATCTTGCGCAAATTTCAATCTGGCTTGTTTATGTGTCTCTTTTAAAGGTGGATTTAAAACCTATTTTAGCCAGTGAAAACGTTTACTGCTGGATAAAATTTGTTGTGCCATACATTTTATTGGTTGTGCGGTTACGTTACCATAAGAAGCTGACCGAAATATCGATGAGCGCTGCCTTCGAGTTATTTTTTGATTACTTCCCTTAGGGAGATTTTTGCTATAGGAATCACCCAACTTTATAAAAGTGTTGATGAAATAATGCGATTTTCCTATTTTCTTAGTTAAGGCTCGCTGAAAAAACTCTACCTCTTTATAACAATCTATTTTTGTTGTTTCTTCCATGGATAGCAACTTACTTCTCGACATTTTTATCAACTGATATGTATACTGTGATAATATATATTCTAATGATATGCATTATTGTTTTTAAATCTTTAAAAATACCGATGTTTTCCTAAATTTTTCCTATACTTCTACTTTGGACATTTTCTCGCTAGTGTGTGGTCCACGCTCTTATTTTTGTTATTGTTGATATTGCTGTGAGAGGCAAAGTACCATTAGGACTCCCTCTTCATTTAATTTATTTAAAATATTTATTCGGTACAGTTTTCTTTCTGTATATTAAATTTTACAGATATCTACTTTAGTTTTTCATTACTGACATATAATTTACAATTTTAATGTTAGAGTCCTTTCAACAACATGTGCAGTGAAGACATAAACTCCACTATGGTTTACTATATATGTCGTTTTTCGTATGTAATAATAATGTCTTCCAAATTTATTTCTAAAAGACGTTTAATGTACTATACTCACGCATTTTTATCGTATTATTAAAATATGTATCATTTCGAAATTATAACACACTATCTTCAAAATATCTCGTACGTCGGATGGATGGCACGCCTGGCAGCTCTACTTGTAAATAATTTCACTACATGAAGAGTGTGTTTACTGTTTGGCCTAGCATATAGGTAAACAAGCTATATATAATGTGTGTATTCTCGGTAACGACATGATATAAATAGTAATTGTGCCAAAGTCATACGTGTCGGAGTTGTCCCTCCAGAGAAGAACTCTTTGTTTTTCGAATTAATCATAATACTTGAAATTCTTGAAAGTTATTTAAAATTAAAAAGTGTATCAGCTGATATTATCACAACAATTTGGAGTTCCGGACACATTGGCGGAAATTTTCAAAATTTACTCTTCTTCTGCGCGCATTTTATTTTTGTATTTCATTTATAAATTATAAATTTAGCTTTTTGTTAAAAAGAAATTTTGTGATATATATATACATTTTGGTTTGTCAATACAGTGAAATTCCCCTTTGCGGACACCCCTCTTACACGGACACATCCCTTAAACGGACAGTTTCTCATGGTCCCGACCAGCCCTCATATAATTTCCATTGTATTAGCTCTTTCTTGAACGGACGCTGACACGAGAAAAAATTCTCTTAACCGGACAAAAAATAAAATAAACAGAAACGCCTTATCTTATTAAACCCAGAGCTTTTAAAAACATTAATATAAATAACCTGCCTGTGACTTGGAAATACAATAAGAAAGCTTAGATGACAGAACAAATTATGACAGAGTGGTTGCAAGACCTAGATTAGAAAATGGTTAAAGAAAAAAGAAACATTTTGTTATTTTTAGACAATGCGGGATTTCTTCCGAAAGACGTTCGTTTAAATAATATAAAAATATTATTTTTACTCCCTAATTGTACATCAGCTTGTCAACCACTTGACCATGGGATTATAAAGAATTTTAAAACTTATTACCGAACTCTAATACTCAAACATCTGCTAGTAAACATTGAAACTGCTGGTACAGCTTTTGACTTAATAAAGAAAATTACACCACTGGATGCAGTTTATTTGACAAAAATCGCTTGGGACTAAGTAACCAAAGCAAGATTTAATCATGTAAATATGCAAAGTGAAGACCAGTTAACTGAGGCTGATACATCTGACCTAGAAGATGATTTTCCTCTTAGTGTACTTTCAGATATCCTTTCAAAACGTCTCGCGGGCTGGGTCAAATCTCACAGCGGGCCGGTTGTTGCCCACATATGTTTTAAAGGAATTTCACCTTGTTTCCAAACTTATGGACGGTAGTATATAGTCAGCAACCTTACGCGATACCTTTTTGCGTTTCCTCACCAAAAATGAGTATAGTGTTTTTTCTATAAATCAATATAAAGACACCCAAAATCTTTTCCTTGTATTTTGTTTTCATATCCGCGATATTTTATAATAATTATTATTATTGTGTTTAATGTACTTCATTGGGACTGGTGGTTCAGTGCCTTGCACGCTTGATTGTCAGTCTCAGGTTTCTGGATTCGAACCCTGTTTCTCAGGGCTGAGGTTTTGTTGTGATTTTTCTCACTCCATGAATAAATATCCTAAGACGCAACACGGGTGCAGCCGTAATACTAAGTCATGGCCGGCCACTGTCCCCTGTAATTGGGAAAAGCTGTTGGGGGATATGAAGGCGTGGGTTATTATTATTATTTATATAATTTAGATCAGACCTCCATCAATAATACCAATTAACAATTCGGTAATGGTGTAGCAAAAATAAAACAGTAAGAAGCAATGTAATTAATACCGAAATCAAATACGTATGTACAGCAGTGGTATGCATTAATTAATTAATTAAAAAATTAATGTCTCCCTCTATTACGGAAAGAATATCAAAACTACTTTCCTTGTAATGCCACAGATAGTTCAGTTTCTATGGGTTATTGCAGGTATATACCTTATTTATCTTTTTCAATCATCAACTTTCGAAACTAATTTTATGGGGGATTAGGATTATAATAAATATTTATACTGTGCATAAAGTATATTATTCTTGTTTAGACCGTTTATAAATATAACTCCCAAAACATTTGTGAATGTAAATGTAATAATTTTATGAAATGAATAAATAGGAATTGAAATTCAAAACGCATATATATTCAGTCAGCGAAATTCCTATAGTTTTATATGAACTTTTGAATAGAATATTTGGTTTTCTTAATATCTTCGGCAAATTATGCTGAACTACAAAGAAACACAAATGCAAGAGAAAATAACATTAATAATAATAAAATATCATTATATTTTGTACAGAGAATGTTTACAATTATGGTAACTCGAAACAGCGAAATTAATAAATAAGAAGAATACATAACAAAATTTTATTTCTTTCTAAACTTGGTAGTGAGTGCTAGATCCTCTATTCAAACATTCCGGTTTTCATACTGTCTATCAATGTTGAAATAGGAATATCATTCCATTGACATTATCGTATTGTTTATTATGGTATTGGCATACACCTCTTTTACCAATATTCACGAAAGATTTTTGGATGGGATTCAAATTGGACGAGCGAGCAAGCCATTGGAATAAATTAAATAAATAAATTTCGTTTTAATAAAACCACTGGAGTTATGGATAGCTGGATAATCTTTCTGAAATATCGAGTCTTGCTGCGCCAATGGTTCACCAAACTCTATCAGAAATATTAGAAATAAAATATATAGGGATTTTATTCACAGGTATAGCAGTAAACTCCACTCACACAAATTTATACTGACTGCGGTAACACGGTTGACAATGAGAGCCCACGTGCTCTCGAAACGCTGCGTTCCGCATAATTAATAAATTTGTGTGAGTGGAGTTTACTGCTATACCTGTGAATTGTACATCCACACAGTCCTTGCAATCGTCAAGGGATTTTATTGTTATGGGTAAAAGTCGTCCAAACCATTACACTATCGCCACCAAAATTTCGCCTCATCGCAACTTCTGTGTTCTTGCGTAAATTCTGCCAATAATATTTGAAACAATCAGGCCGGTCCAAGTTAAGTTTCTTCTCGTCAGAAAATATGACGTTGTTCCACTAGCATCGATCTTGCGCAAATTTTAGTTTGCCTTTGTGTTTCTTTTGAGGGTGGTTTTGAAACCATTTTTAGCAACCGAAAGCGTTTAATGTCGGATAAAACTTGTTATACACGTCTGTTTGTTACTGATAAATTTATATTACATTTTATTTGTTGCGCGGTTACATTACCAGAAGAGGCTAACCAAAATATCCGTTGCAGCGCTTTCGAATTAGTTTTTGATTACCCCTCTTAGCGCGATTTTTGCCGTAGGAATTGCTCAATTTTATAAAGTTAGAACAAGAAGAAGATACAAATAATTTTGAAGAACTTAAGAAGATTCGACGTCTTTAATCTTTGAAATCGTACTCACTGGCTCGCCTTTAGGACGGACTGGCCTTCGGCTTCCAACGTAAGAGTCCGGAACTTCCAGATTTTATATGTAGTATCAGCTGATACACTTTATTATTGGATATAAACGAAGATATTTATAAAATTACGGAGTTATATGAGAAAATAACTAATTATTCTTTCTCACCAGAAACGATGCCAACATGTCTGACTTTTGACACGATCTTCATCTGTCGGTTTTTGTTTTATATCCATAGCAACGCATTTGTTCGCCTATATTGAAGGCCACACAGTACACACATACTAGATATGTGTGATATTATAAAGGAAATTGCTGCCAGTCGTGCGAGAAATTTTGAAGATTATAAGTACAATTTTGGAGTAATGCATATTCATACAATGTAATTGAAATATGTGAGTACAGTATATTAAACGTGTTTTAAGAATTAAATTTTGAAATATTTATTTATATAAAGACATTTGTTTACGAAAAGCGATATATAACGATAGTAAAGTTTACGTCTCCTCTGTAAGTCTTGTTGAAGGGGCTCTTTTTTCTTAACAAGAAAAATTGTGAATAATAAGTTATTAAGCAATATCCGAAGAAGATATCTGTGAAACTTTAGAAAGAAAATTGCGCAGATTTTGTTTATCTATGTTTAAAATTTCATAAAAAGGGAGTACTAACTGTACTTTGCCTCCAATTTCTAACATCAAAACCAAAATAAAAAATAACGGCGTACACCAAACAGTGACGAGAAAGTATCTGGAATAGGTGAACTAGTAAAATTTTAGAAAAAGTTCATTGGTAAATAATAGACAATAATTCATATCATTACAATATATTTAACAACAAATAAAGTTTTGGAAGATGTTTAGAGAGGCTTCTTTATACTGAAAAGTAATGCCTGATTTCGTAGGACGTCTAAGACCGTGAGCCTACAGAAATTTCGCTGTTTTAAGTTACCATTATCGAGAATATTCTCTGTATAAAATACAATACATTTTTTTTAATGTTATTTTCTCATGCATTTGTCTGTCCTTGTATTCAACATTAAGTACGATGCATAATTTGCCGAAGATAATAAGAAAACCAAATATTATATTCAAAAGTTCACATGGAACTACAGAGTGTAATATATTCATTTATAGTTCTTTCATTAATTAAGAACAACTATTAATTTGCACTTGTAAATCATGTCAGTTTATAGTTAAATTATTCCGCGAAAGACTTTTTTTGTCAATTGAATCTTCTTCACTCGATAATTAGAGGTTCAGATACGGCCATTAAAAATCGCATGCATAATATAATTAACCTACCGTAATAAATGAGTAATGTAGTGCTAGCAAAGATTATAGAATTTAGATTTAGTTCTTGTAAACAGTGGATATCGTTAATAAACTGCCTAGAATTTAAAATCCGCACAATGATTGTTATTTTACATAATCTTGGTCGAAATAACAGAGATATTGGAAGACAATTGAAATTAAGTCTCCGGACTGTCGATTATAATGTTAAAAATATCAAGATGCTGACTGATTATTTAATAGCAAACGAAGAGGATCACGGAAAGTAACAACACTTGCAGAAGTACGTCGAAAGATTATGAGAAATCATAGCTGAAGTTGAATGATGTATCTCGGAAGGCATTTATACGAAACAAAGATTTCATGTTTTCTCAAATAAATTATTATTATTATTGAATAAATATTATCAATTTCATTGTTTTAAGAGAATTTTATTAAATATAACACTACAATTTGTAAATAGTATCTCAGTACCTTTGAAAATGCGAACCGCAGTTGTTCGCGAAACGTCAGGGATAAAAACCTAGTGACACGGCGGAACCCGACAACAGTTACGATCACAATTTGTTTTTCAGATAGTACTTTCTTTACTTATGGATTATTTCTTAGGGTGGGCAAATAATCTTGACCATTGTAAACGATAATAAGTTTTTATATATTCTCTCCAAATAAGGTTTATACCTGCAATAACCGACAGAAACCTTTCTAGAAGAACTGTCTACGGCGACAGAGAAAAAGCAATTTTGATATTCTCTCCGTAATAGAGGGAGACATTAATTCTGACCACCACTGTACATATTTATACTTCGTGAGAATGCACGGTATCACGATAAAAATCGTACGAATTCGTTATTCTCATTATCGGAATTACAATTTACAAATAGGAGCGCAAATATTCGAACCAACGAAGAGTTATTTGTACATCAAATATTGATTTCGCACTTATCGAAGTGAAGTGAAAAAGGATCGAGTGCTCGCGGAAGAGTATTTTTATTATATCGTCGCTGAATTACTGTTATCATTCGTGGTCGTTATCTTTCGTCTGTTTAAATATACGCACAAAAAGCAAATCTTGTATGCGCGTTGCCTCTCGTATACAGATCAGTACGCCTTATTAAATACATATCGATCTTACTGTGTGCGATGCTGTCAAGCAGAAATTTTATATCGTACTAAGTTTACAGAACAATCTTTTCTAACAATAATATGCGTTACTATTTAAATGTGTATATACCAGATGTTTCCATAGTATTCGGTATAAAGTATTTTCTGGATTGTTTAAGGCTGATATTCAGATGTTTTCTAGTCGTAATTTCGAGTTTCTCAAGCTGTTCAAAAACTGAAACTTCAAATTACATTTGGGACTTATTGATAAGTTTATCTGTTGAAATTACAATTGATGTTTATTGACGTATCATATAAATTTTGGAGAATTGTTACTATTGCCAAATATGTCAAACGTAATTAGGTTCTTCGATCTTTATATGATTAAAACAACATTTAACTGTCATGTATGTATTGTTGTAAAGAAAAGGATACAGAAGTATGATCTGCGAAAATTAAAAGATCCATTAATGAAAGATCAACTAAAGACCCACTTAAATAAAAAAAATAAATTTCATGACAGACCTGAGATACAAAGATCAACTGAGTAAATTCAGCACAACAATTAAAACTATTAAAGATGATCTATTACGAGCTAATACAACAAAAAAAACTTGAATGACCAACGAGATTTTAGAATTAATAGAAGAAAGACGTAAAAAGAAGACACCATAGGATATAACAACTTAAACCGAATCATCAAGAGAAAGATCAAAGCAGATAAGGAAGCATGCACTGAAATCGAGACATTACAAGCAAAACACGACAGTCTCAACGTAGACCAAAAAGTTTAAGAAATTACTGGGACATACAGACCTAGGTACTCAATCAGAACAACAACGAAGGAAATACGATAATTAATACAGCTGAATTGAAGGACGCATAGAAAACATGCATTGAAAAATTGTTTTATGACGCAAGACCTGAACTGCCTGAAGTACACTATGGTGACAGAATAAAATAGACACCTACTAATTTAAAAAAAAGATTCTATTCTCGTTATATATACAAAATATTTTACAATTTTTAAATTAGACTAACATTTTGTCGATCCACCTTTACTTGCGTGAAGTGCTGCGAGTCGTCGTGGCATAGAATTTATTAAATGATTAATGGTGTCTTCTGGAATATTTAACCACTCTTCTGTAACAGCTGCCACGAGTTCTTCCTTATTGCTGGGTTTTCGGAGTCGTTTCGTTATATTTGTCTGGATTATGTGCCAAACATTCTCTATCGGATTCATGTCTGGTGATTGGCCTGGCCATGGTAAAATCCGAATCCCCTATTCCTCTTTCCATGTGGTTGTTATTCTTGCTTTGTGGCAGGGTGCTCCATCCTCCATAAAAGTGGCGTCTTGCTGTAGACGAAATACCGTTATCGAATATCGGCAGTAGTCCTTTCGTTAATATGTCAGACCGCCGAAACTCTTCGGGCTTCGTTCGCATTTCGATTGCCCAAGCCATTCGGCGCCGTTTTTGAAACGCCGTAAGGAGAGGTTTTTTCTTTGCCACCCTTTTATACATCCCCACACTGTGGAGGTATCGCAGAACGGTGCGCTGACTTTTCTGTGAAGTTGCCGCAAGCTCAGCTGTACTTTTTCCCGGTTCTCTTAACACTTCGCGCACAAGCACCCTTTTACTTCTTTCAGAAGATCCGGCACGACCTGGTGTCGGCTCCACTGTTGTTTTTTTCCTTGCGTTTAAATTGTGTAATCACACGGTTAACTGTGGACAACGGAATATTTAAAAATTTACTTATTTCACGTTGCGCGTTCACTCTAGCCAACGATGCGACTCCGGGTGAAGTCGCTAATATCACTGAATTGGCAGTAAGCGAGGCATAGTTGTAACGATACTAAACTATGACGAATTCCTTCCGATATATCTACCCCTACCCTAATGACAAGAGAAAGTTCTTAATTCGTTCTTAGAATTTAGCTGTTTACATATTTACACCGCTTTACCTGGTGTCTATTTTATTGTGTCACCCTAGTGTAGTTGATGATACAGGACCATATATTCTCGTTGATGAAGTCAAGGAAGCAATAAAATCTATGAAAGAAGGAAAATCGCCAGGACCTGATAAGATTAATACTGAGTTCACAAAACTTTGGGATGATGACAGCGTAAGATGGATAACATCCGTGTAGATAGAATATACACATCCGGAAGGATTTCGCATGATTGGCTTAGATTAGAATTTATCACCTTGCCGAAAAAACCAGGAGCTAAAAATGTGAATAATATAGAACAATAAGTTTTAGGAGTCACCTTCTAAAACTTTTCTTCAGAGTCGTACATAGGAGAATTTATAAAACATGTGAAGAAACAAATAACATCTGCGCAATTCGGATTCAGAAATCCAGTGGCTACAAGAGAGGCCATATATAGCATACAGGTACTATTTCAGCGGTGCAGGGACGTGAACTGTGGGGTGTTTGGATGTTTTCTTAACTATCGGAAGGCGTTTGATAGCGTAAAACACCAAACAATGGTAGAAATTCTAAAAAAAACATTGGGCCTAGATAGAATAGACATCAAGATAATAGTTGACCTATACTGGAATCAGTCTGCTTTCCTCAGAGTCGGAAATGACACAACAGAAGAGAGAAATACACTACGAGGGGTAAAACGGGATTGCATTCTCTCTCCATTACTATTTAATATATGCTCAGAGTACATATTCAGGGAAGCTTTTGAGCACGCAGAATCTGGGGGGAAAGATTGAATAATGTCCGCTATGAAAATGATACGATTATTTTCGCTGATAGTTTGGAAGGATTACAACAACTCATGGATAGAGTAAGCCATTTGTATGTTCTGGACATAAACGCCAAAAAAAAAACAAAATTAACGGTCATTAGTAAAGAGAAAAGTTACAACTGTAAATGAAAAATGGGACCACTCACTAGAAATACGTAGCAGAATCGAAAAGGCCAGGTTTACTTGTAATAAAATGAAAGATCTGTTCATAAAGCATTACATAACGTTAAACACCAAGGCAAGACTCTTGTGCTGTTATATGTTCTCCGTTTTGTTTTACGGGGTAGAAACATGTACGCTTATTGAAGCCACAACAAGGAAATTGGAAGCATTTGAGACGTGGTCATATCGCAGGATACTAAAAGTACCGTGAAGGCAACACATAACAAACATCGAAGTTATGAGAAGGATCGGAAAAGAAATGGAAGTGAAAATGTGAAAACTACAATACTTAGGACAGATAATGGGAAATGAGAACAGATTTCATCTATTATTATGGAAGACGTATTTCTTGGTTGAAAAATCTCAGAGCCAGGTAAGAATACGACTGAATTGTTCCGAGAAGCAGGAAACAAAGTTAAAATAGCATGCATGGCAGCCAACATCCGAAACGGATATTAACTATTAGAAGAAGAACAAGTTTATATGGAACTGAAGGAATTTCATAAATCAATATATAAAATAAAGCAAAATTCATCGTAATACGCACATGAATAGCAAAATAAAAACAAAATTCCGGTCACTTTATTGCGCACGCATTGAAATTCACTTGCACGCTTATTGTATCCAGAACGGAATAGATCGTTTTGGGTTTATACTATCGCTTGCCGCTTTACTAGAATTATTGCCCGTTTAAAGAGTCTTACGTTGTACATGCATACGTACATGGAAAATTGTACGCTTTGTATTCGCGAATAGGTGCCGTAGAAACCGTTCGTCGTTCTACAAAGTGCCTACTTCCATAACGAGATACTTGCGGCGTATATACTAGCATATAACTGTTCTCGAGCTGTATGTGCCTTGCATCGGAAGTCGGTGCCGACAAAATCTTGTTTTTTTTGCCCGATGAAGTGGAAAATTAAATGTTCTCGTTCTTATATCACCTGCCTGCAAAGCTTGTAATGGTATGTGTAGAGCTATCGCTCTATTTAAACCGGTAAGCGAAAAGATCTATGTTTTGTGCCTGTTTTGTCTCGATTTGTCTTAAAGACTTCAGATTGAACCTTATTGGGGTTTTCATGCCCGTTTTGTGCTGATTCGTGACCTATTTATTTTGTGGTCGTTTTCTTCTCGAGATAATCCAGTTTGAAAAGCGAGGGTAAACTTCACATTGCCGCTGTATTATCACTTTATTTTGTTCTACTCATTTGATATGTAATTCGTATTATTTTTCACGATTTTGGTTTATACAGCGTCAACGTTTTATGCTTGTTTTGTGTCGCAAAAATTTCGTTTTGCGTTCGTCCCACTTCTTAGATATTCGACATCTTGATGTGGTAGAGACTGATACTTCGTAGTCAACGTACTGATTTCAGAATTGTTTGAACTCTGATAATTTTGTGTTGGTTTTGTACTGATTTGTTTAGTAGATATTTTAAATCGGGAAGACTTGGGAACTTTTGGTCTAATCGATCATCAATGTATTGTTATGCTTACAAACTGTTTCACTCGAAACATTGACCATCAAAGTAGAACCAGTATAAATGTTGTAGAAAACCTGTGTCGGCAAATCAGTATTGACGAAACACGTGCGAGTGAAAGACCGTACGCTATTTATTCACGGAAAGCGGTTTTAGTATATTCCGACAGCTGTGAGGGAATTTGTGATATATGATATTCGTTATATTGTAGCAATTTTTGTGTATAGCGTAATTAAGCCAAAAGAAGGCTGTGTAAGTGTTATTGATAGTAAAAAGCATCGATTTGCTGATGATATAAATATATGTAAGAATTTTCCGACTTAATACAGTGGTGATCTTGTTCCTGTGATGCCGCAGATATATGTATGCTCTTTAAATAAGATTTATATCTGCAATAACAGATAAAAGCCGAACTGTCTGCAGCATCACAGGCACTGTAATTTTGATATTCTCTCCGTCATTAAGGGGACAAGACATTAATTAAAACCACACTTTATGTACAATGGCCCCAAAAATAATAAACTCGGTGTACGATAAATTTTTGCTGTGGTGTGACAATTTTCACTGTGAAAAATTGAAAAGCCTAAACTCTGCTGAAAGCTTATGCACTATATATTTGGCAACACTACTCGTATTTCTGTATTAATAAATTTGGCTGGAGATTTTCAAGGAGACGATAGAATCAGTTTTCGTTCATATGCGTTTGATTACTCTTAATTTGTTACAATAATAGTAATAATAATTTCATTATCCAGTGGCACTATTACAGGATAAACTAAACTATAGATACACAAGTACACAATGAAAAAGAGTATATTATAAAAACAAGAAATCAAACTACTTTATTAACAGCATTGAAAAAAAATACCTTCACATAAATAATCGGCGTTGCGGCACATGGTAACTAATGGTCGTTTTGGCATTGAATTGGTACAGGGCAAAGGTAAAAAGATTGTGGAAAACAACGAGAAGATGAGTGAAGTATAAAGCAAGCCAATTGAGAAAGTCAATATAACCGTGAATAATTTTCCAGACAAATCTTGTCTCCAAAATATCTCGACGATATTCGAACGATTATACATGATATCTTCCCAACAACGAGTCACAATCAGAATCTCTTTCGGGATATTGGTAATCCATCTTAAGGGACAGATACTTCAGAAAATGCGTTTGTATACCGAACAGAAGCTGCAGGTTCAAATCCTCCCGGAATTGTGAATTTTTTAATTTTACAAACTATTAATTAAGTGAAAAGTTAACGCTGGTAATACTAAGGCAATTAAATTATCATTAAAAAAACCAACGGAGGTTAGATTAAATATAAGAGTTATACAGGATGTTACGTTCTCCTGGTTTGAAGAACAGCGCCGCTGTAGCCTGCTCGTAAATTCCTGAATTACTTGACCAATACTTACTTGTAGAGTATGTTCGCTTATTTACTAGAGCAAAGGTTGTACAGTGAAACTCAATGCGCATGCGCAAAAAATATATTTAAAAATAAAATGTGTACACGGTTTCCACTCTTGTCTATGTACAGTTACGATGTTTGTAAGATATATGACCAAAAGCGACAACATCTGCAGATGATGTTGGCCATTCCATAATTTTGAGAGTTCCTTCCTCTTCTAAATGGCGTAAATAGTCTTTACATAATTTAGAGGAATGTTTGGGTCATTATCTTGCTGGAAGATAAAATTTTGACCCAAAAGTCGAATTCCGGAAGGTATTGCGTGGTTCTCCAAAATTTCGCTGTAGACTTCTTTTTTTAATATACCGTCAATTTTCACAATGTCCCCTACACCAGTGCCAACAAAACAGCCCCAAATGATGAAAGAACCTCCACCATGCTTCACGGTAGCAGCAATACACTCTCTGGCACGTTCACCCACAGATCTTTTTACGAATATGCGTCTTCGTGTTCCGAACAGCTCAAATTTGGACTCATCCGTCCATAGGATGTTGTTCCATTCTTCTATGGCCCAGTGTTGGTGTTCACGAGCCCATTTAAGTAGCTTTTGCTTGTTTTGTTTGCGTAGTAATGGCTTTTCCATCGCAATACGTCCATGGAGCCCGGCTCTCTGTAGGCGACGTTTGACTGTAGAGACACTGACTAGTTTTTGGCAACCAACATTTAATTCTGCGGTGATTTGCGGGGCTGTTTTGCGTCTATTTAACTTGCTGGTAACTACTATTCTGCGATCATCTGCAGATGTTGTCGCTTTTGGCCTTCCACTCCGTCTTTTATTAAGAAAACTGCCAGTTTCCCGATATTTTTTTACGTTATAGTCAACGGTAGCGTGGTGTATTTTCATTTTTTTGGCAATTTGTCGATTACTTATGGTAAGCTATTATAAGCACACGTGTTTTCGTACTAATTTCTCTTCGCGGAGGCATTTTAAAATTGTCACACGATATTTCGCTCACGACATGAATAGAGTAAATGTGGTATTTACTCTATTCATGTCGTGCAACTGACCATAGGTTACAGATTTCACTATAATCTTCTAGGAAAGTAATTTAAACATTATTACCTACGATCTAACAGATGGCTAAATTTACCCAGTAAATTCAGAGGGATTGTTATTGTAATTGCACCGCAATCAACAGCTTATGGTAATCCGACCAAGTGCAGGTAAATGATAGTAAACCTTATGCGATATAATGCGTGTTTATCTTACTGAACTACATTTTAAATACGTATTTGATTTTATTATAATGTTTTTTTGGTAAACATAATACTATATGAATAATGCATGAAAACAAGGGTGCCTAAACACTTTTGTGCGGTAGTGTATATTGGGTCTTGTCTAGGATGACCGTGGCATTTCCCTTATCAGCCGGAGGAATTATAGAGTCCGGATCTGATCGGAGATTTTTCATTGCTTTGGTTTCTTCATGCGTTAGGTTCGAACGGGGAAGTTTGGCCGAGATGAGGCATTTGGCTGTTTCGAACCGCATTTGGTCGGCAATGACACTCGGTAGAGAGCGTGTAGAAGACTCCACTTTAGCAATAATACGCTCCTTGGGAATACTTTTGGGGGGTAAATCATAATTTAGACCTTTGGCCAGCACTTGTTCTTCGTTATCGGATAGAGGTCTAGAAGACAGGTTAACAACGACCTTAGGTTTTGGACATGGGCGAGGTTTAGGGGAGATCGTCTGGAATTTGCGTTGGTGATTTCCCGTCATTTTTTCAAACGTGATTTGTAACTGAATATAGGAAATTTTGTCAAATAAAGACCAGTCCTCAGAGAGAATTATTTTCATTATATGTAATTCTTCTAGATCGTTTATTGATGTTTCTTTTCTCTCAAATAGCTCTTTACCTAAGTTGCAAAACTTTTCCATTATTTGCATTAAACGTCAATGGTTCTCTTTGAATGCATGAGATTTTTCTTTTTGGAGGTTGGTATTCCTATCTTTTCCGTTTCCATTGCTTGTCTCGTTTCATTATCAATTTATTGCAAATTTCATCTTGCCCTGTTGTTTTTCCTTATTTAATATTTATAATAACTTCATATTATATAACACGTGGGCTGAAAAGTCCCGGGCCTAACACATAGATGACGCTAGTTTTATTGCAGTCACCTTTCTCTCAGTTAGTACTAACTCAAAAGACAGCTGTTAAAATTTCATGATATTCTATTCATTAGTTTGTGAGCTATTGTGCTAAGAGTCACGCTACTTTTGTTATTTTCAAAACAATGGATCAAAAACAATTTCGTGTTTTAATTTTACACTGCTTCTTGATGGGAAAAAATACCGTTCAAGCGAAGCAATGGCTTGAAAAGTGTTATGGGGACTCCGCTCCATCAGAAACAACAATAAAACGTTGGTTTGCTGACTTCAAACGTGGTCGTAGAGACACCGATAATGCAGAACGCAGTGGACGTCCAAATGAGACGGTAACACCAGAAAACATCAAAAAAATCCACAAAATCGTATTGAATGATCGAAAAGTGAAGTTGCGTGAGTTAGCTGACATCGTAAAGATATCAAAAGAACGTATTGGCTTTAAATTGCATGAGCATTTGACTATGAGAAAGCTCTGTTCAAAGTGGGTGCCGCGTTTGCTCACTGTTGACCAAAAACAAGAACGTGTTGATGATTCTGAGCAGTGTTTGGCCATGTTTAAACGTAACAAACCAGAATTTTTGCGTCGATATGTGACAATGGATGAAGCATGGATCCATCACTTCACTCCGGAATCAGAACGATCGCCATCTGAGTGGACAGCAACTGGTGAACCTCGTCCAAAGCGCCCGAAAGCACAACAATCGGCTGAAAAGGTTACGGGCTCGGTATTTTGGGATGTACGTGGTGTAATATTCATCGACTATCTTGAGAAAGGAAATACCATCAACAGTGAATATTATATAGCGTTATTGGAGCGTTTGAAGGCCGAAATTGCAAAGAAACGACCGCATATGGCAAAGAAAAGAATTTTATTTCATCAAGACAACGCACCGTGTCACAAGTCCAACAAAACAATGGCAAAACTACGTGAATTGAACTTCGAATTGCTCCCACATCCACCGTATTTGCCAGATTTGGCTCCCAGCGAGTACTGGCTGTTCGCAGACCTCAAAAAAATGCCCGCCGGTAAGAAATTTCGCACGAATGAAGAGGTTATCGCTGAAACTGAGGATGGAGATTACGTTGATGAATAAAGCTAATTTTGAACCAAAAAAACAGTGTTTTCTTTGTTAGGCCCGGGACTTTTCAGCCCATGTATTACATATATCAACAAATAACAATTATTCGACTCGAAATGCAACCATCAGCTCTCGGTAAGCAAGAAATATTCCAATGACACACGTAAAATAACATTTAGACTTCAATCGCTTTACGATTCTCTTGACATAATTTTCGAACAAGCGTCTAGATCTGTTAAACGAGGTGAATGAAGAGAAAAAGAACGGACGTGATTATGTTTAGCTGATTTATTCGCGTAGTCAGTTTTTATTATATTATTTTCTGTTGCAAGGTAAACTTATAATTGGGAAAGTAACCTTTTAGAATAAGAACAGGATCCGATAATAGCGCTAACAGTTTAAATTTGATTAGCTTCTATCGTAACCATTATGTGCGATTATGTGTACGAACGTGTTTGTATAAGATATTTTATGGACTGATAAAACTCGTTTGGAAAACATCTGAGAAAGCTGCGTTGTTGTTATTGGTTGCGAACATCTGTTCTCGAGTTCGTGTCGGTGTATATTTTTGTTTATTGTAATTGCCTCTGAATTATTTCTGTAAATTATGTTAGGTTGACTATCAACTAACTTGACAAGAATTTCTGTATACAGCGGATTTACAATTGTTGACTATTAAATTAAATTAAATTGGTTCAAATAATTTATAAAGTTAGAATTTAGAAAATCAGATTAAAAAAATCTTAATTAATATATAATACTGGTGTCGCAAAGGTCATTTTTAATTTGTTTTGATCACTGGACGAATACAATCGTTGAATGGGAAAGGGGGGTGTATGTCAATCACTAGTCCCGTCCTTGGAAATTTAGTCGTTATGGAGTGTTTTACGGGAGCGGAGCGTTCGTGCTCTGTGCGCGAGTTTTACAAAAACGTCCCAGATGAGGCACATGTTCACCTCAACAGCCATGTAAACAGGCAGGACTGCCGTTATTGGAGCTTTTATAAACTTGTACATATCTCCAACAAATCGACGTCTCCCAGTAACTCCAGCACTAACACAGTCATCTCTTGACATAATTATACACAAAGATTGCTTCGATATAACTGTTGTGAATTATTAAGATTGTGGCATTAATCACTGTTAACATAAGGTGGCGCCGTGACGTAACGCCACAACGGTTTGGAGAAAAAGAATATATTAGTAGTAGAGATCAATACACAGTAATAAGACGAACACTTTTATTTAAATAAATATATAATAAATGTAAATAAATTTTCCCCGTTGCATTGTTAGCTACAACTTGAGCATAGCGAATCTCCTCTCTTTTATATAGTGATATGCTTGCAGTCGACTGGAGTTTCTTGGATGAATACAGTGATGTGAATGTCGCTGTTGATGCTACATTATTTTACTACATTATATTTGTTGGGTTCCACCGTGTAACTTGGGTTTCTGTCCCTGACGTTTCCCGAATCGTGATTATGCACTTGTTCTGTCCTATCCACCGTTAACTGTATTTCATCTAGTGATAAGCACGTCAATTTTCGATCCGAGATCGATTTAACATTGGTCCAATTTCGCTAAAGTGTTTGAACATTTGCTTTAAAAAGATATATACATCTGTATAACTCCTTTCATATCTGAGTATCGGCACGGTTTTGTTGCAGGCTGGTCGACGATCACTAATTTAGCATGCATTAGCCAATATCTTAGTGAATCACTTGATAACCAAAAGCAGGTGGACGTTGTTTACATAGATTTTTCTAAAGCGTTTGATTGCATTACCCACGCCATGCTACTACAAAAGATGGATAGATTTGGTTTCGGTGTAGGTTTCATCTCATTGATTGAGTATTACCTTATTGGAAGAGAATGTTATGTCTACTGCAACGGTTATTTCTCTATGCCATTTTCTCCATCGGGTGATCCTCAAGGTTCAAATCTTGGACCGTTTCTTTTCAATTTGTATATAAATGATTTACTATCCCTGTTTAGGTGCACATGTTAGCATACGCAGATGACGTAAATATATTTAAGCAGGGGCAATTATCTCCCTCTAAACATTAATAGGTGTTGTGGTTTCTTACAATAACATTCACACAAGTTTACACTATAACTACCAGATTAGTGATGCAGTCATATCACGTAATATCAAAACTTTGGATCTTGGTGTTTAATAAAAAAAAAACTGTTATTTATTCAGCATATTTCGTCAATGTGTTCATCTGCTTCCAAAACTCTCGGTTTTGTCCTGCGTTCCTGTAAGCATTTCTCAGATTTAGGTGTAATGAAGCGTTTGAATTATGCCTACGTCCGTTCTAAGCTTGAATACCCCTCAATTATTTGTCCCCACTCTTTATACCAATATGATCGAACGTGTTCAAAAGAGGTTTCTGAAGTATCTCTCCTTTCGAAAGGACAGCGTGTATCCTGAAAGAAGCACCGAATATTATAGCTTACTTGTGGAGCATAATTTTCTATTCCTTGCTGAACACCGAGAGCGTAATAGCGTAATAGTGTGGAATTTCAAATAAACTGCACAGTGCCTACTCGCCATACCAAGTACTCAAGTACCTAGAGCTAATACTAATATTTTGCTTAAGGCACCTATTAGCCGCATGATGAGAAACGCAAATAAATGGGATCTTGAACCATTTTTTTTTCCTTGTTTCGTTGTACTGTTACGTTATATATTTCTAGAATATTTCTTATTTTGTCTTTCTTTATTGCAAATATTATTGTAGGCAACATATTTTGTATTTTTGAATAATAATTTTGTAAACTTGTCCTGTAATTGACCTTTGGGCTGTTGGGCAAGAAAGGATTATTATTATTAAAATCACCATTCAGTCCAATAATTTAAAAGGAGTGACATTGAAACCAATCATACAATAATGAATATTACAACGTTATAATCAGTTTTTGCAATATACTGAGATTACTCTCCGAAATAAACAGCGCGACACTGGTTTGCCGACATGATTTGGTAGCTCTACTTATGGATCTTAATAAGTACACTTCCCGATAATGCTGTGCATACGTAACCTCTTAGATAGAAGGCATGCTTTCTCTTCATTATTTTTAATTATGCTATACCTTCCATGAAAACAGGAAACTATTTTTTTATCATTTACACCTGGCATATTTTACTGCATAAGCGAATTTCATAACCAAATATAACTCTAATCTTGACGTTTTTATTAATCGCAACTTTCCTTTAAAGATATATTTAGAATCGTGTATCCAAATGCACTGTCAAGAATTGAAACGTTAACTAAAGATTATGACCAGTTTATAGACACTTTCTCGATACCTGACCTGCAAAGTTTCTGCCCGAGATATTTAAAGTATTACGTCAAATCGGAATTTTCCACAAGCGTAGCAATAATTATTTTATTACAAGACGAATATTTTTTCCTAAAGAATCTAGTCAAGTATATAAAATTTTTGAGCAATAATTTATAAAGAAACGTATTTTTTATAAATCACATTGTAAGTGTCGGTTTTTTTTTGTACATCATCGCTATTGCGTCAGTTACTAAACAATTTAGTTGTGGAATTACAGACCACATGAAACGGTTTCTCTAGCGTTAGACGTCCATTATATCGGCTCTTTCCCCTTCACTTTTAGGTAGGTGAAGTTCTCTTGCGTTTATCGATTTTTAGGTCTGTCAGTGTGTTATTGGTTAAACAAGTTTTATGTCCAATGCAACTGTTGTTCTATCTTAAATCGAGCTCAATTTTTGTATATTATAAAATTTAAATCATTTGTTGAAACATATAAATATAGTAATTAACTCATTTATTCTATTAACTTAATATTATTAAAAATGTACAATACAATCTAATCTTATTGAAAGAGGGAATGGACAAATTAAAATGTTTCTGTGCTCATAATTAATATTTTAAAAATAGAAAGTCTTCTTTTACGATAACTATCTCGTCTCCACAGACAAGGGGTCAACTAACCGGTAATTAATGCCCAAAAAATGCTAACGCTGCGCATATGTCATCGATTTCATGTCAACACATCCCCTTTCACTAACAACAAGGCTTAGGTATTATCCTCGCTTGAAATTGTACAAAAGGGTCGTTAGATGTATTTGTTCAGCTAACAATCTTCGTAGATGGTGGTTCACAGTTCGTCTGACCGTTGAATGTGGGTAATTTTTTAACAAATGAAGCTTTTTTGTTTTTGTATCAAACGACGTAACAATAAAAACTAATTTAAATTGCTCAACTATCAATATTTTTACGGAAAAAATGCAAATTTAGACAGTCCTACGTTTTTAGGACCACTAATATTACCATAGCCCCTCAAACTTAGCTCCACCCACTTGCGTGCAGGATTATACTTACGAACTTCAAGCTTAAGCAATTTTAAGCAACTATTGGGGTTCGGCTAAAGATTTTTCCTTTTTTTTTGATCAAATAAAGTAAAATAGATCTCATTATTAATATTATATGAAACACCATTGTTCTAAGTATGTGTAACTAAGTTATTTCTATATCTTTTTTTGATACATTATGCACTTTTTGTGGAGCCAAAATGTTCAATACAAATAAAGAAATTTCGGCAATTTTACGTCATTACTGTAAATTAAGCAAAAGTGCTGTTGATGTCAGTCGTATATACCGTCAAGTTGGAGGTTGCACAAAGTAGGAACAAAAATTGAGGAATTGCCAAACAGATCTTTAAGAGGAACGACGTTTCAGAAGACCTCATCCTGAGATTCTTTACCACAGAATTGAGACTACCCCGACTTCCAATATGCGACAATTATCACTGACCCTTGTCAGTGGACAATATTTTTTAGTAGTACAAGTCTGAAAACACTGCGTGTGTGGAAGATAACTTTTATCCTAAGCAAATTAGAGAAAATGTTATCGAATAAAATATTTGGGTGCAAATTCTGTTTAATGTAAAATTATATTCAAATGTTTAATTTTTAAATAGAACGCCTTACATGTCACTTAGGATGTTTCGTATAAATTCTCGCCAACTTTCTTTGACATCGTCTGTACTTAACTAATTAGTATTAATATGGATGTTAGTTTAACTATTACGCACTTGTCGTTTAATAATGTTGTGTCCGTGAGATATCACAAGATATCTACTAGCATCGTGACATCTAGGGAGATTTAAGGCGACTTGAATTCATAGCCTCGTAGTGCAATGGTTTAGCACGCTACACCGGAGATGTAGAGATGGCGGGTTCAAGTCCCCTCCGAAACCGATATTTTTTCGGAAATTTAATTACGTTGGAAATTACAAGAAAATTGTAATTTTAACATTATCTAATACTGTTTTTGAGATAAGTTACAATTACCAACGTATTTAAAAAGTCATTCCGGCTAGAATTTGAATCCACGTTCTCTCCCTTGCCGGGGGAACGTCTCCATTGCTAGATTACAGGACCCTGTGAGTTCAAATCACTTTTACGACTTCTAGGTGTGAAGTAATTTGAACTCACAGGGTTCCGTGGCCTAACGGTGAAGACGCTCCCCCGGCAAGGGATAGGACCCGGATTCAAATCCTACCGGCACTAATTTTTCAGAAAATCATATTTTAATATGTTGGTAATTACAAAGAAATTGTAACTCATTATCACGAATTTGCCAACGGAAGTTCCATATTTATTTAAGTTTTTGAGATAATTGACTTTGATTAAGATTCTTGGGAGGGTCTCTTCGAGGATGTTGTGGAATCTTCATTAGCATATTAAAATAACTTTTATCAATTAATTTCTAGAATGACTACCGAAATTACTGCGTTACTTCCATTTTATTGACAGATAACCTGTACATTTTTTCTAAGTTAGACAGAGAAATTTATCAATTTGGCAATATTGTTGCAAATGTTCAACGATATGCAAGGAAATGCAATAATTGGATGTTCTATTAGAAAAAAAGTAAAATTGTGACATGTACAGCGAAAATTGAACATCTTCTATACTTGAACATAATTTTGTGTTTAGTAATAATAGAAGGTTTTCGTCTCTAGCGCGGTTAACACCTTGTGTCACCGTGACCTTCTATTAAAGTGATTTCGCCTCTAGCGTGGTTTACACGTCGAATTACCGTGCCACTTTGGTTTCCCCTATTCTCATGAAGAAGCGTCCTATGACGGAGGCGAAACGTGGAGATTCCACCTTTCTCGTTTCTTCTCTTACTTTTTTTTATTTCCTTCTCTCCCCACCCCAATCTTTCCTTCTCTTATTCTTTTCACCTTTTCTGTTTTTCACCCCTCCCCCCTCCCCTTTAATTTCTTCCTTTTATCTCTATTGTCGTTCTATTTCTTTCTCCCCTTATTCTTATTTCATTTTTATATATCTCATCATGACACGGTCCAATTTCGGAAGTAGTTCGTTTATTACTAACTCTGGCCGTGGAAGCCTACGTATTCATTTCAATTTTGTGTTTTGTTAAATTTTTGTTTGAAAACTTTTTCTTTAAATTTTCCAGGTGAGTTAATTTTCACTCACTTATTAAGTGGACGCACTGTAAATGTATTATTTGTAATGCTTCAGCAAGGATCACCAATATATGGTAGCGAATCATATCTATTTATAACCGGTCACTTTTACGTTCACTTTTTCAAATCTTTTTTAACATAAAAAGGCAACAAGGAAATGATATTAATAACAAGGCTGGCATATAAGTTTTAGCAGTAAAACATACATTGTCAACTACCAACCTTAACATTGAAACAACTAAAATAACATAGCATTCATATACTTACGCAAAACATAATAACCTGCACGTAGACGATTCGCATTAACGTTACTAATACACCGCATTTTTTCACTCCCCATAGCATGCACACACCAGAAGGGACGCTTGAAAGGGGCTTTCAACCGCCTCCCCCTTATACGGCGCCGAGCAGGCCTAGCATCGACGAAACGGAAAGTAGAGAGGTTCAGGTGCCGCACTTGATGTCCCTCCCCAGCAAGGATGAGTGCGACAACTACAATAACAGGTGCGTTTCATTTTTTCCTTGTTCCGGACGAGTTCACATGTCACAGATCATATACGGCGCGTGTCACTCTACTTTAAAATAACCGATGTGTACGTCGATTTAAATTATATGCTTAGAAAAATCTTGTTGTTGGTACAGTTATTGTATCGTATTGTGACTTGAATTTGATGTGTTTTTTCAAAGTTTAACAAACTTTAGTAAAGATTTTTAGAGATTAAATTCCCTTCTTTTTCGCATATCTTTTTTCTTTGATTTTTTGAGGGGACTTTGGTATTTATAAACTCTAATGTACAATATGAATTGTTCTGGACCTTTTGTTGAATTAGGAAATTTGTGGAAACTACCAAAACCCTCACGTTTACATCCCCGCACTGCTCACAATCGGTGTGAATATTGAGATATCTAGAGTTGTTGTTTGGGTTATTTCCATCGTTCGTTGAGCTTGTATAGTCCGACGTTTCGGCAGTCTGTCTACTGTCGTCTTCAGGGGCGCCCTGAAGGGCTGTTGCTTGCCAGGGCAATCATGCTTCAATGTTCTGGCAAACAACGGCCCTTCTCAGTGCTCCCTGAAGACGGCAATAGACAGACTGCCGAAACGTCGGACTATACAAGTTCAACGAGCGGTGGAAATAGTCCAAACAACAACTCTAGTTATTATGAGAATCCATCGTCAACAATATCACATCAAGAATATTGAGGTATCCCAGAAAATACATGTAATTAGGTCCTACAGTTATAATATGTTTCGGAATAACTTATTTTCATTTTCTATCACTACATAGTTAGCACAACAATTGCAAAGACTGCGTGGCTGTATAATTTGCAGGTATCGAAGTAAACTCTACTCCATATAAATTAATAATTATTTAGAACACAACGTTTCAAGAGTACGTGGATTCCCATTGTCAACCGAGTTACGAACTGAATGTAAAAATGTATCACACTGGCGAAATTTTCTACGCAGACTCTAAAAGTTCTTAAAATACATAACTTTTTACAACGTAATGGGTAGTCCCGGATGTCTTATATCTTTTCAAAAAAGGAAGTAACGAACAGTATCTTTAACAGGGCATTATAGCAATAAATCAAGTAGGCTAGAGTGTGCAATTAGAAGTGGTTCCCTATTCAGCACGTTTCTGCTCTTTTTTATAAATATCGTTTTCTACTCTTCTAATTCTCTACACGAATTTACATTTTTAAGTAGCTTAAGATTTTTTAATTTAATATTATGTCGAGATTCTATCATATGCTCAGCCAGGGTAGATAGTTCTGGTTTATCGAAATGATAGTGCCTAATATGTTCTTTGTTATTTTGTTTGGAAATTTTGCATGTGCGATACATTTTTACATTTAGTCGGTTGACAATGAGAGTCCACGTGCTCTTGAAACGCTGCGTTCCGAATAATTATTAATTTGTGTGGAGTGGAGTTTACCGCGATACCTGTGAAATATAGTTACTAATTTACTTGGATGGACACCTATCAATTAAAAACTATATACTAAAAACGTAACTATACACAAACTTACTTTTTTAAATATAGTTTCTAAAACAAAATTTAAAAACCGTTAATAAAAACTTCTAGAACTGCTATCAGAAGCGAACAAAGTAAATTATTCTGATTATAACGATAAACAAAAACACAATTATAAAACTAGAATCTATCGATAAAAATGAGTTTTCGTATACCGGCTGCGTTCAAAATTAAATGAGCCGAAGATCTGCGCGTGTGTCCTAATGTACCTTGTGGGACTTTCGAAAAATTAAGTTCTTGACAAAATTGCCCTTATCTCGTGGACTCCCCCCGCATGCGCATGCGTATTGAATGTAT
Source organism: Trypoxylus dichotomus (assembly GCA_023509865.1). NCBI lineage: Eukaryota > Metazoa > Arthropoda > Insecta > Coleoptera > Scarabaeidae > Trypoxylus > Trypoxylus dichotomus. The sequence goes on along the minus strand of CM042074.1, from coordinate 10,406,008 downwards.
GAATCGTTATAAGACAAGTAGCCCCCCAAATTTTATTTCATAATTCGTAATATATTCAATTCCAATTTCCTAGTATCAGGGCATTATTGCTTTATTGCCATCATAAAATTTAATACAGGATGTTTGAATGAATTTTGTAAATAAGTCTTATATGAATATATACTACCAACATTACATTGTAAATGCCATTCTAAAAAGACTAGTTTGAATTTTCCTAAATATTCTAGTCCTACGTGTAATATATTTGGTGTGGCCAAAGTTATAAACGATAGTCTGTATCGTATTCTTGATACACAGGCAGGGACACAATTATTAGGCACCCCCAATTTTTTCAATTATCTTTAAGATAAATAAAACAAATATTACAAAAGCAAATATTTATTACTAAAACCTAGAAATTCAATATTTAGTTGCTCCCACCCGGGGGCTTTTATGACAGCTTTAATCCTTTTAGATAAACTGGCCACTAACATATGACAGGTTAAAGTTGGAATGTCCTCCATACTCTTTCAAGTATTGCTTTTAATTCTTGTTTGGATTTGCATTTGTGTTCGCATACTTTTCGCTCAATAATAACCCACAAATGCTCGATCGGATTTAGATGCGGGCTTTGGGGTGGCTATTCCAAGATGTCAATGTTCCCGGAACCACGTCAAACTTACAGTCGCAGTGCGGCATGGTACATTATCTTGTTGAAACAAAACCTCGTCAATATTCATTCCGAATAATTTTTCAATTAGGGGCAGTAAAAGTTCATCTAACATGCTGGCGTAGACACTCGAATTCATTCTACCAGTTCACACGAACATCTCTCCAACCCCTGTCGACGTCATACACCTCCATATCATGACATTCCCGCCACCATGTTTGATGATAGGCACCACACAAACAAGCATGGCACCAGGTTTACCACAAATCTGTAATAAACTTATTCAGTTAATTCTTTCATCTCTCGTTTTTTTTTAACACAATTCGTTTAAATTCCTATAAAATAGTTACCTTATACTGAATATAAAACGTTTATTTATTTTTACCTTTATATTACACTCATCTATCCAAATCACATTCGCCCAGTCCTTCTCTGTCCACAATTTGTGTTTATGAGCCCATGCCAAACGTTTATTTTTATTTACGTCCGATAGCCACGGTTTCTTTCTAGCTTTTCTGGATGATAGACGGACTTCTTTAAGACATCTACTTAGTGTTTTAGGCGATAAATTAGCGTTGAGTTGTCGGTTTAACGCGCTAGCCAAATCTGTTGCCGTTTGACGTCGATTTTGTAGAGAGTGTCGTTGTAACCACCGGTCCTCCCTTTCTGTCCTTTTACGTTTTAGACCTCTTCCCAGTCTTGATTTAGTATCCCCTGTTTCTTGGTAACGCTTTAGAGTTGTTTGTACGGCGCACCGTGAACATTTTACTTTTTTTACTAATCATCACTTGGGATAATCCCTCGGCATGTAGTGTAATAATTTGTGCACGTTGAAACTCAGAAAGTTCTTTAGATTTCGGAATTTTCAGTTACATACACATAAACTAATCACGAATAAATATTTTTGTTTTCCAGTAACAAACGCACATACAATTTAAAACAAAAATACTGCTGTTCACCGGTAACTTTACGGAACTATACTAAGTGTAAAATACAATTAGTTCGGCAAATACAGCAATAAATGGATTAATAACGGTATTTCTCCCACCAACCCTTCTATTTATACTACGGGTATTTCTAAGAAGCCGCATGTAAAGGCTATTTGTCTGTTAATACCGTTATATTAAAACATCTAAAGGGTGCCTATATTCATGTCCCTGGGTGTACATACATGAAAATGTGTAGAACTCATTGTTTCCTTGTACAAAATTTATAATTACCTTGGTCCCTTTGTCCTAGTTTATTATTGTTCGCATATAGTGTAACCCCACTTATAATAGACACCCAATGTTTATTTTTTAAATTAAAGCATAAGATTTAAAATTATTAGTATATAGTATATGGGTAATCCCAGAGAAAAATAGCCCCGAATTCTAAACAGACGTGTGCTTACAACGGTTTAGATCGAGAATCACGTAAAGTCAATGATTTGCATATCAATCAAGCGCACACGACTCAATAAAACACTGGTTTCACGTTGCTGATATCCTTTATCTTTCGCGATAGATTAAATTAGAACGCTCTGAATTTTATCGAGCTGTTAAATTATTTTACAAGCAACTGCACAACGTGCCTGTTGTCGATAAACCCAGCGAAGAATTGCCGTACATCGTTGATAATGAGCGAATACGCGCTTAATGCGAAGTTATGGAGAGATAAGAATGTTTGAACAAACTATCAAGTGCGTACGTCGATGAAACGATAACGTTTAAAACCTATACCGAACAAAAAAATCACTTTTGTTCAAATCATTCTAATATCTTTACAAACACGATATATATGTATATCTAAATCTCTTCAGATTTATATATATATATATATATATATATATAATTGAAATTAATTTGAAAATAAGATTAATGTATTGTAACGCAATTTATTTTATTTTAACAAAATTAATTATCTTTTGATTTATTAATGTTTTGCAGCAACTATTTACAAAAACGATGCAAGCCTACGTTTGACAACCGACAACAAACGCTAGAACATAAACAATTTACACAACTTGAATAACGCGGTAGTATATATCACTATCCTTGTCTGTCACTCTATTAAAATCAAACTAAGTAGACCTTTGTCTGTGAGACAAGCGCAAAATTTTGCTTCCATTTTCAGCGACAGTACTACAGAAAGATCGTCAAATGAATATATATATATATATATATATATATATATATATATATATATATCTCAAAAGCAAGTTCTGTTTTTGTGCTTTCACTCTATGAGTTGTTGTTTCGATTTATGGTTTTTATCAGATACCTAGGTCTGATTTCCAGTAGCTATACGGATTAAGAAGACATTACCATTCTTGTTACTCTGTCAAAGTTTTGGATACCTGGCAAGCAAATAATTTTCAAATGTTCAATTTTTCATGAAGTAGTGAACATGTTTTCGGATAGTCAATTGAGAACTGTAAATCTTTTTTCTCTAATCATTTGTAACCAATAGTTATTGCATTCTTAAATTTGATTAATATCAACGGCAACTTTTAACTTTAAGTTTTGAAGTTACTCAATTTTATTTACATAATCAAGTTTAGAGTGGAAGATTTATTTGTTCGAGATGTTAGCAAACTGCACTACGTACTTCTCTGTGTATGTCCATCTATGCTACTGCAAAAGGGCATCGTTAGTATAAAAAGTAAAGGAGTGGATTACAAGAAATAGAGGAGCAAAACTGCTTCTGAGCGGGATGGTCATACATGGACAATACGTATATTTCTGATGGAACAAGTATTGGAAAAACGCATTTCTAGAAATTTAGTCACCCACCTACTATTTATAGACCCACAAAAGGCAAACAAATTTTTGGAGTTTTAAAAAAAGTGGGACTAAATACTAGGTACATCAATGCAATATGGAACTTATATAAAGATGCACGGAGTATAATCAAAATAGGCGTAAGCAGATCAAAACCATACCCAGTAAACAAGGGATTAAAACAAGGATGTAGTCCTTCCCCTACATTATTTAATTATTAATTATTAAGATGGAAGATCACTGTGACACAAGTCTTTATTTTGCAGAAGATCAAGCATCATAGCCTGTGATGAAGAGGATATAGACTACATGTTTAGAAAAGCCAGACAAGAATACAAACATTGGGGACTAACAATAAACATGTCAAAGATTGAATATATGAACGTGGGGTGTAAAGACGAAGATGACTATCAGGACTTGTAAATTAGAGAAATAAGAAGACCAAACCAGTACAAATACCTAAGAAACATACTTAGTGAGGAAGGTACATGGACAATAGACATACGAAATAAATATATATATATATATATAATATATATAAAGCCATCATGGAGCCCATTCAAACATAAGGTGCAGAGAGAGGTGGCAGATGAAAAATAGCAATAAAAAGAATGTAAGCACCATCGAAATGGACTTCCTGAAAAAAACTTGCGGAGTATCAAAATTGGAACATGTAAGAAACGAAGAGATACGAGGAAGAACAGGAAGAGCGCGGATCGAATCGAAACAAGATAGCTTATATGGTATGGACATGTACAAAGAATGAGTGAAGATAGATGGGCAAAGAGGGCACTAAATTATTCACCACAAAATAGAAAGAGAAGAGAAAGGCCAGCGACACCATGGAGATGGGATCGAGAAAGCCATGAGAGAGAGAGAGAGCAATAAAAGAAGAAGTTTGGGAAAATAGAGACCAGTGGAGATCGAAATGCGAGATGCGGTAAAGGCCATAAGATCCTCGCTATAATAATAAAAAGTATCTCTGGTTGTTATTGGCACGTGTTTTTCTTCACTCATGAGCGCAGTATTTTGGTTGTTGACATATAGTTTCCTTGATTATTGGCACAGTATATGTAGCTATCTAGATGTATGGTAAATCCAACCTACTGTTAATTTATTGCTTAGAGGAACAATCATATATGTAGTACACATGTATCTTTGCTTACAAAATATTTATAATAACATTAATAATCTGACATTTTATGCATTTGGTATCAATATTTGATGTATCTGGAATGCACATATGCAACATAATCCTTTATTATTTCGCGTTATTTCGTATAAGGTTGTTAATTGGTCGTTAAGTTGATGTTACAGTATTAGTATGGTCACTGTAAGTATCGATTGTGTCAGACGATTCTTTCTTCCAAAATATACACTACTGCTTTCACCCACTAAAGACATTTACTTTTCACCGGCAATTCCTTCAGCTCCACTTGTTTTTTGCTTCCTTTGCTGCTTTTACTTAATATCTTTTTTGCTTTATTTTGTTGCCTTTTCTTCTCAGCTTTTAATTTATTTCGTCTCATCATTTTTTCGGACCACTGGGTTATATAACATAAAGCATTCTTTCAACCTCCCTTCAACATTGTAAGTGGGCGGCCACAGGTGACTCCTGGAGCTGAAGATAGAATTATAGTAACGACTTCGAAACGAGATCGACGTCTAACAGCACCGGATATCGCAACGCTCGTTAATACACAACGACGAACAAATGTTTCTCTTACCACCGTCAAGAGGCAATTATTGACAGCAGGTTTAAGGGTTGCGAAAAAGCGAAAGAATTAACATGAGCAAGAGAGCATGCAAACTTGTCACTGGATGATTGGAATGAAGTCTTATGGACCGACGAGTGCAAATTTCAGTTATTTGGTACGCAGAGTTTTTGTTTGTTGGCGACAAGAGAGGAGTGAGGTCTGCTTAATGCCGTCTGTCAAAGACATAGGTGGTAATGTTGTGATTTGTGGTGGTTTTGCTGGAATAACTATGGGTGAAAATTAGTCACACAATGCGAAAGGAAGAGTATTTTGATATTTTGCAAAATCATGGTATTCCGCGTGGAAGCCGTCGTGTTGGTGAGCCGTTTGTGTTCCAGCAAGACAATGATCCCAAACATACGGCTCGAATCTGTTTTAGAGAAGATAGCAGCAAGAAATGAACTAAAATGAATGGTTTTGCCTTCCTTAAAGTTCGGATTTATCCCCGCTAGAGCTATACCTCTTATGGAATGAGTTTGATTGAAGGACTAGACAGCAACAACCTCAGAACATCCATCACGCATGGGAATATTTACAAAACGTATGGCAACAAATTTATCGTCTTGAAAAATTGCTTCGAAGAATGTCTAAAATTTGGGCAGCGAGTTAAATAATGCATAAATATTACTATATTTGAATTAATTTACTTTTATTCGACGACAGTCACCTATGTTGTATAAATTCATTAATAGTCACAATAAAATTTTACTGTATCTGTGAATTTTTGTGAAATCCGCTACTGCTTCTAAACTTTTGGATGGTAGTATATATCCATATACAGACTAGAATCAAGCAACCTTGTCTTATACGTAAAGGCGAAACTGTTGGTTAAAAAAAAGATGAAATTTCCCCATGCATACATTTATGTATGTATGTAACACATGCATGCATACATATAATCTTAGAGCCTTGAAGCTGTCCGCTCATTAAAATTCGAACATCGACTTTTGGTGAAAACGCGGCATTGCAGAAATTCCGAGTTTTCTACTTACTTGCATACAATACAATACGTGCGCATCGCATAAACATTATAGATAATGAAAAATATTTCCTCACGTGATTTCGATAAGACGAGCCGATATAACGGTCATGGGATTATTGCCTGTCAGTTGTTTACTATCTGTCGTAGGCTAAAAATAAATTACCTAAATGAGAACCGCGCTTAAATGATAATAACGACAATATTGGAAGATACGTAGGAAAATATTGTTCCCAAAAATTTTTGATGAACGTTTTTATAACGCAATACCGTACGCCAGCGAAATCCTGTTGTAACTTGTTTACGAATTCGAAAAGTAAAACTAATTATTTCTGATAACAGAGTTTCAATACCTACTGGAGAATGACCGTTGTAATAACTTTGAACAATGGTGTAAGGCTGTCGTGTTGGTTATATATAGATATATGTATGTATGTACATCTAATGTGAAATATTTACATAAGCATTTTACACCGTATCTATATTAAATTAGCAATAATTGTATTGAAAGTAAATTAAAAATAATCGTGAATAGCGATTTTTATATTCTACTACTGGTAACTGTGACGCCGTTCTTTTATTTTAAATTTTCCTGGAATTGGACACTTATTTCAATCTTCCCGTTGTTACATATGACGTACACTACCGCTCAAAAGTGTTTAGGCATCCCTGTTTTCATGGATTATTCATACAGTATTGTTTACCAAAAAAAAACATTATAATAAAATGAAATACGTATTTAAAATGTAGTTCTGTAAGATAAACACCATTATATCGCATAAGGTTTACTATCATTTACCTGCACTTGGTCGGATTACCATAACCTGTTTATTGCGGTGCAATTACAATAACAATCCCTCTGAATTTACTGGGTGAATTTATTCATCTGTTAGATTGTAGGTAATAATATTTAAATTACCTTCCTAGAAGATTATAGTGAAATCTGTAACCTATGGTCAGTTGCAATGTGGTATTTACTCTATTCACGTCGTGCGCGAAATATCGTGTGACAACTTTTTAAAACGCCTCCGCGAAGAGAAATTAGTACGGAAACACGTGCGCTTATAATAACTTACCATAAAAGTGGCATAAGTAATCGACAAATTGCCAAAAAAATGAAAATACACCACGCTACGGTTGACTATGTAAAAAAATATCGGGAAACTGGCAGTTTTTTTAATAGAAGACGGAATGGAAGGCCAAAAGCGACAACATCTGCAGATAATCGCAGAATAGTGATTACCAGCAACTTAAATAGACGCAAAACAGCCCCGAAAATCACCGCAGAATTAAATGTTGGTCGCCAAAAACTCAGTGTTTCTGTATTTCTACAGTCAAACGTCGCCTACAGAAAGCCGTTCTCCATGGACGTATTGCGATGAAAAAGCCATTACTACGCAAACAAAACAAACAAAAGCGACTTAAATGGGCTCGTGAACACCAACACTGGACCATAGAAGGGCGGAACAACGTCCTACGGACGAATGAGTCCAAATTTGAGCAGTTCGGAACCCGAAGACGCATATTCGTAAGAAGATCTGTGGGTGAACGTGCCAGAGAAGAGTGTATTGTTGCTACCGTGAAGCATGGTAGAGGTTCTATCATCCTTTTGGGCCGTTATGCTGGCACTAGTGTAGGGGACATTGTGAACATTGACGGTATATTAAAAAAAGAAGGCTACCGCGAAATTTTGGAGAACCACGCAATACCTTCCGGAATTCGACTTTTGGGTCAAAATTAGCAGCAAGATAATGACCCAAAACATTCCTCTAAATTATGTAAAGACTATTTACGCCATTTAGAAGAGGAAGGAACTCTCAAAATTATGGAATGGCCTCCCCAGAGCCCCGACTTGAATCCAATCGAGTTACTATGGGAAGAACTAGATCGGGAAGTACGGAAATCGGCTCCGACATCAGCTACTGACGTGTGGAACAAATTGCAATCGAGTTGGACCTCAACAACACAAGAAACTCTGGCAAAACTTATTGCGAGAATGCCTCTATTGTGTGCTGCAATTATTAAATCAAGAGGAGGTCACATAGATGAAAGCAAAATTTAATTTAAACGTTTTAATTGTCACATTTATTTAATATATTTTTATTCATGTACGTGTATCTGTACATAAAAAATAAATATTATTAACATTTTTGCTGAGTTTTTATACATTTTTTGCTGTCAGTGAGAGTGCCTAAACACTTTTGAGCGGTAGTGTACTTATTCGTTGTTTTTTTTTATTAATTTTACCATCTACCATTTGAAATCTAAATGAAATGCCCTTCAATCTTAAATTAAAGGTGCATGTTAACTAACGCATAATTTTGTGCCGTTTTGTGGCGCTGATAATAAATAATTAGCATTTTTTTGTGGCCAGGTTAAGAATATGTCAGCTGCACCCTATCGAGATTTTGTAATTTTGGTAATGGCGTCGTTTTGTACCACAAATAAAAAAATTGCACAACTCTTCTTACCGAGTTGTAAAGCTTCCTTTATGCGTTGATTTTGATAATTTCATGTACGCATTAGAACAATACAACTCATTTTATGCCGCTTTGCGTGTCAAATAAAAAATTTTGTGCTGCTCAATTTAACATGTTACGGTGTGATCGGATTGGAAACAAGCTTAAGGGAAATCACTATTAACGTGCATTTTTGCAAATTCTTGAGTGTAGATTTGAAAAGTACTCATGGCGTACTGAAAATAATAAAAAAAGTGTCGCTCTTTTTTATTAAGGGTGCTAGAAGGGCATCGTGAAATCTAAGGAACAATTTCTGTTTATTTTTTTGCAGAGGATAACACAATTCCTTGAGCCTAACCATTTGTAGATCCAGAAATGGTTGGGCTCCTGATAATTCTTTTGTCTTTAGATGCAGGAAAATTTAACTGGCATCTCATTCGACTTATCAGATGAGTCGACTCCGTGATAAGTTATCATTCCAAATCGCCTTTGCTATATCGTGAGTATCATACCATGTTCCATCACAGTAAGAAATATTTTTTCCCTGATGTCCTAGCTATCAATACAAGTAAATAAACACATTTACGGATTTTCCATTATACATTATACTAATATCTCTTTATATTATCTTCCTCAATTTTCGTATCGGTCGTGCGTATAGGCCGGACCGGATTTGACGCGTCGAGGATTTGGCCTGGCCTAGTTATCAATAAGGGTTTAGGAAAGAACGACGCGAATATGCTAGCAAACTTAATTTATTGGAGCTTTTCTGGAATCTATAAATAATTCCATCGTCATGACAACCGAAGTAACTCGTCGCAGGTATAGCAATAAACTCTACTCACACAAATTTATTAATTATGCGGAACGCAGCGTTTCGAGAGCACGTGGACTCTCACTGTCAACCGTGTTACCGGCTGAATGTAAAAAACTCTATCATACATGCAAATTATTTTTTACGCAGGCTCTAAAATTTCTAAAACATATAAGCGAACCGTACCTTTAACAGGGCCTATGGTAAGAAATGAATCACACTCGAATGTGCAATTGCGGGTGGTTCTCTGTTCAATAAGTTTCCGTTCTTTTTCATAAATCTCGTTTCGAACGCGTCTAATTCCCTACACGAGTTTACGTTTTTAAGAAGTTTAAGATTTTTTAAATCAATTTTATGTCCGGATTTTACCATATGCTCTGCTATGCTTGATGATTCTGGTTTGTCAAAACGATGGTGTCTAATATGTTCTTTGAGCCTCGTTTCGATACTCCTTTTTGTTTGTCCAATATAAACCTTATCACAATCACTGCATGCGATTTGGTAAATTCCAGACCTTTTCATCATCTCCGGTTTATCTTTGGGATTGCCTAAGAGATATTTAGTTGTCGGAAAATTTTACTTAACCCTTTTACTGTTAGGTGAAAAGGAAGAGTTATAAATTTCTTATTACCGGGTGGATTAATTATTGTAGCAAGAGATGAGGTATTTTTAATAGACTTTAATTAAGACAAATCGTTGTAGACATTTAGCACAATTTATTGTACATTCATAGACAAGTTTTACCGTCGTTAAAATCCACGACTGGCTCATCTTCTATTTAATAAGGGAAGATGAGCTAGCTTTTGTAATCAAAAGCATGTTATTGTCGAAGAACATAAATAATCCAGTCCAGATGCTTCAAATTTTTATTATTGGTAGTTTATCAAGAAATTGTCCCGATATATCAAAGAAGGCTATGTTTCTCATAATTCCATTCAATAAATTCAAACGAACTGTAAAATATTGTCTCAGTTTCATTGTATTTTACTGAAATTTTTCAATTCCTTTAGTTATAAAACCATGTTGTTATAGTCTCATCCTCTTATTTAATTACTGCATTTTAGTTGTGCCAAAATTGGCCAAAAAGTATCCATTCGTTGTAATTTGTTTGATATTGAGAATATTTCATAAAGTAACATAGATACAGTGGGAGCTCGCTAATCCGAACCCTCAGAAATCCGAATTCCATTGTAATCCGAACAAAATTGAAATATTGCCCTTTAACATTGGGTGTCTTGTAATCCGAATCGCTTATGGGTCTGGTAATCCGAATCGCCAACATACAATCAGTCGTAGTCGGTGTCGTGTATTCGTTGGTTTGTTTTTCATTCAATGTTTATTACTCTATTCTAGTTATTATCAGAATTAAATTTCACGTAGGTATATTGGGCATTGTATTTCGACACCAAAACGCAAAAGAAGTTCTGCGCAATTCAAATTACCCCCTAATGGAAACACAACTTTATAAGTCGCACTTGTCAGAGATATGCGAACCTACCTACCACTGTTCTAAGGGAAAAGACTATACAGTTCTATGTCAAACATTACAATCATTTTATCACAGTTTATTGCAACTAGGGTGTGGCTTAACTGATTTAAAGAAGGGTATTCGCAGACTAAAACTTAGTGGGCAGAAGCTGTCAAGCAATCCTGCAGTGGTTCAGCCTTTTCTGAAAAAAATTATGGAAAAAATGAACGAGCTTAAGCTATTACCTAACCAGATGTACAATGCTGACGAATCAGTACTACTTTGGAAGCTTCTACCAGCTCATACATTAGTGCACGTCAAAGAAACCTCAGCGCAAGGGCGAAAGAGCTTCAAAGAGAGAGAATTAGGAACACTCAACACACTTAGGCTGACGCGAGAACGACCAATGGAAGTTGAACAATTGAAATGTCGACAAGCAAAAATTACAGACTTTTAACTAAACCTATGTACATACAGCTGCGAGCAAATGTTACAGGCACCCTAATCAAACATGTGTTTCGCACAGCAGGTGGCGCTTCTTAGAACAAGGGTACTGCGAACCTACCTGGTTGTTATCTAAAGTAGAAATTCTTAGAAAATATAAATTACGAAGCTATATAAGAGAAATTAAAACTTTTAGGTTGAGTAATATATTGTGCGTCGTTTGTCGGTTTCAAAAGTTCATTTAGAGTGCGGACCTTCTTTTGTAAGTTTGTGTATACACAATATACCAAAAAAGCCCCAAATATCTGAGGCTTTACGAGGCCAGATAATTTTATTGCACAAACAAGGATTGTCACAAATAAGAATTGCTAAGACAATAAAATGTTCGCGTTGTGCAGTGCAAAACACAATTAGTCGCTACCAAAGGCCTGGAGAGTATCATAATCTACCCAAGAGCGGTAGAAATCGTGTAAGGACTGTGCGAGAAGAACGATTGATAGAGCGTATCGCGCTCCGGGATAGGCACAAACCGGCGATAGCGATTTCTGCAGAGCTCCGCGCTCAACGAGACGCACCAATCTCCGTGCATACGGTAAGAAGAAGGTTAACTGCAGCGAATTTACGTTCTCGGAAACCGCGACACAAACCTTTGCTCGCTACACCGCAAGCAACGCTTTTCGTGAGCAAAGAAGTACCGACACTGGACTGTAGACTAGGCCAAAGCACTTTGGTCCGATGAATCTAATATAGACGTAAGTGCTTAAAAATATTTCATAATCCTTGCAATATACATAATTGAACTCAACGCCCCTACTTTTCTCACCAAAATAGAAATATTCAAAAAGTTAACGTCCTTCGTTTATTCTGTGCAGGTGCACAGCGTTTCCGGAGCAAGTTATGTTCGGAGGAGGTCCGGCGAAGCATTTTCCCCAGAGTGTATTTTACCTACTGTTAAACACGGCGGTGGAAGTATTATGATTTGGGGGTGTATGTCTGCACAAGGTGTAGGGGAAGTTCGTGTGTGCGAGGGCCGCATGAATGGGGCACGCTACATCGGGATGTTGGAAGAGGTTCTCGAACCATCAATTGTCAGATTTTATGATATGGACTCAGAGGAGTATTACTTTCAGCAAGACAATGTCCCTTGCCACAAGGCTCGACGTTTAATGAAATGGTTTACTGATAACCAAGTGAAGATTTTGGTCTGGCCCCCACAATCGCCTGACCCCTCGCCTATTGAAAATCTATGGCATATATTGAAGGACAGAGTTCGTAAATACAACCATGCCTTTAAAGAAGCCCTAAAGCACACAGTGTTTATGGAATAGGCGTCTATTTCCCCAGAAACATGTTACAAACTGGTAGCTACTATGCCTAAAAGAATTAAAGTTGTAATAATGGCTAGAGGAGGCAGCATTAAATACTGATTTATTTAATAAACTTTATAAACTGAATTGTGTGTTTTGTAGTTTTGAGTTCTCGTCTTATCGTAACGCTAAAAAAGTTACCCTGCCTATAACATTTGCTCGCAGCTGTATATATTTTACAATTTGTTCTCTTATTAGTGATGCTTTAAGATGTTATGATACTGAATTATAACTTATGCATTATGTAGTAATGCACCCTTTTTTTCTTGAAAATCTACTTATTTTTTTGTTTTCACATATGCAAGAATGTTCAACAATCTAAAGCGCAATTTTTAAATTATTTTAATGATGACTCAGTAATCCACATTTTTCGATCATCCAAATCGTCCATGTTTTACTTAATTCGGATTAGCGAGTCCCCACTGTACATACAAAAATACTACACTATAATAACACTATTACGTAGGATTGCATCCTCTATTAATCTATTTCTACTTCTACAAAATTCTTTATTTAACCGAAAATAACCGCTAATGATTCCACAAACGCTAGATAAAATCTAGAAACAATCCGAATTCAAGGTCTCTGTCTTAATAGACCAGATAGTAACGGCCGCAAACAACCATCTAGCTACTCCATCGTTAGATTGATTATTCAACGCTTGCTCGCCTGAGCGCTGCCGCTGAACGTAGAGCGAAGTCTGCGATCCGAACAGAACAAAAACAAATACAATCGTATCGACGTTGCGGTGGAATCGTGTTACCGGTCGGTGTTTACGGACTTTGAAGAAAAGAATATTCCCACACTTTAGTAGGCAATTATACACCGGATGTATGAATTGTTACGTCTACCTATTAGAGAGATGTTATTTTCTATACAAGCGCGTCTATACGGACCGCATCGTAGACAGCGCGATGCGCTAGTTATGCTAGTTTCGTCTCTTTTCTCTTCTGCTTTGAATGCGTAGCTCAGGAAGTCGAGGAGAATAGTAATATACGAAGGGTATAGTTACGCTCGATAAACAGTAATCTTTATTCTAACTGTAATATTAAAGTGAAGCCAGTGTAAATCTGTATGTGTTCTATTCATTTTTCGGATTGCCATTCGATATTTTCGAAACGAGAAACAATATGGGAGAAAGAGATTGGATAAGTTCGGGCAGTCACTGTTTTATTACACTGCACAATTTTTGCTGACTTGTATATGAGATTTGAGTATTTGGGTATAGTTTATTCAGAACTGTTTATAGACATCTTCACAACTATCTAACTATCTTGTACTGCTTCTTTTTATAATTGATCTTATTCTTTTTGGCATACTGTCTATGCAAGCGTTAATAGTATATCTAATTGTAGCGTCATTTTACCACACGTCCTCAATATTTCTTACTAATTGCTCTAAGTGTTGTCTTCTCGAATACACACGTGATTTTAGAACATTCCACGCGTTCTGAATTGCATTGAGGTTGGGAGAATTTCCCGGCCGAGGTAACACTGGCAGAGTGTGCGTTTCCAAAAAACATTGAAAGGATTTGGCCATGTGGCATGGTGCCTTATTATGCATGAATGCGTAAGGGCCTTCATTCGGATCTACATCATTAATATATGGCATCAAGACATCCTCCAATACACGCTTATATTGGTGTTGATTCATGGTGTCTTGGCAAAAATACAGTGATCCAGGACCGACTGATATACAGGACCATACCATAACAGATGGAGGGTGTTTCACCGTTTTTAGTACACTAGTTTCACCAAACCGTTCAGATGAACGTTATCTAACAAATTTGGCTCTTTCGGTCATCGGCTTCTAGTTTTGACTCATCGCTGAATACGATCTTTAACGAAAAGACATTGTTCAAACAACAAAATTTTGATTTACATATTCATTTAAGTTATTTTCTATTACGTTTCACCAATCTTCAATTGTGTAATGTTGATGACGTTTTGCCCACTCATAACGTCCCCGCTTCATCATCGGTGTCAGTCTTGTTTTTTTCTCAGAGGGCGTCTCCATTTTAATTCGGCTTCGTACAGTCGCCCACGTAGTGTATTCAAGGATTTGCACTCCTTGTTGAGACATTACATTTCCTATTTCTTTAAGGGGTATTTTAGTTTGGCAGTCCCTTTGAACACTCCAATAGTAGTCGGCCATCATATGAGGATTCCATCTTCCTTGGTACCGAGTTTTTAAATCTTGATGAAATCTCTGGCCTTGTTCATCGCTTACAGCACCTAAATTTTCGGGAAACCTATCAAGATGACAATGAAGGAAGTACATCTTTATGCTGCTGTTACAACTTAAGCGGTGAAATTTTTGAAGCGTTGATTTCATTGGATCGTTGTAATTCGAGAATTTTTTTTTTCCAAAAAAGAAAATAATTCGTGACTGAAATCCAAGCTTCTTTCTCAGCTTTGTTCATGTAGTTGATGAAATTTGAATCTGTCATTAAAGTTCTAATGTGAGGTCCATCAAATTCCAGTTTAATTTTTTTCGTAACTTGGTTAAGGAAACTTTTGACATACATATGTACTTGAAACAGTCCACTCGTCGTCTGAACGTTCACTTACAATATTCTTTTGTCCAACATCCAAGGATATTCTAGGAGGCCAATGTGGGAGGAATTTAGTTAACGATTTCCAAAAATTTTAAAATCGGCAAACAAGAAATGTAGAAGAAATAAAACATGACGTGATAAGGGAGAACTGGTTTCATATTTGGCATTAGCGTACGTATATTGGTTAAAAACAAGTGTCAGATCTCAGTCAGCAAAATTTGTAATTGTTGCCCACTGTTATCTGCGATAGTATTTTTTGCTTTTCACCAATTTTCAAGATATTTCACGAATTATATTCGCACTGAAGAAGTTGTATACTTGGAATTAATAATTTTTTAGTGAAATATTTTCCAGAATAATACTAATTATATTTATAGTATAATACTTATTTGTTTTCAATAAATTTGCGTAAAATACATGTCTTTACCTTGAAAGACGGTAAATTCTCATAATTACAATTGTGACATTCACGGCAATATTAGATAATAATACGTCAGGGTTTTTCAAATCTGGGGAATTTCAGCGGTTTTGTAGTTATTTTAAAACCATTCCATGCTTCATATTTTACATTTTACTGGTTTTATATCGCATATGATTTAGGCTATTTTTGTAGAAATTCAATAGTTTATTTATAATCATACGTTGAGACAAATATGTTTTGAGGAATCTATAAATATATTCGTATATTGTTAGGTGTATACGATCCTCTGCATTTACTTAACCTAAACAAATCGGTCTTTTGCACAATGAATCTTTTTTCATTTTTCTGGCGACAAATGCGGGTTTTCACTGGACAAATGTAAGCCATAAAACATCGTCTCGCCACTAGCCGCTAGCACTGGACAAACAAATATTTGAATTTTAAATATAGAAGCTTTGCCCATTGCTTGCTATAAGTACGTTCTCTTCGACATATATTTATCCATGACGTGAAAAGCTTGCATATACACTAGACAGAATAAAATAGACACCTACTAATTAAAAAAAAAGATTCTATTCTCGTTATATATACAAAATATTTTAAAATTTTTAAATTAGACTAATATTCTGTCGATCCACCTTTACTTGCGTGAAGTGCTGCGATTTAACCACTCTTCTGTAACAGCTGCCACGAGTTCTTCCTTATTG
This sequence comes from Trypoxylus dichotomus, assembly GCA_023509865.1. NCBI lineage: Eukaryota > Metazoa > Arthropoda > Insecta > Coleoptera > Scarabaeidae > Trypoxylus > Trypoxylus dichotomus. Next base: position 10,389,624 of record CM042074.1, on the reverse strand, counting down.
CAGGGTTTTCGGGGTCGTTTCGCCATATTTGTCTAGTTTATGTGCCAAACATTCTCTATCGGATTCATGTCTGGTGATTGGCCTGGCCATGGTAAAATCCGAATGCCCTGTTCCTCCTTCCATGTGGTTGTTGTTCTTGCTTTGTGGCAGGGTGCTCCATCCTCCATAAAAGTGGCGTCTTCTTTAGATAAAATGGCGTTGTCGAATATCGGTAGTAGTCCTTCTCTTAATATTTGGATATATTTTGCCGCATTTATATTTCCGTCGCAGATTACTAATTGCGATCTTCCACCATACCATATCGCGCCCCACACCATGATGTTCACACCGCCGTATTTCACCGTCTGATGCAAAAATTTGTAGTCCAGTTGCTGTGACGAACGTCTCCATATCCACGTACGACCACTATCACTGAATTGGCGGTATCTGCTTTCGTCTAAAAAAATGATAGACCGCCAAAACTCTTCGGGCTTCGTTCGCATTTCGATTGCCCAAGCCGTTCGGCGCCGTTTTTGAAACACCGTAAGGAGAGGTTTTTTTCTTTTACACCCTTTCATACATCCCCACATTGTGGAGGTATCGCAGAACGGTGCGCTGACTTTTCTGTGAAGTTGCCGCAAGCTCAGCTACTGTACTTTTTCGCGGTTCTCTTAACACTTCGCGCACAAGCACCATTTTACTTCTTTCAGAAGGTCCGGCACGAACTGGTCTCGGCTCCACTGTTGTTTTTTCCTTGCGTTTAAATTGTGTAATCACACGGTTAACTGTGAACAACGGAATATTTAAAAATTTACTTATTTCACGTTACGAAGCGCCGCGTTCACTCTGGCCAACGATGCGACCCCGGGTGAAGTCGCTAATATCACTCAAACCTTGTAAGCGAGGCATAGTTGTAACGATACTAAATTATGACGAATTCCTTCCGATACATCTACCCCTACCGTAATGACAAGAGAGAGTTCTTAATTCGTTCTTAGAATATAGCTGTTTACATATTTATACCGCTTTACCTGGTGTCTATTTATTTTTTATTTAGATTAATTATTCTTCATCACATTAGGATAACAATAAAGAGATTTAAATTATACAAAAGATTGCAATTATTACATAGTAGAATTCCTCATACTACTCATTTTCTTCTAAATAGTTCGTTGTTATTTTTTTCTCCATATGGCTTAAATTTCAAATCGAAAAAACGTCATCTGTACAAGAAAATTATAATCTCTCATTACTATTTCCTTGTAGGAAAGCTTTTACTTTTTACAATTAGATCATATTTGATAATTCAATTTCCTTGTTATTACGAACGTTGAATTCAATTGGAATAGATTTCTGTGATTTTCTTTTAAGTGAATAAAAATTTCATGGTTTCCTGTAGGATTTGAACCTACAGCTTCAGTTAGCCAGACCGTAGTTGCCATAATGTCTTTATGAATTTGAGTTGGCGTCATGCCCTTTTTCTGGATGTAATTTATTACGACTCTTTGTTCTACAGAATCCAGTTTTATGAACAAGCACGAATTCAAGAATTAGCCACAGAACAACACTTTCAAATATAAACTTAATACTATGTAAATATGATCTACAAATGTCAGTTAACTAAATGTCAAAAATATAAAAATGGCATTACATGGAAACATGTTTTGGAACGTTAAACAGGTTGATTCTCAACAAAATCAACAATTGTTGTTAGCTAACTTTTCAATTTTGCAAATGCCTTAATGAAAAACTTATTTTGCTCAACATGTGAAAGGTTTCGTGAAAACAAATTGTAAACAAGATGTTTGTTTAAACGACGTAACTAATAACTATAATTTTCTCTTGATGTAATCTAATAATAATAACAATAATGTGTCCTAGTTTGAACGGATTCACACAATAATGTAATTAGCACAGAGTAATTTTAAAAGACTGGTGGCAGTTTAAATTTCCCGCCATGGAGTTTTGGTAATTTTACGTGTTGAGAGTAGCCATTGTGGGACACCTTATATAATATTCGTTAATTATATTTATTTTATTTATTATTTGGTTTTATTTGATATTTGCACTTTTTAGAACTGCTGTTTATCAGCTTCATTGCTCAGTTACTTTTTTAATGAATTTATATTAAATTAAGTAAACTTAATTTTCTAATGTTTTATCATTCATACAAATCAACGCGGGAAATTTAAATTAACGCATACTCTGTAAAAGCTACAAAAACAGTGATTATGAATTCTAAGAAAAATGAGGAAATATAAATATTCTAACTATTAAGTTCAACAGAACATAACATTAAAGATCTTATATTTGTCCATTAATAATAAGTTTAGTGAACCCATCTGAAACTAACAATTTTACGCATTAAATCGTCTAAATATGTTGCGCATATACCACTTGACCATATTAAGCTCGTTTTCTAGAAGGTAAACTTTTAAATCGATAGTAAAGGACCTGGCGGGCTACTAATTGCCGAACCACTCCGACAAGGCTTCTAAAGATAAACAAATTATGGCAACGTGGATCCAGTTTGCTTTCTAAAACCAGTTTCGTAGCCGAACAGAACGTGTGCATGTATGTACTTACGTAGTATTTATGTGTGTACGTGCGTTGAACACCAGTTAAACATTGAAATTTTATACGTACGGAAAATATACTGAGTAGCGTACGTTACGGTACCTGGGACAATAAACGCTACCGCCTTAATCTATTATTGCAAGTAAATAGTCTGTATTCAATGCTAATAAGTGAAATTTGTTTTTGACAAAAGAATAACTCGATATTTTATACGTACACTATGATTAAAAAGTTTAAGTACAGAGTATATACAAGAGATAAATCTTTTTTAATAAAGAACCACGAAACATTAACTGCGCTCTTCCCTCACGGCAGAATTTTGAGGCATTTGTTTTTCTTAAAAGTTGTGCCTCTTTTTAACAAGTTAAATAGTAAAATATTATATAAAGTATTATGCTGCTTAATTTCGACAAGCTTAAACATGTTTTAGGATATTCGCAGCCACGTCCTTATATGTTCTACCATACCAACCAAGAGATTTAACAATTCTACGCCATGTGGACATATAATATTATTGCGCGAATTAATGTGAACAAACGATCGATTTTTTTGTTCGTAGTTGACAACAAAATTATGCCTGTGATATTGAGTATTTTGTTTACCGTTCCGACAGTTAAGGAGCAACGACTTGTTATAGATGTGTTAATTTTTTATAGTTTCAAATATTGTGTGGAATAAAAGTTATAGGCAATATTTATCTGTTCTATACATTTTTAGAAAGTATATATCACTCCCAAAAAGCGAACAAAAATTGTTTGAGTGAACATACACTACCGCTCATAATAGTATGGGCACTTCCTATTTCATGCAAAATTTCACGTTTGCTTCAAAACTCTAAGGAAAACAATTATAATAATAAGTAGACTTGTTGTTTGGGCTATTTCTACCGTTCGTTGAACTTGTATAGTCCAGCGTTTCGGCAGTCTGTCTACTGTCGCCTTCAGAGGAGCCCTGAGAAGGGCTGTTGCTTGTCAGAGCAATTATGCTTCGATGATTTTTTGTTTGTCTGACGTATTTGTCATACCCTATTATGTATTAGCGCAAGTTGTCGTGACTGCGGATCGAACTCGATTATATTTTCTCGATTTCTGAATTCCACCTGACTTAACCACTAGGCTAATAGCTTAGCATGATTGAACGAACGATGGAAATAGCACAAACAACAACTCTAGTTATTATGAGAATCCATCGTGAACAACATCACGTCAAGGAAAACAATTATAAGAAAAATATTTATTCATCTACGACTTATCGCACATGTGTACAAAAGAAAGTAATAATAAGCATTAGAAAGCAGAAGATAAGTTATATTTTCTCATCGAAAAGTCTATCTCTTACTTTTATAACTGGTTGCACAATTCGTGGGCATTCTTTCTACCAATTTCTTGGGGATTATTATTTCACCTCCTGGAAGATACCATCGTCAACTAGTAATAAATGAATAAAATATAGAAAAAAGGAAAGAAAACTGGAGCAACCTCACAGTATCTGAGACAATTTGATCACTCAATTATAGTTTCGTGCACAAATGTACATCATCAGGCCAAGACTATCAGAAGCATCACCGCAACAGAACAAACTTTTAAAAATCCCAAATTAAAATTGTAAAAGGACGTACACAACAAATTAAAATGCCAACAGCCGTATATATAAATATATATGCAATAATATTCCCGGGTTTCTGGCCGCGTGTGGTGTTGGCCCTGAAAAGGACCGTTTCGACTAGGTCGACGTTTCGACGAGATCTTACTCATCTTCTTTTGGATGCTCTCATTCGGCTAGCGATTGAAAATGAACGCCGTCCATCTCCGACCCACCAACAGCACACATACAGCGACCGCGAAAACATCAGTGACAACATATATATATATATATATATATATATATATATATATATATATATTTAAGTGAAATCTTCTAATGTAACATCAACTTTCTTCTAAAAGTTGTAGCAATTGTTTTCGCTTATTTCTCTCTCTAAATCCGATAAAAGAATTTTCTTCTTATGCTCTTCTTTTTCATTTGTTACTTTGTTACTTGTTTCAAGTAACTCCAACTTAACGTTTATAATACGTTTTTCTTATTGAATTTGGTATGTTGGCAGGCCTATGTTTTGGATGTTTTTTTTGCTTTATATTACGTGGAACGTATTTGCTCCAATTATTAGCATTGCTCAACAGCTGCAACAAAAACATTAAACACTGAAATGCTTCACTTTACCTGGTTCCAAAAGCTACAATACATTTCTTAATATAAAGGAAATATCTAGTGTTTGGCGTTGAAATATTTTTAGTTTCCTGTAAATCATCATCAGCAATGGGCTAAAATAAAACACATAAGCGAAGACAGTAATGTGATATATATGTAATATATTCGAGACCCCTTCTGCTTTTTTGCAAAAAATCGAAGTCATCTAATCAGAATTGGTATACAACTGAAGATGTCGATGATTAGATTGTAGGAAAATCATGGCGATATACTTAACCTTCTAAAATTAGAGGAGGATTTAGCAACAGTTATTACACTTCTCACATTTTTCAAATCTTTAGAAAGGAATACCGCCAAGGTTAGTCCTCTTTTGCCTATTTTGGTTTTAGAATTGTATTCTGTATGATTGGAGATATCATTTGGTGAGTCTTGAACCAAATCCAAGACGAGCGAAATTTCGACGAAATTTCAAAGGGGTACCCCTTTGTGTTTTTTGCGAAAAATCGAAGTTATCTAAAATATGTCAAGATGCGTATGCAACTGACGGTTTTGATGATTGGATTGTAGGAAAATTATCTATCATGAGGAAATATTTCATATTCTAACATTAGAAAAGGACTTAGCAATAGTCATTACTAGAGACCGGATTATATGCAAATTGCATATATTTCATTTTATGTATTTATTTTATTTTACGTCTATTTATAGATGTCTTACACTGATTAAAGTTAATTAACGCTAATTAACTTTAATCAACAATACATAACACAGATAATACATCTACATATAGACGTAAATATAATAAATAAAATAAAATATATGCACTTTGCATATAATCCGGTCTCTAGTCATTACACATGGTTTCAAATCCTTAAAAACGAATACCGTCCAGATTGGGCTTCAGGTGACAATTTTGGAAATCATAACAGGTCTGTTAAATCAACATGGCGAGCAAGGGATATATACTTCTAAAATATGTTACTACGTAACATAACATACAGCTGTGGCCATATGTATTCGCCACTCGTTTTGAACGTGTTACACGAATATTATTGTATTTCTAAGAAGCAGGGTCGATGACGGACTTAACTAGGTACCTGGTAATGAAGGTTTAATGGTTTATTGTAGGCCATTCTGAGTAAATTAGAACATAGACGTAAAATTATAATTTCTGAATATTTGTTCAGTCTTTCTTAAAAGTTGTAAGAGTAAGGTTGAGCTAGTTAGAGTGAGGATATTGTGTCTGTGATTTTGTCTGTGTAATACGATAGTATACAGTAAAAAGTAATGCGGAAAACACGCGAATTGACGGAGGTAGAGCGAGGACAAATTGTGGTGTTAGAAAAGCAAGGGTTGTCGGTGTCTGCTATTGCCCGACAAGTGAAATGTGTGCGATCAACAGTTAGAATGACGATAAAACGATACAAAGAGAGTGGATCTTTGTCAAACAAACCAAAAACTGGTCGAAAAAGGAAGACAACTAACAGAGATGAGCGAGTCTTAGAGCGGATGTCTTTGCGAGACCGGAAAAAAAGGGTCTAAACAGCTTTCCAGTGAGCTTTTCCGGCTACATAATGTTGCTATTTCTCCTCGCACGGTTAGAAGACGCCTTTGTGAATTAAATTTAGGTGGATACAAAGCTATTTCTTATATATTCGTCGGAATAAAAAACAAAAAAGGGTGGCGAATACATATGGCCACAGCTGTATACATTTTAACATAACAGTTTTATAACAGCACATATTAAGGATACATACTTGGCCTGATTATCTTTAATTCTCAATTAGGTAATTCTTTATTGGGGGTTATATTATACAACCCGCTGTTAAAGCTATTGTTTCACATTTTGAGTCTAATAAAGCAATTGTTATCAAAGAAAGTCAAAAGAAGTACCAAGATGTCCGGGTTGAAGAATTTACAAAGTAGTACAGTGGACTAACTGAAGCATTCATAAAATTACAACATTTTAACAAACCCTTGTAATGCCTACTATTCAGTTATAATTCCACATAATAAGATGGGAAAACAGGTAGTCTCCTAACTTTAACGTGGCCCAGAAACCCATTCCAAACGCATTCCATTGGTTTTGAAAAATATTTACAACGGATAATGATGTAATTAGAGGTTTATTGTACTTATTGAAAATCTCCACCACTTAATAATTTATGGTTCATGAATACTCTCTAACCTCAGTAGTTTGTAATGGATTTCTTTTTGCTATAGATACTTCAAGTAATATTACAGTTAGGAAGTTTTGTTATGTCAATACGAAAGAGGCGGCCTTGTACTGACGTACAGTGGTGGTCTGAATTAATGTCTCCCCTTATTACAGACAGAATATCAAAACTACTTTCCCTGTGATGCCGCAGACAGTACAGTTTCTATCGACTATTGCAGGTATAAACCTTATTTATCTTTTACTATTGTAACTTTCGAAACCCGTGTATAAATTCAACATTAAAGATTTGATAGTTGATTAGGGGATTATTATTAGTATTTATACTACGCGTAAAATATACTATTTCTGGTTTAGATTGTTTACAGATATAGCTCCAGAAACATTGTAAGTGTAAATGTAATGATTTTAACAGAATAAATAGAAATTGAAATTCGTAAGGAACATATATTCCCTTCGAATTTTTAGATATCAGATCCATAGTTGAGATACTTGTAGCTGAGCTGTTCGCCATCTTGGCATCATTTAACTATATTTGGGATATTTACAAAACGTTCAGTGATTTCAGCGATATTTTGTCAATATCACAACTGTTAGATATATAGGGGAAGTACTTGCCGTATAAACGTATAAATGCGAGCGAAATTTCCATAACTCTACAGCGTTTGACAGATATCCTACGAAATCAGCCATCACCGTAAATGTAATCTAAACCTAAAAAGTGTAATCATTACCGTAAGTGCCTCTAAACATCTTCAAAAGTTTATTTGTTGTTACACACCGGTCGTAAACGTTTTCGGTGGCTAAAAAAGGTTTCAAAACCACCCTTGAAAGAGACACATAAACAGGCGAGACTGAAATTTGCGCAAGATAATATGAAGTGGGATCATGAGTGGAACGTCATATTTGAGATGAATTTAACTTGAACGGCGTAATGGTTTCAAATATTATTGGCACAATTTGCGCAAGAACACTGAGGTTACGATGAGCCGAAATTTCGGTGGTATAACAATAAAAGCACTATATGTTTTATTTCTACATCAATGAATTCTAATTCTTATATACAACTTTGGTAAACAATAAACTAGATATTTCAGCAAGATACTGCAGTTATACATAATCCCAGACAAAGAAGTGGTTTTGTTTATTTTATTTTCTCTTGCATTTGTGCTTCTCTGTAATTCAGCAATAACTTGGATGCATAAATTACCGAAGACATTCAGAAAACCAAATATTTGGTTCATAAGTCCATATGGAACTATAGAAATTTCGCAGAATGTATATTAATTCATGTTGGTCAAAGTTTTTAACCAAACATGGAATTTTCCAAGGAATAACTGATAAATGTAATCTACGTTGTTAATGTTGGTGATAAGAATAGTTTACTTGCTCCATGAATTAGTAAAAAAAGACGTTGATAAGGGAGAATCAAGACTGTAGGCCTTTAAAAAGCAAATTGCAGTGGTTACCAGGGATTCCCATGCTAGTAAATATGAGTGTCCCCTCCTGTAGTTATATATTACACGTCGTGGTCGATTGAATTTAAAATATGCCACTACAATTATATTTTTCTGCAAACCGTGGACCTATTTACTTATTTATGAAGGTCTTTGTTCAATACTCTTAATAGAGTAGTTTTTGGTATGTTTTATTGCTGAAAATGATGCCAAATTGCGGTCTTCAATTTGTCAATAATGAAAGCACACCAATTTTTTCAAATTTCGTGCAATTTCTCGATTCGTCACATGTAATGAACAATTTTCTGTCCCAACGTTCTGTACAGAATTTTCTTAGGGGGGCAAATTTGAAAAGCAATTTCAATTCAGAACACCCTGTATAAATGTACATTTTAATAATAACGAACAAGAAGCATTACCCAGAAGTTTATTTTATTAATCCCACAATTGTATACTTTCTTTGGAATGTACATGCATTCTCTGTATTATTTAACTTTTAAGATCCCATATATGGAGACCTTGTATTACAAGTAGAAATGTAATATTTTACTTTGAGTATACTAGATTATTCTTGACACACTTAAAGCAAAAGCGTTCGCCGTACGCGTTGGTTAAAGGCAGCGGCCCGCAAGTAACTAGGCGGTTCGCCTTGAAGAGGCTGCACGAATTTTCAATAAACCGAAACCTTATTAATTGAATGCTAATCGGTACGGATATTTTGTTGCGTAAAGTATACGTACATTAGATTGTCTGAATCGATTCGGTGTTTTTAGAGTGGTAAAAGATACGGTGTTTAAGAAGCACACCTCGAATTATACACATCTGGAATTTATTGGATACACTTTATCCGCTATGAATGAAAAATGGTTGCTTTTTATTGCGACGATATTTTTCTAAAAATTACTTCAAATAAGAGGTATGAATAGAATAACTGTTCTTTATTCAGTACTTGCCGAGATCCGAAGTAACGACTAGCGGCAGATAAAAGATATTGGATTCTTTTTGGGAACACTTACGTTCGATATACTACCGAAATCGTTCAATGATTTATCTGCTTATTTATTTAACTTAAACTCTACACAGTCAATTCAGAAGGTATATTTTTCAACTTTTTTCTCGCCAATCCAGTTTAAATTGAATTAATTGTATTAAATTTAACGGCTTGGTGGTCCAGTGGTAAGATGGCCAGCACTTCAGTTTGGCAACTCAGGTGTCGTGCTATCGAAACCAACGTCCGACGAGTATACTGGCGGTAGTTTTCGCACGGGTTTGCCGCGAGGGGGAGCAAGTAACAAGGCAATGGAACACTTTATACATACTTTCCTACACCCTAAGGCTCCTGCGGTTATACTAAGCTGAAATAGCTTATAACCGATTCCCACCATCATTCGACGCAACAGATGTAAACATATTCCTGAAGATGATTTTAAAAAGTGCTCATTACCTTGCTGCCTGTGAATGGCTGATACATTCAAGGCAAGACAAGCATAAATATGATATTATCCAGATGTTGGACTCTATCGATAGTAATCACGTGATACTGCGTAATACTCAGTGATAAGAAATTTTAGAGGACATTCCTAACGCGAGATGTTTGCTGCCGTCCAACCATCTTATTGGACGCCTCTGGATATTGTCTTCAATTTGTGTGCTATATGTTAATTTAGCTTTTATGAATTTCTTTGCCGATTCCTTTATGAATTTCCATTCTTTATGATGATTCTAATCAGAATTTACCTCATAGTTTACACAGTTGACTAGTAAGTAAGTGAGTCAACGTTTGTCTCCTTAATAACATTTACTGTAATAATCTTTATATCTCGTTAGTGTTACTAACAGAACTGACATTTTTTTTATGAAACATTCCTTATAGAATGTTATTCTATTCCATGAAAACATTAAATATTCTCTTTAAAGTACAATATTGGTAAGGAAATTATTTTATTTCTTTTTCTTCTATTTCCAATGAAAACAACTTCCTACCGCAATCCCTGATTTAAAAGCCTGCAGAGGCGATCAGACATATCCGAAGTCGGGATTCATATGCGTATGTGTATGAATGCCGTATTAGATTGATGATGGCGAATCGACGGCGTCTTTGTTATATTCGACGAGTGTTATTAGATTTCTTAACAGATTTCCGAAAATAGCATTAGCTGGCACATTATTTGCAATATCTACATTTTACCGTACAGTATTTTTGTGTAAGACATGTTAATAGCAAATAACACTAGCTGAATGCACAACGTGATTTACCATATTATGAAATTCTATACGATTTTATTTATATGTTAAGTGTGTGCAACATTCCACAAAATATTGTAAAACAATGCGGAATTTCGAAAGCTTTGGGAAAAATACGTTCCGGAATGTAGATTCCCAACAAGAGATCAATTACGGTATAATTTTCATCGGGTGAAAAACACGACCACGGATCAAATAAAGACAGAGTTAAAAGATCAAAAAATATTGGTCACGGTGGATGAAACATGGTGGATGCAAGAAAGAATTGTATTTTAAAAGTGTTAGTCCGCACATTCTTGCCTCTTCTTTTACGTAGTAAAATGTTATAGAAGACAAACGCGGCAAAAATAATAAACTATAGAAATGTAATATTGGTTACAGATGGGGATTCATACATGATTAAAGCTGGAAAGTTACTAAAACCATCTCCATGCTTCATTGCTTCATGTAAGCTGTTTATTTGATACCATTGCCAAACCAGTTATACTGCATATTATACATTTCGGCTGTGGACAATTTTCTTCTCTTAGCTTCGAACGGCAATCGAATATTTCAGAGTCACGTGAAACTTTTTCATTTCGTACTAGCTAAATTGTAATTGAATAATAAACTATACAAACAATAATGAATAAGAAACCGTACGACTCATCTAGCGTTCTTTAGCAACATACTAGGCTGTTGCGACAAACGAATTGATAACTTCTACTATAGCAGATCAAATTGTACTCAACTGGCTATGTTGATGTTTCGACAAACATTACGGCTGGCATCTTTAGGACGACGTTGACAGTTCGCTGGTCTTCAGTGTAATTTTCGTTAATGGACTCCTCTTCGGTCCATCTTCCTCCGGTGTCTTCCTACTTGGACCTTGCTGGGAGCCTCTTAATATCTTCTTGAATGCTTGAAGTCTTCATCTCGAACTTCCTCGCTTCTTCTTCTTTTACCTAGAACAGATAGTGTATCAGGATCGATAGATAGAGGTTATAGCGTCTCAGTTACTGTCCTGTGTTTAGTTGCTCCCCAAACGTTCCGCATGATCGCGGTCTTCAGTGCTGGTTTTTTTTTTTTGGTGAGGGTTTCCTCGAAGAAATCCCTATTTAATTTGTTTAGGAACTCCTCCAGATCTTCTGCGTCGGATAGGAGATTTGGTACGCTCATGAGAAGTACGATGTGAATGAGTCCTGCCGTGACCCATGTGGGACTGGTGTAGGTCAGTATGGGGGAATGTGTAACTTCTACACCATTACGTCCGTCTTGAGATTAAGGACTGGGTTGAAGAAGTGGTATATACTGCCGATTGTTACTGCTGCGAAATAAATAACAATCGCGTCGGGCGCTGGCTATTCGAGTGGACGATGCTGATTGGTCGATCGCTAATTGCATTCCTGTGTCGGTGCGTGTAGTGTGTCGTAACGTATGTGTGTTTCACACCGGAAGCATCCCGATGAGGTTGAGGCCCATTTCTACCCCAAACCACAACTCGCTCGATCCGAAGGTGAATCGAGTAGCTGGAACCTTAAGTGAGTTACTACAAGACGGGGAAACGACGCCCACCAATTGCGTCAAGGAAAATTCGCTCAAACCGAAGGTGAATTGAGTAGCTGGACGTTCGAGCGAATTCCAATCCGATGGAGAAGTTGAGGAAAAAGATTTCCGGTACTTCGAACACATCATTCGATCTACGATCTACGAACACCGGAAGCTAGATGTTAATCCGTACAGCTTCTTCTTTTCGATTAAAGTTGCTGTTATATTTAAGTATCTGTATAACTACTCGGTAGAGTCGTGTGTACGTGCTGCCAGTATAAACTCATTCCTTAAACTTTGCGCGTGCACATACTTTTGCATCTATTGACCTTATGTGTAACTATGGTTTTAATGTATGATGTAGTAATAAGATTACGAAAACTGTAAATACGCTACTAGTTGAGATAAACCATTTTTTTTTGTAAGTTAACGTAAACATTTAAATTCTGAGAAATTTTGATGAAAGCGTCTACTTGTCTAACGAGTATTAATTCATTTCAGTTTAAATTGCTTGTATATACACACACCACCGCTTATAATAGAATAGACATTTTAAACACAGAAATAAAGAAACTATATAGGTCTTACATCTGCATTGTGGATACAAATTTCGTTTTTACGTTACCTATTGTTGCTTCAAATCGGAAAAAATAAAGGATAAAATAACAAAAAAAGATGTTTGTTTGAAGTTCCCCTCATTTTAATTCTAATCTGATCCTTAATTATATACACTACCGCTCATAACAGAATGGACACTTTAAATTTTAACAAAACATTTTAAAAAGAAGTACTTTTCTTCATGTAATAATTCTATACACATGTACACAATTTACTAAGTAAAGAACTAAGTTATTCCACAATTAATTTAAAGTCTTTGGGTGTCCTTTTAATCTTTTTACAGTCGAGATCTTCTTACACATAGTGCGAACTACTCCGTCGTTTTGTAGATGACTTAAATAGTTCTTGACCAATCGAGAAGTGTGTTTGGGATCGTTATCTTGCTTCAGAATGGACACTTTAAATTTTAACAAAATATTTTAAAAAGAAGTACTTTTCTTCATGTAATAATTCTATACACATGTACACAATTTACTAAGTAAAGAACTAAGTTGATAAATAACGAAACTAGAATATTACATTTCAAAAAAAAACAAGGACTTACTGATGTTTTTTTGATATTTTTTATTACCTTTTCTTTTGTATACACATGTGCACTAAGTCGAAGATGAATAAATATTTTTCTTATAATTATTTTGTTTAAAGCTTTAAAAGGAATGTGAAATTTGGATGAAATAGGTGGTGTTCATAATATTATGGGCGGTAGTGTATGTATGTGATTCTAGGAAATATTTTCAATCAAATTTAAAAAAATTTCTAGTTTGATTCGCTTGTATTTCAGTTTGTTTACATAATACTTATAAGTAAAACCAAATAGTTAAATATTGAAATTGAATGAATTACGTTCCAACAATAAAAAAAGGCAGAAATGATCCTTATATATCAAATATACAAAAAGTTTAAAAAGCTGCTATTCATTTGACAACTGTCACATATTAGGAAGATATAGGCTTCTCCAGGTTGTCTTAAACTTATGAGAGATAATATAACTCTTGACATAACACATGAGTTGAAAAGTCCCGGGCCTAACACATAGATGACGCTAGTTTTATTGCAGTCACCTTTTTCTCAGTACTAACCTTCAAAAGACAGCTGTTAAAATTTCATGATATTCTATTCATTCGTTTGTGAGTTATTGTACTAAGAGTCACGCTACTTTTGTTATTTTCAAAACAATGGATCAAAAACAATTTCGTGTTTTAATTTTACACTGCTTCTTGATGGGAAAAAAATACCGTTCAAGCGAAGCAATGGCTTGAAAAGTGTTATGGGGACTCCGCTCCATCAGAAACAACAATAAAACGTTGGTTTGCTGACTTCAAACGTGATCGTAGAGACATCGATGATGCAGAACGCAGTGGACGTCCAAATGAGGCAGTAACACCAGAAAACATCAAAAAAATCCACAAAATCGTTTTGAATGATCGAAAAGTGAAGTTGCGTGAGTTAGCTGACATCGTAAAGATATCAAGAGAACGTATTGGCTTTATATTGCATGAGCATTTGTCTATGAGAAAGCTCTGTTCAAAGTGGGTGCCGCGTTTGCTCACTGTTGACCAAAAACAAGAACGTGTTGATGATTCTGAGCAGTGTTTGGCCATGTTTAAACGTAACAAACCGGAATTTTTGCGTCGATATGTGACAATGGATGAAACATGGATCCATCACTTCACTCCGGAATCAAAACGATCGTCATCTGAGTGGACAGCAATTGGTGAACCTCGTCCAAAGCGCCTGAAAGCACAACAATCGGCTGGAAAGGTTATGGCCTCGGTATTTTGGGATGTGCGTGGTGTAATATTCATCGACTATCTTGAGAAAGGAAATACCATCAACAGTGAATATTATATGGCGTTATTGGAGCGTTTGAAGGCCGAAATTGCAAAGAAACGACCGCATATGGCAAAGAAAAAATGTTGTTTCATCAAGACAACGCACCGTGTTACAAGTCAATCAAAATAATGGCAAAACTACATGAATTGAACTTCGAATTGCTCCCACATTCACCGTATTCGCCAGATTTGGCTCCCAGCGACTACTGGCTGTTCGCAGACCTCAAAGAAATGCTCGCCGGTAAGAAATTTCGCACGAATGAAGAGATTATCGCTGAAACTGAGGCCTATTTTGAGGCAAAAGGTAAATCGTTCTACAAAAGTGGTACTGAAATGTTAGAGCGGCGCTGGAATGATTGCGTTGCTCTTGATGGAGATTACGTCGATGAATAAAGCTAATTTTGAACCAAAAAAAACGTGTATTCTTTGTTAGGCCCGGGACTTTTCAGCCCATGTGTTAATATTGTTGACGATGGATTCTCATAATAACTAGATGTGTTGTTTGGGCTATTTCCGTCGTTAGAACAGTGTTCAGGGAAAAGGATTAACTACCACAGACACTCCAAAATTCGAATATCACAAGAATACGAGGAGATCAAGGAGAAGATCGGAGAAATGGTTATTGAAGAGGACTTCACGAACATCCGTGCTCCAGTACAAAGGAGCTACACCAGAATAAATAGACAACTGCAAGATAAACACTGGAAACAGCTGGAATCACTAATAGATCAAAAGGAAAGCAACTCAGTTGATCCTAGGAAGACAATGATAAATCTATCCAGTAAGCAGTTGGACGACAACGCCATTAAAATACTAAACAAAGGCATGAAGTTCGCAGTAGCTCCTACATGAGTACCCACGCTAGATATGATACTAGCAGGGAAAATAAAACCACCTGAAGCAGCAGATGAATATCGTTGGAAGGTCAGAACAGCAATAGAGAAGGCGAAACCGAAACAGATACGCCAAAATATCGGCAAGGCAGAACAACGCAGCAGAGTTAATAAGCGACAGAAATATCAAGATCTTGCCGGCGGACAAAGGAAACGCTAAGGTAATAATGGATGATGGAACATACAACATCAAAATATAAGAATTAATAAATGCAGGGAAATATAAGGAATTAAAGAAGGATCCCACAGCGTCGGTGGATTCCAAAATACAACAAACACTGAAAAAATATGTCAGATCTGCTCAACCAGCTCAGCTGGCAGAAATTAACACCACGCTATACAAAGCCACTCCATGTTTACGGGCTACCAACGACGAAAATAGCCCAAACAACAACTCTAGTTATTGAGAGATAGTATACGTCGTAGAATATTTACTTCTATTACTATAACTACGTACAAACAAACACTTACAAAGACTTATAATATGCAGTACATATTTTTTACGTTTTTATGATGCTTTTCATGTCTACTATAGATGCTACTTAATTACTTTTTTCTACTTTCCGAGAAAGTGACGATTTAATAAAAAGATGCGCAATTATCGATATGGCCTTAACATCTTACATGCTAATTAATGATGTTTACTTAATATAATCGCTTTGCCTTTGCCTGGATGTTTGTATATAAGAGTAATTATTGAATCTAGCTCACTTTCTATTTCTTTCTTTGTCGTTATTATTCCGCAGTTTATCCGTTACTATCTTCTGGCGAAACCTGAAGTTTTCTCGATTTTTTTTGTAGGAAGTTATGTGAGTGTTTCATTGAGTGCTAGCCTGACGTTGATTCTTTATGCCAACAAGTAAAACATATTTATAGCACCGGCGAAAGGGGGGTTGTCATTAATAAAAGAGAAGTTCTAAAAAGAGATAATGAATACAATTATAAGGTGGGGATTTAAAGTTGAAATATTGGCCAAATAGATATCTAACATGTTACGTGTAGTACTTTGAATATCTAGTCCAAACATGGACATACTCAATTAAAAGCTTTGAATATTTTTAAACAGCGATCGTTGTTTTTGATTATTTTTATACAAGGTGTGTATAAACTGACGCAAAAGCTACATACAGTGATTTCTTATTTCGATTTTGGATTGAAAATTATGATGTTAAAATTTTGTGTTGGGTTTGGTAAATTTTCAACAACCACTTGAAAAAAATATATGCATTTATTATATTATAATAGTAGGTATCACTATATACACTATTGTGCAAATGAAAGGTGCATCTAGATAAATTTTATAGAAAGGAAATTTAAGAGAAAATGTGTTACCATAATTTAACATTTAGTTTTTTAATATTTTGTATGGCTACCCTTATTTTTGATAGTGTCTCTTATACAAGCCTGGAGACTATTATGCAGTGTTCCAATGTAATCCGATGTAATACGATACCACTCTTGTTGTAATATATTCCACAACCCATTTAAAGTCTTTGGGTGTCCTTTTAATCTTTTTACGGTCGAGATCATCTCAGATATAGTACGAACTACTCCGTCGTTTTGTAGATGACTTAAATAGTTCTTAACCAATTGAGAAGTGTGTTTGGGATCGTTATCTTGCTTCAGAAAGAAATTATTACCAATTAAACGATACCCAAAAGGTATAGCATGTTGCTCCAATATTGTTTGATATTTCTCCGCTGTAAGGTTCCCTTCAATTTTAATATCACCAACTTCTTGTGATGAAACACGGCCACAAACGCGGATATTGCCACCCCTTCTTCCCTATTTCTTCAAAAAGACTGCCTTACAGCCGAAGCATGTACTAACGCGCTTGTAGCTTCTTCTAAGAGTGTATCCGCTCTGGTAAGTTTTTTTTGGTGGTCCAGGCTTTAACACATGGGCTGAAAAGTCCCGGGCCTAACACATAAATGACGCTAGTTTTATTGCAGTCACCTTGCTCTCAGTTAGTACTAAACTTCAAAAGAGAGCTGTTAAAATTTCATGATATTCTATTCATTAGTTTGTGAGTTATTGTGCTAAGAGTCACGCTACTTTTGTTATTTTCAAAACAATGGATCAAAAACAATTTCATGTTTTAATTTTACACTGCTTCTTGATGGGAAAAATACCGTTCAAGCGAAGCAATGGCTTGAAAAGTGTTATGGGGACTCCGCTCCATCAGAAACAACAATAAAACGTTGGTTTGCTGACTTCAAACGTGGTCGTAGAGACACCGATGATGCAGAACGCAGTGGACGTCCAAATGAGGCGGTAATACCAGAAAACATCAAAGAAATCCACAAAATCGTTTTGAATGATCGAAAAGTGAAGTTGCGTGAGTTAGCTGACATCGTAAAGATATCAAAAGAACGTGTTGGCTTTATATTGCATGAGCATTTGACTATGAGAAAGCTCTGCTCAAAGTGGGTGCCGCGTTTGCCCACTGTTGATCAAAAACAAGAACGTGTTGATGATTCTGAGCAGTGTTTGGCCATGTTTAAACGTAACAAACCGGAAGTTTTGCATCGATATGTGACAATGGATGAAACATGGATCCATCACTTCACTCCGGAATCAAAACGATCGTCATCTGAGTGGACAGCAACTGGTGAACCTCGTCCAAAGCGCCCGAAAGCACAACAATCGGCTGGAAAGGTTATGGCCTCGGTATTTTGGGATGTGCGTGGTGTAATATTCATCGACTATCTTGAGAAAGGAAATACCATCAACAGTGAATATTATATAGCGTTATTGGAGCGTTTCAAGGCCGAAATTGTAAAGAGACGACCGCATATGGCAAAGAAAAAAATTTTGTTTCATCAAGACAACGCACCATGTCACAAGTCAATCAAAATAATGGCAAAACTACTTGAATTGAACTTCAAATTGCTCCCACATCCACCGTATTCGCCAGATTTGGCTCCCAGCGACTACTGGCTGTTCGCAGACCTCAAAAAAATGCTCGCCGGTAAGAAATTTCGCACGAATGAAGAGGTTATCGCTGAAACTGAGGCCTATTTTGAGGCAAAAGATAAATCGTTCTACAAAAGTGGTATTGAAATGTTAGAGCGACGCTGGAATGATAGCGTTGCTCTTGACGGAGATTACGTTGATGAATAAAGCTAATTTTGAACCAAAAAAACCGTGTTTTCTTTGTTAGGCTCGGGACTTTTCAGCCCATGTGTTAGGTTATCCACTACGTCATCTGTTTCATTATATTTTTCTGTATGTTGCACCGAGACCTTTACATACGTCTTGCCTCTGTTTGTTTAGCTTCAATCTTTTTGATGTGAGACAACAACTTTATTTCTGTTTAATAACTATATTCTTGGCATTTTTTTCTCATTTGTAACAATTTGCAGCACGAGCTTCCAGAGTATACTCGTTTCTACACTATTATTTCTTCTATTAGGAATATAACATAAAACTCGTTATAATTTAGACATAAACTCTTTGCGCCCGGGAACTGCAAATAACAATAAACGTCTATAAACAGACCCAACCATAATTGTATTGTCCCTCAATGCAAATACCGAAAATTACCCTGCCTAGGGCATACCATCTTATCTGTTTATTTATCGCTTTAATTAATATTACAGAAGGATTACGATTTCTAGGTATTGTTTTTCTAATGATGTGTTGATACAACATTTAGCAGATTCAAATAAATGTTAAATATTGTTACAATTAGAAATATATTAAGAAATATTTCCGGAACCCTGACCATTACATGAACTTTTAAAAATCTACCTATGTGTCTCTTTCTTCTGCACAGTTGTGTATAGTAATGTATATAATTTTTGGATATCTATTTAACTGTCAATCGTGACATTATTTCCTAAGTAAATGTTAGAATTGTAATCCATTTGTTTCTGAGCATAGTTGCAATTTACCGTATGTCATCTGTAGCGTTTCTGATGTAATTTGAAATACTGCAACGTTAATTCGATCTCTTGAAGAATCGCTGCATAAACTTTCACTTTTAATAATGTACATTTATACTTATTTCGAGTATTTTACTAAAACATAAGAGATGGTCTGGTGTTTGCTCGAGGTATTAGAAAATTACAATTACATATATAGCAGCCATGGACAATCAATTTTATTATGCAAAGGAGAAAACTGAAACATAAGTAGTGATGTAATTCTTCTCACGTAAAATGTTGTGAAGTTAAACTTCTTCAGCAAAGCGTCGCGTACTCGAAATTTCTATCTGGAAGAATCACCACGAAGGTAAGACAAAAGGAATCTCCTTTGCACAAACTCCACAAAATTCACATGATTTATGTATGTGAAGAAATTAAATCAAAGCACCGTACTCCAGTCGAGACCGCGTCAGAAAAAAAAATAAAGCAGATAATGCATTCGCATTATGCAAATCCTTGTAATTGCAATAAACGTGTCCGTAAGTTTTTTAGACACAATTTTCGAAATATGACCAGAAAAACAACGAAGAATTAAAAAACACCTCTAGATCTCTAACCAATGGTCGCATCATTTCACTGTTTCCTCAACCGTGCATTAAGAAGATACCGGTTGTTTGCGCTTGCTAAATGTTACATATGGACATTTAGAAACGTTTAAGAATGACTTATTTGCTCTGCATCAGTCAGAGGCATTGCAGATATCTGAAGCAGCACACAATCAGCAGGGACTGCCAATAGTAGAGAACAGTTTACGCGTAGCTGGAGTTTCTAAAAAACACCGAAAGTCTTCTATATTATATATCTCAATTACGATAAATACGGTACCGTTACGACCAAATATGTTCGCTCTAAGTATATTAATACCAGAAGTGGCACACGAGACAGTAGCTAAGTCTACGAGCGGGTATAGGTGTTGGATTCTAACACCCAATAAAACTCCATCTCCCTTGGATAATCCCGTTGCAAGATCTTATCCAAGCACCAAAAATAGTCTCGGCAAAGTGGGGCAAGTTACAGAGCAGTGTGGAGAACAACATGGAGGGGCCAAGGGACCGTACGAAATAAATATTTTTTAATTATGAGAACGGCCATTCCATATTGAGTGATGTAATTGCAGATTTAAGGTAATCGTTGTCGCAACTTGATGGATCTTTCGACGCATCTTCACAAATTTGTCGTGGTATAAGAAAATCTGAACCCTTGTCAATAACACTTTCAAATTTTCGAATTACGCTTTCATTTTTTCGCCTTCCGCCCTACATAGGTGAGAGTGAAGATCATCCACAATTTTAACAGAATCCACAAACGACATCGAAATTTTGTAATTAACATTTTGTAATTTTTCAATTCTCTCCGCTAGTCCATAGTAGTTCTTGCTAATACATTCTAAATCATATTTTATCTGACTATCTTGAAACACTTTCTGGGTTTTCTTGACAGCTTTGGGGTGTCTCGAATCGAATTGTAAAACTACATTCTTTACTTCATCAAAATGTTCGCAGTAATAAAGCGCAGTCCTCAACCATATTCCCAAAACTGTAGCAATCGGCTGTGGGGGTTAAAGCACTTTTGGACACAGTTCATTAAATCTTTTTGTACGTTTTGAGGACTTTCGAAATACTGCCTTCGTATGAGCATTTACTCGTGGATAGCATTTAGGGACCAATTGCGCCACAAAGTTTAAACCATGGATTTTACATGTTACATGTAGCAAATTGCCACTCTCTTCTTTAAGAGATCGGCCTAAGGAAATGCATGTTAGCGGCACCGTCACTCGCAAGCATTAAGTTGTTGAAACATTAAATTTGTTCAATGCCCTCAACACCGCTTTTAAAATTTCATCGCTAGTACATTTGGCAACTCTTTTGGAAGCAAGTAAGATAGCGGATGATGGTTTAAACTTTTCCATTGTACGTACCATCACATTCACCACAGAATGTTTTTGGCGATCGGTTGTATGTGCTGACAACGACGAGTCGAATAATATTGAACAAGCGTCCTTTGATACGGGTACTCGATTCTCCATGCCGCGCGCTTCGCCCCTCCACATTATTCTCCGCACGGCACTGAAACTTGCCCCTGTTTGCCGATACTAATAATATCTCAATATATTAGTGAGTGTCTTGATTCATGCGGCCAAGTTGGCATTATTTATACTGATTGTAGTAGCGCCTTTGATGCCATAGATCATGGTGTATTACAGAAGAAATTGTCTGAATTTGGTTTGAAATCTTCCACGCTCTTGCTATTAAAATCCTATCTAACAAATGGATGTCACTGTCGTTTATAACGAATATCAATCTCATTACTTTTATCTTCCATTAGGGGTTCCCCAAGGATCACATTGAGGACTATTTCTATTTGTACTTTTCATTAATGACTTAGTGACATCTTTATCGTGCCCAGTGCTTGCCTATGACCTTCGGATCTATTTATCTATCGGAAACGCATTGGTCCTCTGCTTGTACGGTAAATGCTAATAGGTATTGGTTTGTTTCTTATACAAAGAAAGTTAATCTTATTGACTCTATATACTCAGTACAGTCTTAATAAAAAAGCTGATCTAAAAAATCTTAGTCTTATTTTTTATTATTTATTGTAACGAATTTTAACAAGAAGATGCCAGAAAGATTTATTGTCTATAAATTTTGGATGCGATAGCAATGCAAAAATCATCTTCAATTTCACCCAGATAGAGTTTATCTACAATGTTATCGGGGTCAAGGTTCAAGCTGGGACGGAGAACGAGTAAGTTGCACGGGATGGGAGATCCGTTGTTACGCTCACTTTTACATGGCAAAAATACCGTTCCGATTCGATAGAAACGCGTGCATTTAGAAAGGCTAAAAAAATAATATCGATGTTTTTCCTCTATTGCTATGATTTTTGAAAAGTTCCGGTTAATTCCGCCTTCTTTTACGTCGAAAAAAATCACCGACAGCAAAGAAACAAACATCAAATTATCAACGTGACGTATCTAATCGTATATATATACTTTCGCAAACAGACCACGTAGCACGGACGTATAATAATCTATACGATGTATGTACTTGTCCTGTGTGTTATTGGATGTACTTACTTGCCAACGGTCGTTTATCTCTGATGCGACAACACGCTATTTACAACTTATCGGAGAAACGTTCGGTATTCGTATTGTACCTTTGGCCAGAGTTCGTTTAGTTAGAGACTGTGCTAAATAAATTGGACGTATCGGAGGCCAGTTGGGAACGAGACGTTTATCGAAGTTGTTCGCGATGAAGTGCGCCTATCAATATGCGGTTAGATGCGTGGGTATATCATGTTAATAAATGAACTAGAGAAACAAGTGCAGAAACTTACGGAAGGAATAAGGAACAGTGTGGTGGTGTTTGGTTTACATACGGTTAACATGGTGATTGTAAGTCTCGGCGTACGTGAGAAGATCAAACAGAGCTGCGAGATCTTCGTGGTCGGAAACAACGATCAAAACGAAAGGTAGAGAATGCTATCTTAATTAAATGAAACTGCATATCTCAATACCTGTGTGTACGTAGAAATATTTTCTGGAAAATCATGCTTATTATAAATTCATAGATTATGGCTCCATTTTCTTGTATTAGGAATTTCTACATAGATAAAAATGTATAAACGCCCATGTTTCTCTTTTTTAGCAGCGATTTCATCAGCTGTAATATACAGTCTCGCCAAAAATAGGTGTCCCAAACATCTTTTTCAAAATAAAAAGAACACACATAATAAAATAATGGCCAGGTTTAATGAATAAGATATACAGGTTTTAGGTACTTTTAAATGTATTCCGTTATTTTGGTGGCATTTTTCTAAACGTGAGGAAAAATTTTTGGAAACTACTCGCTACATATTCTCCGCTATTTATCTTCGAATATTCTCTTTTAACTCACTCAGTGAGTGAGGAGTGTTGTATATCTTTGATTTAAGGTAGCCCTATAGGAAAAAATCCATTGGTGTCAAGTCGAGGCTACGTGCCGCAGCTGGATGTTAGTTTTCCAAGGAAAATGAGATGTGTGAGATGTCGCTCCATCTTGTTGGAAGCAAGTGTTTCAAGGCTGGCGTAACAATTGTTGAACATCTCCACATATCGCTCGATGATTACTTTACGACCTCTGTCGTCTTCAAAAAAGTAGGGACCGATAATTCCTTGCGAAAACAACGCAGACCAAATAATAACCTTTGGCGAGTAAAGTGCCTCTCTCTAATGGTACTGTTTTGGGTTTATTGATCTCTCAACAACGGCACTTTCGTTAGTTCCGGTTTCGTGCGCTCCCGTTTAGGGGACCCAACTATATTTCTTTTTCTTGAATTGCATTTCGTGCGTAACATTTCCAGGTAACAGTTAATTAATCAATAAAACTTTGTATTAAGAAATAATTATTGAACTCGTCAAGGGATTAAGAATCAATTTATTTTAAATTTATAATATTAGTAAGTATTTTGGTTTGAATTTAAAATCACTAAAATACCGATTTTGTTAAAATATATAATAAAACACGTATTGTACAAGCATACGTTTGTTCAGAACTGTTTATAGACATAACTAATATTTTGTAATGCTTCCTTTTGCTTTTATAATTGCTCTTATTCTTTTTGGCATACTGTCTATGCAAGCGTTAATGGTATGTCTAATTGTAGCGTCATTTTGCCACGCATCCTCAGTATTCCTTACTAATTGCTCTTTTGTAGCGTTTCTTCTCGAATACAGGTGTGATTTAAGAGCACTGCACACAAATTGCATTGAATTTCTTGGCCAAGGTAACACTGGCAGAGCGTGCGTTTCCAAAAAACTTTGGATGCGTAAGGGCCTTCATTGGGATCTAAATTATTGCTATATGGCATCAAGATATCTTCCAATACACGCTTATATTGGTGTTGATTCATGGTGCCTTGGCAAAAACACAGTGGTCTAGGAGCTTTCACTGATATACAGAACCATACCATAACTGATGGAGGGTATTTCACCGCTTTTCGTACACTGGATTTACCAAACCGTTCAGGTGGACGTCGTCTAACAAATTGAGCTCTTTCAATCATGGCTTGCAGTTTTGACTCATTGCTGAATACGATCTTTAACGAAAAGACATTGTTCAAACAAAAAAAATTTGCTTTATTTGCATATTCTTTTAAATTATATTATATTACCTTTCGCCAATGTCCAATTGTCTAATGTTCATGACGTCTTGCCCATTCATAATGTGTTCGCTTCATCACCAGTGTTAATTTTGGCTTTTTTTTTAACCTGGCTTCGTACAATCGTCTTTGTACTGTACGCGTGGATATTTGCACTCCTTGTTGAGACATTACATTTCCTATTTCTTTGGCGGATAAACCGTGGTTTTCAGTTGCTAGTTGCAGATACTTTGATCATCTCGATTAGTAGTGATCATTTTCTTGCCACAAAACGCTCTTTCGGCACTTGTAGTTTCTTTCATTAAAACGGAGATTTGCTGCACTATTTGTCGCGATACCTTTCAATCTTGTTTCTACTCATCTTCTATACAGTTCATGAGGAGGATAACAATAGTCAGGATGTCATTAAGTGCCACTTTCTCAATTTCTTAGGAAGATATTTAGGGAACGTATTTAGACGGGTACTATAAACTCTATCCATGAATTTTATACATGTGTTTGTAAATTATGGCAGTGGAAACACGCAAGAACTTAAATTTGTAAGGGGGTTGTTTGTGATGGAAGTGATAGAATCAAAACGTGGAAAACAAATCATCCTGTATTCTGGATACAAGTTCAACTTAAAAGTAAAAAACGAAAATTTAACTGATGAAGTAAAATCAAAAGTTTTAAATGGGAAAAGCCATAACTGTGTTCCAGATATTGCAAAAAATGAAGTCGTCATGTTTATATAAAGCCAGTATCGAAAATCGACAAGAGATAATAGTCGCTAAGGACAGAGGTTTGGATTTCGTTAGCGCAGTTTACATCAGTGAAATATGTATTGTACAATACACGACACAAATCGCTAATTATTAGCTTGCTCCCGAAAAAAACGAGAAGATATAGAGGTACCCGTAAACGCTGAAAGAGTTTGTTTGAAACCAGGATTTTTGTATTTGCAACGGACGGAGGTAATTTATTAATCGGAGATTCTTACTTCTTATTCGATAGTACTTCTAAAAGTTGTAGTTCACTGTTTTACTAATTATATACAATTCACGCGGATATTGGTAGTACAGAAGAAAAAACAAACATCGGCGGCGTATAAACAATCTTTCGTCTTATTAAAAAAAATAAAATCAAGGATTTTTTACAAAAAAAATGTATTTTTGATTTTGAAGTTGCCGCAATTAATGCTTTAGAAATAGTTTTTCCGACTACAATTATCAAAATAGGTAACTTTCATTTTAATCAAGCTCTTTGGTGTAAAGTACAAGATTTAGGTCTAACAAGGTTGTTTAAGGAAAACGAGGAAATAGAGAAACCACAATAAGGAAGTGTGTTGCATTATCTCATCTGTCAGAAGAGAAAGTAACAGATGGTTGAGCCTGTATAATAAAAAATTCTGCCGATGAAGCCATTGTTAAGTTTAACGATAATTTTGTTGACCAATGGATTGGTAATGCCGAAGATGGATGTGCTATGGAGAACGTCATCGGATCACAAATCTGCAGAAGGATGGGATAACAGACACAACAAACGGATCGGAGAAGCACATCTCAATTTTTGAATTAATGCGTGGATAAATACTCATACAAGAGCAAGAAAATACTGTGAATTAGATAGGCGGTTAAAAATAGTTGTAAGTGACCTAATTCAAAATAGGGAAAATCTTAGGATCATGGATAACCTGAAATATATTGTAAAATTATAGATAGATTTACTTTTCATTTTAGGTATGTATTGTATAATATAGAGATTAGATAAATGTTACCTTACATAGAGTTAAAGGTACTTTTTTTATTCTTTTAATGCGTGTACTACTTTCTGATAATATATATAAATATTGTGCATGTGTCTTCAAGGTTATCGCACATTTTTTTAAAATTTGAAATCAAACTGCTGAATTACCAAACCTCTAAGTTTTTTTTTTATTTTCCGTGTTTCCTATAAAATATAAAATTGACTCACGGAATTGGAATTCAAAAGCGCATTGACTTCCCATCCATAAACTGAGAATGCTCGAAAGGGGAAAATTTTGTGAAACGCACGAAAAGGTAACGCCTGCAACGGTAACAAATTGGCAGTTCTGCCTGTTTATATGCCCATTAAGGTCAAAATGCGCGTCATCTGAGAAGTTTCTGTACGAACTGCTGTGGGAAAGCTGAAAGTAGCAGTGAGCTATTTCCCTATCTGTCACTAGGTGTCAGCACAATCAACAGTCAACAACGGAATGTCCATCCCCACTGACGAGAGGGGATTGCTGCATTTGGGTCACTTCACCCAGGCTGACTATTTCTCTATTTATTTTTATAATAGCGTTTTGTGATCTACTCACTGACTTTCCCTCGTAAAACTCGCGCACACAATTCGCAGGCGCAACTCTCGTAAAACGTTCTATAGCGACTAAGTTCTCAAGGATGGGGCTATATTTTAATTTTACGTTTATTCACATTTATTCCCACTTTGTAATAGCCATCGGTTTTAATAACTTAATAGGGATTTATTGCTTAAGAGATTCTGTTAATATAAGTATTGATATCTGAACAATCCTATAGTGGCCCAACTGAAATGGAAAGAATCTTTTTTCATGAAATCGCATAAACTTTAAATTAACGGCGGATAATATTAAATGAACAAGTGATTTAAGATTTTAAGGTCGTTCGTACGCCAGAACTTATCCGCATTTTCGTAGACAGGATGTATGGATGCTATAAGAAATTTAAAAGTGACGAAAATTTATGTTTTAGCTAAGATATTATGAAGCCTTTAGATTATGTAACACTATAAGATTATCACCAGTTTTATTAGAGCGTTTATCGGTACAAATTGAAGTTAAACCAGCTGAACACCAATTTTTTATCAGCGGTAATATATTTGAACTCTGTGATTGTGGCGTTTCTTTACTAAACATATACTTTGTTTCACTAATTATTCGTATATAAATTTGCTGTTGATTTGTGGCGATTCGACTGGATTAGATAATTATTCTTTAAATTCTTCAATTTATCTAATCATAACCTATAAAACTTGAAAGATGATGCCTAGCTACATACATCATCTAACAAACAAAATTACAAGGTCCTTGGAAAGGTTTGTTTCTTTTTGGTTGCATAATCAGTTAACGTAAATCAATTAATTAATTTTCCTTAATTATTATAATAGTATTATCCACATATAAAACTTGCACGAACATCTTGAAGGGTTTCTTGTACCAGAAAGTAGATCGAGAGTAATTATTCCTGCGCTTTTTCAATGTTTATTATGCAAATAAACTCAAGAACGGCAAGCGATAATTGTTAGAGTACAATTGAAGTGGATGCGTACGTGCAATTCACAGAAATGCAGTTGTTACATTGCACTTAGGCAAGTAGACGCTTTCATTAAAACTTTCAGGAAAATTCCTGGATATATCTACGCTGATATAATTATATCAGCTAGGGTATTTGAAGTTTTCATAATTTTAGAAATATTATTACATCATACGTTGAAACCATAGTTATAGTATCACGATTAGATATGGCATTGCAAACGTTCGGCCTGGCTGTTATAGTAGAGGGGGACCGTCAGTCAGCTATCACTCATCAGGTCAGGCACATACATTACAATCCATATACATGGGGACGAGCATAGAAAGTATAGAAAAACATCCAGCAAAATTTCTATAGTTCCATATAATTTTGCGGTTTTCCTATAAATATTTAGCAACTGTATAAGTAGGGGAATTACCTAGAATTACATTTCTGAACGTAAAGAATTAGTAGAGACATTATTTTGTCAATGTCACAACTGTTAATAGATATATTGTAATGACATGTATTATTATGATTTAAATAATTTAAAACAACAATGATTTTTCCTAAATTTTCATATACTTTTGTTGTTGTTGTGGGAGGCAAAGTATTGCTAGGACTCCCTCTTCTTTAATATACTTATAACATTTATTCCATACAGTTTTCTTTCTATATTGAATATTACAGATATCTACCTTAGTTATTCATTATTGACATGCAAATTTGTAAAACCAAATATTCTGTTCAAAAGTTCATGTGGAACTATAAAAATTTCGCTGAGTGTATTAATACTAATACCTTAATATCCTGTATTATATATTTCAATTGTATTTTGATTGATTTATAGCCCAGTTTACATAAGCAATATCCTAACATAGTACATTTTAAAACTAATTTACATATTAGGACAACTACCTTATTTTACATTGTACGTTAGCTGGAATGGTATTAATCCCTACTGTAATCAGATTTAGATAAATTCTAGGAAAGATTTGTTTTTATGTAATACTAAACGATTCCAAGAAATGAATTATAAAAATGCCCGAAAATGTATGCAAGTATTTTGAAAAAAGCGTCAGCTTAAAATTTATTTTGAATTGTGATGGTTTGGTGATATCTTAGTGGTACAACTGTAGAAGATTTCATAGAAATAACACATGGGCTGAAAAGTCCCGCGCCTAACACATAGATGACGCTAGTTTAGTGCAGTCACCTTTCACTCAGTTAGTACTAACCTTCAAAAGACAGCTGTTAAAATTTCATGATATTCTATTCATTAGTTTGTGAGTTATTATGCTAAGAGTCACGCTACTTTTGTTATTTTCAAAACAATGGATCAAAAACAATTTCGTGTTTTAATTTTACACTGCTTCTTGATGGGAAAAAATACCGTTCAAGCCAAGCAATGGCTTGAAAAGTGTTATGGGGTCTCCGCTCCATCAGAAACAACAATAAAACGTTGGTTTGCTGACTTCAAACGTGGTCGTAGAGACACCGATGATGCAGAACGCAGTGGACGTCCAAATGAGGCGGTAATATCAGAAAACATCAAAAAAAATCCACAAAATCGTTTCGAATGATCGAAAAGTGAAGTTGCGTTAGTTAGCTGACATCGTACAGATATCAAAATAACGTATTGGCTTTATATTGCATGAGCATTTGAGTATGAGAAAGCTCTGTTCAAAGTGCGTGCCGCGTTTGCTTGCTGTTGACCAAAAACAACGACGTGTTGATGATTCTGAGCAGTGTTTGGCCATGTTTAAACGTAACAAACCGGAACTTTTGCGTCGGTATGTGACAATGGATGAAACATGAATCCATCACTTCACTCCGGAATCAAAACGATCGTCATCTGAGTGGACAGCAACTGGTGAACCTCGTCCAAAGCGCCCGAAAGCACAACAATCGGCTGGAAAGGTTATGGCCTCGGTATTTTGGGATGTGCGTGGTGTAATATTCATCGACTATCTTGAGAAAGGAAATACCAACAGTAAATATTATATAGCGTTATTGGAGCGTTTGAAGGCCGAAATTGCAAAGAAACGACCGCATATGGAAAAGAAAAAAAAATTGTTTCATCAAGACAACGCAATCAAAACAATGGCAAAACTACATGAATTGAACTTCGAATTGCTCCCACATCCACCGTATTCGCCAGATTTGGCTCCCAGCGACTACTGGTTGTTCGCTGACCTCAAAAAAATGCTCACCGGTAAGAAATTTCGCACGAATGAAGAGGTTATCGTTGAAACTGGGGTCAATTTTGAGGCAAAAGATAAATCGTTCTACAAAAGTGGTATTGAAATCTTAGAGCGACGCTGGAATGATTGCGTTGCTCTTGACGGAGATTGAGATGAATAAAGCTAATTTTGAACCAAAAGAACCGTGTTTTCTTTGTTAGGCCCAGGACTTTTCAGCCCATGTGTTAGATGGGTTCCCGCGCAAGGAAGGTTATTTGAGAATCTTACAGGAAAGTGCTGAAAAATTATGCGTCCAAAACTCTATTTTCCAAGAAGATGACGATTCTAAACATTTATCTTATTTATGTAGAAGTTATTTGATGTCACTCGAGACAAGAGGGCAAGTTGATACGGATAATTTGGCTACTCTAATCCTCAATAGTCTGGGATATATTGGACAGAGGAATTCGAAAAAATGAAGTAGCATGGATTGAAATTAGAGACTATTATCTCGAATCTCTGATTAGAAGAATGCCAAAGATATGTGCCGTCGTAATTCGATCTCGAGGTGGGCATATTGACCATGTATCACATCAAATGAAAGTTTTGTAATATTTTCTGTTTTTTTTTTGTGGTTGTTAAATATTCTTTTCGTGATGTCAAATACCTATTAATGAATATTACTACAACCCAACTCTATAGTTCAATTCAAATCAAGTAAAACGTCAATTTTATAGCCGTCCCCATATATATGGACGGTACGTACCTTATTTGTCCGAATATATTAATTATGTTGGGAGTTTCGCCGGGTTTAATTTTATAATGTCGCAATTACCAATAGTTTACAAAGTACCGAAGTTTATTGGTGAACTTCCACGAAAAAACCAAAATAATTTGTAAAGTTTGTGACAATGCGTTCATATTCCGAAAAAATTTTAATGTAAGAAATATGTGAGTAGTGCAGACAATGTGAGTAGATAATGTCTGTAATCACATGGATCTTTCTAGAATAAATACTCGAACCGGAAATTACGCAACAGAAAATAAAGTGTACAAATTGATGATTCGCAATCTAATTTTGTAAATGTGAATATTGGGGTGTACTAAGGAACGGCTTTGGGTTCTAGATTATTTTTATTACACATCAACACCTTACAATGAATATAATTTAAGTACAATAAGTAATATTGTATGTCGACGTTATCAGTATTTGATCCGATCATCAGCTTCGTTTTGCCTACCAGGTCGTGATTCACTTTTGAGTGTAAAATCACCAGAAAAAAAATTATCAAACCGATTCCGGCACGGTTTTTCTTTTAGAGCTTCATCAGTGATGAATCATAACAATATACATCGCTTAACTTCTTAGCGGCTTTGGTTCCGAACGAAAATGGAGGCTTTTGTTCTCCATGTTAAAATTGAAGCCACATAAATAAATTTCACAAAAAGAATCACTTAATTGCGTTTTTATATAATTGTAATATTAACAGAAGGCATTTAAAAGAAACACTATTCCGATCTACAAAATTAAAATTTGCAATTACTCTGTTACTAACCCAATATAATAAAATTCCAATATTCTGAAGACACCTAGCTCCAAAATCTATAACATGCTTTCTGACAGTTAATAGGATTTGGCAAAATGTTCTTTTTTTAATAATGTAGCATTTATCGCTTCTGATGATGGTGAGAAAACTAGGGTAGGTCAACTGAAATGACAAGGATCTCACGTATTTCGTTTTCCGTGGACAGGCTGTATATGTACGACTTAAAAATCATAGTTCAAACGTTTCATAACCCATATTCGTAATTCATTTTGAAAATTACCTGATAACGTTTATCAAGGGATATTATGTAAGCTATAAAATTGGTATAAATTATATAGCAAGCGATGCCTAAAATACTGTATTTGCGCAAAACGAGTATTTTTTTGATGCCATGAAAAACTCCAAGCACATATATAAGATTAGATATTTACTTTATCTTTTGTTATAGATATACCTACATCCGCAAAATTTCCTTCGAAATTCAATACCAAGCAAGTCAATTTTGTTAGTTTAAAATCTTTAACAATTTACTCCGCGTTATCAATATTGAAAATATCCGATAATAAGTTTTAACGTCGCAAATTGATGCGTTTGCAGGAATAACACGTTTCGCAATACGTATTTTTTTATTCCGATAATGTGTTTGGGTATATAATTAGTTTTCAATGTCCTTTTAACGGCCTGATTAAAAAATTCCACGAAATTGTTACTAGCTAATGGGACACGAGCTAGCGAAAGCTATTTCTTGAGGGGTCGCAGGTTTTCTGTTTTAATCAGACACCTCACTATCGTAGCATATAACTCGATAATAAAAAAACATGTGCTAGTGTTACCATTACAAGTTTTGTAAACGTTTCAAAATAGTAAACAGTTCCTTGTTGATATATCAAATGCGCAGTGTGGTAAAGTACTAAAAGTCGTAAACGGATTGTATAAATAACTCCTGTTTCTTAGATTAGGAAGCTGAAAACACTATGCATACGTATAAACTGATTGCGTGCTTACTAAGTTGTGTGCTTTGCATTTGGGTTTAGTAGGCTCAGATTTGACAAATGTAAGTCTCATGTTCTAAGCCATTTTCAAAAAAAAAAAAGGGACCCTCAGTCATGTTTTGATATACGAGGGCGACCAGAAATTTTTCCGAAATCGACATGAAAAACATGGTGTTGATGTGATTTTTTATTTTTATTTTTCGATATAGTCACCTCGAAGATCAACACACTTTTTCAAACGGTGCACCAGTCTCTTCAAGCTGTCGTAATAAGCATATCATTCGAGTCATAAGTTGGATCACTAGTCAATCTTCAACTAGGTACAAGTCAAATGACGATTGCAAGGACTGTGTGGATGTACAATTCACAGGTATAGCAGTAAACTCCACTCACACAAATTAATTAATTATGCGGAACGCAGCGTTTCGAGAGCACGTGGGCTCTCATTGTCAACCGTGTTACCGACTTAATTAATTTGTGTGAGTGGAGTTTACTGCTATACCTGTGAATAGGTACAGGAGGAAACTCACGTGCAGCTAAAAGCCTGAGAAACTAGGCTTCCATATATTCCTATAGAGGTGTCTTTGAAATAAAATAAAAAAATACGGAAAATGAAAAGGTATAATTATATAGAACATAAATCCAAAAAAAAATTGAGTAAATTACGATGCGAACGCCAGAATTTAAGATATGCCACCTATGGAAGCAGAATACTAACCAAATCCAACCAAAATCGCATACATGCACGGAGACTGCATGCACTGCAATAACACAGTTGTCGATGTTATAAAAAATACTACTATCTACCTTTCAAACGGCATGCTAAGAGCTCAATAACATGGTGACGTACGAATATTTCGGCAGCGAATAATAAAGACATTTTTATGTTAAATATTTTTATGACCTCTATGTTTCGCGTCTCCGAAGGAATTTTCGCAAAATATTTTGGATATAAGTCTAATAAGATTAAATCTGTTTTTTATACTTTTTATTTTATTTCATAGACACCCTGTATATTGTAACATTTTAAATAATTTGTGTGTTATACCATAAATTTAAAAACTAACCTAAAAACGTCTCTTACTACTACAATACCTACAAATACCGACGTTAAAATCATACTTAAAGACAATGGGTGCAGTGAGATGCCTTTTTCCTGCAGTGCATTGGCGTGTGTGGTACCTATTCACCTGAATTATGTAGTCGGTCGCTGCTAGCCAGCCAATACACGTGTTTTTTCACATCTTCATACCAACACACATATCCGTTCGCATAGCGATTGTATTAGTCATACGCACCTCATCATTACTATCTTTGTATTTATATTACTTTCCTGTATTACGTATGTACGTATTTACATTAATAAGCACTTACTTTCTTACGCATTTTATCTTATTTAATGTGATTAATTTCAACATGATAGATTACGATTTTAGGAACACTCATAATTATGACAATTGAAGGATTAAAATAGAAATTGTATTGTTCAGTTTTGATTTTAGCTTTAGTAAGTGGTTTCCGGAAAGCTACTGTAGATAAAATCATGTTGTGTACTACTTTTCCCCTATAAAACGGTTTGGTTAAAGAGATTGCTGTCAAAATTGTTTAGGAATTTGTAGTGACTTGGAAAATTGGGCCTCCATTGCCGAAGAAGAAAAAATATTTTGTAATACATTTGTTTCAAGAAACTGTTCCCTCAAAATCAAAAACACCAAATAAACTATATATTATAATTGAATACATTATAAAATAGTAGAATCCATAAAAATTAGAAAGGCCAAAAATGAGGAACAAAAAAACAGGAAAATTAAAACGTCAAACAGAAGCAGAAAGCTCCGTAAATATCTTATAAAAAGCGTTGAAATGAATTTTCTTCTAGTAGTCCATTCCAATAAAAACTTTTTTCATAACTTGTGCTATTTTCAGCTGCATTAGTTGTCAATTTGACAGAGTATTCGTTCAGATACATAGTTGAGAGGAACTTGTTAAGATTGTATTGTAATTTAAAATTGATATACAGTAAAACTTACGTATAATGTATTCGTATGGACCATAAAAAACAGTGCGTTAAAAAAGAAGTATCTTATAAAAAATATAAGTATCTATATATATATATATATATATATATATATATATATATAACACATGGACTGAAAAGTCCCGGGCCTAACAAAGAAAGCACGGTTTTTTGGGTCAAAATTAGCTTTATTCATGAACGTAATCTCCATCAAAAGCAACGCAATCATTCCAGCGCCGCTCTAACATTTC
Source organism: Trypoxylus dichotomus (assembly GCA_023509865.1). Lineage (NCBI taxonomy): Eukaryota > Metazoa > Arthropoda > Insecta > Coleoptera > Scarabaeidae > Trypoxylus > Trypoxylus dichotomus. Next base: position 10,354,780 of record CM042074.1, on the reverse strand, counting down.
AATACCACTTTTGTAGAACGATTTATCTTTTGCCTCAAAATAGGCCTGAGTTTCAGCGATAACCTCTTCATTCGTGCGAAATTTCTTACCGGCGAGCATTTTTTCAAGGTCTGCGAACAGCCAGTAGTCGCTGGGAGCCATCTCTGGCGACTACAGTGGGTGTGGGAGCAATTGGAAGTTCAATTCATGTAGTTTTGCCATTGTTTCGATTGACTTGTGACACGGTGCATTGTCTTGATGAAACAACATTTTTTTCTTTGCCATATGCGGTCGTTTCTTTGCAATTTCGGCCTTCAAACGCTCCAATAACGCTATATAATATTCACTGTTGATGGTATTTCCTTTCTCAAGATAGTCGATGAATATTACACCACGCACATTCCAAAATACCGAGGCCATAACCTTTCCAGCCAATTGTTATGCTTTCGGGCGCTTTGGACGAGGTTCACCAGTTGCTGTCCACTCAGATGACGATCGTTTTGATTCCGGAGTGAAGTGATGGATCCATGTTTCATCCATTGTCACATATCGACGCAAAAATTCCGGTTTGTTACGTTTAAACATGGCCAAACACTGCTCAGAATCATCAACACGTTCTTGTTTTTGGTCAACAGTGAGCAAACGCGGCACCCACTTTGAACAGAGCTTTCTCATAGTCAAATGCTCATGCAATATAAAGCCAATACGTTCTCTTGATATCTTTACGATGTCAGCTAACTCACGCAACTTCACTTTTCGATCATTCTAAACGATTTTGTGGATTTCTTTGATGTTTTCTGGTGTTACCGCCTCATTTGGACGTCCACTGCGTTCTGCATCATCGGTGTCTCTACGACCACGTTTGAAGTCGGCAAATCAACGTTTTATTGTTGTTTCTGATGGAGCGGAGTCCCCATAACACGTTTCAAGCCATTGCTTCGATTGGACGGTATTTTTTCCCCATCAAGAAGCAGTGTAAAATGAAAACACGAAATTGTTTTTGATCCATTGTTTTGAAAACAACAAAAGTAGCGTGACTCTTAGCACAATAACTCACAAACTAATGAATAGAATATCATGAAATTTTAATAGTTGTCTTTTGAAGGTTAGTACTAACTGAGAGAAAAGTGACTACAATAAAACTAGCGTCATCTATGTGTTAGGCCCGGGACTTTTCAGCCCATGTGTTTTATATATATATACAAAATGTATTTTTATTTATAACATAATGAAAAGATACACAATAATAGTAATAAATAATAATAGCTAATGCGCAAATACATATCAAAATTTAATTAGTAAAAATGTCGGTAACAAGGGTGTGTCGTTTTGATTTTTTTGAAGCAAATAGATTCTAAAAAATGTTTAATACCTAATCCATTATTTAAAATTATATTGATAGTATGTTTTTCAGTTTCTAAGTATCGTGTAACTCTCCTTATTCCGATAAGTGCATCTTCATAACCGAATTTTACACTTCCAGCTGCCCCTTCTTCGCTTACACCATTATCATCGCTGTTATTGTCTTGATTTAAAACTTCCTCACTGACACAAATTGATCTATTGTTTCAAGATTTACGATACTACGATCCTTCAAATTATTTTGGAGCCATCCACTTAAAAGCAAATTATCGTCATCGATGTTATCATTATATTTAACAAGCCATAGAGACAACGGTAAATCGTCGTCTTCATCAAAATCAATTTTCCAATCGTACTAAAGACAATTTTTTATGGTTTCTTGCGAAATTTGTTGCCAAGCTTTGGCTAACACTTCCATCGCTTCTAGCAAATTTGCTTCAATAGAGTGTGTTTCATTACTAACAGGTGTCGACAATAGGATTTTAAGGTATAAATAATTCCTTGGTCCATTGGCTGCATCACGAAGGTGGAATTCGGTGGTAGAAACTCCCAGACGAATATTTTCAAGATCACTTATACGGGGATGAGCCGGACATATGCCGACCAATAGTTTATTAGCACTTTATCTCAAGTTTTTATTTCGTATTCAAAAATTGTCATCCATGCCCGAGGATTAGTAGTATAAGTACAAGGTATCTTTTTAATTTGATTGAAATATCTCGGGTTTTTCAAATTATAAAAACTTCAGGTTTCTCATTTTCTGCCATATTAGCACACGCCAATACAGTTAATCTGTGCTTCGATTGTTTGCTCCCAACGCATTTTTTACCCTTAAATTTTCGTGTACGATTAGGTGTTAAGTTTGTAGAACAAGCCTGTTTCGTCAGCATTGAAGATGTCATTTATGTGATAGTCTTTCATAATATCAATTAGGGTCAACTGCATCCACACCTTACATGTCTCTAAATTTAAATTTGCATTTTCAACATGAATGTAAATGGCATTTATGTTATAACGTTTTACTAAAACATGTAACCAACCTGCTGTGCATTTAAATTCACTGTCATTGAATAATTTAGCAAACTCTTCTGCTTTAGTTTGAAGAATAGGACCGCTAATTGGTATATTATTGGCACGTTGATGCTCGAATCATCATAGTAAAGCTTCATCAACTCTTCCTGGAACCGATTTATGTAATAGCTTGACATTTTTGTTTGTTCGTTCTAATGCAAGAATTTATTATATCTTTATTTTTCATTATGGTAGAAATTGTTGTTTTTTTAAGATATTTAGCTCGACAAATGCTTTTTACCACTTTGAATTTCTTTAATTATACTTATTTTCTCTTCAACTGATAACGTTTTACGCTGCCGCTCAGTTGAAATATTCATTTTTAATACATAAAGTTGCACTTAATAATATCGAAACAAATGTCTCTAATTCCCCAGTAATTAACACGTACTGCATGTTGCTTTATGCCAGATTTCTATACGTATGTTACTAAAAAATCAAGTACGTAACAAGATTGTTGTACATAATAACAGAAGTACGTAATATCAGAACAAAAATACATTGTTTCAAATAAGGCTTTATCGCGACCAAGGAAAATGTACGCTGTATCCGAAAGTACGTTATATACGAGTCCAATATAAGCGAGCTCTACTGTAAAAATGGTTTTTACCATACAACACAAATTATCCATGGTTGAATTTTATTTTCGAAACGGACGTAAGATCGACGGGACAATTCCCTTAAAAATTTTCATTTTATGATTGTTTGAGTACAACCAAACGAGTTTCTATATTGTATTTTACATATCTAATATCTTCCTAATATTACAATTCATTTATTTCTACTTGGCATTCATTTCTGCATCTCGTTCATTTTGTACAGACATATAGCGTATATCGTTTACTGTTATAATCAAATCTATATGTAACCAGTAATTAGTATTACTCAAGTTTCGGTAGAAAATGTTGACACAAGGAAATCGCAGCAATTATCTGCTAAATTAAGATTTTATTCATTACCATTATGCTAATTATTCTCTTTATCTGACATTTTAGGTATTATTGCTGTGCTTTCTAACTATTGCTCTAACATCCTCATTAAATATCTATTACTTTAGAGGAATGATCAGATAGCATAGGGTTGTTAATGCACAACCAAATTGCTTATAAATAACCAACAGTACACTATGTAATTCACTTTAATACACAAGTTCAGCAGAAACAGTACGCAAGTACATCCAATCGTCATAAATAACAATTGGCAGTAGTGTGTTTTAAGTGTTTTTAGTGTGTACAGACAAGGAGTAGGTCAGAACAATGCTTAGGGCATTTTTCAGGTAATTCAAATAGGTTATACCAAATATAATTCGTATTAAGAGTATCAGTAACAAGCTAAGACAATTCTATTTTCAAGGGGTACGTTGAGGTAAAATTTATTCGAAGGCATGTTATTTGCTGCTGCAGAAATGTGTGATCTCGAAAATGGTTGTTCTGCAGATGCTATTGTAGAGATAAAAACAACGTTATCTCTATCAATACATCAGGAAAATTAGATGCGAAAGTATAAATTTTGATCCGAAAAACTTCTGAAATACCTTCGTAACTTATTTGAGTCTGGGTGTAGAGATAAAATTTGAATTATAAAACCTGTAGGATATATTTTTGTAGAACAAATTAAAATTAATTTATTATTGGAAATGTTGGAGCGTGTTTTTCAATTGATTAAATTACTGTTTCCAATAATACGATCTAAATATTCACTTTAAATTCGCAATATATAAATGATTTTCTATTTTTTGCTTTTAGTTGCTTTACTAGTCGACGCTTTTGAACCTGTAAATACTATATATCATAGACGTAACATAAAAATATGAGAAACGAACCAATTTTAGTCATATATACCTATTTAGTGATAATATCCTTTATTGTCCAGCAGACAATAATTCCATTTACAGGACTATGTGACAATAAGTAGTGGTCCTTTTTTTTACCGCAAAACGCTCTTCTGGTACTTGTAGTGGGTATCTTTTCTCTTACTACAACGGCGATTCGCTACACTGTTTATCGGGATACTTCGTCTTTCTTTGCAATTATGCCTTGAGAGTCCTGTACCAGACGATACCTCAATACGCAGTTTTCTTCTCATTTGGTATATCCTTTTTTACCCATAACAAAAAAATATAAAGCGCATACAAGCAATAGCTCAAAGTGCAACACTAACACCTAAAAATGGAAAAAAATGTTGTTACATAAACAGATAAATATTCTTTCTGCAATAGTAACCGATCCAGATAATATTCTTTGTGTTTCAATCTTGTTTCTCATCTTCTATACAGTACAGAATAATTCATGAGGATGATAATGATAGGCACGATGTCATTAGGTAGCACTTTCTCAATTTCTTAGAAAGATATTTAAGGAACATATTTAGATAGGTACTGTAAACCCTGTTCGTGAATTTTATACTTGTATTTGTAAATTATTGCGCTGGAAAACACAAAAGCTTAAATTTATAAGGTGGCCCTAATTAATCGGACCCTGTCCATTTAATAACTGTACATGAATCTGTATAAAACTTGTCTCAAATGTCACGTAGATTTATAAAGTAATTATTGCAATACTTTTCCTTAACTTATACATTTAATTATGAGGTTCATTATATATTATATATGTGTATTATATATACACTACCGCTCAAAAGTGTTTAGGCACTCTCACTGACAGCAAAAATATATAAAAACACAGCAAAAATGTTAATAATATTTATTTTTTATGTACAGATACACGTACATGAATAAAAATATATTAAATAAATGTGAAAATTAGAACGTTTAATTTAAATTTTGCTTTCATCTATGTGACCTCCTCTTGATTTAATAATTGCAGCACACAATCGAGGCATTCTCGCAATAAGTTTCGCCAGAGTTTCTTGTGTTATTGAGGTTCAACTCGATTGCAATTTGTTCCACATGTCAGTAGCTGATGTGGGAGCTGATTTCCGTACTTCCCGATCTAGTTCTTTCCATAGTAACTCGATTGGATTCAAGTCGGGGCTCTGGAGAGGCCATTTCATTATTTTCAGAGTTCCTTCCTCTTCTAAATGGCGTAAATAGTCTTTACATAATTTAGAGGAATGAATGTTTTGGGTCATTATCTTGTTGGAAGATAAAATTTTGACCCAAAAGTCGAATTCCGCAAAATTTCGCGGTTCTTTTTTTAATATACCGTCAATTTTCACAATGTCCCCTACACCAGTGCCAGCAAAACAATCCCAAATGATGATAGAACCTCCACCATGCTTCACGGTAGCAGCAATACACTCTCCACAGATCTTCTTACGAATATGCGTCTTCGTGTTCCAAACAGCTCAAATTTGGACTCATCCGTCCATAGGACGTTGTTCCACTCTTCTATGGTCCAGTGTTGGTGTTTAAGTAGCTTTTGCTTGTTTTGTTTGCGTAGTAATGGCTTTTTCATCGCAATACCTCCATGGAGCCCGGCTCTCTGTAGGCGACGTTTGACTGTAGAAACACTGACTAGTTTTTGGTGACCAACATTTAATTCTGCGGTGATTTGCGGGGCAGTTCTGCGTCTGTTTAACTTGTTGGTAACCACTATTCTGCGATCATCTGCAGATGTTGTCGCTTTTGGCCTTCCACTCCGTCTTTTATTAAGAAAACTGCCAGTTTCCAGATATTTTTTTACGTTACAGTCAACCGTAGCGTGGTGTATTTTCATTTTTTTTGGCAATTTGTCGATTACTTATGCCACTTTTAATGGTAAGCTATTATAAGCCCACGTGTTTCCGTACTCATTTCTCTTCGCGTAGGCATTTTAAAAAATTGTCACACGATATTTCGCTCACGACATGAATAGAGTAAATACCACACTGCAACTGGCCATAGGTTACAGATTTCACTATAATCTTATACGAAGGTAATTTAAACATTATTACCTACAATCTAACAGATGACTAAATTTACCCAGTAAATTCAGAGGTATTGTTATTGTAATTGCACCGCAATAAACAGTTTATGGTAATCCGACCAAGTGCAGATAGATGATAGTAAACCTTATGCGATATAATGGGTGGTTATCTTACTGAACTACATTTTAAATACGTATTTCATTTTATTATAATGTTTATTTGGTAAACATAATACTATATGAATAATCCATGAAAACATTGGTGCCTAAACACTTTTGAGCGGTAGTATAAATGTTGGTAGTTACAAGAAAATTATAATTTATCATTATAAAAACCAACGGAAGTTTCATATAAATTTTTCTTTAAATTAGAATCTATGCATTTCTTTCCTCTTCGTTGATCGTATGAGATTTTGTAAAACTACGTTTCATAATTTGATTCGAAAGTAATTGTTCGGTACAACCGAATTTCCATATTTAAAATTTGTACTAATAATCAAATCGCTTAATTTTACCTTACTATTATTCTTAAGCAGCTTTCTTCGTACAGGTGTATTTCAGTACATGTAATCGTTTTATTATTGTCACATCCTTATGTAATCTCTAGGTAATTGCCCGGCAATTACACCCCGTCTACTAAATAAGATTCTATTGAATTTCATTTCATTATCTTAATTGTTCTATTTAATTCTCATTTCGGATAGCATTGTAGAGTTTACAACTATTAATATGACATTATCGCCAGACATGCGCATACAACTTTCATTTACAAGAATAATCAGATAATTTTAGGGTCCTCCAATAATGCAAACCGAGATCATTTATAATCGGTTTAACAATTTTACAGATAGTTCTACCACAGAATAACAGAAGGGACAAATTTGTCGGCTTCTTTGATCTTTGTGTGGTCTTATATACTTTTACTTTCAAAAAGAAGTGAAGTTGGTTAGCCACCATAATGAAAATAATGAAATGGTAGGAAATTCAAACGACATAATTGTAATTATAATTTATTCTGTTGATTTGTAAGTAATACGCTTGAAAAAGGGCTACTAAGGTAAATAATACGACTATGCTTTTATTTTAGTACTCATATTACTAGGTGATTGAAGTATGTTTACAACTACATCACACCTGCAATGTACTATACTACTAAAGCAATAATAGTGGCATAGTCCAATTTCTACGGATCAGTTAGGGGTATAAACCTGAACCGGAGTGAAATGAATAATATATAATTCGTAATTCGACACAGTAACCACTCTTAGCACAATAATAGAGAACAGATTGTTGCACATCGTATTAGACTTATGACTGTGTTGAATTTCATATATATTATTCAGTTCTGTCTGACTTCCGATCCCTGTTAATTTATAAAGGGAATAAAAAAAATTGACATATCTATTCAAGAATTTTATAGCATAAAATCTTAATCTAACATATATCGAGAGCAAATAATCCACAGGAAAATTTGGATAAGGTAGTAAGTACATAACTGACATTTCCAAAATTCAAAATTTTTTTTCATTTTCAATAATTGGCACAATACGTCTCTGTATTTGTGGGTTATTTAACTGTAGTTGGTTCAGTACACTATCCATATCGTCAGCACAGTTTGCCCCTTTGGCATGCTGAAAGTAGGACATGCGAACTAACATTTTAAATGCACGTTTAAATTGTATCTGGGTAGTATTTCTCGCGTTTTCTCCTTGTTGACCGATTGATCCAAACAAAGCTAAACATACTATATCCTTCATTGTTTAAAGAATCTATATTACAGTTTTGCACAGCACAAATATAAAGATTTGTGCCTTTCCTTCCACTATTACCATCACTACTCATTTTTGTCTTCTAGTCTAAATAAATAAACAATAACAATAAAATAAAAAAGAAAAGCTAGGAACTCTGCATATATTGTAACTCAAATACTTTTAAAACTCTACGACGTATTTCGAAGGTAAATTCTGTCTGGTACACACGGCAACAAGTAATGACAAGGTTAGAAAACGTATTGTAAATAAATAGGGTAAATACAACAATGGATTCTCGTATAATTTTTAATATGGTGATTACGCGCATTTAGAAATTTTCTTTACTGTTCTTCTATGGTTTTACATATCTTCATCTCTTCATTGTACTGGATGGTTTTTGATGTCAACCAAGTTTACATATCCAGTTTTCTAGATGTTATTGTGTAGATTTTATTTCAATTTTACGACTATGATATGCAGCATTATCCATAACAATAGCAGTATTGTCTTATAGCACTGTCAATATTTGATGAAACCATCTTTCAAACACTTCTGCATTCATTTCTTCATGATAATCGGTTGCTTTTTACCATTTTATCTTCAAAAAACAATAAGCCATTCTCCACAAAACCAGCCTCAGATCCTATGTACAAAATAGTAGACTGTTCCACTCCTAAAAAAAAAATCCCACCTTCCTCTTTTTCTTCTCTTTTCTTTCTTTTTCCCCCTTTTTTCTGTCCCTCTTCTCTCTTTCCGTCTCTTACTCTTTTAATTTTTCATTTCATTTTATTTTTCACCTCGCCCTTTTTTAATTTTTCTTTTATCTCTTTATCTTTATTTTCTTCTCTTACTCTTATTTCATTTATATATATCTCATCATGATTCGGTCAAATTCCGGAAGTAGTTCGTTTATTACTGACTCTGGCCGTGGAAGCCTACGTATTCATTTCAAGATAACGTTGTAATATGTTTAATCAGGGTAATGTATTATACCATCAACCAATCATGCTTGATATTCTTGCGACAATAGCAGTAATTATCATTCTGGGGTTATCAGTTCGAAGTGTTTTGAATATATTCAATAAGTTTGACTTCTCTATCAAAGATGAATGTTATAAGCTCAAAAATTTTCGCCTTCTCGGCGGGGATATTTGAATTCCGCAAGTAGTTGCCAAAATTAATAGAAGGGCACCCAGAAAAGTACACGATCTAAACATTAATCAGCTGTTGTAACAATATGGCACCTGGCAATATATTAAATATCGCTAGTGTAATTTTGGTTTGTTGCTAGATAAAATAAATTCTTTGTGTTATAGAATATACGTAAATTATACACAGTTAAGTTGTAGTTCGTCGAAAAAAGCATTTCCGTATTTTATTAAAATTTGGCATAACTTTGGTATTTCATAAATGCTTTATTGATCGTAGATTGCGCCAACGCACTCTTCTATCTCGTTTGTCCATAATTTCTCTACAGGATTAAGATCCAGTCACCCAGCGTATTACGCAATATTGCGCATTACAATATATATAAAGAAAATCATCCAAAATCACCGGATATTTTCTCTAATCCCTGAATTAAGTATTCAAAACTAATCGATACACACGAAAAATCGAAAGTCGCTTATAATCGTCTAGAAATAAAAACGAAACCACCCCCGTTTTGACGTAGTGCATGTGTAATAAGTATTTCACCCCATTTTATCTCTCTTGTGTCGGCCGATCGATACACGTGCGGAACGCGCTGACGAGGGGTTCTGCTTTCTGACGGTGAAATATACGAATTGGCCGAGCGTGAAAAGCGTAATAGACTTTCAAATTTCGGGGGATGGAAAATACGTGTGAAAGGCTTTAGAAACGACGTCGGTCTTATTAGAATTGAAATGATTTGTTTGCTTCGAGATTATAATTTTTATCGAATCATATACAGGATCAAACGTTATTTTGTTAGATAATGTGAAATGTATACATACGATGTGATAGTAGATAGGTAGCTAAATGTTGATTGTAAGATTGTATACATACACACAAAAGAAATGTACATTACTAAGGAAAAATTTATATTGATTAAGAATGCTTTTATATTTTGAGAAAGATCGTTCGTCATCTACGAATATAGCACAGGCATCATTAAAATAGTCTTACAAATTAGTTAACGAGCCATCACAAATTTGTCGTAAATTTGTAAAATCGAAATTCTTCTTCTACCAGTATAGGTCATTATTTTGATGTCTTTCTCACATAGGTCTAGGTTTTTCAGAATTTCTACAATTTTTTGGTCTTTTTCTCTAGCAAATGCCTTTTGACAGTCAACAAAAGATGCATACACCCCACAGTTCATGTCTCTGTTGTACTCACTGCATTTCTGAATCCGAATTGAGTAGATCCTATTTGTTCTTTACAGGTTCTGTAAATTCTCCTATGTATGACTTTGAGAAAAGTTTTAGGAGGTGACTCATCTCTGGTTGTTAGTGGCACGTGTTTATTTTCACTCATTAGCGGAGCATTTTGGCTTTACACATGTAATTTCTTTAATTACTGTGGCTGGTTTGGTAACTACAACGAACAGTTTATTTATTGTTTCGCGGAACAGTCACACATGTGGTACACATGTGTCTTTCCTTACAAAATATTTATAATCTGTTATCATGGATTTGGTACTAATATTTGATGTACTATAGTAAAAATGTTTTTCGTTCTTCAGAAGGTTTCTAAAGACTCTTTAGACACACGACAAAACCCGAAGAACATTTCTACTATGGACTACGGACGTGAAAGCCTAATTGGTCGTTTAGTTGCTGTTACAGTTAGGTTCTATAAATTCTTCTATGTATGACTTTGAGAAAAGTTTTAGAAGGTAACTTATCAAACTTACTGTTCTATAATCTTCACATTTTTTATTTCCTAGTTTTTTCGACAAGTTGATAAATTCTGATATAGACCAATCATGCGGAATCTTTCCGGATGTATGTACTGTATTGAACACCAATTTCATCCATCTTACGCTGTCATCATCCAAAAGTTTGAAGAACTCAGTATTTATGTTATCGGATCCTGGCGATTTTGTTTCCCTGATGTCATCAACGAGGATATATGGTCCTCTATCATCATCTACTTCAGGTGGTTCAGGTCTAGTGTCTTAAAACAGTTGTTCAATATATGCTTTGCATGCATTCTTCAATTCACCTGTATTAATTATCGTATTTCCTTCGTTGTTAGTTAGTCTGGATAAGTGCCTACGTCCGTATGTCCCAGTAATTTCTTTATGTTTTCGGTGTACGTTGAAATTGTCGTGTTTTGCTTGTAATGTCTCGATTTCAGTGCATTTTCTTTGATCTTTCGCTTGATGATTCGGTTTAAGTTGTTATATCTGATGGTGTCATTCTTCTTCTTCTTACGTCATTGTTCTATTACTTCTAAAATCTCGTTGCACATCCAAAATTTATTTTTTGTTATCATTATTTAAGTGGGTCTTTACTTGATCTTTTATTAATAGATCTTCTAATTGTCTCAGATCATACTTCTGTACCTTTTTCTTTTTTGGCTTTTTCATCTTTACTTTAAATACACCGAGAAGGGAGTTGTGATTTGATTGTATGTCAGCTCCTGGGTAGGTTTTTACTGACTTACAGCTATTTCGATATCGTTTGTTCACAAGTATGTAGTCTATCTAATTTCTAATTATGCCCTCACTCGTATCTTGAGGAGCTTTCCATGTGTATAGTCTCCTAGCTGGAAGCTGAAACCATGTATTTATTATTAGGGAGTTTTAATATAAGCTTGTAATATTACTACGCAGTTATATATCAAACCAGACCTTCCAGGTTAAAGTTGGAAAGGCCATGCCGCAAGAGTGCCCCAGGAATCAACGTTAAGACCTATATTATTCAAGATATTCACTGCAGATTTGTCATTTGTGTAGATCGTTCAGCCATTGAGGTGGTGGAGCGTCTATGGGATGTGCTATTACATATAGCATGAACAAGTGCTTTTGATTAGTAGTCTCCAGACATCTCATTATTCGACAAGTATCATTTATCATACCATCTAGTTTGTGGACATGGGTTGGTCTTAACCAGATTGGTGCTGCATATTCAGCAGTAAAGAAACTGAGTGCCTTCTGCTCTGTCACTCAGTGCGAAGCACGGACGGAATAGCTCCCCATCTGATACCTATCAGCTTCCCTAAGATATTATTCCTCGCACTAACTTTTACCTTGGTTTTAACTACATAACGCCAGTATGTCAATGTGCGGTCCAAAGCAACACCCAAATATGCGAACAATTTAATAATGTAGGCACAATAACAAACACCAAAAATAAACGCCACCTACAACAACCTGACAGAAACGCTAAAATATTGTTCGTAGCTCGAGAAATCTTCACAATTTTCTTTTTTGAGGACAATATTGGTTAGCAATTTATTACCAATTAATAAAGCAAATAAAACAAATATAATACATTTATGCGGTAACTAGAAATATAAATGTTTTTCTAATACAATTATGTAATTTGTTTCTATAAAAACGAAAATATTCTATAAAAACCAAGGCTTACGTAAAACAAGGTAGCTGAACATACAAATAAACAAACAAATTATATGTGGTATTCAACCTTCTATTGGTGTATTTGCCAATAATAGTAAATATAAGGTCTCATTAGAACTACACGATTTTATTATTATAGAATCATTAAATTCCACGTTTCTTTTTCCTTGGTTTCAATTTTTCCATTGATCAATCGAGTTTAGAAAGTTACTCTTATTAAAACGGAACTCTTATTCGCGCAATTCGTGATGAAAGTACAGAAAAACTTTTCCAACGGATTAAATGCCCCAAATCATCAAAACCGTTTTATACACCTCCCGCTCCCCACCACCCTTTTACCCTCACCTAAATATCATTCACAAATTAATCGTAGCTTATCTAAAACGGTTCGCCGAGTCGAATTATGTCATGGTAGAATGCCACTAACCACGGTAAAACGCAAAAGAAATCGTAATTATCGTCTTTGTCCGATTGTTCCATTTTCGTTTAAGTAATTTCTTCTCTTTTCGATTGCAGCATGCTATGCGTGGAAAACAACTTCACCCGGCTGAATGTCAACGAACGGCCTGTAGATGCACCGGCGGCAGGGGTGAAGATACCGGGGGCGCAATGCAACGACAGCTCTCCTGATACACCGCAGCCGGGTTTCAAACCGGGTTGGATGGACGGGATCTTCGGCTGTTTGAGGCCTTTCCTGTCGGTGATCGGGAAAGCCGCCGTGAATGAGATAAAAGGGAATCAAGGTGAGCATATATGAATCTTATACGATTATAACTATGAAATTAAATCGGTAGTATGTGACAAATTGCCCCTAGGAAAGGGGAAAATACAATTCCTTCTAATGTGGAAGAATATTTTTAACGACGATGGAAACATAATTGGGACCTGTCGTGGTATACATCACAGCTCATAATACAATGGATGCTTTTAATTTTAACAAAATATTTTAAGAAGAAATACAGTACGACCCTCGATTATGTGAACGATATCAGCCAAGCATTGTTCACATTACTAAAATTTTACATTAGCGAGCCTTATTTTGTTTATAAAGAAATTGCATAAAAGAAAATATGTATATTTATTGAAACATAAATTATGAACAGTGAATAATATAATACATATAATATTAAAAAATAAATTTTACATTATTTTGAAAAATAAACTCCTATTTTTGTTTGCGTAAATTTACACTTGGTATTTTTTAATGCCATTGCCAGTAGTTTACGGAGCACTAAAGTATCGGAATATAAATATGTCTTTTTCTTCAGCCCAACCTAACGCTTGAATAAAAATTCCTACGGCTTGTGCGTCACTCACTGTATATTTTATTTCAATCGGAGGGTCGTCATCTTCACTCACTCCGTCTTCCTCTTCATGTGCATCATCCATGTCTTTATCGTCATTCCATAAACTAACATGGGTAATTGTGCAAACAATATCGGGATTTATTGCTTTTAATAATTTGAGAACGTCCGATGACGTCCGACACTGTCAATAACTTCAGTATCAGATCGTAACTGTTTTCTAATGATGGTTAGCGGTACATTGTCTTCATCGTCATAATCATCACTGGAGTACAGCAAATTTTTCCAACACTTCAGGGCATTCTACGCCATATCTAAATTTCAAATTGCTTCACGTAAAGTTAATTGCTTTAACGATTCAGAAATGTTTTTAGGATTTTTTGATAACGCAGACAAAAGTAGAAATTTTCGATAATACAATATAGTAATTTTTATTACATTTGGTTCATCGGTTGAGTAAGTGGAGTTACGTTGGACGGCTTGAATATAAAAATTGAGCTATCGTTGCTTCTTAATTGTTCCTCTGGAGGATGACTTGGTCCGTTATCCAAGATTAACACCGTCTTTATTAGAAGATTTTGCTTTCTTAAGAAATCATTACTTATTATTACAGTTTTATTATCATGCCTGAGGGACAAAGTGCTTGTGAAACCATTCCAGGAATATGCTTTGGCGGATTTTGAACAGTTATAATCAACGGGACTCTTGACGTGAATTTTTTGCCTTTCCTATTATTCGTGGCTTCATCTTGTGTATACTACTGGCATTAGTGGACGCTAGAAAGGTTATGCGTTGTGTTTCCGCCTTTCTACCCGGAGCAGATTTTTCATGTGATGCAACATAGGCTTTCGTAGGTAATAATTTCCAATAAAGACTAGTTTCATCTGCATTGTATGTTTGCTCCTCATTTAAATGGGACTTTTTGATTTTGTTCATTAACTTTTCCTTGAACGTCTGCACTAGTTGTGATGGTGCCGATAATTTTTCACCAGATATCGACAGCAGTCGAATTCCATACTTCCTTTGAAATCATCGGTTCTGCGATTTCCCGGGCCTCCGTATGTATCTGACACACGCTATAAAATTTGTGAACTGAATCGCTTAATTTTACCGATTGTACCTTTAGATACTCCATATTCTTTTTGCCAATTGTGTCACTCCCGCACCTTTTTTAATCTCGTCGATGATTTTCACCTTGTCACTTAATTTTAAAAATGTTCTTTTATTAGAGGTGGATGCCATGTCTGTTCTGGCGTGATTTTAGTTGCACACTACTTTATTTCACGAGAGTCAAGAGAGCCAACGCTTACAGGAGTCCCATACGTAAATCGCGGAACAACCGGTGTCGGCGCTGAAAACATTAACTTTTGATCGATTCAATTACGCACATAAATCGGGAAATAACCGGTACCGTAAACTGTTTACATTATCGAATTGTACGTGGTGCAAGCTTGTTTACAGTACCGGACGTTCCATGTAACAATTTTATGTTGACATGACTTCGACGTTTCCTCTACCGGCAATTTACACGAGCGAGCATTTGCTGTATTTTCAGTTGCATTAGTTAGTCAATTTGACAGAGTATTTGTCGATATAGCTTATATCAAACAAAATTCGTATTAAGAGCTTCAATAAAAAGCTATGACGTAATTATAATTTCAAAAGCTACTTTGAGGTAAAATTTATTTGAACGCATGTAAAATTCGAATTCGAATTGGGCACAAATAAAGTGAAATCCTCAACGGAAGCAATAGATTTGGATGTATTTAGAGGATCGTGTACGTGAGGCCTTTATACCTACCAGCAGAAATTTGAAATAAAACAGAAAATATTTAGCGCGAAAATATTTTCCTGAGGTAAACGTAATTGCTGCAGATATTAGCTTTATTGCAAAACTTTTGTTTAGTATGGAATTTAGAAAATACTTTTTAAAATATAGCTACAGACAAATAAACTTCGGTATTTTTTAAGAGGCACGTGCAACATAGTTATACAAAGTCTAATTTCTTTTAAGTAAATATTTCCATTTCCAATAGCTTCTTGTTTTATTTCAGATGATTGGGAAATTCCCTTTGAATCGATCACCGATCTGAAGTACCTTGGATGCGGCGGGCAAGGCCTAGTGTTCTCCGGCATACTCAACAACGAAGAAGTGGCCGTAAAAAAAGTGCAAGACATCAAGGAGACCGACATTAGGAACCTTCGTAAGTTGAACCATCCGAACATCGTCCAGTTCAAAGGCGTCTGCACCCAACATCCTTGCTTCTGCGTCATCATGGAGTACTGTCCTTACGGACCGCTCTATGATCTCCTGAGGGATCAGCACGAGATTATAACACCCGCTAGGGTCGTATCTTGGTCGAAGCAGATAGCGTCTGGTATGCATTACTTGCATTCGCACAAGATCATACATAGGGATCTGAAAAGTCCGAAGTAAGTTGATAATGTCGCTATTACTTATTTGCTAATTACAAAAGTGAATTCAGAAATTACGAATAACAGTACTTTGTATAAATAAGTAGTCATTTATGTGTTAACCTTCTTAATTCTTAATTTCTCATTCTCTAATATAATTGTACTCTATGTATCCTGTCATAGTAACACATGTGTTTACTTTTACTTTTTGGAGACACGAAGAACGGATGATTTGTCGGCTTTTCTTTATCTTGGAACACTTAAACAGACGACTGACGTTTATTTTCTGGTTCGTTTGCGTAACTCCAAAGATTTATCACCAATGAGTTTCAGGCATTCAAGCGGTCTAGAGTTTTTTGACACTAAGTTCACTCTAGCTGCTTTCTGTTCTTCGTTCAACGGATGCGATATCCAACGAGAAAATAATCTTTTCACAAACAACTCTTCATATTGAATTAAGGATTTTGAAATCCACAATGATGCCCTAGTTTTGTAATATGCCACATGTCGATCTTCATCGATGTTCTTGTGCACAGCATTGACGTTGTCCTGAGTGACTATCGTTTTTGGTGCACATACCCTTGGCTCCTCACTAACACTAATCCGTCCATATTTGACTTCTCCGTATCAACGGGAAATTGTTGACTGATTTGATGCTTCATTGCCGAAAGCCGAAATTAACTCGGCGAAGCATTCTTGTTGAAATAATTGTGTTCGAAAATTACGAAAAGTTATTGCGCGAAAATGTTCTCTGTTTAATTCCATTTTCCAGCTCACTTGTCAACTTTAATAGTTCGTTGTCGCTACGACACTACACATATCGCACTGAAACTTTGGATTTAGGCTAACTAAAGATGGTGGATAATTTTTAGTACTGACATTTGATTAGTGGAGCCCTCTATGTGGCAGTATGCGAAACTTCAAGGGTATCCCTCGTATTACTAGAGATGAAAAGTCCGCGATATATTTTCTTTTTATTAGGTTTTATATTGACTTCTCAAGAAGGAAAGTACAAAACAAAAACGAACCGTAATAATTTACCCCATTGATAGTGTAGTAACTATAAAAATTATAAATAAATCTACGAGGTGCGAAAATTTAATTCCCAGAATCCGCTTCTAAAAAGATGCCCTTAGAACTATACATCATTCTCCATTGCCACCTTCAAAGTACTCCCCTTGTACATCTATACACTGACTTAAAACCGTGTTTCCATTTTTGTAAGCCGTCCTGGACCTTATTTTCCGAACTACTGTTATGCAGTCGTCTTACATTCTGC
Source organism: Trypoxylus dichotomus (assembly GCA_023509865.1). Taxonomy (NCBI): domain Eukaryota; kingdom Metazoa; phylum Arthropoda; class Insecta; order Coleoptera; family Scarabaeidae; genus Trypoxylus; species Trypoxylus dichotomus. The sequence continues at coordinate 10,337,207 of CM042074.1, read as the reverse complement.
TGAATATCAGTTACATTAGAAAATCTTCGTCTTTTCAGCGCAATTTTGAACTACTCTTCATAGTATAATAATTGAGTAATCGCTTTTCTAGCCAAAAAGCACAGAAAGTGCATTGTGACTTGGCGCATTGTTATGAAGGATTATCCATTTGTTAGACCTTTTACTTCGAACGGAATCTCATAATCTCTTCAGTACCCCTAAATACCGTTCTTGAATAAATTCTTCTATTTCCTTGTTATCGCAAAAATACGGCAGGATAGTGGGCGTCACATGCGCGTTCTTTTAGAACATGGCGAACCCAATGATTTCTACTGTATGCTCTGACATTTTGTTTCTGGGTCATACCGAAAGCACTAAGCTCCATCATCATTGATGAAAGATCAGTTGTAATATCAAGCCTACGAGGCATAAACTTTGCAGAAATCTTTCTCATACACAATTCTTTCACTTAAAATTAGTCTATGATCCAATTAAACTGCAATTCATCAACTAAATACCGCTTGCAATAGTTGCAATGTTTCAGTAGCGCATTTGCCGACACGTCTGCTTAGATATCTGGGGTATATCTGCAGCCACTAATCATAGCAGAAAACCCTTTTACCCAAAAGGGTGTCTGGTGTCTCTTCTGGATGCTGTGTCCAATGTTTCCTTTATTCTGTACTCTCGCTTCATGTATTAATTTTGCTGGCCTAATGTTCTACATTCGTTATAAATATCCCCACCAACTTAGCTGTCGCTGTTCAATAAAGTCCATATCTCCAGGTATCTCCAGTTTCTCTTGTATTTGTGAGTTTCTCATACTATCTTTTCTTGTTAAACCCCTCAATCTCCTGAGATATCTCATTTCTGCAGCTTGAATTTTGCTTTTTTTGCCTATTATTACGTAGTCATGGTATCCGTATGTCAGGAGGACAGATCTGTAGACTGCTTTGTATACTTTTATCTTGGTGCTTCGTGATATTTCTTTTTTCGTAATGAAGTTATTATTCATCACGGATGCTTTTTAAATTCTTTAAGTTCTGATTTATTTTTGCTAGTGCTTTCTATTGGTACGCCTAGATAATGCAATTCGTTTACTTGCTGTGTTTATTCCTGCAATCTGTATATCTAGTTGTTTCTTCATCGGTGGTCATAACTTTTGTTTTATTTTTATTTATATTCATACCTTTTTTTCTTAAGTATTTCATTCCATATGTCTATAATAATCTTGTAGGTTCTTTTCGTTGTCTGCTATTAGTATTATGATCTACAAATATTGCCTCAGCTAGTTGTATCCTTTGTAGATTCCTGTACCCAATTTGATTTTCTTTCTTCTGCATTGAGCATTTTTTTAGTATATCTGTCTCAACCCATCTTGAGTTGCGAATAGTTACAAAATAGTTATACCTACCTGGCATAGGGGTTACCATGGCGGCCACTATTACATTGAGGTATTAAATTTGCCATTTAACAACTTAATGGCGATTTAAATAGCTATTTGTTCAAACGGTATCTGTGGTGTAAATAGGTACACATCGGTCTAGCGAACTGGAGCTGTAGGTTCAAATCCTACCAGCAACCGCGAAATTTTTATTAATTAAAAATTTCTCAAAAAACTAATTTAATTAAATTTAAGATTGATAATAACAAGAATTGTCAAAATTTAGTATTAATAGATTGCTCTAAATTTGATCACCCATTGCACATGCAGTAAATAATTAGCACCTGGGTTTATCAACACGAAATTTGAAAAATTTCAATATAATTACATCATGGACGATATTACGGAGTTATTCTGGAAATTATATTATCATACCTCGTAGTTTCAACTAAACAATTTAGAGATTGTTTGAAAATGCCCTCAATGTACCATTCTTGTTAGATTGTGTACTCCACGGGTTGAAAAGGTTCCAAAAAATTCAAACTTATAACGTTTAATTGGTAGTTTACCTAATTAGTTGATGGTTTTTCTTCTTTTACTTTACTTAGCGTCCTCATCGGCAAAGACGAACTGATTAAAATTAGCGACTTCGGTACATCGCGAACGTGGAATGAGGTCAGCACCAAAATGAGTTTCGGCGGTACAGTCGCTTGGATGGCGCCGGAAGCGATTAGGGAATACCCTTGTTCCGAAAAGATCGATATCTGGTCTTTCGGCGTCGTACTATGGGAACTTTTAACGTGCGAAATCCCGTATAAAGACATGGAAATGACCGCCATCATGTACATGGTCGGCATGGGAAAACTGCGACCGCCCATACCGTCGACATGCCCAGAGGGTTTCAAATTAATCATGCAGATGTGCTGGAAATACAATCCTAGAGAAAGACCGTCGTTCAAACTGATCTGCAATCACTTAGAGATCGCTTCCGTTGAGATCCTGAGCAGTTACAATAAGGACGAGCAGTTCTTCAAGAGCCAGGAGAGTTGGAAGGAAGAGATCAAGACCCAAATCACCCACTTCAAAGTGCAGCTTCAGAATAGGAAGAAGGAACTTCAACTGAAAGAAGAGCAGCTAGTGAAGAAACGAGAAACAGAATTGAAACATTTGAAAGACATCAAAGAGTTGTACGATCGGAAATTGGAGAAGGTCAACCAACTGTATTTGGAACTATCCGCCGTTCTATTACAGCAGAAGGAATGTAGGAAACGTAGACTGATACAGCCTTTGTTTACGAAGAAGATCGATAAAAGGAAATGTAATCAGAGCAGTACCACTCCTACAAGCCCGGATTGTAGTCTAACAAGCCCAGACAGTCCACAAGTTGTAAGTACATACGATAGTTACGTTTCATCGGAACATATAGTTATGAATTACAGGGTCCGATGAAAACCACCTTCTGCGTACAACTCAATTCTTCCAATAAACCGGAATCCGTCGCCGTATCGTCTCAGAACACGATCTCGAGGGCCCGGAAACGTCAACATTACGGCAGCTCACCGCGAACGCAAACTACAAGATCGATGGGAACGAGTACCACCCATATGGTCGATATGGAAACGCAAACAGACATCAGCGAAGCGGATCTAAGTCCTAACGTTACGTTTTCGACAAAATTGAAGCAAGGCGGACAACCGCAACGTGTGATATTGCAGGATCTACGAGGCGATGCTTCCGATACTGAAAATGTAAATGGCAATGGAAGGGTACAGCTACACTACATGGTCCAGCATCAAGAAACAGGTAAGATAAAGTGCACAAAATTTGAGTTTTATTTAATAATCATTTTTATAGAGGAGGTAAAAATATTGTATTAACTTTAAAAAGATTATTTAATGCATAAAAACTCCCCAAATACTTTTTGAGCTGCTTTATAAAGTGTAATAGTATTATAACGGATCATCTACAAGATTGTAGCGGTAATAAATCAATATAAAATAAGTCGGTAACACTGTTGACAATGAGAGTCCACGCGCTCTTGAAACGCTGCGTTCCGAATAATTAATAAATTCGTGTGAGTTTACTGCTATACCTGTGAATTGTACAACCACACAGTCCTTGCAATCGTTAATTTATGTACATATATATACTTGACGTTAAACATAGTTTCTGTATCGAATATTTTTAGAACGTCTTTACATTCTCATGTCACGTGGTTCGCGCAGATTGGTTTCTTGCGATTTTAATACCAACTCTAGACGAGTATTTATTGAGACTATATATTTACTAGAATGATATACTATTCATCCTGGATTTGCACGTATTTTAATTTAAGACCATTAAAAGAAACTGTTTTCAATTCAAAAGAGCCGATTTTAATGAATCTTGGATCATTTTAGTTTATTTAAAAAGCAATGTTAGGCAAAATAAGTCAATGTAAAATTGCTCGTTTGGATTAACAGCTACAATCTACTACTGCTACTTTTAGATAATACATAGGTATGTCTAATATCTAATGCAAGGAAACAGTTTTCACAGAGAAAAATCTAGAAACGTTTTGCTACCACACTGATAGAAATCTACGTTTATGCTTAAGGTGATAAAACACACTCGGCGAATGTTTGTTTGTGTAGTACATTAGAAAACAGCTACAGAAAGTAGCAATACTTTGTAACTGTCCTTGAATTCTTGCTTTATGAATACTATACAAGCAGCTATAGATACTCTTATTAAAAGAAGAGATTCACATAATGCTTTCATGAAACATATATCTAAACGTTCTTTGTTGCCACATGACATTTTCGGATTGCAGTAACCAAGTCTTAATATAAGAGATACACGTTCTTTGAAACGAAGTTTCGTATAGTACTAAATTACACGCACAATCTAATACAGAAATGATTTCAAAATACACAAAGACAAGTTTTCCTTCCGTTAATATGAAGGCAATGTTTTACAGATACACTACTGTGCAAAAGAAAAATGCACATAGGTATACTTTTAAAGGTTTATGTAATGGTCAAGGTACCGGAAATATTTCTTAATGTATTTTTGATTGTAATGATATTTACTATTTACTTGACGCTACACCAATGAATAAATAGAAATGGATACTTAGGAATGATGACCCTTCTGCAGTATTCAAGAATGCGATAAATAAACAGATAAACAGGTATGCTGCAGGTAGGGTAATTTTCGGTATTTGAATTGAGAGGCAATAAATTTTATGGTTGGGTCTGTTTGTCTGTGTTTATTTTTCATTGTAGTTTCCGAATGCGAAAAGTTTACGTCTAAATTATAAGCATGTTTATGTTGTACATTCCTAACAAAAAGAAATAACAGTGTAGAAGGAAATGTATTGTGAAAGCTGGTACTGCAAATTGTGATACAGTGGTTATATTTGAAACAAATGCCGAAGATATCGTTATTAAACAGGAATAAAGTTGTTGTTTGACATGAAGGTTACAGCCAAGCAGAAATCGCTTGAAGTATTCTCGGTACAGTGTACAAAAGATTCTTAAAAAATATAACGAAACAGGTGACGTGGTGGATAAACTGAAGCCTGGATGACTACAAAAGCTTACCAGAGCTTGTTAAAAGTAACAGCTCTAAGAAACAGAAGAAAAGTAAGCGCGGAACTGGCGCCGGAGTTAGAAGAAGCTACATACACGTCAGTACATACTTCGACTGTAAGGCGGTCTTTGAAGAAATCTGAATTACGTGGATGCGTGGCTGTAAGGAAACCTCTTTTGCGACGAAGCAATAAAGTAAAAAGGCTCAAATATGCTAAAGACCATCAAAATTGGACAAATGATGAGTGGAGACAAGTATAATAGACAGAAGAGTCTAAATTTCAATTACTTGAATCGAACAAGCATCAATATATTCCACGACGTGCTGGAAAAGTTCTTGTAGAACCATGTTTAGAAGCTACTGTCAAGCATTGGAGTGGCAATATGCAGGTTTAGGACTGTACTTCGTCGCAAGGACTTGGTGACTTTATTCAAATTGAAGGGATTTTTTTAGATTTAGATCAATTAAGGGCGATGTTGGACTGCGACCTATTAATCTATTGTGCTCCCTTATATGAGTTGCAAGCTGCAAGGGTTTGCCCGCACTTATAGCTTCCCATCCAGTCCAAGAGCTTCAATAAATTGCAATAGCTGTGATGGTTTCAGAGAAGGTATTTCCATCTCGTCTATGACATCTTTGCCAAGATGGTTGGCATGGGGCTATATAATGGCAGTGCAGTTAGATGTTAGGTGTTCCGGACTTTCAACCTCTGCCCCACAAAACCTGCAATCGTTATTCTCTTTCAGACCTATCCTTGTTATGTATTCCCCAAGGTGACAATGTCCTATAAAAAAACCTGTGAGGACACGTACGTCTGTTTCTACTAAGTTCTAGCACAGTCTTTGCTCTTTGCTTTAAGTTTCCAGGGAATACCTAGAAATGTCTCAGACCATGAAGATTCTCCCAAAGAAATACTCTGAGCTTCTCCTCTCTGTCTTTTTTATAGGTTCTCATCTCTATACCACAGAACGGCTCCGGTCCCGTAAACGAAATTGAGGCGGCCTTGTTTCCTAATAGGTTAGCTTTCTCGTTGCCGTTGATTCCAGTGTGTCCTGGTAGCCAGGATTGTGCAGCTCTGTTTTCTCTGCCTAAGCTGTTGTAGGGAGTTATGGAACATATTGCAACAAGACTGGTATTGTATTCCGGACGATTATATCAGAGAACTACATGATAGTCTGTTCGTATTGTTGACACTATCAAAAATTAGGGTGTTCATACAGAATATTAAAAAACTAAAAGTTCTGAAGATGTTTAATATACTACTTACTGATATAAACATTTTATTAGTTTGTTATCAATTAAGGTGAAGAAAATACAACGCCGGGTGCGAAATCGTTAAGATGTTAACTTAATTTAGACTTTAAGAAAAACTGTTTAATTTATAGCCAATAAATTATACAAAAAAAGGTACCAATAATAAAAGAAAATACTTAGAGCTGTCCTTAATTCAGTTAGTTGATGATACGGTGTAGCACTGGTAAAATACGGGTAGTAGTTAAAAAGGTTCCCCTGTAGGGTCGACAGATAATTAAAATTAAGTGTGGTAAATACAGAGCGAGTGGATATGTGACAATACAAGAAGTGCGAGTACTTAGCTTTGTATGAATCGTTTGTATATTACGGTAGCTAGTTCTCCGGAGAAGGTGCTGCGTGCCAAGACTTGAAGGAAGGGCTTCGAAGTACTGCGGGGCCTGAGATTTGTCTTGTGTGAAGACCTTACAGATGTGGAGGACACTATGTTATAGAGAGCGTTCGACTAGGTTAGTCGATGATGTCAAGCGTACTGTTGTAAGTTGAGGAATGACTATAGTTATCATATTTTTGAGAGTTTTAGTACCGTGCCAGGTAATAACCAGGCGATTTGCTGACGTCAGTGAATTAGAAAATATCCGAAGATGCCAATAATTTGATGGATTTAGAGGGTCGTGTACATGACTAAGATGTATAGAGAAACTACTAAAATAGATAAGACTCGTTAAATTTTATAGAAGTCACCGTTGTAACTACCAAAGAAAACATTTATCGGACAATAGCGGCAACATTTTTTTTCTTAATCTTCCTTTCTATAAAATTTATCTAGGTGCCTCTTTCTTTTGTACAGTAGTGTATATCAATATGTCAACAAGATTTAAAGATCATTATTTCTATTACAAGCAACCTCCCGTGCTTTCTCGTCATTAAAAAATTAATAATTCAACCCAGCTACACTATTTTTGATCGTAGAAACCTCCACAATCATTTCGATCAAAGTTGACGTATTTCTTTCGTCCGGCAGATATCAAAACGTTCGAGATAGAATCGAGAACGCCGAGTCCGGATATGCTGGACCAGGCGGACGCCGTCAACAGCAACGCTCAACCGACAAGAGACTACAGCGACGACGACCGACTGGAGACGATAGGCAGGAAAGTCTCGGAAGCAATCATCACCGCGACGAACGGTAATATTATCTCGGATTTACGAAGCTCCGATAACGGCAATATTACAGACAGCATAGACGAGGTGATGCGGAAGAGAAGATGTTCGGATACGAGGAAGATCGTCGATAGCGCCGAAGACGTCACGAATGACAGTTTTACGGACGAAGAGGGTGAAGTACAGTGCAATTATTCGCTCAGAAGGAAAAGGTACGTTTGTGATTATCAAATTAAGCTTTCTGTTTGCGAAGAGCGCTAGTTGCTTTTGCTTATCTCAAGGAGAACAGTTGTTAGTTTTAGGTGCTATATCTTTAGAGTAAATGTACTTTTAAAATCCTTTGTTAACGTCCTGCAGGAAACGCTGAATTTTTTGAATACATTTTTATTATTCGATGACTATTTAACTATTTTGTATGTGAACCGGCAAGCAAACTAACTCAATACCAACTCTATTTCTGTATTGTAACATCAATGTTCACTACGTATCACTACGTCCATGTCGATATCAATTTCGGTATGTTATCTTAATTTCCAACTGTTGTATATTGTGTCTTTTTCGTAAATTTTAGCATATTTAAAGTAAATTTATACTTTAGAAATATGTGAAATTTTTGGTTATAGATAATGCTATTATAGAGTTCTTTGTTTTTAATAGAACAATTTCAATTATCAAGTGTGCCAATCGGTTTAACTATAACCTATTAAATTGAGTAATTTGTTAAATAAATGATTTGAAACGCTCTTGCCAAAATTTAAATCACCTACGTTTACAAAATACGTAAAGAAGATTAATATATCAACGGAATTTGATGATATATAAGTAAAATAGTAGCGTAGACCTTTGCACAGTTCGAAGAATTATCGTTACCCCCACTCTGTTAGACATACGGCAATAAAATTGTAAAATGCCTAAGAATGTACCATTGTGTGCAATAAAGAATGCACGTTTTTAATTTTCCAGCGTAATTTGTCTGGGCGATTTTAGTTAAAAAAGTAAGCAATCGAAGTTTTTGACCACGAAATGCGGAAGAATTTTGGAATCGGATTGAACTACTTGGGAAGAACTAGAAAGACAAGAAATAAAACACATTATTGCGTCTATGGCTACAAGCTGTTGCGGGTAATGTTTGTAATAAATTTAATTATTATTTGTTTATGTGTACTTTCATCAATTACATTTAATGTAATGCTCTGTCCCTTTTGCAAATAGTCAGTCGGGATGATTCCTTGAGCTTCCCAAAACACAGATAGCAAAACCTTTCCAGCAGACGGGACGACCTTAAATTTGCGTGGAGGAGAGACATGATGTTTCCATTCTCTACTTTGCACTTAGGTCTCGGGATCATACTGGTGCACCCACAACTCATCCATGGTCACACACCGACTAAGAAAGTTGTCTTTGCTTGGTGCCTTTCCAAAAAAATGCTTACAAATCAACATCCGATTTATTTTTTGACCAATAGTTAACATTCGGGGCACCCATCTTGCATTCATCTTCTTACGTTGTGCACCATATCATATGATAAGCCAGTATCTTCCACAATATTCCTAATGCAAACCGGTCGGTTTTGCAAAACGATATCGTGTACCTTTTTAATGCTTTTATCTGTTATTACCGTTATGGGAGGACCACCGGCATGTAAAATCTAAACACCAGCGTTTGACTATATCATAAGGAAACTGCAGATTCACCAATAGTTGCCACAATGTCTTTATAAATTTAAGTTGGCCTCATGCCCTTTTTTATGAACAATCACGACACACAATTCAAGAATTAGCCACAGCACAACAACACTTCGAGATACAAACTTGATATTATACAGCTATGATCTACAAATATCAGTTCACTAAATGTCAAAAACGTTAATCAAACAACCAAACCGATTAAAACTAGGTGAGGGCTGGGGTATGAGAATCCGCTCTCGTAAGAACGTTTATTTAGAAAATTGACAGCTTATATACGACTTTATCTGAATGTAACTGCTTTTCGTGTTATCTAAAAAATCTTTAATCCCGCAAGCAATGGAAAAAACATCAGATTTCTTCGACGGCCCGAACCTTCAATTTATAAGGGCTTCAATATGTAGAATATTTTTTCCAAGTGCTAGGCTCGTACCAAAGCGAATGTGCGAACAACACTAACAAAAAGTATGCAGCATGACGTAAGCTTCCACATTTGTCTTGGAGAGCAAGGAAGGCCATGCTGAACAGATGTTATGTTTAAAAAAATACCGCCGACCTTGTATTTAATAGAAAATAAGAGTTTCTACTGGCAACATATTTGGGTAAGCTTCTGCATTCGTGGAAGAGCAATTTATTTTAATATATGATAACGTTCGTTGCCATTGAGCAAACAACTGGAGTAGAAAAAAAATGTAAAAAAATTGTGTAGATGGTGATCCAATGGAACAAAATTGGGGTGTCTTCGAAAGGTGTGTTGCCATATGTAACATGCTACCAAGAAGGCTTCAAGAATTGCAAATTGTATGTGCGAAAATATTTTTAACAACTTATTGATAATTTTAGGCCGTGTAGAAAGGTTAATAGAGCATTTTATACAGTACATTTACTCTATTTTTTTTACTATAGAAATGACATTTAATCGATGATGAAATTAAGTTTGTTTTTGCCAGAAGAATTTCTTCAAAGACGTATTCACTTGATTGCTTAACGCAGAACAGTACAGGCAATTAATCTTAAAACGGAATAAAACGGTATTGCATAGCTTTTTTGTTATCATCGATTAGGTAATCAAGTGAAGCGATTTTCTAGCAATCGCCACGGTTCTATATGCAATAATTTAATAGAGAAAGTAGAACGCTTTTAGTTCTTACCGTTTGCGCAATACGTAGAGTAGCGTATTTTAAAATTCGCATTTTTCGTTATTGCTGTACGCTTACAATCTATTCTTTAAGCAAAACTAATACGTGATATTTTCTAATATCCAGCAAGCTTGGGAAAGAACCTGCGATTAAAGCAAGGTAAACAATATAACATAAAAACTTTACGCTTTTATGCATTTATTTATTTTACTTTTGGTTGTTTCGAATGCTTGAAAACTGAGTGATATATATGGGATCTCTTATCGAAAAATTTACCATATTCTAAACGTGCAACTAATTGACTGTGAAATATTCAAATTACGTCTTAATAATTTCAAGAATGTCGCGAAAGTTTACGCCTTCCTGTCACCTCTCACAATAAATCTTTTTTAATAGAATGTAGATCAATTAAAATGAGCTGTTGAACTTTATTGTAAAATAATTCATTCCAATTCTATCGAAATAGATGATAATACCTATCTGGCACGGAAATAAGTTTTAATCGTTTTTTATTTAGTCAAGAAACATAGTTTGAATATGAAAATATTGAATGACTCCCTGAGTGAAGAATTCTATTTCCTTCGAGAAAATCTAGTAATCGACCCATTTTTGTGTGCTGTCATATGAGGTGCCGATTGTATCAACTGGAACAAATGATCAGTCTGAAGGGCTAATGTCTGATGAACACGGCGGGTGGGGCAGGACCTCCCATTTCACCACTTCTAGGTATATCCGGACGGGTTGACCAACGTGTGGCCTAGCGTTGTTGTGCTGCAAAATAAGCTTCTCGTGTCTATTGCACCATTTCAACCGTTTTTCTTGAATACATTGTTTCAAATGTACTAGTGTAAGTCGGTAACGTTGGGAATTGATAATTTAGGACGGTTTCAGCAGCACGTAGTATATTACATCCCACAAGTCTCACCAGATAAAATGCATGACCTTTAGCCTGTGTATATTGCGCTTTAGTGTTGATGGAACTGGTTCACCTGGCTTCACTCGTGCTAGTTTGCGTTTAGGGATTGTCGTAGTGAATCCATTTTTCATAGTCAGTGATGATTCGATGCAAAAAATTCTTTCTTTCTTGTCATTGAAGCAACATTTCGCACCAAACGCCTTTCAAAAAGGGACGTTGAAACTCGTGTGGTACCTAATTTCCTGTCTTCTATACCATTCTCAGTGCACGTAGGCGTTTTCCAATAGTGGATTGATTAACATCCAATGCTGCAGACAATTCTTCAAGTGTCTGACATGGATCAATATCAAGCAATTCCTCAAGTTCCTCATTCCTTGGGGGCACTATTGGGTTCTTTGTCGTTGACACCGAAGTCGCCACTTTTAAGCGTTTGAACCAGTATCTGCAAATTGGCTCCGATGGAGGATGGTCGCCTTAAACATCCACAAGCAGCATTTTTCTTGAAAAGATAGTAGTGGAGAAGAACTTCCCGCAAATGCAGTTTTTTTTGGAACAGATTCCGAAATTTTCGATGCGATATGAATACATGCTGTTTGCACTCTTATACTGCGTGTAACAGCTTACATACACACTTTTTAAATCTATGTATCGAAAGGTTAGAAATGGAAAAAACAATTTAAAACTTATTCCCTAACCAATATTATTATTATTAATTATTAGCAGCTATTAACAATTGGACTAGGGAGGTCATTTGGAGATGCTTCAAGGTGTTCTTCATGGGAAGTGTTTTAATTGGGTTTAACTTGTTAAATTCCATACACAATTTAGCCATATACAATCTGTCTTGTAAAAGGGTGGGCGGTCTTACTTATAGTAGGTAAGGTGTAAACTAAATTGTATCACATTTAGTGAGCCGATAGATAGCCACTTGATCCTTGATGCACTACCAAGAAAGATTCAGTTATCGTTAATGTTTTGCAAGTGAAATACGTAAGCGGGTTGCACCAGTACACACGGGTACTTTTGGAGATGCGTGTGGCTTGGTTGCTATCAATATTAAAAATAAAGAATGTAATTACTATTTTAGTTTGATTGTGTTGCTGATTCAAGCTTTGTTTATATAGATTCTACATTAACAACACAATCAAACTAGAATAGTAAGTAACTACTAGTTTCGGCAATGTGGGGCAAGTTACAGCGCAGTGACGACACCTTACTATGTATGAATCATTGCCCACAATATCCGAACAGTAGTATAGATACGGCCTCTTAGTTAGTACAATTTATAATCTATATCCAAAGTCCATCTATAGTTTTCTGTTTGTAAAATTAATAGAATCTTTTGTTATAGCAACTTTAAACTTTATCCCTTCTAATAACAAGGATTTCGTATTTTAGTATCGCCCGAAGGCCAATCTACCCCGGTCGTCGATCGTCGCGATACAAATACGGCCATAATCAGTACAGCCAAAAAGAGCCTAACGCCTCCGACGAGGGCAACACTTCGGAATACTCAAATCCGCCGTCGAGCAAGTCGTCGACGCTCGAATCCAATTCGGATCGGCTGAGAGGCATCCTATCCAATCAGGCGACGAAGAGGCCGAGTACGAGATCTGACGGTTCGTCCGATAGCGAGTCGGACGATAATCTAACTATCGCGACGCAAGTTCAGTTCAACATCGAGAACGAAAAGAAAACGGCCGAGAGTGTAGTCTGAAATAAGCTAAATTAATTCTGTCTATCTGTATATGATGTACTTATGCATGTGATTTTATGGTGAGAGATAAGAAGTTTTTCTGTTTAGTTATATAGTTTATAGAAAACAACTTTTCCGTTCAGAAGCAGATAGTGAGACAATTTGTTTTTCGTTTGTGTGAGAGTGTACGCATGCGTAAATGTGCGTAGACTTGAATAAATGCGATTATGATATTTTAGCAATTATATTATTTTTTTTTTATTATGTGATCATTCCTTTTTTTTTATTAAAAGAAAAGTGTAGGAAGATTATGTGCGAATAACTTAAAATGAACAAATTTGCGAACTACTTTACTTTATAATTTCTAAATCGTGTTGAACGTGCTATCGACGTTAATAATTAAATCTTATTGCGTTTACTAAATTATATCCTACAAAATCGCCAATTAAAATTTGACGAAACTTCGAACTAGTTGCTACATTTTGTCAAAATTATATTCTTAGAATGTTTTAAACTCTACAGTTGGTTATATGAAGAAATGACAAATAGAACAAAGCAGTACTTCTCATATATATTTATTATAGCATTATGTTACATGATAGTATTTAATATAAATATTACAAGTTATTTCCATACTATCCAAATTAGATGAAACGGCTTTTATTAAAATATAATTTAGGAATCTGACATTTCTTTTAGAATTAAATTAACCGGAAATATAAACGTCATGGGAATTGTGGGTAATGCAACTGTCAAAAAAAAGTCACTAGTACAAACTCGTCCCACTCTACTTAGCTTAAAAAGAGATGTACATACACAAAGGATAAATTTTCATAAGAATCAAAACTGAATTTTAAGGTGTGAACGGCCTATATAATATTTTCTCTATTTTCTAAGAAAAAGTAACCGAACCATAAGAAGATGTAAGCCTGATTATTTCTACTGCGTAACGCTTCTTAGGCCTACTAAATTGCAAATTCGTCGCCAACCTTACGAAGAAAGGTTTTTAGCCAGTATTACAGTGTGATGAAAAGGTACTGATTGTGTTGGTATACTTGAAAAATTGTCATTGGAATTGACGAAATTCAGTAATTTTGGTCTTTTCAGTGGAAATTATTTATTTGATTTATTGACTATATTCATTGAAATATATGGAGTAATAACATTACGTATACGTACTTTAGTAGTAATATGAAACAACCTTAAAATTTTTATTTATTATAATATTTACACATATACAAAAAAAAAACCAAAAACAATAAAATAATAGAAAAATTTTTAAAAAATATTCTAAACTTAAGCTAAGGATATTCCTAATTTGATCGCATTGCATTAAAAAGAAAGTTATTCCTCACAATGTTCCTATTTTTTTTAATATCGTTAACAAAAGTATCAAACATTCTTCGTGTAGTTTAGTATAGTGACATTGTCATTCTTACCTGGTAGGTACACAACCTATTTCTGAGATTTGAGAGCAAGTGGACTGTCCAATGTTGTGATCGAAAGTGATGTGCATGTTTTGTACTTAATACGTATAATACGTCCTTTTTTAATTATTAAATTAATTGTGTTTTAGCAATTCCATAGTTATTAACTTTGAAACTACGAAACAATAACAATGATAAAATAAATTGAAACAAAAAAGCAATTGTTTTAATATTTAAAACAATATGGAACAATTCCAATTTGAATTCCATTTTTTTTTAAATAAATTATAAAATTGAGACTGCCGCCTTCTATTATCTTTTTTTGATTGTCAGATTATTTAATCTTCTTTTCAAAATTTAAAAATTTATTTACTAAGGAAGTGTTTATATCCTAATTGAATCTTACACCTTTTAAAGAAAATGCCATTATAAAATTTAAAAGGATTTTGCATGTTTATTTCTTTATTGAAATTCTACTCTTATTATAATGCATCGTGCAGAGGTAATATTTCAAATTGTAATAGCTGTAATTTTATTTACGCATTGAATAATTTCTCAGTAATTAATTGTCCATTAGAAAAAATATCCTGGAAGGTAGTACGGTCCTGTATAGCGTGTCACTACAAAGAGCATCATTATTGAATGTATAATTAAATCTTCTCTGTCGAGATGTACTCACTATTTAATTGGAGCCTCGACTTCGTAATAACTTTTTATGATGAAATTCTGACTAGTCAGTCAAATTTAGAGATTTGTTGCTTATATACAGGATGGCTAGTAGATGAACGTATATCTTGGAAAACTAACAATTTTCGAGATATTATAATTTTTGTTTTTTTAAGAACCCCGGCCACTATTTTAAAGTTAAAGGAGAAAGACTGTGCACCAGAGAAATTGCGCATGCGCGAAACTACAACAATAGCGCTGCGGCGGCGGTGGAATGAAACGGTGCTTAGTTTCTGATCAAGCCTCGTATTTATTTAATTAAAATATTTAACCTAATTTTTGAATACATGATATGTACCAATGTGTTGTCTAACGAAAGGAACTTATGTATTGAAAATAAATTATCTCCCTGTGAGATATACGTTTCTATGTATCTAGCCAACCTGTAAATTCAGTGCTATAGCCTGAACTGTTACTGTCCAGGACCGTACAACATCTATAACAATTCAAACCTGTTTTATTTCTTTTATTGTTTATAGATTTATATATGCGTTGTGAATTTTATTACCGTATTTAATAACAGCATTTATAATTACATCACTCCATCCTATATAACAAAACATTCCCTTAATGTACAATTGCGAACAAAAATAACCGAGCCATTTCTTTTTTCAAATGGTACGTAATCAAAGTCATCGCCCTTGTTCTTAAGAAGCTAGGAATTAAAAAGGATGAGATCTTCAAAAAGACTACCGTTTGATATAACAAAAAAATATATATTTATACAATAAATAAGAATGGATTGTTATTTATTTGGTTGTAATAATTAGTAGTTATATATATATTTGTACGTAGTGAAAGTTTTTATTTGTTTCATGATTGAGATTACCATAGTGTGTTTGTTTAACGTTTTCATTCTCGTTTTGTCTGTTTGTGTGGATGATAACCGTCAATCTAGAAAGTTGAAACTCGCTATTATTACTTCACCTATTAGATATTAATAATGAACTTCAATAGACGTAATTTTAGATGATAGACTTAAAAAGATTAGCTTTAGTGAAGTAGGCCTTGAACGCGAATTACGTAATAAAGGCCTATTCTTGGTATATTTTGTACAAATAGTAGTATAATAAAATAATATTAGATAGAACGCCCACTTTGTCTTAAGCTATTTTTTATACCATTATATTTTTTGTTTTATACAATAATTTATTGTTAAATGTAATATTATCTTTTTGTCGTAAGATGAATTTATTTCGCAATATTTCCTTTGTTTTACGATCATTCCTTTCTGTTTGACTAGTTTATAAGTTCGTTATTTATAATTTCATGTTAATGTATATATACAGTGATTGTGCATTCGAAGCTCATTTAACATTTCAGTTTTTAATACTTGAAACAAGGAAGGAGTGAGAAATGGTATGTAATATTCAATGAAATAGGAAAAAAGGTTTTGATAAAAACAATAGCGACAAATTTTGTTGATATACTTTGTTGCTATTCTTTTTATCCATAATAACTCATTTTGAGTGTTAAAAATGAACCTAAACGTTGCATCTCATCACACATGTTAAATTTTGCATTAGTGTTGCAGTAACAAATTATAATGATATAAAAATAAAAGGTATGCCTTCAGAATGAATTTTTATGAATTTACACAGATTGAAAAAAAATAGCGTCTACGCGTATAAAGAGTCTACTTTGATAAAATAAGAATTATCTACTTCATTGTGTACCTAATCGGCAAGAACACGTCATTTTCACGTGATATTCTGGTGTTCCATTAATTATCATTACATCAATTTAATTAACATTATTTCAACCGAAAATAGACAATATGTCACAGTGAAGTTACTTCATTAGGTGGACGTAGTATTATGTCTTTATGTGACTACTTTAAGTGACTAGAAGGTTAATTATCCAGACATGATCGACAGTATACTAAAAGTTAATCATTTGACTTTAATGATTTTGTAAAGATTTCCAGAAATATAGATTTTTGTTAACAAACGTTGCCAATACTTACTTTATTTTAAGAAACTAATGACAATAATTAAGATTATTAACATTATATTTGCCTGTTTATAATTCATAGGCTATGAAGATTACCAGAATACAAAGAGCTACAAATATATGTAATCTTAATTTTTGTCATTATATACCCCAAGGGGATACCCCGCTTCTAATGCTTTGTAGATCTAAAATCTAATCTCTTAGGTTTATACCTTCTCGCATATGCTTCGCTATTTGCTTCTGTCTTTGGTCTTCTCCTGCCATCTGTACACGCCAGCTCTACCGAGGTCAGTTTTCACCTCCTACAGCTTAAGTAGTTCTGGGTCGCCACGTCTTTTTCTTTCTCCCAGTTGTCACTCCAGGATATTGTAGATTGTGATTTTGTTCTCAGATCTCCACACATGTCCCAACCATTTTGCTTTATTATTTTATTTTTCTGACCACGCCCATACATCCTAATTCGTTTGCTACCTCACAATTTGTTCTACGCCTATATTCATTATTGTCAGTTTCTATCGGACTTACTATTGTTCTTAATATTCTCCATGCTTGTATTCTCAGCTCTTCCCCGTGCTTTTGTCATTGTCATTGTTTTTGCCGCGTACAAGATTGTTGGCTGTATTATTGTTGTATGAATTCTCATTTTTGTTTTTTCAATATTTTACTTTTTACCTATCCTTCGAGGACTGTGCCAGTAATCGAAACAGTAAAAGCGCACTAGATCACAGGATGTGTTCACAATTAGTAAAACCAGCGAATGAAGAATGAATAGAAAAATTTAAAAATGACAAATTTTATAACACCATTATTGGTGGCTTTGGCGTGACTTGTTTTTAACTTTTTTTTTAGATTTCGACAAGATACTCCTTAAACAACAGGGTTTATTTACTGCTATGGTTATCGCACACGCGCATACTTTTGGCCAAGACTGTATATTTCCTACTTGAAATGTCTATGAATACATATACGTTAGCTCTACTGTAAAAAAGTAACTTTTAAAAATCCTTTTGGGTTCACCGAGTTGAAACAATCTACCAACAACGAATAAAGAGGGTCATTACTCTGTTATTACATAAAGTACAAGAAGTAAGAAGGCAAAAAAAAGATAAATGTTGATAAATAAAAGCAATAATTATGTATAGGCTTCTAAGGCCCTTCTTTACTAGGGAAATATTGTTCATTTTTTGGTACGTAATTGAAATTTCACTGAACCGATTGTCTAACTTTTATTGTTGTATTTGAAAACATTGTTTATGGAATTAAATTAAAAGAAAATGTTCGCTTTAACTTTCCCTTTAAATAGAGATATCACAATGTTGAGCAATGTTCCATCCTGTGTATATACATAAAATATTTCGCATGTACTTACCATATTACAAAGACCTAATTGTTACAAAGATACGAGAAAGAAACGAAACAAACAGGAGTCCATATGTTGCCTTTGCATTCTTGCTGAATCTGTATTGTACATAAGAAAATTTAGAAATTTATATTATGTACTTAAAAAGATAGCGCTATTTTTATCAAATTTTTTATAATAAGATGAGATTTTTCCAAAAGAAAATAAACTTTATAAAAATGTGTTGCTAAGAAGTTATACTATATTATTATTATTATTATTATAGAATACTACTCGCTGCACCATTTTCTGTGTGCATACTTTTGAGAATTTTCGTTTCAGATTAGTTCCTACCTACAGGACAACTTGTGCAAATTCATTATTCTTTTCTTTGTCTTTAAGAAGCACGTTTACGTTATCGCGAAAGAAAATCAAATTACAAGATTGATATTTATGGAGAAAAATGCTACAAAATAAAAAGAAAATAAATGAGTAATCCGTCTGTGTTATTGAACAATTAGTTTCTCTTGCGTGTGATTTTGGTGACATTCCATTTTATCTACCAAGTATTACTGTAAGATATTACGTACATCTCTATTACATTCTCTAGAATTAAGTACGCCAGGTTTCCGTTCTCTGATGTATTATTACGTAGGTTGTGTAAAAAGAATGTTCGTTTTCAATAAACAAGTAAATCGTATATAGATCGTGTTTTATTTATTTAACACATGGGCTGAAAAGTCCCGGGTCTAACACATAGATGACGCCAGTTTTTTTGCAGTCACCTTTCTCTCAGTTAGTACGAACCTTCAAAAGACAGCTGTTAAAATTTCATGATACTCTATTCATTAGTTTGTGAGTTATTGTGCTAAGAGTCACGCTACTTTTGTTATTTTCAAAACAATTTCGGTGCTTCGGTATACCTTTATAAGTAATGTTAATTTCGTGCAGTTACCTTAATTCGTGTGGTTCGATATAGATCACCCTCTTCCGAAACTGGTCCTAGTCTTTTCTTACTTGATAAATATCGATATTTTTGCCGTTAAAGCGTGAGTTATAGATCAGTATAAACTGCGCTGATAATATACAAATTATGGTCTGTGGATGGCATGCAAAAGAAAAAATGCTGCTGTTTATTTTTGCAACACAAACTTCTATAGAATATATTTTTTATAGGGGTCCAGGTCAGTAAGCAAAAAAATATTTTTCATTTCTTTTTAACATAGATCGCAGCTTAATATGAATTTGTATTTGAATGTTGGCCGCCTATCCCCACTCTCCGCTAGATTGTCCAGCGCTGTTTCGCTAGGCAAGATGACGACCGCTAGCTCACCGGTACCTAGCGCTCACGTTGAGGAGGTCGCTCGAGCTAATGGATCTCGGCGCCGGTGGCGCCAGAACTGCGAGAACGCAAGAAACTATAGGCGGCGCAAACTAACAGCTATCAGTTCATAAATTAGTCCATTTATTAGAGTAAAATATATACAAACCTACTTTTTAACATTATAGATTTATTGCGAAATCAATTAGACATTATAGAAACAATTAAACGTATGTATAATGAGATATATTCATTACCCTGGAAAATTGTTGTCTTGACGCGGTGACATAAACTGGCAGGGACGTAGCCTCAACTTAACACCAATGGATTTTTTCCTATGGGGCTACCTTAAATCAAAGGTATACAACAACACTGTTCACTCTCTGAATGAATTAAAAGAAAGTATTCAAAGAGAAATGGCGGGTATGACGGAGAATACGTATCAAGCAGTTCTTGAAAATGTTGTCTCACGTTGAGAAGAGTGCTAGGAAAATAACACATTTGGGAGACATTGTTTTTAAGAAATAAATTTCCAAAGCCTATGTTTTAATAGGAAATAAACATTTATTCATTAAACCTGGCCATTTAGGAACGTTTGGTATGTAACTAAGGCAGTTTAATTCGCATATAATATTCCATAAAATCGGATATGCCAAATTGAAACTTTTGCCTTTACTACAACACAAGGGCTAGAAAAAACGAGCATTTTAAGGATTTAAGTGAGAAAACGGCAGAGGACTGAAACACGAAGTAAATATATAAAAATATTTCACTTTTATTATGTCAAATTGTATATTGAAATTGCTTCGATTACCAATAAAATGACTTATTCCAAAAATTAGCTGCCGATTTAATCCAGCAACCTGCATTTTTCGTAAGATTCGTAAAGTGCGACACGGAACTACCTTTTAGGGGACTTTCTTCTTCGGGATAATATTCCGCATGTAAACTTTTACTACTTTTGTTCAACACGTCGATGTACACCTAAAATATTGGAAAATTGAACTATTTGCAATAAATTCTTTTTGATGTAGCTACTTGTATATCATCTGATACGTTTTCGAATTTATAGTCGGTATGTCACATAAAAGCTACCAAGCATATGGCTAGAAATTTCATTATAGAGATATTTAGGGATAGCAGATTTTTGCAAATATTAGCTTTGAATGATACTTTGTTTTATGGTGCCATCTAGTACTAGAAATATAAATACTCAAATTATTGTAGAAGATCGGTAATGAAGGTTTCTGCAGTTACGTGTTAGAATTGTGGTGGTAATTTGTACTTTCTACCGATTCGATGATTGGGATTGCTATTTAAATAAATTGTCTCTGCGAACTCATGCTATCCTGATGAAAAAGTGTTTTGCGCGTCTTCTGACGACGTTTTTCGCTTGGCGCAACTCGCGTAATTTCTCGCTCGCAAGCGCAATTTGGTTCCAGCGTGAAATAGCAAGCAAGCATTTAGTTTTGTAAAGATAGATGCTAGTGAAACAAACAGGTATCTCGTTGCATTTGCTCCTACTAACAGCATTTTGGACGCCTACCTTACCGCACTTAAAATACGTAAAGTAAAAAGACTATTTCACGATGGAATTTGCATTAACTTCGCGCAAATTAAAAGCTTTATTGTAAGTTAATCGTTATTATACTTTATGTTTTGAAAGTTGTAAAACAAAACAAAAAAAAAACAAGTTTTGTAAGACTTAAGAAGCCATTTACCTCGGTCATATCCTCCGGATTTCTGCTGACCGCAAGCGTCTTCATGTCGCATTTCTCTTTTATAAAGCTAGCTAGTGTATCGATAGATAAATTGGGCGTCACTCTGACGGTACATTTTTGTCGTTCGAGGTCAACGACGAATGACACAAGACCTTTTACTTTTATCAAACTCTCCTCCAAATTTTGTCTGTTATCCTAAAGGAAATAAAAAGAGATAAAACATTTTTTTACCACTACAGACATTTTTAATAGCTGATAAGCTATGTGTGAAGATCGGACACTAATTGTAGTATACGAGGTTTATCATTTATTGTCTCTAGCATAATTAACGTCAAAATAAGAATATTTCTGATTCATGTTATTTATTGATGTTAGCAAGTACAAACAACAGCTTTTTTATATCAATTTTTATACACGAGATAAAACTTCAAGAAGCTTAAGGTATTCAGAATGCTGTTGAGATGAACAAAATTCAAGCAAAAGCAGTGCCAACAGATTAAAAATTAGTGACGGTATTTTAAATTGGATAGGGAGTCTCGTTAACACGCATCAGATACAGGATCGCCAAAATCGATAGTGACTAAGCGAAACATTAGAAAAGTCACTGTTATTACATAGATTTACAACAGACATGTAACATATCGGTTGTACGAGGCCGAGCTGAAATGTTTCCGGAATCTACAAGAACAGTACGGTATTAGTGAGGTTCTTTATTTTTATGTTTCGATGTAATCTTCTCAAGGATCAATACACTTTTTCAAACGGCACTCCAGTCTCTTCAAGCCGTCCGAAAAGTAGGACGTTTCGAGGTCTGCGAAATAGCCATCTGCAGCGGCGATGCCCCTTCATTCGAGATAAGTCTTTTTCCTCCCAGTGATTTTTTCAGATTTGGGAATAGGAAATTCTCACTGAGGGCTAGGCCCGGTGAATATGAAAGATGAGAGACTAATTTGTAGCGCAACTCATTCAATTTGGACACGACGATGCGGGGTGTATTGCCGTGGTGGAAAAGAACTTTTTCCGCTCCAAATGAGGCAGCCTCTCCTTCAGTAGCGCATCGAATTAGGTCAATAAATCGTTGTAGTATTGCCCCGTGATCGTCCTTCTCTTCTGCAGATAGTCGATGAGGATCACACTTTGGTAATCCCAAAAGATGGTCGCCATGACCTCTCTAGCCGATGGAATGGTCTTTGTTTCCTTCGGAGCTGATTCGCCCGGAAAAGTCCGCTGCTTCGACTGTTCCTTGGTCTCGGGTATGTAGTGATGGATCCAAGTCTCATCCTTGGTTAGGACACGCTTGAAGAAATCCGTTGGATCCTGGACACTCCTCCGAAACGGTCACTCGATTTTATTTTTGCTCTGGTACCCATTGCGTCGAAAGCTTTTTCATACCCAACATTTCGTGTAGGATATGGGCAAAGCGTTCTTCAGAGATGATAACGAAATACGATTTTATCCATTTTTGCGGCAAAACGCATTCTTAAACAACAACTATTGACAATAGACGTCTGAAATTTTGACAATTACCATAGAAAAGGTCGCCCTTGGTGACCAATGAATCTACTTGAACCTTCGTGTAGCATCTCTAGCCGATTCCGGAAACATTTGGCCTTCGTAAGCATGAAAGAAATTTCTCAACTTTTAAACCTTGAAAATCTTCACGGCAGATTTAAAAAATGTCAATCGTGGCTTAAAACAGCGGATTAATAGGAATCCCAAGGAATTTGTGGAAAAAGTGCCACGGCAAAGGAAATCTGGGTTCATCACTTTGAATCACAGTGAAAATCAAATAATATTTTTTCTGACAAAGGCTTAAACACGTTAATATCAACGCACCTTGAAGCTGTGACAACATTCCTTTAATGTGACGACTGTAAAATGAAAAAATCTCTAATTTTTCTTTTATATTTTTAAAACGTATGTAACTAGGTAGGAAGAAAAGATATAATTACGATAGCTAGCTGTGGGAGGTACAACTGATACATTGTCGTGGTTTTTCTGGCGTGTTTTCCCTTAACCCTCAACCTCGTACTGAAAGCTGGGGGCGCGCTTTTCCTCAAAATATCTACCATAACTTCAACACGATTCGCTTGAGCTTCATCTTTTTCTCTTAACCTAAAAGATTTCGTCGTGATTCCTTTACGATTTTGAGGAAATACCTTGTTGTTTCGAATTTCCCGAAAACTAATATTTCTTTAACGTATGACTAAAGAAAATTCTGTAGTAATAAAGTCTGTTCCAATTTGAGGTTACCTTTGTCTTTATAACACAATTTTCTTTGTCACAATATTTTCATTTCAAGTACAAGACTAAGATCTAATTGTGTTAATAATAAATTACTAACAAGTGGGCCTGTGAATGAATAAAGAAAAATTAAGATTTATAAAACTATGCTATTAATTAAACCGGACGAACATGCATTCTAGAAAGAAAGCTAATGAGATAGATAATGGGAATTGATGAAAAGACGATGGGACAAAGGTGAAATACTGAAAGCATTGGATAGTAAAGATATAAGTGTATGTAATTAAGTGATTAGGACATATATGAAAAGCGGGACAAATAAGGTACCTACGATAAGAATAGAGTGGAAATCAGGAATAAGAAGGAGAAGTGGAAGGCCAAAATTGAGATGGAAAGACGAGATCATTAACATTTTAGTAAAGTTGGGGCTCAATTTCACAAATACCATCAATAATGTTCTCTTTAAGGTCATCAGTTATTTCTGGATTGTTGGCGTAAACTTTTTCTCTAAACGACCAAAAATAAAAATCCAGAAGTGTTAAATCGTATAACCTAGCCGCCTGATCATCGCTAAAAATGATTTTCTTTAAGAAATTAATCATCCATGATTTGTTGTCCAGAGCTTACAGGTGTTATTTCTTAATCTTATAAGCTTTTGAACGAAGATCTTGTGCACAATTCTGATTAAGGAGGTTTTTTTTAGAATGTGTAATTGCTGAGATTGACCACAAATTTTTGGCATTTACATCTGCAATATTTTCTTCTAAGCGGCTACTACGATGATGTCCTTCACCATACCAGTTTTCCCAAATTTGTGAAATGGAGATTGTCAGTTTTCGTTTTCATATGTTGTACAGAATCTTTTTGCAAAGTCGAAAAGTAACCTCAAATTGAAACACGCTTCAGTGTATCGTTGATTCAATTATTATGATTGTTGCTTAAAACTGTCTAATTTGCTTCTGACGTATTTAAAATAACCAAAACAATACGAGAGATGTCTTTTAAGTTTTCTATAAACTACTAATCAAATGTCAGAGTACTAAAAATTAACCTCCATCTTTGGTTAACCTAAATTCGAAGTTTCAATGTTAGTCGAAAAATGGAATTAAACCAAGAATATTGTCTTATAATTTTTAAAGACAAGGATGCTTCCCCGAATTGGTTTTTGTTTTTGGCTATCAAGCACCACATCAGTCAATAATTTCTCGTTGGTATGGAGAATTCAAACGTGGACGGATTAGTCTTAGCGACGATCCAAGAACGGGTGCACCAAAAACGGTAATCACTCAGGAAAACGTCGATGCTGTGCGTAAGATCATCAACGAAGATCGACGCGAGATTGAGGCAATACTGGGGCTTTCAAAGACCGTAATTCAAAACATTTTGCATGAAGAACTGTGTGTAAAAAATAGTTTTCCGTTAAACACCGCATCTGACGACCTAAGAACAAAAAGCAGCTAGGTATCAAAAAATTCTAGACCGCTTCAACGCCGGATGAATCTTGGATTTACTCATACGAGCCAGAAAATAAACGCCTGTCGTTTGTATGGGTGCTCCCACGTGAAGAAAAGCCAACAGAAGTTATTTGTTCTCGAAGTGTCTCGAAAGAGATAATAGCGACGTTTGCTTCGAAAACAGGTCATGCAGCAACAATTCCTCCACAAGGTATACATCCATTTGTTTGACGCTTCGAGCTCCGCAAAACCAACCCCGAACGACGAATCATCCTCCACCAAGACAGTTGCAAATGAATTTTTAATGTAACAAAACGTTGAATTCTTAGACCAACCTCCGTACAGTCCGGACCTAAGCCCCAACGGTTGCAGTCGTTAGAAGGAGCAATCGATGTCTTCAAACACGTAATTTTGATTGTACCAACAAACAAATGAAATAACTGCTTCCAGAGTTGGTTGGAGCGCATGCACAACAGCATTAATATTCGTGGAGAATACTTTGAGAAACAATAAAATTTTTACAAGCGATCTATTGTTTTATTCCAGCTCTACATGCAAAACTTAAAAGACAACCATCTTATCTTAGTTTTGTTCATAGTAAACGTTTGTTTCTTTTCAATTATTATTTGCTATATAACTTTAAAGTTCAACCTTATACACATTTAAATTTTTCCTTGTTCTTTTCAATTACCTTGCAATCTATTAACGGAAGCGCTTGATCGATTAATTTTATTCCGTCATCTTACCTGATCGACAACGATTCTAGAGCTTCGAACATTCCAAATGTCGTAATCAATGCATAATGGCAGCTATCGTTTTGCACAAAATCTTCGACGATATCTAGACAGAGCCGAATGACGGCCTTGTCCGTACTTTCCAAGAACGTTGCGGCGCATAGGATCACCGTTTTATCCTGAAAATATGTGTAAGAGTCTTTTTGGCGATCCAAAATTATTTGTAACGTTTACTTTTATTAAAGACGGATGATTTTTTACACTTCCCGATAACTTCTTGTACTTCTTTAGGGTTGATATTGCATTCGAATCATTAATGAGGTCATTTATGCTCATATTTTTATTTCGACGCCTTTTATACGGATTCTGTCAGAGTTTGACAGATGACAGGATATATGCCATTTTTCAGTTGTCATTGTTCCCAAATTTCAGTTTAGCGTTTTAAGTCAATATAGATTGACGTTTTAACTAACCATTCAACTGAGCACGTAGTCTTGGTGTTGCATTGAATGTTATCCGTATGATCTCGAAGGTCGTAGGTTATTAATTTTTGCGATGCAAATTGAGTCAATAGTATGCATAATAGACGATCATTTTCAGGATATGTACACTAGGGTGACAGAATAAAATAGACACCTACTAATTAAAAAAAAAAATCTATTCTCGTTATATATACAAAATATTTTAAAATTTTTAAATTAGACTAATATTTTGTCGATCCACCTTTACTTGCGTGAAGTGCTAAGAGTCGTCGTAGCATAGAATCTATTAAATGATTAATGGTGTCTTCTGGAATATTTAACCACTATTCTGTAACAGCTGCCACGAGTTCTTCCTTATTGCTGGGTTTTCGGGGTCGTTTCGCCATATTGTCTGGATTATGTGCCAAACATTCTCTATCGGATTCATGTCTGGTAATTGGCCTGGCCATGGTAAAACCCGAATCCTCTGTTCCTCTTTCCATGTGGTTGTCGTTCTTGCTTTGTGGCAGGGTGCTCCATCCTCCATAAAAGTGGTGTCTTCTTTAGATAAAATGGCGTTGTCGAATATCGGTAGTAGTCCTTCTGTTAATATTTGGATATATTTGCCGCATTTATATTTCCGTCGCAGATTACTAATTGCGATCTTCTACCATACCATATCGCGCCCCACACCATGATGTTCACTCCGCCGTATTTCACCGTCTGATGCAAACATTTGTCGTCCAGTTGCTGTGACGAACGTCTCCATACCCACGTACGACCACTATCACTGAATTGGCAGTGTCTGCCTTCGTCTGAAAAAATGACAAACCGCCAAAACACTTCGGGCTTCGTTCGCATTTCGATTGCCCAAGCTATTCGGCGCCGTTTTTGAAACGCCGTAAGGAGAGGTTTTTTCTTTGCCATCCTTTTATACATCCCCACACTGTGGAGGTATCGCAGAATGGTCCGCTGACTTTTCTGTGAAGTTGCCGCAAGCTCAGCTGTACTTTTTCGCGGTTCTCTTAACACTTCGCACACAAGCACACTTTTACTTCTTTCAGAAGGTCCGGCACGACCTGGTCTCGGCTCCACTGTTGTTTTCTCCATTTGTTTAAATTGTGTAATCACACGGTTAACTGTGGACAACGGAATATTTAAAAATTTACTTATTTCATGTTGTGAAGCGCCACGTCCACTCTGGCCAACGATGCGACCCCGGGTGAAGTCGCTAATATCACTCGAACCTTGTAAGCGAGGCATAGTTGTAACGATAGTAAACTATGACGAATTCCTTCCGATACATCTACCCCTACCCTAATGACAAGAGAAAGTTCTTAATTCGTTCTGAGAATTTAGCTGTTTACATAGTTATACCGCTTTACCTGGTGTCTATTTTATTCTGTCACCCTAGTGTATACGACATATGTCCCAGAATTAATGAGAACGATTAATTTTAGAGTGTTTAATGTATGTATTTACCATTTGACATTGTCCACCTCAAAGTATGCTCCTTTGGAATGTACATAACTTCTCCTGTGACTTTTCCATTCTTGGTAGCAATTCTGGAAGTCTTGTACCGTTAGGCTGTCCCTTATTGTTCCGTAGCAGGTATCTTTCAATTTCCGCTTAAGTGTTGGAAAAAATGAACACATAGAGCTATATCTGGACTGGAGGGCGAGTGTGAAAGTATAGAAATGTCTCCCTCTGCCAAAAATTCTCTAACAGACAATGAGTTCTGACTGGGGGCATTATCGAAATGCAAGGTCTACAAGGTGTCAATGTCAGATCACAAAACTCTTCCGCAAACGTTCGAGCACCTCACGATATAAAATTCGATTCACTGTCTGGCCTTGCGGTACAAATTTTTTGCGGAGAATTCCATGAGGATTAAAAGAGATGATAAGCATGGACTTGATTCGGGATTTGCTCATGCGACCTTTCGTCGGCCGCGCCGATGCAGGTGTGTGTCACTCCGCACTTTGTCGCTTTGTTTCGGGATCGTATTCGACTACCCACGGTTCGTTACCTGTCACTCTGTGTATGAAGTTGGGGTCGATTGTTAAGCGATCCAGCAGTTGTTGGCTAATGGAGAAACTATCAGACAAGTTATTGGACACCAGTTTGACAGATTTTATTGCATACGTTGTTCCTTTGGCACAATTCGATGAACAGTATCCTCATTTCTGCTGACCTCATGAGTGCGAACCGTCGGTCTCATGCTAATACAGAACGATCAATCTTGTCTTGTGAATGTTCAATGCCATATCGTATGTATTAAACCAGTCCGAAAATCTACTTGGTGTTGAAGCTACTTCATTTTCTAGATTGTCATTTCTCGCTCTAATAATAACGGACGTATCATCAGCATATAAAGTAGTTTGATATTGTGATATATACGAAAACTCTACTGAAAATACTGCGCTGCTTTTACATCAATACTCTCCACGCTCTGCTGTCGATTAGTTAAGGAAGAATTTATTAAATACAAACTGATTCCTCTTAATTCCAATAGCTCCTAATTTCGAAGTAATTTGTTCCAACAAACACTTTCAAAGAGCCTTAATCAAATCCATGAAAATTCCTACAATCGATGTAGGAGATAAGATTGTATTATTCAATAAAAGAGTAAATTCTGTCATGTAAGATTTTCTCAAATATTTTAGATATATTTGGCAGAATAGATATAGGGCAAAAGTTGACGATCTTGGACTTCTCTCCTACCTTGTACACAAGATTCATGGTGGATTTCCTAACTTCATTCGGGAAAATACCCCTCTCAAAGGTTTATCAAATGAACTAATGGATGTGTCAGACGGTGTGAACATGCTTTGGTATCTTTCAGACTCCGTATCGCATTGAATACTAGTATCAGCTAGTGACGTGGGCTTTAAAAGCAATGTGTTAAGCTGAATTCCTATTCAACGCGTCAAGGTGTAAGAATGTGAAGTAGACAGAGTTCAGATGCAGACTAAACAACCCTTACTTGGCGTATCGTCGTATTGGAATGTTGTGGGCAACGTGTTCATACGCAGATAAGGGATGGAGCTTTTACGAAAAGAACATACGTGTGGTTGAAGCAGAGCAAATTGAGGATATAGTCGAGTTTAATATCAAAAAGCTTTACGAAAGTTATTTAAAATAAAGGAATAGTCGGGTTGTAGTAACTGTTTTATTACTTATGTTAATTATCGGGACTCTGTATAATTGAGAAATATTGCGTATTTGGCCTAATTTTCGCGTTAACTCGCGCTTCTAACAAATTTCTATGAGTTTATCACTTGATTTAGTGATAAAAGAAGATTTTTTCAAATTTCTTGCAACTATTTACAAGATATATTTTAATATCCAGCAGTTTTTCTCGCACATTTGTACCGTCCGTTTGTATCTTAATTATATTATAGGACAAAATAAATAAAACAAATACACTTAAAAAAATGATTTATTTAGTAACAGTCTACACTTCAGTATAAATATATAAAATGTAATTAAAGTCTATAATAGTCTTAATAAAATTTTCTCTTATACATCATAGAGTTGTATAAATAAAAGTATAAATAATACAATAGTATTATAAGAAATGTACTTGGCTTTAGCTTACTACAAAACTGATAAAGTTTTGTTATCTTTCTAATAGACGTGGCACTTCTTGACTTTATGTCAGCCGCTCTCAAATTATTAACTATACAGTCATGGGGAAATACTTGTAAATCACCGTTTTATATACTAAAACAAATATTTTCGAATTCTTTTGAAGAATTTAGATATCCGCATTAAAACCGCGTTGTAGTTGGATGAATCTGCTGACGTTTCGTTCTCAGTTGCATGGAGCTTCTTCTAGGTAGCTGCATGTCGTATCGCTACTATGAGAAGAATTCTTCGCAACCCGGCAACCTAAATTCTTTAAAAGAAAACAAATACCGCGAAAGTCTACAACAACATATAATATCCTCGAATGTAATCTCAAAAATGTTTTAAATAATATCGAAGGTATTTAAAACGATTTATTCATTCAGGAATAACATCTTTTAAGTTTATCAAATGCAGATCAATGCAGGCAATGATCATAATTAACAGACATGAACATCGCACCTCTTAAAATTTACGACTTCCTCTCAGTAAAAAGAATATCGAAAATGCGGAATCAAAACGGTTGGCTTAATCTTCGGGGTGCCAGATCCGCATTCACCCGCACGCATGATCAATACGAAAGTTAACTGAATTCGTTAAACCCATCTGTGTCCGTTTACCTGCTGCGTTTGCACGTATGATATATCGTATGACGCGTTATAATATATTTATACTTCATTATGTGGAAGAACATTTTATCTGGATATATTTCATGAAGAATAGTAACAGCTCGACAAAATCTAATTAAGCTGGAGAATGCGGGAACCGTTTTTATATAGTATATGTAGTAATAATAGATGTTTAGGTCTGATTTTTTGCTCTAGGGTTTTGAAGTGTGATTTTGAACGGTCCGATGTTTTGCGGGTGGCCTCGGTAGTAGGAACACGTTTTAAAGTATCTAACGTCGCGAGCTCTAATTTCAGACGTACCGATCTGGTGGACCTTTATGAGCTGTTACTAAACACACAATGGGATTCAGTGATCACTTGTGATTCTGCTGATGATGCTTGGAATAAACTTTATTCTATATTAATTGATTATTTTAATAAAACTGTTCCAAAGACGGAAGAATGTATTTCCACCATATTGTGTAGATAACGGTTCGTATGTGTAGGTTTTCTGAACGCACTAGGTGTTGCCGATGTTACCCTGTTGACAAGAACGTCCAGAAAAAGTAATACTCCGTAATGTTCTAGCTCCATCGTGAATTGAATGTTAGGGTGTACTCTGTTGAGGTGTTTAAGAAAGCGGTGCAATCTGTCTCCTCCGTGTAGCTAAACGACAAATATATCATCCACGTACCTTCACCAAACCGTAGGTTTGTCCATCGCTGTTTCGATGGCCAGGCTCTGAAGAGATTGGTTACCACAGGACTTACTGGGCTCCCCATCGTGGCGATACATCTGTTACGCAATGTACCGCAGTGTGTCTATTAGCGGTACTTTTGTGAACAACGATGCTATATCAAAACTCACTAGGATATCACTTCAGTGGAATTGTATCTTTCGGAGTTCTTCCGCGAAATGCACTGAATCGCGAATATAACCAGGTTTTTCGCCTATATAGGGTTGTAGTAGTGTAGTTAGCAAAACAAACAGATACGTCGGTACGCCTATAGCGGTCTATGTAGTACATCTCCTTTGAGAATTTTGAGTAAGCCATGCAACCTCGGCGGTGGCGCTTCTATTACTGTGACTTGTTCCTTCCCGTCATCCGCAAGTGATGATACTTTAATTCATATGTGGGCAACAACCGCCCCACGGGCCGTATCCGGGCCGCTGTAAGATTTGATCCGGCCCGCGAGACATTTTGAAAAACCCAATTAAAAAAAAATAATTCCAAATTTCACGATTAATTATAATGTTGTATCTATTTTTTTATTTCATTATCTTATTTTAATAAATTGCATTATAATAACATTGTCGTACTATTTCATGTCTGATATCTATCGCTAAAAATTATGAGCACTACTTTAAAAGATTACTTTAAAATGCACTACTTTTAAACGCGGTCCACGAACGTATTTGCACACTAGAATTTGGCCCACAATATATCAAAGGTTACCCATACCTGCTTTAATTAATCAGTTTGTTTCCCTTACCACTGACGACAGGGGGTCACGTTGACGTGTTAGGTACCTTGGCGGTTCGAGTAACATCTTGATCTTCTGTTTGTATTTCTCAGTATTTATTATAACTGTGGCGTTGCCCTTGTCCGCTTGTATGATTGTTAGTGATTCATCCTGTTTCAGTTGTTTTAAAGCTTTCCATTCTGTAGGAGAGATATTACTTTTTTGTAGTTTGGATATTCCTAATATGCGTGCAACGTCTGTACGAATCGTGTCTCCCTCCGTCGGAGGCAAGCGTCTGGTATCACGCGGTAGGGTTTTCTCAGTAAGATTCACCACCGTTCTAGTTGGATCCAACTTATGTATATTATTTCGTGCTGTTGTCAATTCGCTGGAATTTTGTGGTTTGTTTCTCGACGAGGTGCTTCCTCAAGCTTTCTGCGGTGTTATCCGTTATCGTGTCCACTTTTGGTCAATCATGATGGGAAAGTGTAGCTGCTAGTCGTAAGTGCGGTCTGTATAATGTACTGGCATTTTATTCGAGTACCCTGCGCGTAGATTCTCTCAACAGCGCCTCCTCCGTACGCTTATATATTCTTGCGGCTTTTGCACCTTCGATGTTGCATTTTGATCGGAGATGTTTAGGTGTTTCTTCCTTGTCGCGGTAGCGAGATAGGAACGCTAGGTTAGTTAAGAACTGTGCTTTCTTCTTCCGTAAATCACTGAAGCTACGTACGAAAATCAAAAGTAAATCTAACATAAGTTTTTCCATGACGTTTTTTTATTTGTCTCAGTTGTATTGCGTACATGTTTCTCGTAATCTCTTTTGTACCAGTACGTCAAAGGGATTTCACAGACACTACACCATATTTTACAACCATCGAACTTTGAATCAGGATATTCGGTTATAAACTTGGTTATTTGAGCAGTCAGTCCTTCTTTCCCTTATGTGTGTTTGTCATGCTTAATTAATTATTATTACGCGTAATATAACGTATGACTTCCATCGATGTCAGAGACTGCGTGATGGTCAAGTCACGCTGGGAATGCGGTAGGTTCCCACATCAGCCGGAATGGGGATATGGCGCGCCGAAAATGTGGCTAACTTTACATATTACTATACTCCACTTTTTAATTGGGAGGAGTAAAATGAGAAGACGTGTTTACAAAATGGAATGGTTGAAAGCGACTTTTTGGTGCCAGTTAAAACTATCTAGGATTTTATATAAGTTCTAGTTACGTAATTATTACTACAACGCAAATTTAAGGAGAAAAATTTCAATACAAACGCACACGGAAAAGTACACTATCTAAACGTCAATCAGTTGTTGTAACAATATGGCGACTGGCGATATCAAATACCCCTAGTGTAATTTTGGCCGAAAACTGATAAACAGCAGACTTCAATTTAAAAACAGTCCCCCGAACAAAAAAAATAGTGTTAAAAGGTGCCATATAATAAAATGTAACTCCATTATAATGCGTAATACGATGTACCATACGCATACACATACACAGCAGGGAAACGAAGATTGCTTCAACGAACTTAATCAATTTTCGTAACGATCGGTCCTGGCGCACCGAAGATTTGGCCAACCCTAATTATCAATAATAATAATCGTCAAAGGCGTGTTGAAGTTAAGTATGACTGAGACGCTGCATGATCATAATAGATATTCCACTGACATGTGAAAAGAACCTAGATCGCTTACTTATTAACGCACGCATAAGTTTATGTATACGTCTAATCTTATTATATAACCTTGGAAAAATTACCATTACTATTTTACTTTATAATTATTTTGAACGAAAATTCGCTGTTCATGCTGCCAACTTTCTCCGTGACATCTAAAAAGAAATACATCCTCAGTTAATAGCATGAAGATTTAGACACTGAACAGCTTTATAATTCTATAGTGATTTCTGATGAGTTCGTAAACTATTGTCCACTATAAAATGTCAGTTTTATGATTAACATTCGTAATTCGTATCTGAACTTCATTTCAAGAAATATTTACTTAAGCGATTGTTAATCTCAAAAGTTAAAAATATGAGAAAAACAGAGAGAAGCAGTCACAACAGAAATAAAAATAATAAATAAGAAACATTCTGGCCAGTATATAATAATAATAATATCCTTGATTGCCAAACAGAATATACTTCCATTTACAGGGTAATGTGACAATAATGCAACATAATATAATAATAATAATAATAATGTAATACAGTGAAATTCCCCTTCGCGGACACCCCTCTTACACGGACACCCCCCTTAAACGGACAGTTTCTCATGGTCCCGACCGGGGATTTACCGTTCTTATTCTTTGGGTGTACGCTTTCGACTGAATCTGTTTTCAATATTAGTCTGATGTTTATGCGGAAAAGACACAGTGGGCGACGCATGCATTGTAGAAATGGCTCCAAATAGAAAAATGTTCACGCTTAAACAAAAAATTGGGGTTGTTGAAGTTTACAATAAAGAGAACTTAAGTGTAAGGAACTTATCCAACCGTTTTAATATTGGAAAAACACAAGCTGCAGATATAATTGAACATAAAGAAATCCTTCTAAACAAATGGATGTCGAACAGCAATTTGAATGAAGAAAAAAGCTTTTTGACGGGTGATGGTACTCAAATTGACAAATTGTGTTATGACTGGTTCACAGCAACTCGGCATAAGGGGATTCCTTTAACAGGTATACACATGTTTTTTTTTAGATAAGGTTTTCTTGTATTAATGCGTTGATTTTCTTTTCATATTAAATTCTAAAATAGATAAAAAAAGTGAGATTACCAATAGGTTTGTCGTGACAAAACGCAAAAAACCTTTTTTTTTGTAAAGCAAGAGAAATAGCCGCTTCTTTGGGACATTCTGCATTTAATGCTTCTTCTGGTTGGCTCAATAAATTTAGAATCCGCCACAATATAAGTTTTAAAGCGATTTCGAGAGAAGGAGCTTCGGTTAATGCTGAAGATGTTTCATCGTTTTTAAAAAAATGTCCTTCTTTGATTAAGGGATATTCACCGAGAGACATCTGTAATGCCGATGAGACAGGGCTGCATTTTAGAGCTCTACCCGAGAAAACGCCCACATTAAAGAAGGAAAAATGTGTTGGGGGTAAGTATCCCAAAGAGAGGTTTACAATTTTCCATTGTGCAAATATGGCGGGTGAAAAAGGAAAACTCCTTGTCATTGGTAGGGCCGCTAAACCCAGAGCGTTTAAAAACATTAATATAAATAACCTGCCTGTAACTTGGAAATACAATAAGAAAGCTTTGATGACAGGACAAATTATGATAGAGTGGTTGCAAGACCTAGATTGGAAAATTGCTAAAGAAAAAGAAACATTTTGTTATTTTTAGACAACGCGGGATCTCATCCGAAAGACGTTCGCTGAAATAATATAAAAATATTATTTTTACCCCCTAATTGTACATCAGATTGTCAACCACTTGACCAGGGGATTATAAAGAATTTTAAAACTTATTACCGAAGTCTAATACTCAAGCATCTGCTAGTAAACATTGAAACCGCTGGTACAGCTTTTGAGTTAATAAAGAAAATTACACCACTGGATGCAGTTTATTTGGCAAAAACCGCTTGGGTCCAAGTAACCAAAGAGACAGTTCAAAATTGCTTCCGCAAAGCAGGATTTACTCATGTAAATATGCAAAGTGAAGACCAGTTAACTGAGGCTGATACATCTGACCTAGAAGATGATTTGCCTCTTAGTGTACTTTCAGATATCCTCAAAAATAAGAATTTATTGAAATTGACGGATAATGAAAACCTTAATGATTTTTTGAACGTAGATGAAGATTTGTATGTTGAAGATCCAGATTCAGAACAAAAAATTGCAAATCCAATTGAAATACAAGAACTTTCGGAAGATTCTGATGTCGATGAGGTTCCAGTGTCAACAGAAGCTATCCCAAATTATGGTAAAGCTATTACCCTCACCAAGCAGCTCAAAAGTTTTGTCGAAAATCACGGAGATACAGAGTCTTTGGAGCTTCTTTCTAAATTAGAAATACGATTTCAAGACGCCATTTTAAAGAAAAAGAGTAGACAAACAACAATACATGAATTTTTGCGTCCTTAAGGTGACTATTCATTTCATTGTTTTGTATTACATACTACATGTATGTATCTATGTACATGTATTATACTTTGTATGTATATATCTAAAGGAAATAAACTTTTTTTCTTAAGTTTAAAGTTTCTTATTTATTTTAAAACATTTATATACATATACGATTTAAATGTCCCAGTTTCTTTAATATATTCATTTTTCGTTAAAACACGACTTTTGTTGTATCTACTACATATTTCTTTTAAGCGGACACCCCTCCTGAACGGACATCTTCAGTTGGTCCCGTCGGTGTCCGTTCAAGGGAGGTTTCACTGTACATACAGTGCAGTGAAATTGAATTAAAATTAGGAGATGGTACAATTGAATCATGAACAGAATAACAGCTCGGTGATACCAGAGAGCAAGCAGAAAATGGGCCCACAATGTAAATCATACAAACATCAACAAAAAGGATACTCCATTAATCTATTAGCGTTCCTAATCAATCGGAAAACCGCTTAGTGTTGGAACACGATCAGCAATATTAATGCTACATGAAGAAGGATATTCTGTACGGAATATTTTCGGGTGATTTAATGTGAAAAAATCCACAGTAAATTTGCCGCTTCGAACAAATAGCAAAAATCGTCCGGGGTGTCCTCAAGCAACATCTAGCGGCGACGATGAACGCATAAAATAACTTAGTAAGAGAAATAGATGATTAATGACTCCAAAAATTACGACAGAAATGAATAGGGACAGGAACATGAGGCTTTCCTTTAGCACAGTGAAACGCCCGTATTTCTACGCGAAAACCATTGCTACGTTGTGGAAATAAACGAAAACGTCTCCAGTGAGCTAACATACAGTAAGACTGGACAATAGGATAATGGGGAAATGTACTATGGACTCATGAAGTGTTTAGTCAAAACCTCAGAACATTTGTAAGCCGCTCAAAAGACAAGAAAATGCGTGCATCACACCAATAACAAAGAAAGGTGGTGGTTCCATTCTTGTATGGGGTTGTTTTTCATTAAGTGGAACAGGGGACCGTGTGAAAACTGATAGAATAATCAGGAAGGAGAATTATCGCTAGGTACTACAAGAAAATACTCTACCATCCGGATTGCGCTAAATAGGCAACAATTTTGAGTTGATGCACGATAACGATCCGAAGCACACGTCGTCATTACGCAAATACTACCTCGCTGATGCAGAGAATGAAGGAATACTAAAAATAATGGTTTGACCTCGCCAGAGTCCGGATCTTAATCCGATAGAGCTTCTGCGAGACGAACAATATTCCTCAAGATACACTGAGGAAATTGGTAGAAAGGATGCCACGAATTGTGCGAACAGTTACGAGGGCGATGTGAAATGTTTCCGGAATCGGCCCAATAACTTACGTGCAATAACTTGTAGATGAATAAACATTTTTCTTATAATTGCTTTGTTTATAGTTTTGAAGTAAACATCAAATTTTGCGTGAAATAGGAAGTGTCCATACTATTATGAGCGGTAGTGCATATATAATATATAATCCTGGTATTACTTGGAATTTCCTGTTTGAATTTAAAATCGTTACACACATAATTCCTGCTTCAGAATATCTTAAATGGATCAAACATAATTTTCGATCTATACTAAAACTCTACTAGAATTACTTAACGGAAACCTTTAAATTGTGGCATTTTCTAATTCTCGACGTATATCCGTTAAATATAGGCTACACCGTAAATCACAAAAACAATTTCGAATGACATTAAATGATTCTTTAGAATTCATCATAAAGATATGAATGGTTTATACAATCCAAAAGCTAACCCCTTCATTTCTCTTCAAATTAAATTTACGTGTCAATCTGAACGCAGTAATGGATCACGTACGTCCTTCTATTTCTATTTCAAATGCATTTCTTTCGGGATACACAATTACTTCAAGTTAAACGACACATTTTATATGGACAATATTTGCGAGCACTGCGTAGGACTTCTTACTAGAGACCGGATTATATGCAAGAAATTTAATTTAATTTATTTATTATATTTTACGTCTATATGTAGATGTATTACACTGACTAAAGTTAATTTGCGTTAATTAATTTTTGCACTTCGCATATAACCCGGTCTCTACTTACTACTTATTACCATCAAACGGGTTATAGTCCCGACGGACGCATATCAGGAAAACACGACAAATTTGGCCCGAGCAATTCACTCATTGCGTCATGAATGTTAAACGCGTTGCGTGATGCCCTTTCACGCAACTTGTCCTCTAAATTTGTTTGCCGATCGCTTATTACTTCTAGTAAAGCTCGCAAGCTTTCCTGTTCGGTAATAATAAGATCTAATTTTTTATTAATTTCCTTTAATGCTTCTTCGACCGGTGATTCTACTGCGGTTAATGTGTTGGATTGTGGTACAACACCATTCGGTATGCTTGCGTACACTGAATTCACTAAGATAGGGGTCGCTAAGTTACTGAACGCTAGCTTCTTTCCTTCAGGTACATCAGGGGCGTGACGTTTTTCAAATTTTTTACCTACTTTCACCTGTTGCTTTAATTGTTCCATGTTCAGTTTATCCTTAGGCACTGTGAACAAAATTTAAAAAATACGTAGCAGATCTAAAATTATTAAGTAAAGCTAACTGAGAGAGAAAGAACAGACAACCAATATCTATTAATATTTTATAGAGTATACGAGGGTTACGCTATATATTTTGCGGTACAAGAAAACTACATCTTTGATGATTTTATTTATGTTCAAAATAATCACCTCCTACATCAATGCACTTTTGTAACCGAAGCTTCCATAACGTAAAAGCTTGCAGCCAGTCATCTTTTGGAATGTTCTCAAAAAAATTGATGGATTAGTGTTACGTTCTCCTGGTTTGGAGAACAGCGCCGCTGTAGCCTGCTCGTAAATTCCTGAATTACTTGACCAATACTTACTTGTAGAGTATGTTCGCTTATTTACTAGATGAAAGGTTGTACAGTGAAACTCAATGCGCATGCGCCAAAAAATATATTTAAAATATAAAATGTGTACACGGTTTCCACTCTTGCCTATATACAGTTACGATGTACGTAGAATATAACACATGGGCTGAAAATTCGTGGCCCTAACACATAGATGACGCTAGTTTTATTGCAGTCACCTTTCTCTCAGTTAGTACTAACCTTCAAAAGACAGCTGTTAAAATTTCATGATATTCTATTCATTAGTTTGTGAGTTATTGTGCTAAGAGTCACGCTAATTTTGTTATTTTCAAAGCAATAGATCAAAAACAATTTCGTGTTTTAATTTTACACTGCTTCTTGATGGGAAAAAATACTGTTCAAGCGAAGCAATGGCTTGAAAAGTGTTATGGGGACTCCGCTCCATCAGAAACAACAATAAAACGTTGGTTTGCTGACTTCAAACGTGGTCGTAGAGACATCGATGATGCAGAACGCAGTGAACGTCTAAATAAGGCGGTAACACCAGAAAACATCAAAAAAATCCACAAAATCGTTTTGAATGATCGAAAAGTGAAGTTGCGTGAGTTAGCTGACATCGCAAAGATATCAAAAGAACGTATTGGCTTTATATTGCATGAGCATTTGACTATGAGGAAGCTCTGTTCAGAGTGGGTGCCGCGTTTGCTCACTGTTGACCAAAAACAAGAACGTGTTGATGATTTTGAGCAGTGTTTGGCCATGTTTAAACGTAACAAACCGGAATTTTTGCGTCGATATGTGACAATGAATGAAACATGGATCTATCACTTCACTCCGGAATCAAAACGATCGTCATCTGAGTGGACAGCAACTGGTGAACCTCGTCCAAAGCGCCTGAAAGCACAACAATCGGCTGGAAAGGTTATGGTCTCGGTATTTTGGGATGTGCGTGTCGACCACCACGCGGGAGTCGACTGCCTGTGCTTGTATATATTAAATATTAAGGAAACTCCCATTATTTGTTCGACGACGTTGCACTTAATGAGTTTTAAATTAGGCAGTTTTAGTTAGAGTATTGTGAATGGCCGGCTTGCATACATATACAATGCACAATGTACATACATATTAAAATAAGATTCGATATATTCTACAGAGAGCAAAATAAATAAATAAAAATGAAAATAAAGTAATATTCTAAATGAAAATAAAGTGATAATGCCAACCTATACGGTTGCAAAGAAGATAAAATCATATAAAATATATAAAATAGTAAAAAAATGGATAAAACAAAATACATTTCCTTAGAAATTTAAAATTCATTTACAAAAACACAAAAACAATATCCTTAACAATTGGTTGATCTATCTCATACTCCGTCATGACATGTCGACCACGTAAATGTTTCTTTAAGTTGAAGAACGACCAGAAATCACACATGGCCAAATCAGGCGAATAGGGTGGATGTTCAGTGACTTTTACATGATTTTCAAATAGAAATTCAACTGTCTCCTGTACACTGTGTGACGATGCATTGTTGTGATGCAATATTACTGCAGATAAACATTTTGTGGTCTACCAGTTTGGTATGACTGTACTTTAATTTTCCATGCTGATCATTGGTTGCTTTTACTAATTCTGTACTACGAAAGAAAAAAGCCATTTGCTTTTTGGCCATTGTTGGTGTTGGTGCTGGTGCATCATCGTGGATCCACATACGGCTCTTGGCGAGTAGGAATATCATAAAATGAAATGTGATTTTCATCACCTGTTACTATCTTAGAATACTATGTCCATCATTACTTAACGTCCCCAACGAGTAACAATTTTTTTCATCCGAAGATGATTATGTAAAATTGAATTTACTGTTGCAGATCCAACAACAAGACTTATCTCAATCGCTTGATAGGTGCATCTTGGGTCTTCGTCGATCATACGTCTCATTCTCTCAATCGGTAGACCAACGGTAACTGAAGAACATAGGGTAGAAAGCAAATACAATTAGTCAGAACAATGTTTTAGTTCCCTGCACACCCGTTTGAAGGCGCATTTCTAATACAAATTGTCGATAGTACACTGTGTTATCAGTTGAAATAGCGATCGGCGAAGATCTTTTGATGTAAAATAGACACCAGGTAAAGCGGTATAAATATGTAAACAGCTAAATTCTAAGAACGAATTAAGAACTTTCTCTTGTCATTAGGGTAGGGATAGATGTATCGGAAGGAATTCGTCATAGTTTAGTATCGTTACAACTATACCTCGCTTACAAGGTTCGAGTGATATTAGCGACTTCAACCGGGGTCGCATCGTTGGCCAGAGTGAATGCGGCGCTTCGCAACGTGAAATAAGTAAATTTTTATATATTCCGTTGTCCACAGTTAACCATGTGATTACACAATTTAAACGCAAGGAAAAAACAACAGTGGAGCCGAGACCAGGTCGTGCCGGACCTTCTGAAAGAAGTAAAAGGGTGTTTGTGCGCGAAGTGTTAAGAGAACCGCGAAAAAGTACAGCTGAGCTTGCGACAACTTCACAGAAAAGTCAGCGCACTGTTCTGCGATACCTCCACAGTGTGGGAATGTATAAAAGGGTGGCAAAGAAAAAGCCTCTCCTTACGGCGTTTCGAAAACGTCGCCGAATGGCTAGGGCAATCGAAATGCGAACGAAGCTCGAAGAGGTTTGGCGGTCTGTCATTTTTTAAGATGAAAGCAGATACTGCCAATTCAGTGATAGTGGTCGTACGTGGGTATGGAGATGTTCGTCACAGCAACTGGACGACAAATTTTTGCATCAGACGGTGAAATACGGCGGTGTGAACTTCATGGTGTGGGGCGCGATATGGTATGGTGGAAGATCGCAATTAGTAATCTGCGACGGAAATATAAATGCGGCAAAATATATCCAAATATTAACAGAAGGACTACTACCGATAT
The DNA here is from genome assembly GCA_023509865.1 of Trypoxylus dichotomus. Lineage (NCBI taxonomy): Eukaryota > Metazoa > Arthropoda > Insecta > Coleoptera > Scarabaeidae > Trypoxylus > Trypoxylus dichotomus. The sequence goes on along the minus strand of CM042074.1, from coordinate 10,295,398 downwards.
TCAACAAAGCCATTTTATCTAAAGAAGACGCCACTTTTATGGAGGTTGGAGCACCCTACCACAAAGCAAGAACAACCACATGGAAAGAGGAACAGGAGATTCGGATTTTACCACGGCCAGGCCAATCACCAGACATGAATCCGATAGAGAATGTTTGGCACATAATCCAGACAAATATTTCGAAACGACCCCGAAAACCCAGCAATAAGGAAGAACTCGTGGCAGCTGTTACAGAAGAGTGATTAAATATTCCAGAAGATACCGTTAATCATTTAATAGATTCTATGCCACGACGACTCGCAGCACTTCACGCAAGTAAAAGTGGATCGACAAAATATTAGTCTAATTTAAAAATTTTAAAATATTTTGTATATGTAACGAGAATAGAATCTTTTTTTTAATTAGTAGGTGTCTATTTTATTCTGTCACCCTAGTGTATTTATGTGTAATTAGCGTACAATGTATTACTCACACCATAACCATATTTATAACTTTGTATTCCATAATTCTTTTGTTTCCTTATTTATTCGGCAATTGCAGTATTTTTAGTACCTGGTGAGTTGATTATTTTAATGTTTTGTCAAAGTTCTCAAAAGTGTTTTATTTTACTTGGTATAATTTTTGTTTTTTCTTGTATAGTAACTGGACATATTAGAAAAAAATTTATTATTCCTATTGCATTTCTCATTGCGGATTATTATAAGAAGTCAGAGTTATTATTCCATTTTAACTTTTATTATGTATCCAACCAATATGAAGCGTTGTTGTATACCGGAATGTAGCGATAACAGTAGCTGAATACATCGATTTCCAAAATTTAGTGAAAGTCTTAATATGTAGGTACAAGTTCAGCATCCACGTTTTCAAAGTATTTCAGTAGAGGAAATATATAGGATTCATGTGATATGTAAAAGAAATTTTGAGAAAAACGGCACAGTGCCTTGTACAAAAAGGGGTTTAACTTGTGATGTAGTTTCAACATTGTGTATGCCAGGTATTTAATAATTATAGGTTATTTAAAAATTATGATCTCTTTGCATTTTATAATACAAGAAAATACCATAGTGCCTGATTACAAAACTTGTAAAGTGACCGGTTGTACTGTAAAATATATTACAGGTCACGTAACAAAGAAAATGTTAAATACAAGAAAGGGTTATGAACAATGTAAAAATATATTTTTATATAGGGAAGATATGGAATGTGATGGTGATATCATTAAAACAAGAGAGTATACTCGATCGTGTTTGATGAAACCTGTCATATATGATATCTTTCTTACTAAAGCGTGTTTAAAAATTGTCTTACACATCACCCAGAGTAGCATATAAAAGAAATGGAATAAAATTAGTGAAATATATATTGAAAGATGATGTAAATTACACTCCAATAAAATGTAGTCATGATGATATGTATATACATATTCATATTACGCGCGGTGCTTCTAATTTCCTGCACATCCACTAATGGCGTAATTGTGTTCAAAATGTTTTAGTGTTCTATGCTGGAGAACAGGTCCTACCAGCACGTGGCTCGTGACCAAGCAATATCCCTCCTCCTTCATATTCGCTATGCCAGCGCAACACAGTTGCACGTGAAGCACTTTCATAACTAAATGCGAGTTTTAATCGTTCAAGACTTTGTTCTTCATTTAAACCGACCTTAAAATCGTAGTAGGTCATTGCGCGCACATGTTCTATTGACAAGTCCACGTTTCAATGACAAATCGTATGTACTACGTTTGGTCTATGACAGTCTCATGTTACTACTTAAAAATGTACTTAAAAATGCAGTGTTGCGAGCTGTAATTTCTGTAGTTCCGCGGCATATCAAAATATATAGCGTGACCCTCGTATTACATATTCTTTTGAGGACCTATACCCGTTATACTGAGCGCTGATTGGATTAAACTACTACTTACCTAAATAATTTGCTACGACAAACGGATCACTTTCAAATTTGTTATCGATATCTTTTATAATTTTTGTTATTCTATTATATATATTTTCGATTTCCTTAGAATTAATGTGTTGAAGTAAATTAAATTCTTTATTCCAATAGTAAGGTATCTCGCGTTTTCCTAAGTATTCTTGGTATTTTCTTAACATCTACAACAAACGCAGAACATTATTCTACAATTTTATTGAATGAAATACTTTAAGATAAATAAACTACCATTGCTATTTTATTGGTATCTAAAATTCAAATTATTTGGTTAAATTTTACATCAAGTACACGTATAGAAAAGGATTCCAAATAAAAAAAAAACACGGCAACTTTAAGGTGGTTTTCAATGAAACGCTCCTTTTGTTTCTCCAGTAAAATCATGGCTTTGGTTTGGCTACCTAATTCTCATTTTATAATTTGTAAAAAGATGCTTATATGAAAGTCGATCCCTTTGTACTTGAATTTTAGATACCATTTGCTTGAATAATATTAGAAATTGTTTTAGATTCAACTTAAATTTAATCTATATACAGTGGTGGTCTGAATTAATGTCTTCCCTCTATTACAGAGAGAATATCAAAACTATTTTCCTTGTGATGCCGTAGACAGTTCGGCTTCTATCAGTTATTGGAGGTATAAATATATAATAATATAAAAGCCTATTATCATTTACAAATGTCAAAATTGTTTGCTCACACTAAGAAATAATCCATAAATAAGGGAAGTGCTACCTGAAAAAGAAGCTGTTGTGTTATACTCAATAAAAAAACTCTTAAAACAATGAAATTGATAATATTTATTCAATAATATAATTTATTTCAGATAAAAACATTAAATCTTTGTTTCCTAGAAATGCCCTTCTCGCAACATTATTCAACTTCAGATCCGATTTCTCGTGTATTCTGTCACTCATCATAATCTTTCAACGTTCTTCTGCTGGTGTCATTACTTTTCGTCATCCTGTCCGTTTATTATTTAATAATAAGTCAATAATAAGCATCTTGACATTTTTCAATGTTATAATTGACAGTTCGGCGACTTAATTTCAATTGTCTTCCAATCAGGTCAAGTATGTATCCTTAACATGGGCTGTTATAGAACTGTTATGTTAAGATGTATATGTTATGTTACGTATCAAAATATGTTAGAAGCATCGCCTACATACCATGTTGATTTGAAAGACCTGTTAAGATTTGTATGTTAAAATTAAGTCCAACATAAAATTCCGATTACTGTCGGTAGACTTGCTATTGAAGATAATAAGTATGTTAGGAGTTAAATATGGCATAGGAAAGCTATCAGCTGACTAGTCTTTTACTTCTAATCAATTATGACGTTCGAATTATTCACTGATTTGTTTATTCTAGAAAATGGACGGATTAGTAAGTAGAGCAGACGTTTGTTGTAAGTATATTGTGGTGGAAAGTCTCAGGCTTTTTATTATTTAAATGGGTTCTTTAATTTAAATTTTGTTCTTTTTGTTTTTAAATCCAAAAATAGTGTTTTCTAATTAAAATAACCAAAGATAAGGTTGTAAAAATAAATATATTAACAAATCAAAAATATATATACCGCTTTTTTTGACAAAATATCTTTTTTTAACAGAAAACCTAAGGCAAACCCTGTCTAGCTAGTTTTAAATATTCTAAATAAGATACGAAACAAAATGAGAGTAATAAATACAATTAATTTTGAGTCTTTAATTTTAGGTAATCGTACTCACACGTAATTTTGAGTCTTTTAGGTGACCTGGTCTTCGACTTCTAAAAAATGTGTCCGGAACTTCCAAGTTTTTATTATAATGTCAGCTGATACACTTTATGACTGAATATATTCGAAGATTTTCGTAAATTAAGTTTTATCTGAGAAAATAATTGATTATTCTCAGGAGAGACGATGTCAATATGTGTGGCTTTGACACGATGTTTGTTTATATCCATAGTTACGCATTTGTTTGCCTATATATTACGCCACACAGTAAACACATACTTGATGGGAATGAAATTATTTAGAGGTAAATACTGCCAGGCGTGCCATCCTTCCGTCATACGAGAAATTTTGAAGATTGTGTGATATAATTTCGTATTTATACAGCATGATCAAAATGTGTGAGTGCAGTATATTAAACGTCTTTTAAAAATGAATTTGGAAGAAGTTATTTATATACAAAAATATGTTTACGAAAAACGATATATATAATAAACGATAGTTTACGTCTCCTCTGCAAATGTTCAATAACTATAGCAAGGACTGTGTGGTTGTATAATTCACAGGTATAGCAGTAAACTCCACTACACACACATTACTTAAGTATTTGGAACGCAGTGTATTGTCAATCGTGTTACGGACTGTAGTCGGTTGATAATGATATTATCAATTTCATTGTTTTAAGAGTATTTTATTAAATATAACACAACAGTTTCTTTTTCAGATAGCACTTCCCTTATTTATGGATTATTTCTTAGTGTGGGCAAATAATTTTGACCTTTGTAAATGATAATAAGCTTTTATATATGGTCTCCAAATAAGGTTTATACCCGCAATAACCGAGATAGATGTTGTTGAAGGGACTCTGACTGAAAAAAGAAAACATGAAAATTGTGAATTATATGTTAATAAAGAACACCCAAAGTAGATATCTGTAAAATTTAGAAATAAAACCGTACAGACTGAATATCTGTAATAAAATTCAATAAAATAAAGGTACTTTGTCTCCAACAGTACATCAACAATAACAAAAATAAGCTCATGAACCAAACAATGACGAGAAAATATCCTAAATAGGTAAACTATACTCCATTCACGTTACCATTGCAGACTTGAAATAGATAGGCCTTAAAATACCGGCTTGCCATTGGCTAATGGGCGAGGCATGTTCACACTGGAGAAATTCATGCAATTTCTTTATATGAAATTTCTGTCAGTTGTCAAATTTACTTACGATTTTGTTGCCGTTGTTTCCTGCAGTTTTTCATGGTATTTTATCTTTATAAACAAGTTGTGGCAAAAATAATTCTTTTCAGAGCTCTTTTATCTCATAATTTAATAATTCAAGGTACTACAAAATTAATTATACAAACAAAATAATTTTTACTCTACCATTACAAAATCACAGCTTTGATTTCGTATGCCTGCTGAAGCAGTAGTACATCTAGTTGCAGGACCATCGAAAAGCCCTCAAGGGAAACATACTGGCAGTAGGCAGAGGATAATGGCTTACGATTTACATCTGCAAACTGAAGCAAGAAAATTGCAAACAAAGGTCTGTTAAATTGACTGCAACACGACTTGGTTTAAGTGAAACAACACTATGAGAGTAATGCCAAAGAGATTAATACAAGAGAAATTCCCTGCTCGCCCCCTAAGAAACGCCTTCGTGAAACAGTATCACTTACACGAATCTCAAATATCTATAATAAAGGGATATGTCCACTCATTCATTTTAAGAAATGAATTGCCTACAAGTACAAAATTATTAAATGTAAATATAATACATTTTGACCTTCGGTTTAAACCAACTTATTAATCTTTTGCAGTTTATTACTGCAGATGACAATTTGCCCTAGTTGAAACACACATGGAAAATTAAAAAAATAGAAATCAAGTGGTTAAAAAGGAATCGAAACTGTGTGCTAATGGAACAAGACATTTTGCTATGGAGACGTCGCTATTTAACTAGCATTAGAAAATTAAATAAATTGAAATTATTTGTTCACCTTTTTCAATCTACCCTTTGATTTATAAATCAAATTCGTATGTTTATTTCATTTGTTATTTTATAAATAAAATGCTGACAGTAAAGAAATCTTTTTTATTAAATTTATTGCAGATATGAATAGAATTATATAAATTTGTAATATGTGCATTTAAGAGATTTTTATAATTAATGAATATATTTGATATTTTATTGTATTTTTTTTTATTTTATTATATTGTCATTAACATGCATGCAATTAATTACTGTCGTTGAAAATGTACACTGGTTTTACTGCAGTCGGGTTACAGTCGACAAATATACTTGCACTGCTGTTTTCTTTTTCACCAAACAACTCATCTAACTTCACCATTGACAATAACCAAACTCTATGCAAGATTTAAGGATCTTGTATGTTGGCATATATTTTGAAGCCATTCGATGGACTTGGATACAGTCCCTTTGAACCCATAATCAGCAACATTCTTCCTCGTTTGGCTTTATCTCATACATATTGAATGGCTTAGTTTCAATCATACCGTTGAAACTTTCTCTTTTAAAATTGATGAAGATTACCAACGGAGAGATTTACTTCATGATAAATGACTTGGTATAACACTATGTATACAACCATTCATATCGAAGTTATATTTTCAATTCAAGTTTATCCATGGTAATATTGTTATTTTAAAGCTTGTCGTATAACATTTATGTTCCTTTCGATCAACCCTAAATGCAAGCTCATTTACTTTTTAACATAATTAAATAAGTTCCAACTATTTCGGTAAATGAAACAACCGAAGGATACATTTATATTGCAATTGATGTTACATTTACTTTATTGTTGCGGTATTACTTTACCAGGTCATATAACCGTAATGTTTTGCACATAAAATATGAAAAACTTTACTATTTATTACACAAGATTTTAATAACCAAACTTTGATGTTGACGATGTCATTTGACAGTTCCATCAAATTTCACCAGTGTAATACAGCCGCCAATCGTAGCGCTACCTACTGCATTCTTAACGTGAATGGAGTATAGTAAAATTTAGAAAAATCATTGATAATTAATAGACAATATTTTATATTATTACACGCTACCGTCCATATTAGTTCGGACGCGAAAATAAATTAAAAAAGCCATTGATTTCGGCAGCGATTTATGATGCCGGTAATATTTTAGGTGACTCGCAAAAAACATAAGGTGTACCCTTTTTAAATTTCGTCGAAATTTCATCTACCTTAGATTTGGTTCAAGCCTCAACGAATGCTGTACGATTCTAAAACCAAAATTGGCACAAGAGGACTAATCTAGAGTTTCATAGGGAAAACAGTTTTGATATTCTCTCTGTCATAGAGGGAGACATTAATTAAGACCAGCACTGTACATCTTATGATCATCCTACCTTCATAAATAAATTGCTTAAGTTCACGATCCAAAACCCTTCCTCCTGCTCGTTCACTTGCCATAGGAAAACGGTTTTAATGAAATAGCTACTAATGTTCACGTGCTTTTCGTTATCTCTCAATTTCTGAAGATTTGGTTAGTTGATGGTTCGAAAGTTATTCATTTATTTTACCTCATCTCACCTTTAAAAGCTTTACGGCCGGCTTCAGCGACTGCCGACTACCTATAATCTTCTGCTCCTGTTGTTGGAATGAGAGTCGCCAATATCTGCCGGCTTTCTCGTACTCCTTACAGCCTTTTGGCGTTTTCGGTACCACGAAAAAAGTGGAAATGGTCGTGGTATTTTGGCGGAAGCCGTTTTCTCTCGGCCATTCCGCGCTGTCGAATTCGAAACACGGCACTAGATCCACATCCATTAAGATTTTGTTGCTATCCAACGAATCGGTTACATGCATGGTAAATGCCGGACCGCCTTTCGTTTTCTTAAACTGTAACGTGGAATAAACAAATGCATGAGTGATCAAAATGTTGCAGTACCAGGTGTATGCAGAAGTGTTTTCGGGTTTTTTACTACGAAGAAACACATTTTCAATTGACATTATTTTTTTATTCAAAATATTGGCCATCGGATTGTACACATTTCACCTATCTTTGAGGTAATTTATGGATACCATGCCAGAAAAACCGCTTGCCTTTCGCAGCAAACCATTCGTCGAGCCACTTTCCAACTTGAATGAAGCTGGGAAGGCAGAAACATGTCCGTGTGTTACCGTTTTTATGTCTCCCATGTCTTTCTCATGAATTGATTTCGCTAATACCATGGGAAAGCTGTATTTACAGCGTTTTCTTATCTTGGTGTCATGATGTGTGTCACATGTTTTAATCGATGGAACATGTTCACCATATGTTTCTACCAGCAAACGATAACATTCAACAGCCTTCTTCTTTTGATTAAATCAGAAAAGTAATGCGACATAATCACTGAACGATAAAGCAAAGACGCTAGCATTCGGCGGACTCAACTTGTGTGTGTTTCAACAACGTGTGTTAAATTAATACGGTGCGTAGTTTTCGAAGGCGCCATCTCTTAGTTAAACAGGAAAAAAAATATGCACACAAAGTAATTACATTAATTATTTTTAATATTGATAGCAACCGAGCAGCACGCGTCTCCAAAAGCATTCGTCTCTGCAGTGCAATACGAAAGCAGAATGCAAACTAAATTTTTCATTGTATTCAACGTTTACCTGAACGTCTCTGATCCGTTAACACTCGTCTTTTTGGATATCTTAATGCCAGTCGTGTTATTACGTACGCACAGAACATTACAGAGGAATTATAGTCTTTCTCGTATTAACAGTTTGATGATACAAATATTTTGAACTGAAAAAATAGTTTCTTTAAATAATCTAATCCCAATTGTGCAGGTGGATAAACATTTATGGCCGGTAGTGTGCTTCAGAGGAAACGTCAAGCATTAATCGTACTACAATTGTTCGACGTACTAACCCAAAATAGAATATTGAACTTTGTAGCAATTTCAGATACTTACGTAATAATGTTTTCCATCCACTTCAAAGCAGCAGTGATTCTTCTCCTTTTTTATATCGTTAAATACCTTATCTAAAATGCTTTCCATCCATTTCTTCAGCTTATTACCGCAGAGGTAGTTATCCTCCAGTAACTTCGGTAACTCCCTAAAACGCAACATGCAACATTCCATGTAAGCCTTGAAACACAACAAACAAAGTTAGTCATTTACTTCAGTTTTAGGAATAGGAAACGATATCGGCATTTATTATAACGTTTCTCAGAACATACTGTTAGCTTCTTCAAAAGTTTCCTAGAGATGGTACGTTACTAAGCTTTAAGTGATGCTATTAAGATAGGATTTCAATTATAAAGTCATAGAACAGATGTGAAGTTTACAATGTTTGTAAGCATGTGATGTACCATTTGCAATTCCCAGCCTAAAACTTGATTTAATGTGATAAGAATGTCATATCACATTTTTGTTAGGATTGGGGAAAGTTGAAATTGTCGGTTTCGATCACGTATATCAGATACCTAGACCACTGTGTGACATTCTTTAAAGCCAAGAACTATGTATATTGCTGAATCAAATAATTTAGGTCAAGAAAAATACAGCTTTAAATTACAGAAATATGACACGATTTGGTTGATTCAGTGCATATTTGTTTGATTCAAGAACTTCTTTTTTCTTTGAGCGGAAATGCTTAAATTGGATAAAAGATGTTAATCAGCTGAATCGTTTAAATATGTTATGAAAACTTCTCAGGTTAAATAAGATTTCTAGTGATAATAATAGTGCTATCAGTGGATCCCTTATATAACTTTTTCTGTATGAGAATATTTCCTCATCGCGTCGAAGTTATTCAGTTTGATATTTTGCAGAGTAAATATTTTTTCGAAACGTTTTGTTTATTACTACCTACACTACCGTTCAAAAGTATTTGAGCACCCATATTTTATAAAACTGTTTATACAGCATAGCTTCTAGAAAAATTATACCTGCAAAATTGAATGCTTTAGAGAAAGCATTAAATTTACAATTTACATTTAAATTAACAAATACTACATAAGTAACATTATGTAAATTGCTTCTTTATCTGCAATAAATCAAAATTGGTTGTTGCCAATATATGGGCATTGATGCAATAAAAGTTTCTTAAAGTTCTTGTAGATGTTTTTCTGTTAAGGCGCAGAATAAACAGAAGGGACAAATTTGTCGGCTTCTTTGATGTTTGCGTGGTCTTATTTTATGACCTTCAATATGAAATGAAGTTAGGTAGCCACCATATTGAAAATAATGAAATAGTAGGAAATTCATACAATATTGTAATTACAATTTCATCTGTTCATTTGTAAGCTACGTGCTTGAAAAAAGGTTAGTACGGTAACTAACTGACGAACGACTGTGCTTTTATTGTAGTAACAATCAGCCTTATTCATAGTCAGACTTAGTGGCTACTAAGATCCTACTAAGATGCTACTAAGAAAATTCGTAATCATAGATTAACACCCTATTAACTTTAGTTGGCTACTAAAATCTTAGTAGCGCTGTAGGGTATGTTTAAAAGGCATTTAAAGCTAACCTAGAAAATAAAAAGCCCGCAAAATTAGAATGCGGAGATTGTCCTTCAAAAGATATCTTTTAAAATACTGAGCAACATGCAAATACTTGATCTAAGTGACAATAAATCACTAAAATAGGTGGAAATATTGAGTTATAAATCATTTTTAGACGAAAAGACCGCGCTCCCTAAACGAACGATTTAGAGAAGGCCGCGTTAATTAGAGATTCTTTAGTATCCGGATAATTGAAAACAAAAAGGAGATTACTGTTTAAATGAAGGTAAAATTAGAGCGTGCGAGCACGTTTGTAAGAATATGATACATGGTACAATGTATACAAAATGTTGTCTATCTGATATGAGTATTGACTTAAGATGGATAAAAAATGGTGATTGGTTTTTGTCAAATCAGTTTTTAATTTTGTTAAACAGAATATACATGTTATGGTTTTTCCTTACAGAAATTACAAATATTCGTACACTTTAATTTCGTACTGACTTATGCTCTTTTAAAGACATCAAACCTGCAAGTGCAGAATGGCAGCGAATGAAGGTTGAAGACGTTTCAATAAAGCTGGTGGAGACCCAGCAATATATGAATCTTCAGATATTGATTGATTAATAAGGAATTTGACCTTACAAGAATTTGTCGAGGATACCTCTAGCTTGGATAGCAATACAGTACACAGTAAAAAGTGACTAAAACAATTGTCTTAAGTTTTATATTCATATTTCGGACCAAATCACAATTAGATGTGATACAGCTTGCACCGAAAATTGCAAAAGAACATGAAGCTAAAGATGTAAGTGTAAATATTAAATTATATATAAATGTACATATTAGCTATGCAATACAACACTACAGGTCCAAATTGTGCTGAATCTCATGCTGATGCAACCTATCTTCGTTGGGAGCTACTCGAGGATATAAAACCACAGATTACTGTTATTATCATTATATTATTATCACATGATAACCTGATGACCTTATAATTTATAACATTAAAATTATTTTAATTAACATATCTTTTTCTCATTATCACGGTTGTCGAAAGACGTTTCCATTTTATACCTATAACATATCCCTTCTTAAAAAAAGCGCGTCAAAGACAATCCTAACCTAATCCGTTTGAATTCAAGCATTTCATGCTTCTTTCCATGTTGCCACATCGTTTTACCTGTTAACATTGTATTAACTAGTGGCCACTAAATATACGTTTATGAACATGACAAGATAGTGCCGTCTTGGTAGGGTCTTAATGGGTACTAACTAATAGCGTACTAACACCTTACTAACTTTCTGACTAAGGCTGAATAACATTTAAAGAAAATAATTATAAGAAAACAATTTCGGAAACAGCTCCTTCATTACTATTACTTTATTTATCGCGAGTCAGGCGACTATGCTACCTCGACCGACTTGGTAGCTTACTATAAAAAATAGTACATTACTTACTTGTAATATCGATCGTATTCCGGTTGCTTCTGTAACTTTGCAAAATCGCTAACAAATACTTTCACGAATCCAGGATAATTCGGGTCCGCAGTAACGACCGGTTTGCTGTAAGACGGAAGCTTAAGAAGTACATCACAATCGTATTCCTCTGGATTGCCGACCTTTAAGCCGTCGTAGTAGCTACCGCCATAGAAGATCGTGGTGTAAAGCTTTTCGAATAACGGATTCTGCTCTTTCATTTTTACCGTGAGAAGATCGATCAACTGAAAACTTGCGCTTGTAGATGCTTGGGAAACGTATATATGGCGACTACCGGGCTTACCTTGCCAATTACCTTATTGTTGAATTTCACTTGGGTTTCATCCAATGATACGAAATTTTGATTGATGTATTGGATTACGTTTTCCATACAGTTGTATTTTTTAGCATCGTCCATGTCTAAATTAAAAAAAAAAACAAACTTTTAACTGATTGTGTATTAATAATAATAATAATAATAATATTTTTATTGCGCAACGGACGAATCTAATTACAGGAGAATGAATATAAACTAAAAATACAATAATAAAACATAAACCAAAAGTTAATTTAAACTTAAAATTATAGACAAAAATTTATTAATTTTACCAGAAGGGTAAAATGAATATCAAATTCAACATTAACTTCATTGACGGTGATACACATTCTGTATATTAGTGATTTAATTAAAACGTTTGTATCGGCACAGGGGCAGTAGAAGCCGAGATAGGCGAGTATTGTACGATGGCATAACACAGCGAACTCGATCAATTAGTGAGGGATTGTCAATCATATTCTTCACCAGATTCTAGAATCTTTCTCTAGGGAAATATCACATCAGCTTGACGACGTCGTGATTGTAGGGACTGTATCTGAAAATTGCCCAACGGTATATTATGATTATAGCGCTGTACGAGAGCGACCCGAAATGTTTCCGGAATCGGAAATCGAATTTCGCGCAGTAATAGAACACTTCTGGATACCTGGGAAGACGGCCACTGAAATTCGAAATATTGTATGATGTTACTTCATAAGCACAAGTAACGATCCACGCAGTGGACGCCCAAAAACCGCTACCAATGATGAAATGGTCTACAAGATTCATGATGTCGTGTTAGTCGATCGCCGATTGAAGCTGAAAGACATAACAGACACAACAGGCAATTTGAAATTTTGGATATGACAAAACTTTTGGCGCGATAGGTACCGCGCTTCCTCACACCGAAGCAGAAACGAAATCGGGTGATCGTTTCGGAGGAGTGTCTGACCAGGATCCAACGCAATCCGAGGAATTTCTTCGTTCGTTTTGTAACTGTGGATGAGACTTTGATCCACCACTATATACCGGAGACCAAGGAACCGTCGAAGCAGTGGACTTTTCCGGCGCAGTATTGAAGGAAAAACGGCGTCGTTTGCAGCGGAAAAAAGTGCTTTTCCGCCACAACAATACACCCTCTCATTCATCCCGCATGGTCGTGTCCGAATTGAACGAGTTTTTCCTATTCCTAAACCTGAAAAAATCACTGGGAGGAAATACATTTTCCTCAAATGAGGAGGTCATCACCGCTACAGATTGCTATTTCGCAGACCTCGGAACATCCTGCTTTTCCGTCGGCTTGAAGAGGCTGGAGCACCGTTTGAAACTTTCGAGGAGACTACATCGAAAAATAAAAATAAAAAGCCAATACCGTGTTTTTCGTGTCGATTCCGGAAACATTTGCCCTCGTATTGTATATGCGCCATATTGTTTAAAATGTGCATATTTAAGGAACCTTCTCTGTACATTTTCAAGTAGAGATACAGATGATGCATACAAAGGCGACCAAACTATGGATGCATACTCAAGTTTAGAGCGCACAAACGTAAAATATATTGCCACTATTGCACCAAGAGAACTAAACTGCCCAGATACTGACCATTAAAAGTTAATTTAGAGTCAAATAAAACACCTAAGTGCTTTAAGGAGCAATAACGATCCAAGAAAATACGCGGACCAAACGTTCGTTAAGATTATTATTGATACACCAGGATGCAGTTTACTCAGATTCTGCATCAGATGGCAATCCGAAATTGTGTTTATCCTAAAGCTTGAGGTCATCAGCAAACAACAACTTGTCACAATCCAACTAACTGCGTAATCGTTAACAAATACCAGAGAAAGGTGGGCGCCAAGGTTACATACTTCCCTGTGCGACTCCAGAGGAAGGAGAAATTTTATGAGATGTATGACCAAGGTATGCATTGTGCTGCGTTCTTCTCAATAAATATGTTGCGAAATAGTGACACAAGTCGAAATAGTACACAGGTCTGGGTGAACCTTTCCTCGCTAGTGTATTCCAGCAAAGGTAGTAAGATAGTGAGAGAGAAGCTCTAGCTGAAACACATTACTACCACATGTATGCACTTAAAGTTTATGTATTTACACAACTTTCATTACTATCGGTAATTGGATGAGAGAGACGTAATTGCATTGAAGAAAATGAACACAAAATTAGACAATTTTCATGATGAAACAGAAGAAGATGAAGCTCTAAAAGAAGAAGAAAAGTCACGCGATAAAATTACTTCAGCTAGTGCAATAAATGCATTGACTACATCAATTAATGAGCAGAGGAATTATGAACTTAATTTAAAATATATGCAAATATTAATACAAAAAGTTGAAAAACAGAAGAAGCAAACAAAAGCTAAACATTTTTAGAATGTATTTTTATCCTTTTCATATTAAAAAAATGTCCAATATCTAACGAGTAAACAATTATTGATATAATATCTATTATTTTAAGCATAAAATCAGCCACTTCCTTTAATGTGAACAAATCGTTTTGTATGTTATGAAAATCTATCCAGTCTTCTTTACAAATTATAACATTTTATGTTTGTTTCTTATCACCAATATAAAATGTTAGCGATTATATAAACTAAACGAACAAGCTATTTGATACATCCATGTCAATTCCACTTCTAAAATGACGCTAACAGTATAGCTAGCAAATTGTAAAGTCTAAAAATGAAACGGCAAGATAGATGTGCTTGTGAAACGTCCATACTGTATTACGATTACCATCGTATCATCGCATAATATAAAAGCGAAGGCAATAAAATTTAGAACGGTAGACGATAGGGAAAGTTTTGATCAATAATAAATGAGGAAAAGGGTAATATAAGGGTTTATTCGGGAGCGTGTTTTGCTTCAGTCAAAGTTTGGCGACGAACCGGTTAACACAGAGACTACTATAGACATCACGTTAATGTTTGTCGGCGTGTTTACAAATGAGAATTATGAATTAAGAACGCTTAATTTACTTCGATCTTATTTCATACATAACGCAATAAAGTTAATGTACCAAATACTACCGAAACAGATGTTTTGAGATTGACGAACAAAAAGAAATCTAAATGAGTACCGACTATACGTAGAAATTATTGTAAGTAAACCATATTAAGTATTCACAGTTTATTCTTGTTTATTTAATCGTATCAGAGTAGAATTTAATTTGATTTTGATACACTAGTTGGAAAGTTTATTTCTTTAGAAGTAAAATAATGTTGGATTAATTTATAGGAGGTAATGCAAATTATTGGGTTGACAATAAAGTAATTGGCGATTCTTTTATAGAAATGAAACATGATTTCTTATATATTTATTAAACTTTATTCAATAATACTTTCCATTTCGATCAATGACCTTTTACCATTTTTCCGTCAACTTCGTTATTTCACACTCATACAACTTCTGGTCTTTATCAGCAAAAAACTGAACTTCGCGTTTTCATCATTGAAAGTTTAACCATTCAAGGAATTTGCTCTGAATAAATTGTAGTCGTATAGGGTTAAGTCAGGGCTATACGGCAGATGTAACATTACTTCTCTACTACTAACTTATGATGTGTAATAGTGATATACAACAATTTTACCAACTCTAGCCGTTTTTCTTAAATTACAGAGTTTAATTTATCCAATTGGCGACATTACACATCGCAATTAATAGTTTGCTTCCTAGGAACCAGCCCAAAATATACAATACCTTTGTAATCCTACCAAACTAAGAGCGAAATCTTCTTTTGGTGCATTTTAACTTTCGATGTTGTTTGCGCTGGTTTATTTTCTTTAGACCATGACTGCTTTCATTCGATGTTATGATAAAGTATCTATTTTTCATCACACCAGTGATTATCCGTTTCAAAAAAGATTCAATTTCATTTTGTTTGAGATGCAAATCGCAGGTGTTAATGCTTTGAGTTAAATGAACTTCTCCTAACTCATGAGGAACCCAAACATCGAATTTTTTTAATTAATCCCATATGTTTTCAATAACTTTCAATTGTTGTATGGGACACATTTAACTTTTCTGCAATCTCTTGAACAGGAATATGATGATACGAATCAATTATGGTTTCGATTTCATCATCAACTTCGTTTGGCCTACTAGATCGTGGTTCTTCTGTGAGTGAAAAATCACTAGAAACACTCAAATGCGATTTTATTTCGACATTTAAAAAAATATATAAGTGACCAAATACTTATGGACGGTAGTGTATGTTAATATATTGTATCAATGTTTGCAATTTGATTAATAATAATACACTAGGGTGACAGAATAAAATAGACACCAGGTAAAACGGTATAACTATGTAAACAGCTAAATTCTAAGAACGAATTAAGAACTTTCTCTTGTCATTAGGGTAGGGGTAGATGTATCGGAAGGAATTCGTCATAGTTTAGTATCCTTACAATTATGCCTCGCTTACAAGGTTCGAGTGATATTAGCGACTTCACCCGGGGTATCGCATCGTTGGCCAGAATGAACGCGGCGCTTCGCAACGTGAAATAAGTAAATTTTTAAATATTCCGTTGTCCACAGTTAACCGTGTGATTACACAATTTAAACGCAAGGAAAAAACAACAGTGGAGCCGAGACCAGGTCGTGCCGGACCTTCTGAAAGAAGTAAAAGGGTGCTTGTGCGCGAAGTGTTAAGAGAACCGCGAAAAGGTACAGCTGAGCTCGCGGCAACTTCACAGAACAGTCAGCGCACCGTTCTGCGATACCTCCACAGTGTGGGGATGTATAAAAGGGTGGCAAAGAAAAAACCTCTCCTTACGGCGTTTCAAAAACAGCGCCGAATGGCTTGGGCAATCGAAATGCGAACGAAGCTAAATGCGGCAAAATATATCCAAATATTAACAGAAGGACTACTACCGATATTCGACAACGCCATTTTATCTAAAGAAGACGCCACTTTTATGGAGGATGGAGCATCCTGCCACAAAGCAAGAACAACAACCACATGGAAGAGGAACAGGGGATTCGGATTTTACCATGGCCAGGCCAATCACCAGACATGAATCCGACAGAATGTTTGGCACATAATCCAGACAAATATGGCGAAACGACCCCGAAAACCCAGCAATAAGGAAGAACTCGTGGCAACTGTTACAGAAGAGTGGTTAAATATTCCAGAAGACACCATTAATCATTTAATAGATTCTATGCCACGACGACTCGCAGCACTTCACGCAAGTAAAAGTGGATCGACAAAATATTACTCTAATTTAAAAATTTTAAAATATTTTGTATATATAACGAGAATAGAATCTTTTTTTTGATTAGTAGGTGTCTATTTTATTCACCCTAGTGTAATAATTCGTGCCTTTGCATCCCCTAACAGCTTTCGCCAATTACAAGGGGCATCCGCGAACCATGAGTTATTATTACACTTGAGCCTGTTGAGCGTCTTAAGATATTTTTTCTCAGCATTCGCCAGGGTGTCAGGAAAGCCACAGAAGCACTTCAACCCTGAGAAATAGCCCCGGGTTCGAACCCGGGACCTCGGGACTGATAGCCAAGCGCTCAAGGCACTGATCCACCAGTCCCCCAAATGAAATAAAATAATTTTAACAATAGCTATCTCATTCAATTACTTTAACAAAACTTTGGTTAATTCAACCCCTAAAATCTTAACACATTTAAAATTCGCTGATTTTTTTTAGTCCTACGTTCTTTATACCTTGCGGTGTCGGACTACCATTCTCTTATTTTTGTCTTCCACACTTTCCTGTTGTCAAAGTCAGTTGTTTGGCTTCAACCCATCCCATAGTTCTTTTTTCTAATGTTTTATATATTTGTCCTTTCCATGTGTATCGGGGTCTACCTATTCGGTTTTTGCCCTATATTTGGGCTTCAAAAATCTTCTATGTCATTCGATCTTCTTCCATTCTATGACTATTTCAATTAGCTTGATATTTACGCTACTAGTGATTGCGGTGTTTCGGATTTTATCTCGCCTTGTTACTCCTTCGATTATTCTTAAGAATCTCATTTCCATGGCTGTAACTTTGCTTTTCGTTGAATTATCAAAATTAATCCCCAGCTTTTCCTAAGTTATCTAAACAATATTAGAGCAGCATGTTTTATCGTTAGCTCAAATTCTTAATTACGATTTTTTGGTGCATAAGCATAGAGACGAATATAATTATTGATCTTCTATTACTTTATTACAGGTATTCGAGCAGCATCTACCATGGCGAATCTAAAAAGACGCGGTCCTATTAGACAATTTTCTCTACAGTGCGACTCACCCAAGGCGTCAGAGAAAACAAAGACGCTTATTAAGCAATCCTCGGAAGATTTCGGCGATGCAAATTACAAACCCGATCATGAACTAGGTATCAGAGTCTCTCTCTGCAGTAAAAACTCTAGAAAGAACAACGAACAACCGTTACCAATCAAAATCGCCTGGGAAGATAAAAAATCACCACGAGAGGACTGCACGGTCGCCAAAACCGATGCAATAATCGTGAAAAAGTGTACCGATGTTAAGAAACCGAATTCACCGCGTAGAATATTAAGGCAAAATTCTTTGGAAAGAGATTCCATACTCTACACGCGCCAGGGTTTCGCGAAGAGATTGGAACAAGCGTGGAAGGACCGGGAAGCGAATGGGAAAACAAATTTGAACATAATTTTGACGCATACGACGACGGAATCGAAACATGAAGATGTCTTAGCGGACGTGTCGAATACTGAAAAGTACGAGAGGGTTGACAACGCGCAAAAGCCAAAGATTATATTACCATTAAAGCCTGACCTAGTAGGTGCTTCCGGCGATGGCAGTAATATGAAGAACGTGTTTCAAAAACATATTAGGCGGACTGTTAAGCAAAAGTCACTCTTTGACGATGGATATTCACCAACTAAAACTGCCGATAAGCCGACTACTATAGTCGTTCCACTTATGGATAGCAAAGCAATAATTGCCGCTAATCAAAAGAATTATTCGCCTTCAAATAAAGCTGCGAATAATAGAATTTTAGTTCGCGAAAATAGTGTAGAGAGTAGAAATCAAATCGAAGAGAAACAAAACAGTCATGCATCCACGGCCGCTTCCAGGAGGGAAATGTTTCAAAAACGCACAAATTCCGCCTTCCACGGTTCCACAGTAAAAAGAGACAGTTCTCTAGTACGACCGCCGCTGTTAAGAACGTCTTCGGTACCGGCAAAGCAGGATAGCCCGAAGCCGAAGTTCGTGGCCACCAAGAGGCGTGTGAAAACCGCGAAAGCTAAGATAAAATACGATAAGGAAAGCGATGATGAGCAATTGTCCTCGGGAAGACGAAGTGCGTTACAAAGATGCGTTTCTGTAGCGGGAGTTTTAGACGTGGTCACCATGGTGTCCCTAGTGAGCACGTCCGGAAGCGAAAACGAAGATGACGACGGCGATGATGAGGAAGATAGAGAGAAAATCTCGAAGGACAACGATGGTATCTCAAATAAAACGGTCACCGTGCAGAAACTTGAGAATGGTAATTGCGAAGAGGATGAGAAGGGTTTTTCGCTTAGGAAAACTGTAAAGTCCGGTAAGTAATTTTTAATTATAATATCGGGTGATTTCTTTTTTGTGTCGGAGAGCTTTAAATTGGCTGTTAGGGATTGCGGCCGAACGAACTATACCTGAAAAGGGACGCTAAGAATCTTTCCTTAACTGTACACTTCGAGTTGTGCACGTGCGACACACACCATAAGATATCATGTACATAGAAAGTCGTTGCAGTAGTTAAGAAGTCGTTGTATTAATATACAATTCGTTTTCGTTTTACTGTGTATTTTCTTAGTTACAATTAACCAATTCATACAGTCCACAACATTGGCAACACTGTATTTTCTGTAAGAGCAGATTTGACAGTTATTATTTTGGGGTTAGTTTGGTCTGGCAATTCATAATGAATAGACTCACGCCGGAGCAACGTTTTTAAATTGTTCAAATTTATTTCGAAAAACATGGTTTAATTCGAGAAACATCGGGCATTACGTGCATTTTATAGTACTCATTATCGTCCATCAGAGAGGTTAATTCGAGAAACTATGGATTGTTATCACAATACGTTTACTTTAAACGATTATACGCATCCCCTTAAGATGTCGCCACGCACGCACACAACAAGCAATTGATGGCGTGCAGTAGTTTCGGTAAAGAAAGGCAAGTTTCAGTGCCGTTTGGAGAACAAAATGGAGGGGTGAAGCGCGTGACACGGAGAATCGAGTACCCGTATCAAAGCACGCTTGTTCAGTATTATTCGACTAGTCGTTGTGAATACTTGTCAATACACACATACTTAAAAAATTTCAGTTAGGTACGTTTCGGAAACGGCGTATTTCGAATAATCTAGAAACCGAGTATACCTGATTTAGTATACGTAGTTAATAGAATTAAATGTGTAAAGTACGACAACTATTTGACGCGCACCAGCAGTATAAAATACTGCAATCCGTGGCAAACGATACAACGAACAATTAATATTTGATATAGGTTTCTATTCTATGTAATGTACCGTTCACTTTACTACACCAACAAGCATTTGTCTCCTTCTGCAGCAAGTATTCGGATTATCCAATATTCAGTCGAACATCGTTAAGAAACTTTATGCTATCTGTTCGTGACTATGTTGAAGCATTAAAAGAATTAAAAGCAGAATTGAAAGATAAAAAATTGTGGTTTTGTGTGGACGAAATAACCGATCGGCAAAAGCATTCTGTTGCGAATACGATGGTACGTAAAGTGGAAGAGTTTGAACCGTCATCCCCTATCTTATTTGCTTCCAAAAGTGTTGTAAAATGTACGAGCGATGAAATTTTAAAAGTGGTGTTGAGGGCACTGAACAAATTTCAGGTTTCAACAACCCAACTTTTAATGTTTGTGGGTGACGGTGCCGCTAACATGCTTTCCTTAGGCCGATCTCCTAAAGAAGAGAGTGGCAATCTGTTACATGCCACATGTAAAATCCATGCTTTAAACCTTGTGGCGCAATTGATCCTTAAATGTTATCCACGAGTAAATGCTTAAATAGCTCATATGAAGGCACCATTTCTAAAGTCCCCAAAACGTACAAAAAGAGTATGTCCCAAAGTACCTGAACCACTACAGCCGATTACTACGCGTTGGGGAACATGCGTTTTACTACTGTGAACATTTTACCAAGAAGCTATCAAGAAAAGCCTGAAAATATTTCAAGATAGTCACGAAAACTGTAATTTAGAAAGCATTCGAAAGAACTAGTATGGACTAACGGAGGGAATTGAAAAATTACAAAATGATTCGATCTCGTTTCTGGATTCTGTTCAAATTGTGGATGATGTTCACTCACACTTATGTACGGTGGAAGGCGAAAAAAATTAATGTGTAATACGAAAATTTGAAAGTGTTATTGACAAATATTCAGATTTTCTCTTACTAAGACAAATTTGTGAAGATGCGTCGGAAGATCCACTAAGTTGTCACAAGGATTACTTTAAATTTGCAAATTAAACATCACGATGTGGAACGGTCGTTTTCATAATTAAAAAATATTTATTCCACACACCGTAGTCATTTGACTGAAACAAATGTGGAAACATATTTAATGCTTCTAATATTTAATAGATAGCACCCAGTTTGTGATTTCGTGGAAACTTTGTAAAACAATACGTTATGTAATATATTTTTCATCATTATTTTATGACTACGTAAACGTTATTGAACACTCGGCCCCTCCACGTTGTTTTCCGCACTGTGCTGCAACTTGCCCCACTTTGCCGAGAATAGTGTGCAGCGTAGTGTTAATAACGATCCAAATGCAACAATTCATCATCGTGCCCACCAACTAAACTTGTGTCTATCCACTTTATGGAAAATTTTGTGTAAAGATCTTTCAACTTCTACAGGAATTGAAGCCACACAATCATCGTTCGCACCGTAGATTTGGTGGACGACCCCAAGGAAACATTGCTACTAATCCACAATTTCATTTGAAATTTTGTTAGGTAATGAAGCACACTTTTGGTTATATAACACATGGGCTGAAAAGTCCCGGGCCTAACACATAGATGACGCTAGTTTTATTGCAGTCACCTTTCTCTCAGTTAGTACGAACCTTCAAAAGACAGCTGTTAAAATTTCATGATATTATATTCATTAGTTTGTGAGTTATTGTGCTAAGAGTCACGCTACTTTTGTTATTTTCAAAACAATGGATCAAAAACAATTTCATGTTTTAATTTTACACTGCTTCTTGATGGGAAAAATACCGTTCAAGCGAAGCAATGGCTTGAAGAGTGTTATGGGGACTCCGCTCCATCAGAAACAACAATAAAATGTTGGTTTGCTGACTTCAAACGTGGCCGTAGAGACACCGATGATGCAGAACGCAGTGGACGTCCAAATAAGGCGGTAACACCAGAAAACCTCAAAAAAATCCACAAAATCGTTTTGAATGATCGAAAAGTGAAGTTACGTGAGGTAGCTGACATCGTAAAGATATCAAAAGAACGTATTGGCTTTATATTGCATGAGCATTTGACTATGAGAAAACTCTGTTCAAAATGGGTGCCGCGTTTGCTCACTGTTGACCAAGAACAAGAACGTGTTGATGATTCTGAGCAGTGTTTTAATAAATAACACATACTGCGATTGCACTTCATTTGGATTCGTGGTAATTTTGGATACTCTTGTTTTATTTTTATTTTTTACAGCTACTCTCATAGAAGTACTATTGCCAAATGTTTATCCAGAAATTAATTTATAAATTAAATGACTTTTCTTAATTGCAATGTCATTGAACACTTTTTTAACTTAAGATTATTGTTTACTTCAAAGAATTATGTTTCTGTCTTGCACTTATCTGATTTTCTAACTCCAAGAAATTTGATGCAAATATAATTTTAAGAATATTATCTTCTGACATTACATATTTTCTTAGTCTTGAAGAAAAACTATTTACTTCAACAGAGATAGATTTTTGCGAGAAAATCTAATTTCTTGATGCCAGAAAACACTTTTCTGAGTGTACGAATACAAAGTGCTTAGTGCCATTGATATCGCTAGGAAATTTACTTTTCGCCTAACATGGATTACCCACAAATCTCGAAATGAACTTTCTGGCATCGCAGCATATTTTACTACTATTACATACTCCAGCGAGAAAGGTTTTAACATGGTTACAACAGCCTAGAAACCAAATTATTGGTAACCATGGCAAACAAAATTAACGAGAAGAATCCTTTCTAACTTCTCTGATGGTATTTCCGATAAAATTGGAAGAGATAATTGGTAAAATCATACATCCAAAATATGAACGAAATACTTATATAAATAGAAAAATAATAAAACGCATTTACTATGGGATAAGGCACCCGGTATATAATGCATGGATTTGTGGATTTGGAACAAAGAAACAGAAAAGAAATCGGAAAAAAGTTCTATCCATTAGAACACGCGATCTTCAATGTTTATCGCGGAGGCGACGAGAAGTTCTCGAAAAAGTACCGAAGGTCGTCGTCGAATAAGCGACTCGATGCGGATGACGGCGATGGCGTGACTAGAGCCGTACGGGGGTTCAGCGATTTTCCATCTCCACTTCAATTAAAGCTCCGTAATTAACGGACGCGTGGCGTTTACGATCTTGCGAACTTCGCCACCGTCGCGGGTTCTGATTGCAACTTCCGCGAAGAATTACCTACTTCGACGAACGATTTGCCGAAGACCTATTAATTCCCGTACGAGGTTTCGAATTACGAAGAAAGACAAGGTTCGTACGCCACGTTGGAAGGTTCGCGTAACGTATGGATTAATCAACGCGGAAGAATATTACGAATTTCGGCAGGATTCGTTCGTACGTCGTGTCTCTCTTTTTCTATTGTGTTCATATGTTATCTTCCTTATCGGCGCAGATTTCGGTTTATGGTTTGTGCGGGTTAGATATTAAATCCACTCGCACAATAAATCTCTAAAACAACTCTTGCGTTTTAATTGTTTAATTTAAGTAAATAAACGACTTGTTTCTATTTTACAACTCAATCTACATTACACAACATCTAACTCTATATACATTGCTACCAACTGTCTTTTTTACATTAGAATCTTACTAAATTAAACTAGTATTATTTAACATGTGTTACGAGGGGAGGTCCAGAAGTTCGTGGAATGAAAGGGTTTTAAATAAAATAAAACCGATTTTTCCTTTTCAATATAATCACCCTTAAGCACAATACATTTATTAGATCTATGAATGAATTTTTCTAAACCATCATAAACATATATTTTATCTTTCGCCTCAAAATGGGCCAAAATTGCCTCCTTTACCTCATTGTCGTCGGAAAACTTTCTTCCACGTAAGCCTTTTTTTAAATCTGGGAACAAATAAAAATCACTAGGTGCTAGGTCTGGACTGTAGGGTGGATGGACTATTGATTGAAAGCCATGCTTGTGCAGAGCAGCCATTGCACCTTTGCTCTTGTGAACCGGCGTATTGTCTTGCAAGAGCAACACGCCCTTGGTCCATTTTCCTCGACGTTTTTTCTTCTCCGGTTATGCTCCTACCTTTTTCTTTGTAATCAATCAATAATATCCCCTCACAATCCCAAAAAACAGTAGCCATCAACTTTCCAGCCGATTCTGACACTTTGAATTTCTTTGGCGGTGGTGTCCCCTTTTTATGCCATTACATGGACTTCTGTTTGGACTCAGGCTCAAAGTGATGAATCAATGCTTCACCTACGGTAACAATCCGCTCCAAAATCTGTGCAGGTTTGTCTCCACACAGCTCCAAAAATTGTTTGGACGCACAGACGCGCTGCTGTTTCTGCAGCGGCGTGAGCTTTCTCGGTACCCATCTTGCACTAACTTTTGTCATACCCAGGTGGTCATGTAGGATACGCAAAATGGTGGTATCTGATACTCCAACTAATGCAGATAATTGTTTTTTCTTCAAACATCTTGCAGTAGAAATTTTTGCACTTTTTCGACGATGTCATGCGACATGCAGCTACGACCACGTTTCAACCCGGAAACCTAAATCCTTTTAAAGGAAACAAATACCTCGGAAAACTACAACAAAATACAATTTTACGCATATCGTGTGATAAGTTGCAAGCTATGGATTGCATTCTGGGCGAGTGGAAATGGGAAAGACTCCAGCTGTAGGCGTACATAAGCATGAAGCCGCGGCACAGATTTGTTAACATTCGACGACTCGTCATAGCTCAGTCCACGGATTGGAAATAGCATATTGAATTGTACATCTGACCCACAATCGTCCTACAGAATGGAATGCGTATTTCTCGATGTTGTTAACTTATAGAAATCTTATTGCATCCTTTTTTCACTTACAATTACAATCATCATCAGGTCAAAAGTGTGTTCACGGTATACTAGGGTTCTTGGAGTAAAAGTAAAGAATAGGTGGTACTGGAATAATTTTCAGGTTTTCTCAATTGCTTGTGTTAATTGATCATTCGTAACTTTGTAGACATTTTTCTGATTATCAATGTTTTAAGTGCTTAATCTAATCCAAAATAACAACCAAATTTAGTTTTACATAGTAAAATTAACGCTAACATTAACTTGTTACCGTAGCTTAAACACTAATACGAGAATTCTTTTCTCCTGATTATTATTAAACTAGGTGTCCCACCGCCAAAAACCCATTCGTTGAGTGGGGAATGAGGGATATACCAATCGCTAGCCCCATCCCTTGGAATTTAGTCGCTATAGAACGTTTTACGTTTGGTAAAATCTTCTCAGATGAGGCGCATTTTCTCCTTAATAGCCACGTAAACAAGCACAGCTGCGGTTATTGGAGTTCAACAAATCTAAAACAGAATTATGGGGGGCCACTTCACTCGCCAAAAGTTACTGTTTGGGCTGCAATCTTGGCGCAAGAAATTCCCGTCCCATACTTGTTTGAAGCTGACAGAGGTCGTACAGTAACCGTAAACTCGGAGCTTTTTTTATATCGGCCTTGCAAGATTTTAATAGTTTTGATCGGAACACTTGAATCCAATAACATCGTACATGTCTAACGCATCCTCTCACTAGTTGTACGGGGTGACATAAAATGCCCAGCACGTAACCGCGACCTGACACGAATGGATATTTTTCCTGTGGGGACTACCTTAAATCAAAGATATACAGGAACACTCCTCATTCTCTAAATTAACTCAAAGAGAATATTCGAGGAGGAATGATAGCTAACACGAAGAATATGTACCGAGCATTTCTCGAAAATTTTGCCTCATTTTTAGAAGAGTTCCAGCAAAATAACGAAACACATTTAGCAGACATAATTTCAAGAAATAAATTCTCAAAGCCTATATTTTAATAAAAAAAAAAAACATTAACATTAAACATACACTGATATTACAACGTTGACGGTACTCTCCTAGCCTAGTCCCCTAGTACTTAACTAATGCTATTCGATTGTGCTGAATTGACTGGTCTAATTACATATCAGTTAGTTCAAATCATCTTTAATTCTAAGAAATCTAAGTATTCAAGTTATATCTGGATATTTGCAATAAAATTATGATTACTATTATCATTAAAGGTCTCTATTCTGTCAATAATAAAGACGTTATCGCAGAATTTCAAAATATTGCTCCACCCGGAAACGCCTACAATATTCTCAAAAAGCAAACTCTAGAAATGTACCACATAAACGTTTGCTATTAAACTACACTGCGACACTAGTTTGATGATTTTAACAGTAACCGAAGTAAAAATAAAATGAAATCTCTTTACCTGTACGACGAGTTGCCATTATTTGCACTTTGGACAATACCGCAGTATTCAGTTGGCGCAAGGTACAGAACTAAAACTATATTTACCAAACAGAAAGTCTATATAGGCACGGAGATAATATGCTGATTAGGTTTTGATTCTACACGTCATATCTGTGTTATCTAAAAAGTAAATAATGTGCATTTTTTCAAATAATCGATACGCCAAAACGTAGATATATATTTCATTTCTCAAAGCAAAGGAACGATAAGCTTCATAACTTCGTGTGGATCCCCTTTCTCTTATCCGACTCACGTACTTATTAAACCTTTTACAGTAGTTAGCAGGTAAATTGGGGCCGATAGAAAATTACGATGATTTCGTATGCAGAACAAATAGTGTTACTTTATAACTACACGTATCAGGTGATTTCAATTGAACGTGTACAAAAGCGATTCCTCAAATACTTTATCTAGGGCTAGCGGTACTTATCCTGATCGTGGTTCAGATTATGTAACATTGCTGCAGAAACATAATTTTAATTCATTAGAAGATCGCCGCAATAAAAACAGCGCATGACTTTTATTTAACCCGTTATCTAATGAAATAGATTCACCATCGTTATTAGCTTATGTCGATTTCCGAGTACCGCCACGTTACACACGATCGCTTGATTTTCCGTGGTGTGTAGGCACAATACAAATATCTTGGCTAAATCGCCTATATTCCATATGGTCACCAATTTCAATAGTTTCAATTGTTTACGTTACGGTTATGTTTATTTTTATGAAATGTATTGTATATATATATATAAACAGCAATTCATATACGTATATAAATATATTAATCCAAACTAAACAATACCAACACGTTAGGGAGCATAAAGTAGTAAATATTACAATTACCCTATGGTATAAGAGTATATATAAAGAGGATAATTCGACTAATACTAAAATTAAATTAAATTAAATTAAATCAAATTAACTCAAATTAAACTAAATCAAATCAATTCAAATTCAATTAAATTGGTGATGAAATGTTGACAAATGTTAGGGGGAAGAGATCTGACAAAGAAAGACTGCATCAATGATAGATCTAAATGGGTCAGCGTGGATGTCACAAAGATCAGAGATGCTGTTGAAGTTAGTACACATCAGGTGCACTGGGGACCTTATAAGGGCATTTGTTCGAGCGCGACCACAATAGAAGGCAAATGAGGACCTGCAGCCAACTCTGGGAACAAGAAAATTACACTTACTCAAGAGCCAGGGACAATCAATCCTGTTATGTACTAATCAAAACAAAAATGTTAGTAAAGAAATCGTTCGTCTGGTAGAAAGAGATACAAAATTAAATTTCCGCAGCAATACACCACGTTCAAAGCCTCTAGGTGAATAAGACCCCTCCAACAGATAATAGAGAAACTTCAGAAACCTTCTCTGTACCGTCTGAATATAGTTTATGTGTGTTTCATAAATAGGAAACCAGACCAACGAGGCGTACTCCAACCGAGATCGAATGAGAGAAAAGAATAACATAGATAGAGCTTGCATACTGCGAAAGTCCCTACAATTACGGTAAATAAACCCATATATTTTATTACATCGCAATACCAACTGAAATATGTGATCAGAAAAAGACAGAGTGGTGTCAAAAAGCACCCCCAAATCTTTGACAGATGTTGACACCTGAAGTCGCACACCCTCAACGTTATAATTGTGAGTAATAGCTTGCTGACGCTTAATAAATGTCATGGTAGTGCATTTTGAAATATTTAAGGACAATCTGTTAAGCTTACACCAATCGGAAACACAATCTGCAGTAGAATCAATGGTTAGTGTTACGTTCTCCTGGTTTGAAGAACAACGCCGCTGTAGCCTGCTCGTAATTTCCTAAATTACTTGACCAATACTTACTTGTAGAGTATGTTCGCTTATTTACTAGAGGAAAGGTTGTACAGTGAAACTCAATGCGCATGCGCAAAAAAATATATTTAAAAATGAAATGGTTACACGGTTTTCACTCTTGCCTATGTACATGTACGATGTACGTAAGATATATATATTTGCAATAATTGCAGTTATTCGAGCTCTCTTATACATGTAATGTACATTAGCATTTGTATATGTATTTTCATTGGTAGCAACATAAAGTAATGCCTCAGCATGTACGTTGCAAAGCCATGTCTTAATTCTGTTTAAAAGGTTAAACTCTTATATGCTTCCGCTGAAGCTTTGTTAGAGGCATGTACTAATGCCTCTATCTGTTTGCATGCACCACTACCTTTTATAGGAGCCAACCCTATTTATTTCTTAAATTTATAAGCGCACCTCGGTGCTATGCTTATTTATATGTCCCTTTCCGGGAGCCTAATATACTTTCCTTGTTTTAAATTTGCCTAAGGGACTTGGCCCTGTATTATTGGCATGTATTTGTACTTGACCAAATACGTTTGTTATATTCACATTTATAGGGGAACCCACCCTATCTCTTAGAGCTTGAACGCCTGGTCGAGGGCGACAGTAGCGATAATAGCCGATCTCAATACAAAAGTAATGTCACAGCTACCCAGGCGTTCTCGTTTGAAATATTACGCTATGTGCAATCTTTAGCTCTCTACTACTGCGCCCCAAAGAAGGGAAAAATCCAGTAACCAGCAAATGTGCGAACTGCGCGCCGACAAGTAAAACGGAGCGATGATGCCGACATTACATAAGAAAACTGGCCCGTGACACTCGTCCGCTACGACGAGCAACTAAATGAAAAATTTCTAAGTCCCGATACGACAAGGACCGAACAAACGTACAAAAGACAACGGGCGCTGCGACCGCAACGACCGTCAGCAAGAAGCGGAGTGATCGTACTTGTAGAGGAGGTCTATACATGCGCGCCGACACTCTCACCAAAATAATTTCCGACACAAACTTAACTGAAGACTAAAAATATGTATAGACGACAATGGACACAGTAGCCTCGACGTACGATGATAGAAAATCGAGAATTTATACTTATTAAAAAAATCTATACATGTGGTCCGACGACGTTACCAAATGACTCCCGCCAGAAATAAATGTATAGACAAGGTCCTCGACGATTCCCGCCAAAACTAGAAAAACTTAGAAATCTCTAATAATCTTACGACGACGTTACTGTACACGTTACGACGAGGCACGAAAGGTGACCGAGAGTGCACGATCGCTAATACCTCGACTGTCGCGCGGAAGACGACTGCCTATGCTTGTGTACCTTAAATTTCAAGAAAACTCCCATTACATATCCGACGACGTTGCAGTGAATGATTTCTAATTAGGCAGTTTTAGCTAGCGTAATGCGAATGGCTGACTTGCATACATATACAATGCGTAATGTACATACATATTAAAATAAAATTGGATATAAGAGAGCAAAATAAATAAATATAAGAATGAAAATAAATAAATATAAAAATGAAAATAAAGTAATATTCTAAATGAAAATAATAATGCAAAGAAGATAAAATACATAATAGTAAAAAAAATTTAGAAAATACAAAAAACAATGTTAAGTCCTTAACAGTTAGAAACAGTTTAATGTTGTCAGCGTACATTAGCGTTTCGCATTCAACAATACTAGCAATGTCGTTAATGAAGAGCAAGAATATTAGAGATCCAAGATTAGATCCTTGAGGTATACCAGAGGTAGCGACGCGCTTGGATGATACATAATTCCTATAGCATACTTGAAATTCTCTATAGATCAGGTACGACTGTAAGAGTGAGCGTAATGGTCCTGAAAATCCGAACGAATTCAGTTTTCGTAGAAGAATATCTGATCAAACGCTTTCTGGAAGTCCAGGTAAATAGTGTCAACTTGGCTTCTGGTGTTTATTGCTTCAGAGACATATTGCGTAAAACAAGCGAGATTAGTAACGGTCGAACGCTGAGATACAAAACCATGTTGTTTTTGAGGGATCCAACCGCGCAACTCTAAAGAAAGATGAGAAAAAAGAATATGTTCAAACGCTTTTGAAAAGTTACAAAGTAAAGAAATTGGACTATAATTATGATTTTCAGAGGGATCTCCCTTCTTGAGTACCGGGCATATCTGCGCCAACTTCCAAACTGTTGGAAATTTAGACTGCTTCAAAACAAGATTGAAAATAACGTGCAAAGGCTTCGCAAATACATAAGCGCAATCACGAACGACAAATCCCGGAATATTATCTGATCCCGATGTAAAAGAATCCTTCGACCGCCTAAGAGCCACCTCAATTTCTTCTAGTGTAATCGACGTAACTGTTATCGTCGAATTTATCGTATCGTGAAAGGCAGGCAAGTGATTATTTCGGGACTGAGTGTATACGCTGTTGAAGTATTCCGCGAAAGCATTTACTATATCAGCAGGTGTAGAAAATTCAGTATTATACATGATGTGTATATTCAATGTAACTGCACCAATTATTCGTATGTTATTCTGTAAGTGATAATCATTGGACAAATAACGACTATTATTATTATTAATAATAATAACTATTAAAATAAATAATTTCGATTTTCTTATCTGAACTTTTCAGTCAAGTAAAGTAATCAATTTCCATCAATTCTATATTAAAATATTGTACTTTTACGACACCTTCATACTTTTTTAAGACATATTTAAAGCGTTACACAACAACACAATGCGTTAAAATTATATAAAGTCAATGAAATCAAACAATAAAATAAATTACTATAAGCATGTAGATTGCTTAGTGTTTAATATGGGCCGTATACTTTAAGATTTTCCATTGACCTTTCTTGAATAGGATATATCCTTCAGGATACTCTCCACACTTCTTACTTTTTACATTTTCTATTATGTAACATCCAGAAAAAAATTTCATTCCACAGTATTCTTTATGACGTTCACGTGAACGTCTTATAAAGTCAAATTTGGGATAATATTAGATAAGATAATCTTTTCGACGACCAGATAAATAATTTCACGAATCACCTATGTTATTACTACAACTCAGTCTTTCCATTAAGAACTTACAACATTAGTAACTAAACGAAATTTAGTGGAAGATGGGTAAACGGTCAGATCATAAAATCAAGTGGAAATCTAAAGGATTTGTATATTTTACAGAAACAAACTCCAAGGGTGTTGCACTAAACAAAGAATACAAGCTGTTGTGGATAATCCCAAGATAATATTCAATTCGTAATTTGAATAGTAAGTCTAGAACAACATGGAAGATGATGAGGGATCTTAATGCTTTTAGAAAAGAATATACTGACATAAAATTAACAGACCCTCAAATATTTACTGAAGTGTGCAAGTGTTGTTCCTACAGGCATCAACACATGTATTGGATTAAACTAATATCCATATTAACACTAATATTAATATGAATATTAATACTAAACCACCGTTAACATTAGTAATGATAAAATTTAAATTTCTTTACAATTACCGAACGTAATTAAATTACTGACATCGTGACATCTAGGGGGATATAAAGCGACTCGAACTCAATGCACAGGTATAGCAGTAAACTCCACTCACACAAATTAATTAATTATGCGGAACGCAGCGTTTCGAGAGCACGTGGGCTCTCATTGTCAACCGTGTTACCGACTGAAAGTAAAAACTGTATCACACATGCAAATTATTTTCTACGCAGGCTCTAAAATTTCTAAATCATATGACTATTTACAATCTACTCGGTGGTGTAATGCCTTTTTCGGGAAAGGATGGACCGAAAGCGAAGCGTATCTTTCACAGGGCCTATGGTAATAAATCCATCAAACTCGAGTGTGCAATTGGGGGTGGTTCCTCTGTTCAATAAGTTTCCGTTCTTTTTCATACATATCGTTTCGTACGCGTCTAATTCTCTATACGATACATATGCTCTGCTACGCTTGATAGTTCAGGTTTGTCGAAACGATAGTGTCTAATATGTTCTTTGAACCTCGTTTCGATACTCCTTTTTGTTTGTCCAATATAAACTTTCTCATAAAACTTCCGCATAATTAATTAATTTGTGTGAGTGGAGCTTACTGCTCTACCTGTGAATTGTACATCCACACAGTCCTTGGAATCGTCATTCGAACTCAATGGTTTTGTGATGCACTGGTTAACACATTACGCCGGAGACGTAAAGATGTTGGGTTCGAGTACCTCGGAGACTATTACTTTTTCAGCAATTTATCACGTGTATTGGATATAACAACAGAATAAAATCCCGCACACTTATGCAATGCATTTATTCCCGTTTGCAGAAAAGAAAATAAGCAGCATTTTTCTGCTACTACTAAACAAGCATACATCCAGATCTCTGTTGGAAATCTCTTACCTACTTGATTAATTTATCATTGTAGCTGGGTTTATTCTCGAATTACCCCAAAACATACGCATTTGTACCAATACATGAAAAAGAAATAAAGCTAACATCGAAAATAATTGTATAAAACCGAAGACGGTTCTGGAAAGAATAACTGATAACCGCTATATCATTCTATAACGTTCTAATTGGATAGATATATCCATTTTCTGTGATTGTACTACAGCTTTTGACTACGTTCAACGCCAAATATTAGTATAAACCACTCATATACATATAACAGATATGGAATTGGAAGTAATGCGATAAGCTGGCTTTCAGCGTATTTCAGTGATCAATCGCAATATAGACGTATATTGAGAAATTCAATCAAGAGTATCAATTAGTCGTAGTTGCTTGCTTTTCATGGGATAGCCCAAGAATCAGTAGTAGGCCCACTTTTTTCAATTTATCTACAGTTTTAATTCAATTTCCTTGTTAGTACAAACGTTTAATTTAATTGGACTAGATTTTTGTGAAATTTTTAAAGGATAAAAATGTCACGGTTCCTGTAGGATTTGAATGTACAGCTTCAGTTCAAAGCCAACTTGTAACGTTGGTTACAAATGGGACTTCGAACATGGTTAATGTTGGGAAGTTACTAAAACAATCTTATCCTCAATTGCTTCTTGTAACCTATCTGCTCCACGGATGTCGTCTCGTACATACATAGCTGAATTTATTAGAAACAATTATAGTAGGTCAATTTATAGTTTCTACCAAAAAAGTTTTTAACAAATCACCAAAACGCATTCGTGGGTTTAAACAGGCATTCCTCAGCCACCACACCCAATATTAACGAGATGGGGAACGTGGCTTAGAGCTGTTTTATATTTTGAGAACTTTCTACACATTATTAGACGTTGTATCTTAAATCCGCAAGAAACCCAAGCGATATCAATAAGCCAGCGGCCGCTTTCAGATACCGAAATCCATACTCAAATAGAGCAAATTTCCGAAAATTAACCACACACCAATACCAAGCTGTCATTACATGAAGAAAATATAGTAAATTACTTCAAAGCCTTATTAGGAAATCTAACAAATAGTATAGAAAGATTAACAACCGATAGATTGTAAATAAGAATCCCGATTTTGAAACTATAATGCGTATAGACAAGAGTTTAACTGAAAACCAAGAGTGCGAATATCATACGAATGACCTTCTCAAATTCGCGAACACCACACCATTAGACACAGAACGCTGTTCTTCCAAATACACCAACCCGCCGTAGGAGTATGACTGAGTGAGCGCTGTAAGGCGTGCTAATGACGCAATACTGTAGCGAATATTTGCATCACTCTATATCAACAACACAATCAAACTAAAATACTAAGCAATTAATTCATTAATTTTAATATTGATAGTAACCGAGCCGTACGCTACTGCGAAAGCACTTGTTTTTGCAGCTCAATACTGTACCACGACAATTGTGAAAGCTGTATAGTTGTAAAATTCACAGGTATCGCAGTGAGCTCCACACCACGTTTCGAAAGCTCGTGAACTCTTATTGTCAATACGCAGCATACTGGAGCTGTAATTAAATGAATTAAGAAAAATATTTTACCGAAGATAAATATACTGCGGCTTCCACTTCGATACAATTAACTGCATTTAATTAAAAAAATAAACAGATGTGCTATTTTATAGATAATGAGTTGACTGAGAATATATGTATGTATGTAATAGCTATAAATAAAATTCACAGATAATAATCGTGTAAAAAGGCAATTATTTTTCCTCCATTGACACGAATAAAATGAGGTAATGCGATTACGCTACAGCTGACGGAAAAAGCCCTTCACCGTATCACTTTCTCGGAACTTTATCGTAACGCAAAAATTGTACCTTGCCAACAGATAATGAATTCCATCACTTGAACATATCGCGCTGCCTTCGTCCGCTCTAATTCAGCAAAATTCGTTTATCGGCGAAAATTACGTGTCACGTTTGAAGATCGTGACGTAATGGGATTTCCTTCCGTTGAATGTATTTTTATTTTCTTTGCGAAATACAGTCACGATAGGATAGTATTTTAGATCAATGTTATAATGTGTCCAAAACTAATGAATGACATGTATTTGATTACTTCAAAATATAAATTGTTTTCCTTATTGAATCAAAACGATTGACAGTTACCAATTTTACACTATAAAATCTATATATACTATAAAATCACATAAATTCACGCGCCTTTAACTGTATTTAATGTATTTGATTAAGTGTGGAAGGATTTGTACGCTTATAAATGTTATCACACACATTAGTAGGTGTTGAGGACTCCCCTAATTATTTAATCCTCATTGAGAATATTTTCGAAATCTAGTAGTTTGAGTACATTCAATATTTCTAACGTATACCTCAATTGGCACTCCGTACATAAGTAGACTTGGTTTATTTCTACAGCATTTGAAACATAGTAGCAGTACAGCTATACAGGTTGTGGACCAGTTTTAAGGTCACAAGTGTCCTAGAACTTTATTTATGTGCACCAGATGCGACCTCCACGGTAGCGGCGGTTTCCAGTAAAATGTAGAGGGGTATCATGTCCACCAGGTGCAATCTCCATGAAGGGTGTAATTCCCGGCTTCCTCCCCGGTGCTCGCGGCTTGCAGTGAAATGTGGAGAGCTTTATTTAGGAGAATGAGGAGGTATAATGTCCACCAGGTCCGCGGCGGCAATGGCATCCGACGAAATGTGGTGAGCTTTAGTTTGGGGGGTGAGGGGTATCCGGCGAAGTGTGAAGAGCTTTAGTTTGCGGAACGAGGGGTACGAGCTATACAGATTGTATCAAAAGCGGAATCTACCCGCTCACGTATGCCTTTTTGCCATCTATCCTCTCACGTGGAGGAAACCATAAATTACACCTTCCGTGGAGGTCGCACTTGGTGGACATGATACCCCTCGTCCCGCAAACTAAAGCTCTTTACACTTCGCCGGATACCCCTCACCCCCCAAACTAAAGCTCACCACATTTCGCCGGATGCTATTGCCGCCGCGGACCTGGTGGACATTATACCTCCTCATTCTCCTAAATAAAGCTCTCCACATTTCACTGGAAGCCGCCACCACCGTGGACGTCGCAAATTTCACCCTCCATGGAGGTTGCACCTGGTGCACATAAATGAAGTTCTTGGACACCTGTAACCTTGAAACTGGTCCAGAAACGATATAGCTATACTACTGTCAGTTTCGTATAAAAATTGAACTTTCATTTTCATGAATTTTTTATGATTCTGATCAACTTTGTTTGACTTTTGGAGATTTGTGGGCATACAAGCCTTAATAACGAAGTAGGTACATGAAGATCGTCTATTGACGATTACCACTAATTTGATGCTGACCGTAAAATGATCGAACGAGATTAAGATGTCACATACCTTGATATTGAGCCATCCTCGAGTATTGGAATAAAGTAAATTAAGCGCCACTTCTACCCGTATTAACCGAGCCTTTTTAAATGAACAATATTATTTTCCCTACGCTATTAATTTCTCCCTCTGTGGTTATCCGCACCGATCGAACCGTTCACTTGCGCACACGGTCTCGTTTTATTTGGTATACACATATCACCTATGCTGCGGAACATGAATCACAAGGTATTTGCGGATAGATAAAACTGATGCCAAAATTGGTAATGTATGGGGAGCTTACAACTAATACGCAATTATGCATGAATATTTGAATGTATGGTATACAAGCTTAGCAATCGTTGCATCCCACACAATTTGACTAACAGATAAGATCGAGTCAGATGTTATAAAGAAATGCTCAAGAAATTGTCGTTTACACTTAATCTACAATATCATTTCCGGTGTTGCAACTATTGTGATTCATTTGTACGAGTGTAAAAATTCACTGTTCGAGATAATAAAAAGGACAAAAGTGATTTACATAGCAAACACCAAATAAAAAATAATGTTTTAATTGGAAATCTCGTCTTCAAAAATTTTCAGAAACAAACTATTTTTAGTAAGAGTTACTATAACATTTCCTACTTACGAGGACCACCTGAAATGTTTCCGGAATCGGCAAGAGATAGCCCACAAAGGTTGAGGTGAATTCATTGGTCGATAAGGGCAACCTTTTTTATGGCAAAAATTTCAAAATTTCAGACATCTACTGCCAATAGTTGTTGGTTAAGAGTGCGTTTTGTGCAGCAAGTCAGGCGGTTCCGTAAAAATGGATAAAATCGAATTTCGTGCAGTGATAAAACACTTCTGGCTGGGAAAACGGCCACGGAAATTCCATGTATTTTGCTAGAGGTTCATGGCAGATGTACTCCATCATCTTCGACCATCAGCTTCTGGGTGAACGAGTTCAAACGTGGCCGCACAACCACAGGTGACGAACCAAGTAGTGGACGCCCTACTACCAACGATGAAATGGTCGACAAGATTCATGATGTCGTGTTAGCCGATCGCCGATTGAAGCTGTAAGGAATAACAGAGACAATAGGCATCTCAGAAGAACGCGTTGGCCATATACTACACGAAATTTTGGGTATGAAAAAGCTTTCGGCGCGACGGGTACCGCGTTTGCTCACCCCGGAGCAAAAACGAAATCGGGTGACCGTTTCGGAGGAGTGTCTGGCCACACACAATCCAAAGGATGCCTTCATGCGTTTCGTAACCGTGGATGAGACATGGATCCACCACTACATACTGGAGACCAAGGAACAGTTGAAGCAGTGGACCAGGCGGATCGGCTCCGAAGAAAGCAAAGACCGTTCCATGGGCTGGAAAGGTTATGGCGACCATTTTTTGGGATTCCCAAGGTATGATCCTCATCGACTATCTGCAGAAGGGAAGAACAACCGCGAGGCAATACTACAGCGATTTATTGACCCGATTCGATGCAGTATTGAAAAAGAAACGGCCATGTTTGCAGCTGAAGAACGTACCTTTCCACCACGACAATGTACCGGCTCATTCATCCCGCATTATCGTATCCAAATTGAATGTGTTGCGCTACGAATTAGAGACTTTTTCCTATTCCCAAACCTGAAGAAATCACTGGGAGGAAAGAGACTTGCCTCAAATGAGGAGGCCATCGCCGCTACAGATGGCTATTTTGCAGACCTCGAAACATCCGACTTTTCCGACGGCTTGAAAAGACTGGAGCACTATTTGAAAAAGTGTATTGATCTTAGAGGAGACTACATCGAACAAATAAAAATAAAAAACCACACCTATACCGTTTTTTTCTTGTCGATTCCGGAAATATTTCGGGTCTCTCGTATATAAATTTTTTTGCGCACTAAACCTTGTTACATAATTTCAATTTGATATAATATAATTAATATATACAAATAATGCTTAATTAAGGTGTCTTTTATTCAACCTTAAATGAAAAGAAAACAAAAGAATTATCGATACTCGGGATCCAACTCCCATTGAGACCGATCAACTTAGCTGTAATTGACGCAACCATTAGTTTCTTTCCAGCAATCCAGTATTCACGCGGTACGAAGCTTCTCGGCCAGTTTTCCGGGTCGAAGATGTTCCATGGCGACCAGCCTTTTTCTGAACAGCGCTACGTACAATCAACCTTCGAACAACGGCGTCCAGAAGATTCAGGAAAAGAGAGCTCCGCTTAACGTACTAGAAGATGAGGAAAGCGTTCCGAAACGGAGATTGGTGCGAACCAAAAGTGCACCAATGGATAAGAGGTAAGTCAAAGAATTAATTGTTAGCCAAATAATGATCATTACAAACAATTTCTACAGTTTGATCTCCTCAGGGGTGGAGGTTATTAATCGAATAAATCACAGTATTAATCGCAATTTTACAAGAACGTTTAGTAAGAATAAAGATTTTAATTAACATACGCATCATTATTAGATTAAACTTCTGTTTGCTTTTATGAGTTACAAAAGACAAAAGCCGTAGTAGTGTCTAATTCATAATAAAATGCGTTCAAGTTATGAATGCACAGCATTAAGTAAAAGCCAGCAACTCAGACAAATAGAACAAAAGTTTTTCGTTTAAAAGATGTTGTTTATAATATTGATAAACATCGAAGATTATTCCCACCTTTTATTCCCTGTTACCTGACATAAACGTTTAGTTTTCAACTATCCGTTATTAAGTTTACTTTTCTTTTTTGGAAATAGACTGAAGAGAAATTGGTAACGTTTTTGGATAGCATTTATTACAAAAGTGGACCCAATATACTCCCTTGAGTAACACCGGATTGTATATAACGAGGCATCGACAAGGGCCTCTCATAAGATGCCTGTTGAGTGCGATTGCTTAAATAAGAGAAAAAGAAGTGAACAGTATGTTCAGTAAAGTCAGCATTTCATAAGATAGATAGAAGAACTGTACGATTAAGTGTGCCAAATGCTTTATGAGTTAAGCAAGCAAAACGAAC
This sequence comes from Trypoxylus dichotomus, assembly GCA_023509865.1. Lineage (NCBI taxonomy): Eukaryota > Metazoa > Arthropoda > Insecta > Coleoptera > Scarabaeidae > Trypoxylus > Trypoxylus dichotomus. The sequence continues at coordinate 10,256,027 of CM042074.1, read as the reverse complement.
TCGGTAATTACATTATTATCAGTAACATGAAATATCTAATCCACCACATATGCTAGTGCGGTGGGAGAGTTGCAGGCAGAATACTGATAACTAGAGACCAGATTATATGCAAAGTGGATATATATTATTTTATTTATTCATTATATTTTACGTATATTTGTAGATGTCTTACACTGATTAAAGATAATTAACGCTAATTAACTTTAATCAGTGTAATACATTTACATATAGACGTAAAATACGAGGGTAGGTCCAGAAGTTCGAGGAATGGAGGGGATGGAGTGGGGATAGGGGCGCTCACTAGGTGTCAATCTGATTGGCGACTCGTCATTAGTATATAAGTTGCAGCCTTATAGCGTCAGTCGTTTACGAATAGTTGCCTGCTAAACAAGTCAATCCGGAAGAAAACTGAAACTATGGAGGAAATTGAATAACGTGCTCTGATAAAGTTCCTTACAAAGCAAGGAAAGAACGCTCAAACCATATTGAGTGAAATGAAAACCGTTTATGGGGGACAGTGCCCTAGCAAATCAATGATTTATGTGTGGCATGGTCTTTCTAAACATGGTCGGGAGTCGATTGAAGACGACCCCCGCTCAGGACGGCCAGTTGAGGCCACCACATCAGACATCGTCGAAAAAGTGCAAAAATTTGTACTACGAGATGCCCGTTTGAAGAAACAACAACTATCTGCATTAGTTGGAGTATCAGATACCACCATTTTGCGTATCCTACATGACCATGACCACCTGGGTATGACAAAAGTCAGTGCAAGATGGGTACCGAGAATGCTCACGCCGCTACAGAAACAGCAGCGCCTCTGTGCGTCCAATCAATTTTGTGAGCTGTGTGGAGACAAACCTGCACAGATTTTGGAGCGGATTGTTACTGGAGATGAAACATGGGTTCTTCACTTTGAGTCCAAACAGGAGTCCATGCAATGGCATAAAAAGCGGACACCAGCGCCAAAGAAATTCAAAGTAATCAGCTGGAAAGTTGATGGCTACTGTTTTTTGGGATTGTGAGGGGATATTATTGATTGATCACAAAGAAAAAGGTAGGAGCATAACCGGAGAATATTACGCAGCTATATTAGGAAAATTAAAGGAGGCCATCAAGGAAAAACGTCGAGGAAAATTGACCAAGGGTGTGTTGCTCTTGCAAGACAATGCGCCGGTTTACAAAAGCAAAGTTGTAATGGCTGCTCTGCACAAGCATGGCTTTCAACTAATAGTCCATCCACCCTACAGTCCAGACCTGGCATCTACTGATTTTTATTTGTTCCCCAATTTAAAAAAAAGACTTATGTGGAAGAAAGTTTTCCGACGACAATGAGGTAAAGGAGGCAATTTTGGCCCATTTTGAGGCGAAAGATAAAAAATATTTTTATGATGGTTTAGAAAAATTAATTCATAGATCTAATAAATAATAAAATAATACAAATCGATTGAATATGCAAATTACGTATAAATTCGGTGTTCATTTTCTTGGAAATATAATAGCACTTATAATATTGAGGTTTTATGAGGGTGTATAATAGAATTGGCCAAGGCTGTATTTGTACAGTCAGGAAGAAGGAGATCTCAGCGACGCTCATGTTTTTGAAGATACAATAAATTAACAATTTATCGATTATTGCAAGTAATCTTAACTGTGTCTAAAAAATTACCAAAGGAAAGTTTCCTGTAACATTTTTCTATGGAACTAAGTCTCACTACACTAAAAAAGAAAAAAAACTAGAACAAAAGATGTCAGAATTATATTAAAACCATGATTTATATTAAATTTGTTGATTATGTAACAAATGGCAACACTGACCAGCACATACACAGCCCCAGCCATGGAAAACCTATTACCGTTGCAATGCAAAATCCTTCTTTACTTTCTGAACAGCTTATAGGCGAAGTTGTGTTTACCAAAAAGTTGTTATATTGTAAGAAAAATCATGTTTGGTCTAACAAAACCCATTTTCGAGACTATCTTTAGATGTCTATTTGAATGTTTTAGTATTGACTCAGCACTTTTGCAATGCAAAGCTCTAATATTCCCGGAAGTAAATTTCCTATGCATAGCTGGATAATTGACATGTGAAAATATCTAGGCCCCTAATAATATCTCTAAATTATTTATAGAGAAAACCAAATAATTGATGAGAGTTAAGAACATTTGATACCCAAAATGATCTAGTTACTAATTTCTGTGTAAAATATTATTGTATTATACAAATTCATTATTCATACGTAAATTGTACAAAATATTCAATAATGACGCAACTTCCTGAAAGCGAAAATATCTAGAAATTTATACGTCTAATACCTTCGTATTTGCAACTGTCAATAACCCACTAACAGCTTACGTTCCAATTTTTACACTTCAACACGCGAATCTTAAAAGTTTCTGGCACAAAATTGGCCTTCCTCGGTGACGGGGCCACCAACTAGAAACCGTTAAACATGTACGGGTAAGACTAGCCCCGATCGCGTTGACGTGCTTAACGCTCGTTGTCCAGACTGCCAACGTTTACAACTCGAACTTGCCTAATTGATTGCTGCCGATAGCGTACAAAAATTCCAAATCCTTTGCTAATATTTTTGTAACGTCTTCGAGATTTTGAAAAGCTTGTACTTGATTTATAACAATTTAGTTCTTGTTTCATACCCTGAATTTACGTATTCACGTGGATGTTTTATATACCAATTCTGCTAAATGTTTAGATTAGTCGTCAATATGCGTTCTTTAATGGAGTTAGGTCTCGCAAATTGATTCCTTCTTCGGGAATTTCGCAGAAGCCTAATCTTGGGCCTTCAATATTCATTTTATTTATATATGATATAACAACTTATATCCCATTACAATAACCAATACAATTTTTACTAACTTGAATATGACACTTGTTTTGAACTAGTTTGAGTGTGTTGAATCCGAAAATTATATTAGTTTTTGCGTATCACGTTGTTACCTACTTAAGAGCCGATAAAATATAAACAAAACAGAAAATTTTGATAATTCATTTATTTATTTAAATACAGTATTAGTCACGAGTACAATATTTATTTTAATAATCATTAAAAAATTACAAGAGCACTTATAATAACACAAACAACACTCAGGGAATAAATATTCGTTTGCTCCACTTTCTGCTGTGTATTTTGGTTTGGCAGTCCCTTTGAACGCCTCAACTGTAGTCAGCCAGCGTATGAGGATCCCATCTTCCTCAGTATCGAGTTTCCATGGTTTTTAAATCTTGATGAAATCTCTCGCCTTGTTCATCGCTTACAACAATTAAATTTCCGGAGATGACTATGAAAAAAATAAAGCTTTATGCTTATGTTACAACCGAGGCGGTGAAATTTTTGAAGCATTGATTTCACTAGATTTTGGTAATTGGAGGCTTTTTTATTTCCGAGAAAATTGCTCACGACCATATTGAATGAAGTCCAGGTTTTTTTTCAGTTTTGTTCGTAGCGTTGATAAAATTTGGATCCGTCATTAAAGTTCTAATTTGAGGTCCATCAAATGGAAACTTTTTACATATCTGCTTGAAACAGTCCCCGTACAAATTTAGAGCTTTAACATACAGTTCTATCCGACCCAATTTGATGTAAAGAGGTGGAAAAAATTACTTTTTCTCTGTCGACTAAAGGTTGACTTGCAGTATTCCGAGGATGTTCTGGGAGGCTAATATTTTCGAAACCAGTGTTGGTTTCTAGCTCGACTATTCCAGAGACGCAAAAAGCACGGAAATTTTGTATATCCTCTTTGACAGTCGAGTAAGAAGTTAACCATTTTAAGATCCACACAATGACCAGGTTATTGTCTCTATATTTTAGTAACTAGTCTTTCAATTATTTGAACAATTAAGGATTTGTTGAATTTAGTTAACGTTTTCAAGAATTTTGAAATCGGCGAACAAGAAATACCGTAGAAAAAAAACGTGACATGAAAAATTGGTTTCATTTAGTTAAAAACCAGCGCCAGATCTTAGTCAGCAGAAAAAATGATTTCGTTTATCTAATCTTGAGGATTATAACATGCTGCAGCTATTTTGTGCCTAATTGTAGACAGATTTCATTGAAAATTATATATCACGCTCTCATCAGATTCCGTCTGGAACATACATCTGTTGTTTGGTCCCAATACTACATGATACAGACGTCTATTGGAAATGGTGCAACGTGGACTCGAAAAATTTCTTTGATTTCAGCTAGACGGAATTTATCCACCTAAAACTGGTGTCAATCATGTTCTATTACTGTCCCGGCTTAAGGAAGGGTAAATTCCTTAACTTTCGGCACATATCTTACAAGCATTCTTTTGGTTGGGCTTTCTTTTATTCAGAAAATGCAATACACTGAAAGATATTTGTTAAGGACTTAACATTGTTTTGTGTTTTTATCGGTGAATTTTAAGTTAGGAAATGTATTTCATATGATTTTATTTTCTTTGCAACCGTATATGTTAGCATTATTACCTTATTTTCATTTAGAATATTACTTTATTTTCATTTTTATATTTATTTATTTTGCTCTCTTAAAATATATCCAATTTTATTTTAATATGTATGTACATTACGCATTGTATATGTATGCAAGCCGGCCATTCACATTACGCTAGCTAAAACTGCCTAATTTAAAAATCATTCAGTGCAACGTCGTCGAATAAGTAATGGGACTTTTCTTAAAATTTAATGTACTCAAGCACAGGCAGTCGTCTCCCGCGCGACGGTCGAGGTATTAGCGATCGTGCACTCTCGGTCACCTTTCGTACCTCGTCGTAACGTGTACAGTAACGTCGTTGTATGATTATTAGAGATTTCTAATATTTCCTAGTTTTGTTGTCTATACATTTATTTCTGGCGGGAGTCATTTGGTAAGGTTGTCGAATCGCATGTATAGATTTCTTTAATAAGTAGAAATTCTCGATTTTCTATCATCGTACGTCGAGGCTGCTGTGTCCGTTGTCGTCTATGCATATTTTTAGTCTTCGGTTAAGTTTGTGTCGGAAATTATTTTGGTGAGATTGTCGGCGCGCATGTATAGACATCTTCTACAAGTACGATCACTCCGCTTCTTGCCGACGGTCGTTGCGGCCGCAGCGCCCGTTGTCTTTTGTACGTTTCTTCGGTCCTTGTCGTATCGGGACTTAGAATTTTTTTCATTTAGTTGTTCGTCGTAGCGGACGAGTTTCACGAACCAGTTTTCTTATGTAATGTTGGCATCATCGCTCCGTTTTACTTGTCGGTGCGCAGTTCGCACATTTGCTGGCTACTGGCCTTTTCCCTTCTTTGGGGCGCAGTAGCAGAGAGCTAAAGATTGCACATAGCGTATTATTTCAAACGAGAACGCCTGGGTAGCTGTGACATTACTTTTGTTTTGAGATCGGCTATTATCGCTACCGTCGCCCTCGACCAGGCGTTCAAGCTCTAAGAGATAGGGTGGGTTCCCCTATAAATGTGAAAATAACGAACGTATTTGGTTCAAGTACAAATACATGCCAATAATACAGGGCCAAGTCCCTTAGGCAAATTTAAAACAAGGAAAATATATTAGGCTCCCGGAAAGGGACATATAAATAAGCATAGCACCGAGGTGCGCTTATAAATTTACGAAATAAATAGGGTTGGCTCCCCTATAAAAAGATAGTGGTGCATGCAAATAGATAGAGGCATTAGTACATGCCTCTAACAAAGCTTCTGCGGAAGCATATAAGAAACATACATATACACATGCTAATGTACATTACATGTATAAGAGAGCTCGAATAACTGCAATTATTGCAAATATATATATCTTACGTACATCGTAAATGTACATAGGTAAGAGTGGAAACCGTGTACACATTTTATTTTTTAAATACATTCTTTTGCGCATGCGCATTGAGTTTCACTGTACAACCGTTCATATAGTAAATAAACGAACATACTCTACAAGTAAGTATTGGTCAAGTAATTTAGGAATTTACGAGCAGGCTACAGCGGCGCTGTTCTTCAAACCAGGAGAACGTAACAATATTCGCTACCGAAAGAACCCAGTATGTTTACTGCAGAGACAACAGCAATTACAAAAACTATGGAAACTATACCATAGCTTTTGTTATTGCTGTTGCCTGTGCTATACTTCGGATGGATAGGATCAACTACGCAATCTTCATTGGTTCCCAAAAGTTTCCAAAATTTCAATTGGTCATCAATTTAGAGACCGGATTATATGCAAAGTCTAAAAATTTAATTCAATTTATTTTAATTAACGTTAATTAACTTTCATCAGTGTAAGACATCTACAAATAGTCGTAAAATATAATAAATAAATCAAATTAAATTTTAATTAATTAGACACTGCTGCTAGGCTTTAGTCTGAAATAACGTGCCAAAACTGTAAAATACATTTGGATAAAAGAGCATGTTAACATTTTTTAATGAGGAGGAAGATAGACTGGCCAAAGCGCCGTGCAATGATGATGATTTTTTTAACGTAAATTTTTAAAATAAATCTTATAAAGATTGACAGAGGTATTACACTAATATGTATAAGAGTAATCCCGCCACCTATACAATCTTCTCCGAAATGAAAAATAATCAATTCGCGAATCCTACTACAAACCAAGGTACACCGATAAAGCTAGAGTCCCTGACGAGTATATCGTTTAATGTCGAAGAACTCTCACGGAATAAAGAAGATCTTATATCGGAGTTATCTAAACAGAACTCTTGCTATGTTTTCTGCCTGCAAGAGACACATAGAGGCCACAACTGGAATAGACCTAGTATCCCTGGCATGACACTGGCTAAAGAAATAGCATTGGATTAGTACGGTAGTGCTTTGTTTGTCAGTTCGCAGATTAGAATTCAGAAAAAAATAAGGCTACCTTACAAAGCAATATTGAGGTAATAACAGTGGATTTCGGAGGAGTATGTGTATCATCTGTATACAAACCACCAAATAATCTTTTAATCCTCCCCGCCCCAACCCCTTAAACCTTTCGACTGCATTCACCACGAGATGCTACTACAAAAAATGGACAAATTTGGTTTTGGTGTGGGTTTCCTGACGTTGATTGAGTCTTACCTTACTGGAAGGAAGTGTTATGTCTGCTACAATGGTTATTCCTCTACGCCGTTTTCTCCAACATCAGGTGTTCCTCAAGGTTCAAATCTTGGACCACTTCTCTTCAATTTTTATATAAATGATTTACTATCTCTGTTTACGTGTCACGTCTTAGCATACGCAGATGACGTAAAGATATTTAATACTGTTGGTAGCATTTTCGATTGTAAACATTTACAAGACAATCTTCTTCGCATTAATACTTGGAGCAAGGTCAATTATCTTCCTCTGAACATTAACAAGTGTACTGTGGTTTCCTACAATAACACTCACACTACTTTATACTATAACTACCAGATTAATGATGCAGCCATACCACGCAATATCAAAACTTTGGATCTTGGTGTTTTGTTTGATGATAGACTGTCATTTACCGAACATATTTCGTCCATGTGTTCATCTGCTTCCAAAACTCTCGGTTTTGTCATGCGTTCTTGCAGGCATTTCTCAGACTTAGGTGTAATGAAACGTTTATATTATGCCTACGTTCGTTCTAAGCTTGAATACGCCTCTATTGTTTGGTATCCCCGTTATTTACACCAAGAGCTTATGATCGAACGCGTTCAAAAGAAATTTCTAAAATATCTCTCCTTTCGAATGGACAACGTGTATCCTGCAAGAGGTATCGAGTATTATAGCTTACTTGTTGAGCATGGTTTTCTATCTCTCGCTGACCGCCGCGAGCGTAACAGTGTGGAGTTTCTTTGCAGGATCCTGAAAAATACTGTCGTCTCGCCAGCCCTTCTAGCGCAAATAAACTTTACCGTACCTACTCATCATACTCGCTACTATAATACATTTCAAGTACCTAGAGCTAATACCAACATTTTGCTTAAGGCACCTCTCAGTCACATGGTGAGGAACGCAAACAAACGGGATCTGGAGCCATTTTTGTGAGTCTTTCTTTTTTTTTTGTTTCATTATTATATACATTTATTATTGTAGGCAACACGATTTGAATTATTTTATTTTAAATAAGAATTGTATTGTAATTTGTCCTGTAATTGGCCCTTGGGCTGTTGGGCAATAAAGGATTATTATTATTATTATTATTATTATTAACCCCTGGTAAAGCCTATGTTGCGATTAACGATTTTAACTGCCAAAGTGCCAACGAGCTGAGGCTACTAAGAAACCAATGAAGATGGTAACCTGTTGAAAATGTGGACTGGCACACACAGAATGTCACTGATTCAAAGGTTTCCATTATGGAACAATGAACAACATCCACGAGGGTCACGACGCAAGTTCTATGCAGCCTAACGGAACAAGACTTCCAGAATTGTTACCAGGAATGGAGACGGTGTGTGAATTCCAAAGGAGATACATTGAAAATAATAATTTTTGTAATTTCCTTTTTTTCATTTTCTTCTGCTCTCATTTCGTATTGATTGTTTTGTATTTATCGATTTATCCTATAGTTTGATGTATGGTAAATCTATTAGGCAATAAAGCTTATTTAAATGGTCAAACTTATCACTCATACGCATTTGAAGTTTTAATCTTTCATTCAACTATTAAATGTAGTTCTAACCAAGTTAAAAGAAATTCAAAAAAAAAAAACGTGGCCCTCTCAATTACGTTTTTCATACTGATATTGTGTAATTAAACAGACGATCTAGCAGGAACAAATCCATTAAAAAAGAGTATCAAGACGTTGTCGCTATACTGCAACGAACTACGTTCCTTCTATATTACAGAACACCTGTTAATTTAATTATATTACTCGCCATTCTTCTTCAATTACCAATTTCAAACTACTCCTTTGTAACGCTCTTCTTTTTACGGTTAGATAGGTATAGTAACACAGCTAATATAATTCCACTACGTGCTGTCTCTTTAATCCCGAAACATCTTTATATGTAAAAAGCTGGTCTAGCTCATTTTCTATATAGAGGATTAAAATTATTATTGGTTCCGTGCGGAAAATTATCCATGTACCGAGTTTAGATATCCAAAAGGGAACCATCCTAATTCGTCATGTCATCCTGGATATGGAGCGCGTCAAATCTCGTGATACGCGTTCATATTCCCCATATTATTCGCGTGCACATTTGCATTATCCATTCGAGTATTTATTGTCTTATCGAAACGTTATTTATTGAAAACAACGAACACATAACGATCGAGAAATATTAATATTAGCCTTCGTGAGACGAACTGGCGGCCATTTGTACTCGAAAATATTATTTTCTTACTACATCTTCATTTGATCGCATTGTTACTAAACATGAAAGAGTGGAAATACGAAAATGTTGCTTCTTGTTTTGTATACGAGGAATGTCCAAAAAGTAAATTATGTTTCTGATTATCATCACAGTTACATTCCTACAAGTTAGCTTGCTTCTCTAAGAATACATTGAAGCCGTTTTATGTGCTTTCTAACAGTGACCATGACAATTGACAAGAACGTGAAATCTAGTGTGACTCAATGGTAAAGAGAAGAATAAGATGACTTAATGGAGGATCTGAAATGTATGCAATGAAGAAGGGAGTAGACGCCCATCACTGGTTAGAGACAATATGGTGCATGATGGTGAAGAAAAGGAAAGAAAACAGATTTACCATTTCACATTCCCAATTCCAATTGATTTTCCTCAAAATTGACGTTCATTACTTCGTGGGATTCAAACTAAACTTTCAAAAGCTGTGTTCTCGTTGGATACTCAAAATTTTTACGAATGAGTACAGATTGAAACGTCATGCAAGTTCACTCAATTACTTGATTCGATGCACCGATGCCTTCTTAGGCCGTGTATTCACTGACAACGGGTGGATCAAAACGACAATCCATGGAGTTAAAACATACTTCTGCGCTGACAAAAACCAAAGCCAAATCCTCTTGTTTCGCTCGAAAATTGCGTGCGCAATTTTTTTGAGCCAAACAAGATGTTTTACTAATAAATTTGATGCCACGAGTGGAGACAATTAACTCTAATCCTCATTGTAAAACACTTAGAACACTACTTCGTCGAGTCTTTGGGTGGGAATTTAATCACCTCCCTTATAATCCAAGACTCTAAACTTAGCGGATTTCTATTTTTATAACCTAAACTTCTCCTTCCTGGATTACAATTCGACAATGAGGATGAGGTGAAAGAAGCTATTATAACACGGTCAACATTGCAGGCGGCATCCTTCTATGAAGAGGGAATACAGAAAATAGTGCCACGTTATGACAAATATTTGAGTAATGGTGGTAATTACAAAGAAATTGGTTTAATAATAATAATTTATTAACGTTTCTTGGCGAGTGTACCAACGGTGCTCGCCACAGTACGTTCGTCCTAGCTGTAGGGATCCGTAGCAGGTGATGTGACCTCGATTCCAGGCGTGGCACAATGAGACCAACTCCAGACAACAAACCAGGAGAGTCAATTCTTCCGGCGAGAATGTTTTGCATAAATGAAGCACTAATACGGTTTCTTCTTTCAACAAGCATTACAAACTCATGCCTCTGAATTAGCTGAATTAGCCTATCGTTCTTGTACGATAGATAATTCAAAAATTTGCACTGAATCCGCTCAAGAAGATTGATTTGGATGTTATAGAAGGGATACCACGCCACGGATGCATATTCGGGCTTGGAAACCACGTAGGCAAAGAAAAGGGTCTTTATTGCATCAAGGCCAGTAAAATGCTTGCAAGTGCGAAAAATACATCTTAATAATTTAGAAGCGGCAGTCGCGGCATCTGAGACATGGTTAGAGAAGCTAAAGTTTTCATCATATATCACACCTAAATCTTTAATAGAAGATTGACGAGCAATAATTAATACAATACAGAGAATCGATTCTACACACACATATTATAGAGCAGGCCAAGGTTCGATCCTTGAGCTGCTCCAGAAGTGGAGTAAAAAGTTCGAGATGTAAAACTCAAATAAACGTAATTAAGTCTGTTTAGAAGATATGATCGAATTAATCTTAGGAAATTCCTGGTGGCACCGAAAAAACTCAGCTTCCCCGATAACTTTTGATAATCAATCAGCTCAAAAGTAGGAGAAAAATCGGTATAAATAACACTACAGTAGAAATAATATGGGAAGTATCCATGTTTGAAAAAAGAACAATACCGATCGGTGATTCAATTTTATTTTTTGGATGGGTGCAAAACGTGTGCAAAAATCACGGAGAAGTGGAAAGTACTTTATAAAGACCATGCGCCTTCGATGACTACCATTAGATATGGTTTTAATAAATTTAAGTATGACCGAACATCCCTCTTTAATGAGGACTTTAATGCTTGCAGTCTCGTTTTGTAGAGAGCGATATACAGCTTTCAGATTAAATATTGTTTCAACAGATGGCGTTGGTAACTTTCTGTAAATTTAAAAAGGTCCGTTATTTTTCCGACATACTGCGTATGTACGCTACACGTACGTAGCTCAAGAGACGATTCGAGTCCATCGCGAAGTCCGTAAATTCCATTTCTCGATAATCCCAAGTCGGCACACCAGTTCCGAGCGATATTTATCGTCGAAAATACAACCTTGACATTACCATTAGGGATTACCGAACGGGGTAGGGTAGGTATAGGACAGTTAAAATCTTATTTTAAAATTGGAACGGAAGGCATTTCCCCAGCGGCACACGCGAAACTAAACTTTCATCCGCCGTAAAAATTATATTCGTAACATGAGTAGGCATATCTTGGGGACTTTATATTCTCGACAATTTTAAACGAGCATCACGCTACATAACCATGTTATGTTAATAAGAAATGGAAAGCGGAATCGAGCGCTAAATTGTTTTTCTCGTACATTAATTTAAATTGTTCGTGCTTACTCTACGTAGAAGGTCGTAGCGATAGTACTGGTAAAGATCTACACTATCACACATAAGTTTAAAATCATTTTCATAATGCAACAGGGTGGCACATGGAAATGAGAAATTTTAAATGCGGTAAAGGAAGTCCTGTGAGGTTGATGGAAACGTGGGAGCAGCATCTGACTGCCCACAGACAGGTAGATTCAGAACGTGCATTTGCTGTGAAGGCATTTTGCAAAAATGGTGGCAGTGTAACAGCTGCTCAACGGGCATTTCGACGTCATTATAATGTAGGCCGCCATGGTCGCGTTCCATCCCGCCACGCAGATTTAAAGTTTCACGCTTACATAATTCAAATTATGCAGAAGCTACAACCGTTAGGCTACGAAGCGCAATAACAATTCTGTAAGTTCATGATTGAAAAAAATAACGACGACAATAATTTCGTTGACAACCTTATCATGCTGAATGAGGCCCACTTCCATCTGTATAGTAGCGTCGAGCATATTAATATGCTTGAAACTTTTATTGCTGAACAATTTCAAAACTTTCTCGATCTCCATAATTTTTGGTGGTTAACAATATGGAACCACAGCATCCGTCCAGCAGCTTTTTGGTAACCATGTAATTTCACGATTTGGCAACGTTCATCAGTTGTCAGGATTATCAGATTTGTCGGAGTACCATTTTTCTTTGTGAGGCTACTTTAAAAGCAAAATGCACTCCATTCGACCAACGACAATCGCTGAGTGGAGAATAAATATTCGAGAAGAAATTACTGCTAATAGCCATAGAAGTGTTTCAACGTGCAACGCAAAATCAGCATGTTACGAACATTGTTTTTTGTTGATGGATCATTTAATGGCATAGAATAGAACTTGTAAATTCGTTGGTTGTACTTCAGTGAGGATCCATTCAAAATTTCCGGTTTTCCTGTGACACCATAGCACTAATTCTCAGTTAAGGTTTCAATTTGGATTTCATCATTCTCAATTAGCACTTACCTGGGTAATTAACAGTTCGGAATTAATCCTCTTTTAAGTTAAAAGTTAAAATTCTGTCGAGGTCGTGTGCGCTCAAGATTTGTCATGTTGAAGGACATAAAAATAAAATTATGCCTGAAAGAGGGTATATTAAAGAAAGGACAAATTGTATGGAGCGTTTAAATGAAAATTAACTTTTGTTCTTTTTCGTTTGTCGAATAATATTCGGTTAATATTAGAAGAACTTGAGTTACTTATAACACTTAATAATGCAAATAGGTAGGTTAGCATTTTACTAACAAAATCTCGTTATCTATCTTATCGTAAAGATGCAGAAACTCACTGTAACAACTGTTATTGACGTTGAGGTTTCATGTATCAGACAGCATGCTTGTCGCTCATTGTATAAGTATATCAAAAACATCAGCTCATTACATAGTAAAAAAAAAGAGTTTTAACTACCACTGCATCGCTGGTGCATTGGTTGATGAAAAGGCATTCGACAAAAGTGAAGTCAATCCCAATTCCAGCTTAAACCATCGCAGTCCACCCTTGATATCGATGTACTCTTTGAACAATTGCCAAAGGATTTTCGTTCCCAAGTTTTGTCCACAGAATCTGGTTTCAAGTTCAACTTGGATTCATCAATGAAATGCGTATGAATCCAGTCTTCTTCGTAACAGATGACGTGTTTTTCAACCCATTCTAATCGTCATGACCGAATTGTCATTTACTTGATGAACATTTTGGTATTCAATTTTTAATTGTGTGGCTGTAAGTTTTCGATTACGAAGAACTTGCATGTGGAGAAATTTATCATGCAGATACAGTATTTGCTTTCGGTTTTTTCGTTTTTTTTTTTTTGGTAACGCTGCGCCCAATTGTACTTTTTGTAGAAGTTACAGCCTTCTTACCGTCTTTTTCACTTGTATTGATTCTAAAATACCAACCCTATTTATTGAGAGCTGAAACAACAATTCAAATACACGTCATGCGATAACAAAAGACTATTTTGAAAACGACTTTATGAAAAATCTAACTTATTTAAAATGTCACGTAGATTTATAAAGTAATTATTGCAATACTTTTCCTTAACTTATACATTTAATTATGAGGTTCATTATATATTATATATGTGTATTATATATACACTACCGCTCAAAAGTGTTTAGACACTCTCACTGACAGCAAAAATATATAAAAACTCAGCAAAACTGTTAATAATATTTATTTTTTATGTACAGATACACGTACATGAATAAAAATATATTAAATAAATGTGAAAATTAGAACGTTTAATTTAAGTTTTGCTTTCATCTATGTAACCTCCTCTTGATTTAATAATTGCAGCACACAATCGAGGCATTCTCGCAATAAGTTTTGCCAGAGTTTCTTGTGTTATTGAGGTCCAACTCGATTGCAATTTGTTCCACATGTCAGTAGCTGATGTCGGAGCCGATTTCCGTACTTCCCGATCTAGTTCTTCCCATAGTAACTCGATTGGATTCAAGTCGGGGCTCTGGAGAGGCCATTTCATTATTTTCAGAGTTCCTTCCTCTTCTAAATGGCGTAAATAGTCTTTACATAATTTAGAGGAATGTTTTGGGTCATTATCTTGCTGGAAGATAAAATTTTGACCCAAAAGTCGAATTCCGGAAGGTATTGCGTGGTTCTCCAAAATTTCGCGGTAGCCTTCTTTTTTTAATACACCGTCAATTTTCACAATGTCCCCTACAGTAGTGCCAGCAAAATAGCCCCAAATGATGATAGAACCTCCACCATGCTTCACTGTAGCAGCAATACACTCCTCTCTGGCACGTTCACCCACAGATCTTTTTACGAATATGCGTCTCCGGGTTCCGAACAGCTCAAATTTGGACTCATCCGTTAATAGGACGTTGTTCCACTCTACTATGGTCCAGTGTTGGTGTTCACGAGCCCATTTAAATCGCTTTTGATTGTTTTGTTTCATCGCAATACGTCCATGGAGCTCGGCTTTCTGTAGGCGACGTTTGACTGTAGAAACACTGACTAGTTTTTGGCGACCAACATTTAATTCTGCGGTGATTTCCGGGGCTGTTTTGCGTCTATTTAACTCGCTGGTAACCACTATTCTGCGATCATCTGTAGATGTTGTCGCTTTTGGCCTTCCACTCCGTCTTTTATTAAGAAAACTGCCAGTTTCCCGATATTTTTTTACGTTATAGTCAACCGTAGCGTGATGTATTTTCATTTTTTTTGGCAATTTGTCGGCATTTTAAAAAATTGTCACACGATATTTCGCTCACGACGTGAATAGGGTAAATACCACACTGCAACTGACCATAGGTTACAGATTTCACTATAATCTTCTAGGAAGGTAATTTAAACATTATTACCTACAATCTAACAGATGACTAAATTGACCCAGTAAATTCAGAGGGATTGTTATTGTAATTGCGCCGCAATAAACAGTTTATGGTAATCCGATCAAGTGCAGGTAAATGATAGTAAACCTTATGCGATATAATGGCTGTTTATCTTACTGAACTACATTTTAAATACGTATTTCATTTTATTATAATGTTTTTTTGGTAAACATAATACTATATGAATAATCCATGAAAACAGGGGTGCCTAAACACTTTTGAGCGGTAGTGTATATATATATAAGTTAATATAGTTTTTCGCAAAATATAAGATAATACCTTACAACTTTCCTAATAGTGTTATTATTATTGTTAAATTGTATCTATTGATATATATAGATATGTATATATATCTATATACATATATATCTATATATATCTATATCAATAGGTACAATTTAACAATAATAATAACACTATTAGGAAAGTTGTAAGGTATTATCTTATATTTTGCGAAAAACTATATTAACTTGCATTTCATATAATAATAAGATTCAATGCAAATATTTCTTATGCGTTACAAAAACAAAAAACTAATTAACAATGTAATGGTGTTAAAGTAAATTCTATTTCGTCCTTTAGTTTCTCATTACACCAAATTACTAAGCATACCGCACTGCTACTTAGATGAATATATAATCTTAGGAACTGTAAACAAGGTGACAGGTGCAATGCTTCCCATTACAGTCAACAATTACAGTTCATACTAAATTAGGCGTGTTATGTCAATAAATATTATCTTAGAGAAAAATAACATATCAGTAGATCGTGACGTACAAACATTTACTTTTAGAAATATATGTTACATACATATATACATAGTGTAAGGTTTCGGAAACGAAATATATTTCGTTGCGCTAAAAAAACGTCATCTTTCACATTTAACCTTGATCTAATATTAGAATATCGCAGTAATTACTCCGTAATTTCCTGAACATAGTGTTTCATAATATTTCAATAAAATCTCTATAGTTCATCATATAAACTACTGAATGGAATATTTGCTTTTCTCTTAAGATCCTCAGCAACTTATGCGTTAAAATTAATACTAAGCAACAAAGCAAACCTGCAGAAACGAGAGCGCACTTATTAGCAGCGTGATATATTCTAGAAGCTATCAGGAAGTCAGGAGTCATACGCGTATGGTTAGGATGTGTCTGAATGCCGGATTAGATTGATGATGGCGAATCGACGGCGTTCTTTGTTATTTTCGACGAGTGTTAATAGATTTCTTAATCGATTTCCGACATTAGATTACACTGCCACTATTATTAAATATATTGTTTGTAATATCATCATTCTAGCGTACAGTATTTTTGTGTGTAAAAGGCATGTAACATGATGTACTACATTACAAATTTCTATATGACTTTATTTACATAGTGTGTGCAATATTCCGCAAAATATTGTAGACCGTCAAGAATTTCGAAAGTTTTGGAGGAAATACATTTTGGAATGGAGTTTGTCCACAATTGACCTCTTGTGGACAAACTCCACACAGTGTAATTTTGATCGGGTGAAAAACACGATTATGGATCAAATAAATGCAGAGATAGAAGATCAAAAAATATGGCTGACGGTAGATAAAACAACATGATTTTAAATGATATGTTGCAAATTTGTATAGAAACATCTACAAAATACTTGGTAACACTCCTATACATAGCAAAAACTACAATAGCAGATTTGTGCGAGTTGTTGGAATCAGAGAAGTTGGAACATATTTAGATACAAGACGTGATACATTAAGTGATGCTTGAGATATCAGAAATGCATAGTCTATTTCGTTGTGGAAGATGTATAAAAATTTAGCACTCCATCCAGTTTGAATAATATAGATCCAGATATAAAGTATGAATTATATAGAGATTCCGTATAACTTGCTCAAGCTCAATTGTGTGATGTGGTCTTTTGAGCTGCTAAATACAAATATTCGATGTGACTCATGAGACTCATATGGGTGTCTAATGTGAAACCAAGATAGCACACTGAGAAATCTACCAACATAATAGGAGCTTTTAGAAAATATCATGGTCTACTATTGGCTGAGATTAAGACTTAAATTGTTTGCCTCGCACCAGTCAGCCTACTAGAGCGAATTTCGTTGCAGGAGTAGAATGTCTTCCGTGTTATTTATCGCTCTATATACTTTAACCATCATTAGCGTACCCCAGTACTGGACAAGTAATAATTTCATACTAACCATTCATAAAAATATTGAACAGCAGACGTAATTTCGAGCCTTGTGCAGTATCCGAAGTGGATGAATATCCGAGTATGTAAATGTATATCCGAGTATTATAGAATACTGTTTTATCTATACAGATCTGTTAGATCTATAAAAACAAAGAAACGTTGCTTAACTTTCACATTCTTTCTAGCTGACAAAGGTGAAAAGGAACGGGTTCATTACTCACATCAAACCTTCCTACAAGCTCTAAGCATGTTGCACTGGAATTTACCTTCACAGCTTGTTTAAGATGTTTGTTGTTGATGATCTTCGATCTCCAAGAGAAAAGATGTCACACCAGTTGGTTTAAACTAGTCTCCACAACTTATCTTACTCGGTTGACGTTGCCTGGGGTTATAGTTGACCTTGGACGACTTGTTGATTTACGTTTTACAATTCAATAAGCTTTTCTGAAGTGCTTTATCCATAACAAAATTGTGTTGGTCTTCGATTCACGTTGAAGTGCTGGCGGAATTGACGCAAAGCTGCATCGCAGGAATCAACATTTTAAAAATATTTCAACAAATGCATGGTGCTCATACAAGGGTGGATCTCTATGCTGTATTCCTGATCCCCTTACAATAAAACTACAGCCGCATATTTTCTATTTTTGTCCGACCTCTGCAAACCACTTCTCTACACCTTGCATTACTTTATAATTACTGGAAAATTTTGTCCCCACGTAATATTTCTTTCAATTTGGGGATTAGCCTGTAATCACTAGGGGCCATATCCGGCAAATATGGCGGATACTGCACCAATCCAACGCCTGCTTGGTGTATAGCAGCCATGGCAATACGAGATGTGTGGCTGGGAGCATTATCTTGATGGAACAGCACACCGTGTCTTAACTTTCCCCGGCGTTTCTCTTTAATAGCGTCTCGCAATTTAGAAATCAATTGTGCATAGTAGGCCCCTGTAATGTTCTGTCAGTTTTGCAAACAGTCAGTCAGGATGATTCCTGCACATCCTCCACCAAGACAATGCCAGTTCACATACAACACGAGAAATTATCAAATTTTTAACGCAACAGAACGTTAAATTATAGACCAGCCTCTGTACAGTCCGGACCTAGGTTCCAACGGTTTCTCTAACTTTTCGAAAATCAAGAACGAACTGCATAGTCAAAGGTTCCAGTCGATGCCTTGAAACGGGCAATTTGGTCTGTACCAAGAAACGAGCGGAATAACTGCTTCCTGAACTAGTTCACAGAAGCATATAAAAGCGCATTGCATTCTTTACAGAGAATCCTTAGAAAAACAATAAAGTCTTTAAAAGATATCTACCGTTTTATTCCCGCTCTAGATGTAAAACTTAAAAGACAACCGTCGTATATTAGTGTTATATATCAAAGTATTGGTATGAGGTATGTGAAAGTTGCCCTACATTGTAATCTAAAAATCCAAAATTTACCTTTACCGCACTAAAAAAACAGATAGTTTTGAGCATTACCTAGGATGAACAATTCACATAGTTTCAAATTTTTCTGCATTTTTGGGTTTGGAACCTTCCCTAGTCAGTTAATTACTAAGTCTTTTTTTGGAGGTTTATAGAATTTACCACACTGATTATTTCTTAATAAAGGAAGACTAAAATTCTAAGCATTCTACATACTACACATATGGATGGAGATTCACGTTAAATGTAACATCCAATAGTTTTAAAGTCGCGTGTAACAGCAAAGATATTCGCCGAGTTATTTCCACATTCTTCCCAAAATACGCGTAAACTGTGCGAATAAAGGAGTAGAGGGACAAATAAATATACCAACAACCGACACATTACTTATGTAATGTTCATAAATTTGCAAGTTCTTATCGGAAATCCAAGAACGTTTGCTCATTTTTGTAATTCCATTCGAGTTGTTATCTACCAACAGCAAAATTTCGTTGTGGAATGCTAGTCTTTCAGGAGTAGTTACCCTATCAAAACTTTTATTCATTCAGAAATTAGGGATATTTAATTTTCATCGTGGAAATACAGTTTGTAGCACAATTTATTTATATTTCATAGAGTAGTACAAAAACCGTATTTGTTTTCAGATTTGTATTCTTACCCTTCCATACTTCGCGAAATACCTCGTTTCTATATATAACTAATAAAACCATTTCCAACGACAAATATTTATTTTTATTTATTATTCTGGATACATAAATCGCAACCCTTGCATAATACGCAGACTTCCTACTTTACCACGTGTTACATGCAATGAATTTTCTTTGAACTTCGCTTTATTATACGCCCACTAATAACCATTAGATATTCTACAACAAATTACAGTCTTCCAGAAAATTGCAAATTTTAAAAAAACATCACATTATGAAAACTGTAAAGCTATTTTAAAAATGTTTTTTAAAAAGTTTTCCTTTTATAAAGACAATCTTCCAACAACTATGTTTAAAATAAAAAGAATATATGTCTATTAAAACACCCGCAAATATCACATTAAAGAAAAAGCTCTTTTCGCTCATCGTAAAATTTTCTATGTCGGTTTAATCGATATACGATGATGTGCAATAAAGACAAACTAGAGGCCCGAGGTTCACTCATAATAGTTTTGTCCTATTTACCTATTTCCCGATGTCTGTCTGCCGCTTTTCCCATAGATATTTACAAATAATCTGTACTGACGTGACAGGTGCGATCTCGGATAAATGAACTGTTATCAAAGTGAAATCTCGCAAGCTTATCGTAATACGGTCGTGCCATGATAAAAAAAAGGTAGTTTAAAATACACCCATGCTTAAGGCTAGAGACCGGATTATATGCAAAGAAAACCTGGGGCATATACGCAAAAAAATTGCGATAATATGCAACATTCTTACATAAAATAAATAAGAACAGAAATTTAAACATTAACTTTATTGCACAAAATTTTTTTACAACATATTTCTAAACCAATTTATAATTAAATGTTTTTTAAAGTTGTATAAAAGAAAGTTTTCTCATCTATCAGAATACATGTTTCGAAATAGAAAAGCTTCTTTCAATATCCACAGATGTAATTGGTGCATTTTTTAACTTTGCAATACATTCTAAACTAAAATTAAAGTCGAAATCGTTTACTCTTTCACCTTCCAAAATTTTCTTAACTTTCTTCAATTTCAAATACCCCCCATTTTTATTTATCACTTTTTTAAATTTATCGTATATAGAATTACCTATTATTGTACCCTTAACCTTCTTACATAGCATATTAAATTCGTCTACTATTTCGACTGATTCCGAGGGCGACATCCCTTGCGTTTCTAGTTTACGAATGGAACTTGAAACAAAGCTATAATTTGCCTTAATGTACAAAAGGTTTTGTAGCAATTCTGTTGATGTTAGTATCTTTTTGCAGTTTTCTAGAGCAATGCAGTCAGTAGTGATTTCAAGAATTACATTTTTTATTCCTTCAAAATGATCAACGTAAAAAATTGCAACGTCTAACCATGTACCCCATCTCTTAATAATCGGTTCAGGAGGCAACTTAACACCTTATAAAATAGGATTCGTAAAGGTGCTTTTAAAAATACTTTTTTGACATTGCTAATTAAATCATTAATCAAAGGGAATTGATTCCTAACGTCTTCGGCTACACGATTGAACCCATGAGCTAAACAAGTGGTATGAGCAATGTTACTATAAAAAATTTTTAAATTTTGCGCGACTTTTATCATATATGGTGCAGCGTCGGACAGCATTAGTAAATTTTTTTACAAGGGATACTTCCAGGTAAAAAGAAGTTTGATAAACCTTCTTGAACGAATTGGGCAATTGTCACATTATTTATTATTTGAAGTTGTTTACAATAAATTAAATATGATTTACTTACAATATCTTCATGAAGAATTCCTAGTAACAAATGGGCAATAGGACGGCCACACTTATCCGTAACTACCATGATATAAATAAAATTATTTCCTACCAATTGTTGAAGTTCTGCCATCGTTTGCTGGTAACAAGATGTGACACAATTTTTTCGTAAGGCACTTTCGTCAGGTATATTATGTTTGCAATATTTTTGCAGAAATGATTTCAAATTAACATTGTTTAATCTTGGTATGTTAGACGCAATTAATGCGTTACACAGATCCGTACTACATTCTTTTTGTTCTGAGTTTCGTGAAGTTGACGCTACACGTTTATATATAGATTGCTGCACACATTCGGATCGGTTTAGTTTTTCACATTTTCCAATATTTGATGAAGTTTTAGCGTGTTGATCAATCAGGTATTTTCTCTCACAAGCCACCAACAACAACAATTGTCATTTTATATCAAAAGTTAAAGAATTTTAAAACAATTGTAAAGCTTTTAGTAAAATTAAACTTACCAGTTTACTGCAGGCTCGACAAAATATTTTGTCGCCATCCTTTACCAGTTCAGGATGCGCCCTAATCCATAAAGAAATTTTGTTCGCTATACTGATTGTATGTACACACAGTATTTAAAAACGTAACACAATTACATGCTCTTTCGCTGAAAGATATTCAATGAATGGTTTATTTGGGAATTAATAATAATAAAACGTATTTACCCCTCTGCTAGGCGAAATTAAACACGTGCAGTTCTTGAAAAAAGTATAAGAGAAACCAATGTAAAAGAGTTATCGTTCACTGAGAATTATCCGTTGTCGATCTACATTAGGAATTACTAGGAATTTTTACTAATAGAAGGTATAAGAAAAAGCCTAAATATGCAATATATGTAACTTTTGTAAAAATATGTATAGAAATGCCTAAATATGCAATATATGCAATCACTAATTAGCGCTAATTAACTTCAATTAATGTAGTACGTTTACTTATAGACTATAATTAAAGACATGCAAAAAATAAAATATATGGACTTTGCATATAATCCGGTCTCTACTTATGACTATGATTGTTTTCATGAATAATATACGCACTCTTTTCCAAAGCGAACTTATCAGGAAGCATTTCACATCAAACTTATCGTATAACTGTAAACCATACATGAACATGTGAAAACAGCGATAACATTATTTGAGAGTTTATTATCCTGGAACCTTATCAGCTAGACACGCATGAAATGTGTAGCCGTAACAGTGCTAAGGTCTTATCAATACACGATAAGGATCGGATATCGATAACAAACGATTACAATTTCTAAGGAGGCTGTTATAAAAACGCGGTTACTCCCACGGAGCAAACATTTAACGCCTTGAAGTTATTATCCTTGCAGGAGGCATTGCCACTGTTGCCTATAATTACTGCAACTTAAGAAAATCTCTTGTAATAATGTCCTAGTCAGTTTTAAATAATTGAAGGCTTTTTACGAACTTCTGTATTAATCATCTAAGTTCCTTATCAAGCTTTAGCTGTTTTACTGAAGAATCGGTGTTGTTCACGAGGGCGACCTGAAATGTTTCCGGAATCGGCAAGAGATGGGGCACGAAGATTGAAGTTTTTGGAATGGAAAACTTGTGCAGAAACCAAAGACAGATTAAATTCAGTTTGCAAGGACCAGGCACCTTCGATGACTACCATCAGATACTGGTTTAGTGAATTTAAACATAATAACTAGAGTTGTTCTTTGGGCTATTTCCATCGTTCGTTGATCATTAAAGCATGATTGCTCTGGCTAGGAACGGCCCTTCTCAGGGCAGTAGACAGACTGCCGAAACGTCAGACTATACAAATTCAACGAATGATAGAAATAGCCCAAATAACAACTCTAGTTATTATGAGAATCCATCATCAACAGTATCACGTCAAGAATTTAAACATAGCCGAACATCGATCTTTTATGAAGAGAAGTCAGGTTGTGCCATTGATATCGTATTAGTAGACTGCCAGGTCAAAATGAGAGAGATTGCTAATGAGAAACTTATTCGTAAGATGGATGCCACTGTTGACGATTGGCCAAAAACGGAATCATGTAATAACTTCAAAGCAATGTTTGGACATATTTAAGCGCAATAGGAGTGAATTTCTACGCTATTGAATGAATTCATCACCACAACCCGAAAACTAAACGTGAGTCGGAAAAATGGTTTTTCAAAGATCCATAAAAGTTATGACGACGATTTTTTGGACTTTGCAAGGCATAACTTTAATTGATTATAGAAGAGAAGGACAAGCATGGGAGCGTAGTATGCTTATTTATTGGAACGATTCAATGCTGAGCTAAAGAGAAAAAGGTCCCATGTAACGAAGAAAATATTCTCCACCATCATGATAACTGACCCACTCACCAACAATTGTGACAGCAAAATTAGTCCAGTCAAAATATGAATTGATGTTCAATCCCCCATACCCGCAGATATGGTCTTCTGTGACGTCATTCTTTATCAAGTTGAAGAAATGGTTTAGCAAAAAGCGGGTCAAGTCGGTGCCGAAATAGAGACCTATTTTTCTCAGTTCCTCAAATTTTATTATTCGGATGGCTTAAAAGAGTGTATAGAACTAAAGAGCTACAGAAATAAACTTATTAAATGCAAGACAAGTGCGTTGCCTTCTTCAACACAAGTATTCATCATACAACTTTGCCTCATGTAACGAACTCTTTATATTTTACTGTTTACTAAATCTTAGTGGCGACCACACTAACTGGGACAGTCTGTATATGACATTAGAGGTATTATCTTTTTAATGCCCAGTTTTTCCTGTATTCTGTTATCATTTACGCATTTGCGGTAACTCATTTTCTAGATTATTTCCTTATTGTATTTTCCTACCATTCCCCAACATAATAACTTCAAAAAAGCATACGTTACTTGATTTATCTTTTTCATTATTACGATTTGATATTAATGAACAAACCTGACGTGTTAGATTATAGATATAATTACAGTGTACAATAACGTGTAAGCCACCATTAATTTGGAAGATACATAAATCAATCGTTACAATCACTGTGCGCATCAAGAATATCAATCAAAATGTAATAAAGTAGCGCCGGCGTTGAAATTAATAATATCGCACACTTGTCGTCCTGTCAAAGGAACACAAAGCTTAACGAATGGTAGCTAAATTAATTTTTCGCAATCATTTTGCGCAAACGCGACGTCTATACTTGTCATACAGTGTTAAACAAGTTCTTCCAAGAGGTGCAATGTTCTATTTCAGCTATGGATAAGGTAGGAATTGATCTGTTTCATTCTAATTGCACCCTGTACCGATAAATCGTTTAACGCTGAAGAGATATCTCGAACAAGTTCTCAAACTTTTTTGCGAATAATAAATAACGTCGCAAATTCAATCCGAAATTGATTTTGAATAACATTAGCAATTTAACGTAGCTTGCAAAGTACTGTATTCGGGGCAATATCTCGTAAAATATAAATTATTTTCGGCTAATTTATGAACAGTATACGTTATGCTGTTGGTCTTTAAAAGACAGGTAAGGCAATTCGATAAATTAAATTGAAATATATTTGGAATAGATACTTATTTTGCAAGTGTATCTATTCTTATTTATGTTATATATTTGTTATTAAATTGAGCACACTTTTTGCTGATTATTACCATATCCAAATTAATTTAAAATTCCTAAATTTACGTCGTATTTTTTCAGCAATTGCTGTTATTTGTTAATTTTATTTACCTTTTCAATTAAACATATATTTCCGTCTATATATATACACTAGGGTGACAGCATAAAATCGACACCAGGTAAAGCGGTATAAATATATAAACAGCTAAATTCTAAGAACGAATTAAGAATTTTCTCTTGTCATTAGGGTAGGGGTAGATGTATCGGAAGGAATTCGTCATAGTTTAGTATCGTTACAACTATGCCTCGCTTACAAGGTTCGAGTGATATTAGCGACTTCACCCGGGGTCGCATCGTTGGTCAGAGTGAACGCGGCGCTTCGCAACGTGAAATAAGTAAATTTTTAAATATTCCATTGTCCACAGTTAACCGTGTAATTACACAATTTAAACGCAAGGAAAAAACAACAGTGGAGCCGAGACCAGGTCGTGCCGGACCTTCTGAAAGAAGTAAAAGGGTGCTTGTGCGCGAAGTGTTAAGAGAACCGCGAAAAAGTACCGCTGAGGTTGCGGCAACTTCACAGAAAAGTCAGCGCACCGTTCTGCGATACTTCCACAGTGTGGGGATGTATAAAAGGGTGGCAAAGAAAAAACCTCTCCTTACGGCGTTTCAAAAACGGCGCCGAATGGCTTGGGCAATCGAAATCCGAACGAAGCCCGAAGAGTTTTGGAGGTCTGTCATCTTTTCAGACGAAAGCAGATACTGCCAATTCAGTGATGGTGGTCGTACGTGGGTATGGAGACGTTCGTCACAGCAACCGGACGACAAATTTTTGCATCAGACGGTGAAATACGGCGGTGTGAACATCATGGTGTGGGGCGCGATATGGTATGGTGGAAGATCGCAATTAGTAATCTGCTACGGACTTATAAATGCGGCAAAATATATCCAAATATTAACAGAAGGACTACTACCGATATTCGACAACGCCATTTTATCTAAAGAAGACACCACTTTTAGGGAGGATGGAGCACCCTACCACAAAGCAAGAACAACAACCGCATGGAAAGAGGAACAGGGTATTCGGATTTTACCATGGCCTGGCCAATCACCAGACATGAATCCGATAGAGAATGTTTGGCACATAATCCAGACAAATATGGCAAAACGCCCCGAAAACCCAGCAATAAGGAAGAACTCGTGGCAGCTGTTACAGAAGAGTGGTTAAATATTCCAGAAGACACAATTAATCATTTAATAGATTCAATGCCACGACGACTCGTAGCACTTCACGCAAGTAAAGGTGGATCGACAAAATATTAGTCTAATTTAAAAATTTTAAAATATTTTGTATATATAACGAGAATAGAATCTTTTTTTTAATTAGTAGGTGTCTATTTTAATCTGTCACCCTAGTATATATATATATAGTTTCATATCAAATTTCCTTTTACAATATCTGCTTAAAGACTTACAGACCTCATTTTATTTCTGTTAAGTTAGTAGTTATTTTGATATTGTCATTGGAACACTTCATACTGTCAATATATCTTATTCCGAAAAAAATCAGAATGCACACGTTTGTGGCTAGAGCACGTAATAATGAAATGAGAGCAATATATTTCAAAACACAACAACATTACTTTGTATGTGTAGTCACAACAATCGCTGGAAATATGTTATGATTGACATGTTCTTAAACGCACATCTATATAGGACATCTTTTAAGTTTTTGAACAATTATTATAACGCGTATTCAGAAAAATCCGAAGTCAAGGTAATCCATGAGAATGTGAAGTCATATACGATGCAGAGTACTAGCGGATGATTCTAAACAATCCTGAATTGGAGTCCTTGCACTGTCTATGAATCTTTTTACTATATACGATACGATATCAGATTCTGGGAATTATTTACAAACAACATTTAACATTAAACATCATCAACATATGTGAGTTTTGTTTAAAATCTACGTATCACCAGATACCGAGAGAGTAAAATTATATTGACAAAAGTATGCCGTGGAATTTGGAAATGTATCTCGTAGCTTATTTGATTTCTTTTATATAATTCTAACAGGTGTCACGCTGTCATTAATATTTGTCCTATATTTTCTCTATGACATTTTAAGTAATTTTTCAATTATGATTTTCACCACAGCTCACAAAACTTACATGATTGAAGCCTCTTTTAGAATGGGTGTGGTAATTAATGGAAGTGAGCGTTTATGTTTGGACAATTTCCTAGATTTCGCAGCAGTGGAACAAGATTTTTATATGTGCTTTGCACATATTATTGGTGTATTTTGCGAAACTGAAATACAAGGTGCTCATAAGAAGGGTGCTGGTAGGCCAACTACTCGTACACAGAGTTCATTATTAATGTCTGTAATTGTATGGAATAGGACCCCACAAGAGCTTTCAGACACCTAGCCTAAGAAATTGAAGGTTGTTATGGAACACGCCGAACCGTTGTGAAGAAGAACTTGAGGATAACTTGATAAACCATTTTATCAACAGACCACCCCAGATGTCTTACGTACAGTTAATGAATAATAATAACTTAATGAATAATGACCTGCTAAACTTAAATATTTTTTTGATGTGGCGTGGTTTTATTTTTCGAGATACATCAATTCTCAAAACAAGTGAATTTGGAGCACTGATAAGCCGTAATTTTTTGTGGAATCTCCATTATATGCTCAGAAAATTGGTGTTTGAAATGCAGTGAGTGGTGCAGAGAGGTACAGAAATAACATTTTGACTGAATTTGTTCAACAATATCACGGCGATGAACTTCCAAAATGAAACTATACCGTTTCGACGTAACTTTCTTGATGATCGGCTAATAAGTTTACACACGCAAGTTGAGTTTCCTCCGAGGTCGCTAACTGTGACTATTATGGACTATTTTGTATTCTCTTACTTGAAAAATAGGATTTACAAAACTCCTGTACTTAATTTGCAAGAACTGCAACAAAAGATAATTCAAGAATGTGAAAACATAATACCACAAATGCTACAAAATGCTTTTTATCATGCTGATAAGGCGCGTAAACTTGTGCATTGAACAAGGCGGTGGTCATTTTGAACAGTTACAATAATTTTTTTAAATTTTTGTTTTATTAAAATGTTATTCAAATATGTAAATCATTTTTACTTCATCACTGCTTAAAATACACTTTTCCCGGTTATATAGAAATATATCAAGAAAATGAAATAAGCTACGACACACATTTTCAAATATCATGGCATACTTTTATCAAAATAATTTTTTCCCTCTCGGTATATTCCCATGTATTTATTAACAAAGCTATTATTTGTACGAATGAATACTTTTTATTATATTGATTGTGCATATTGATTGTGTGTTTATTAATATTACGAATTGCCTTTCATTATATCAATAAATGCATTCATTGGAGCAAATGATGTACAACATTCAGCACGTCTTTTAGGGATCGTATTTTTATTAGTCAGAAAAAAGTTCTGCGTTTAATGTTGCACATCCATTGCAATCAATCTTGTAGAAGGCATTTTAGAGCTAACCGGTTTTTGACCATGTTTGCAATTTATACTTTGGAATGTTTACTGTTTTTATTCAAACAGAAAAAATTGTTTGAACATAATATTTTGCTTCACACCCACCATACTGGACACAAAATAAATTACTGCTACCCCAAACACAGGCTACAGTTGACTGCGAGGAGTTTTAGTTATGTAAGTTTATGCTAATATAAACTTTCAGTAATGTGAACAATGCTTGGCTAATATCGTTAACATAATCGAACGTCTACTGTAACTAGAAGAGTAGTAGAAATCATTGACAAGATCTAATTTTTCATTACGAAACCGCAATTTTATTAACATTGGAAACAAGAATATTATTCACATTTTAAATAATTTGTGTCCCCTCAATAGTTGTTATATTGTTAAACAGACATTATTTATAACAGAATTCATTACCACTTATCTATATCCAACTTCCTTTCTTTTCCAGCATGGAAAACTCGGAAGCAGTCATTGAAGATCTTGGTAACGACAACGAAATCAACGTAGGCGATGTTATCGACGCGAAACAATCGAAAAACAACGCAATTCGTATGAATCCAAGTTCCGAGATGGATGACGATAGGAACGGTAAAGGTTCGTCGGATCCTGCCGCGGACAAGTTCGACAATCCTAAGGAGAGGCAATGTTGGGAAATGTATAGGAGAATGAATGAGAAAGGGGTCGCGATATCGTTCGATACGATCTTAAGAGGAATGCTAACGCCCACTGAGTACAGATTAAGGAGGAAACTATCGCTTCTGCCTAATGGTAATGACGGCGAGGTATTGGAAAATTAAGTGCGTGCTCTGTAGTAGTTGATAAGGTATAAACAAGGTGATTAATTGATATGTATAATTGGAAATACACCCCCGAAGTGCAATGCTCAATTTTTATTTCTTCCCTTAGAGTTGGCTGTATTTGCAAAAAAAAAATGTTTTGTTAGTAAATTTCTTTACAAGATTGTCAAAATTAGACGAACATAAATCAATATGAATGTATATAGGTTAAACTTATAAACGGAGCACTTTATTAAGAAATATATAATTAGAAGAACTTGATTATTTATACCAAATGACTGTAAATAATAAAGCGATTGCATTGGCAACAAATTTGATATCTTGAATTGGTAATCCTGACTGTCAAATCGAAATTTGTCTTATCAATTCTAAAGGCAAACAAAACTAGTGAATTTTAATTTTAAAAGTAATCCCCAGCATTTTGGCATATTATTTTTCAAATGAAAACTTATTTATACATAGCATAAATGAAAAAGCTGGCCAATATTTCAGGGATACCAATCCAATTAATCAGTTAGCTTTAATTCATCTATAGTTACTTATTTAAAAGCATTGTATAATTGTACTTTTTATTGACAGAAATGTGAGCACAGTCAATTCCAAGTAAAACATTTGGTTAGTTATATAAGTATGAATACTTTCTTTAGGTCGGACATATTAAAGTATTGCATATTTTGATGAAACAGAGTTGGAAAATCATCCTGTATAAAAACAATGATCTGTTAAATTGTTATATAGAAGAAATATTTATCACATGTTCAAACGTTCGGAACGTGCATAATAAAATTAGTTTAAGCAAAATATTTTGGAATAGTGCATACAGGGTATATTAGGTAGGAATAAGTAATGAATTTAAACATGCTTAAAGCATTAATTATGCACATACAGGGTGTCTCATAAGTCATGGTTAAGATGAAAGCGTATTATAGAGGTGGTCACATCAATCAATCCCAGCTCTATCATTTACAGCACAGAGCAACGTAAACAAGCCTATAATGTGAACATACTATTTCGATATCTTTTACGAGAATAGTATTTTGTTTGTGTTTGGAGACAGATGGCGGTTTGTGTCAAAATCTGCATTACGGTGAGTGTTATTCTTTAGTCAACATTTATGTATTTGTGGAATCGTGATCCGATTTCTTCCTTTGAATGGAAAGACGGGTGCCAAAAATATCCGTATCAAAACCATCTGGTTTAAAGAATTCTTGCCGAGAATCTATCTTTGATAAGAAGCGACCAGGTCATCTCATTGGACTAATTACGAACGATACGATCAATAAAGTTTCTAATTTCGTATTATCAGACCGCCAGTGAAGTTAAGAGGCATTGCTAATTTGGTAGACATCTCAATTTAACTTGTGTAAAACATCCATAACTTCAAAGCAATGTTTGGATATGTTTAAGTTCAATATGAGTGAATTTGTGCTGCATTCACATTCATCATCACGACTGGAGGTAAGACATGGATATATCACCACACTTCAGAAACCAAAGATCAGTTGACAAATAGGTTTTTCCCGACGAACATGTATCAAAGAAGGAGGAGACGATTTTATCCGTCGAAAAAGTTAACGCGACAATTTGTTTGGGGTTCGCAGGACATAATCTTAATCAATTATTTGGAAAAGGACAATTACAAGGTAGTACTATGGTAATTTATTGGACCAATGCGATGCAGAGCTGAAGAGAAACAGGCTCCATCTAGCGAAGAAAAAAATCTCAACGATCATGATAACACCAAGAAACTCATCGGCAACTATGACAGCAAAACTTGATACCCCATCCAAATTCACCAGATTTGCCTCCCTGGGACCTCCCTACTTTTTCCAAATTTGTAAAAGTGGCTTAACGGAAAGCGATTCAGGTCAAATGAAAAAGTCATTGCTGACACAGGTTTTGCAACAGAATTCGACAAATTTTATTATTTGGATGGCTTAAAAAGTTGGAACATCGCTGGACAAAGTGTATAGAGCTATAACGAAATTAAGTAGTAATAAATGTACTAAATACTAAACGATTGCGTTATCTTCCTTAACATAAATATTTATCATACCATCCTCGTATATTTATCTGATTTTAATTACAACAAATTTTTGCATTTCATCCTTAAAGAAAAAAATAAGAAGAGAATTTAATAATTTCTATTATCGTCGGACAAAATTCGGCTTAATTTATTGTTATTTCTTCATGCTTTGTAGTTTCAGTTCTTTCGAGATGAAGAATGTTGTGATTAATTTTTCTTTTGTAAATTATATTATTTTAAACAATAGGGGATAAAAAATGGGAATATAAAAGTCAGCAATGTCAGCACGTGTTATTTTGTAAATGCTCGTTGCTATAACACCCTTCGTTTTATCAATGACTTATTGGACACTCGTATAATAAACGTGTTCTAACGAGATTTAAGATTGCATACACAGTTGTAGATTTTAATAACGTTGCTTATTTAATCAATTCGTTAAATCAACACCTATTACTTCAAAGACTATTTATAAAATCAAGAACCAAGTCTGGAATACATTCATTTACATATAAACAACAAAAGTTATAAATTTCGAAAACACCACCCAAAAAGAAGAATTTCTGAAAAAAAATACAATTAATTCATGTGCTACTTCGTTCATCAGATCCAGTAGTTTTGACACCGAAAATGTTACTCTTAATTAAAGTAAATAATCAAGGAGGTCGATATCCATTCACGGAAGGGTTTTGTCCAATTTTTTTCTTATCAGTATGTAGGCAATAGGCAAATTGATGTATTATTTGTAAAATATTTTATTATATTTTAATTTTATTGCTGTTAATAGTTAGGACGTAAGCTAGTATTGTCCAGAAAATAGGTTTCTCTACAATCAGTAGTAAGCAATTCCATTACAAAACTTTATTGTAGCAGATGCAACAAGTATTGCACTCGTCCGCATAACCGCAACACATTTGTCGTTGAAATCTGCCACCTGGAACCTTTTCTAGAGGTGCAAGAAAAGATGGAAATCGAGATTTGGGCTATAGGAGGGATGGTAAAACATCTCGCAGCGGAAGAACTATTTTAGACCGAACCGTGTGTAACCAAGCATTATCATGCAAGAATGCCAACACCTACGCTGATCATACCACAACGGTTGTTCTGAATGGGTTTCGCAAATTCTACAGTATTGCACAGTAACGTTCAGGATTCACTATTTCGCTTCTTGCCAAGAACTCGATGAGCAGAAGCTACGTACAATATGTTCCGCGTCGATAGCATCTGCTTGAATTTAATTTTGATCGTAAATCCACTGTGACGCCAATGGATTGGCTGGAGTAAAGTTGCACATCATGCTTCAACGCCTGTGAAAATCCTCTAGAATCTCGTAGCCGTCAATGTTGATCCCATGCGCTTTATTTTGTGTTCGAGTGTCAGTTGCTTCGCCA
Source organism: Trypoxylus dichotomus (assembly GCA_023509865.1). Taxonomy (NCBI): domain Eukaryota; kingdom Metazoa; phylum Arthropoda; class Insecta; order Coleoptera; family Scarabaeidae; genus Trypoxylus; species Trypoxylus dichotomus. The sequence goes on along the minus strand of CM042074.1, from coordinate 10,223,329 downwards.
CCCATTTCGGGTTATCTTAAATAACAGGTGCTTCGGGACAATTTGGCGCAGTAAAAAACCTTGCAAATCTGCTAACTGCTAAATTCCTGTCCCCTCATGAACATGTTGCCAATTCTCTCAAAATTGCCTGCACCAGTGATGCACCACCTGCTTGCTCATGATGATCAGGGTTGGCCAAACCTTCGGGGCGGCTGGTCCGCACGCACGACCGATACGAAAATTGAATACACAGCAGGGGAATGAAGACCGATTGATTCAACGAACTAGGGTTTGGCCAATGATGACCAACCAATACACTTGCATCAGTCAATATTATCTGCACCATACGAATGCTACGTCATTATTCGGTCAAGCATGTGCACTAGTCTCTCGCAACGTATGATCTGCTATTTGCTAGTCGTGAGAGAAACTTACTTTCTGGACGATCCTCGTATATAATCCATTTCCACAAATCGACTTTTTAAAGAAATCTACTTTTCGTGAACTTCCATATATATTTATTTACTCATTTAATTAATTACATGATGTCAAAAAACCTAATTCTTGTGGAAATGACATTAGTAAATACTTTGGCCCAGTTAGATTTCTAGTCTGACTCCCTATCCATCCCCAGTTCTCCAGATTAGCAACGAATATCGTTCTAATTAAAATAGATCCGCCTTCTGACTCGGCACATCTTAAACATTATGTATGTCCAAGAAATAATAATTCACAATATATTCTTATTTTTATTACATATGTTTCTTATTTTGTGTTTGTCTCTATTTTTAGAGCCAATCGGCAAAACCTTCACAGTAATTTGCGTTACTTTCATTAAAGGATTAGGAAATTTCAAATCTCTTTAGAGGACATTTATTGGTAGCTGTTTTACGTTTGTTACAGGCTGTATTATTATCAACTTCACGGCAAGTACGACTCACAAATACAACAATCTATTTTGATGTTAGTAAAGATTCTAACTTCCTGTAGCTCTAAAAAGTACATTAAATTGCATTAATGTAATAGAACAAAATACATAGATAGGCTGAACAAAACAGAATAAAGTTGTAAAGTATAACATCTCGTTAGTTGTTTTATTTAATATTCTAGAATAAATACATACGTATAAGCTGAAATGGAATGAATGTCAGATAAAATTTCATTAATGTAATTTTACAAATAATTGAAAATTTGTTTGTTTTCAAATTTCCGTAAAAATTAGCAAACATTCATTGCTTCTTAACAATATGACCAAATAAATTAAATTAATTTTGCCGTTACCGGTAGTATTTATTGTTACACTTACATATATTAATATTATGCAATGCATAAGATAATTTTATATTAGATCATTTGTGGATAAGACAATTTTAATCCTACATGATATATATATATACAGTAAAATCTCCCTTGAACGAACACCAACTGAAGATGTCAGTTCAGGAGGGGTATCCGTATAAAAGAAATATGTAGTAGATACAACAAAAATCGTGTTTTAACGAAAAATGAATATATTAAAGAAATTGGGATATTTAAATCGTATATGTATATAAATGTTTTTAAGATAAATGAGAAACTATACTTAAGAAAAAAAAGTTTATTTCCTTTAGATATATACATAGAAAGTATAGTATATGTACATAGATGTCGTATGTAATACAAAACAATGAAATGACTTTAAGGACGCAAAAATTCATATATTGTTGTTTGTCTTCTCATTTTCTTTAAAATAAGTTTTAAAATTCTTTATAATCCCCTGGTCAAGTGGTTGACAATCTGATGTACAATTAGGAGGTAAAAGTAATACTTTTATATTATTTAAGCGGACGTCTTTCGGATGAGATCCCGCGTTGTCTAAAAATAACAAAATGTTTCTTTTTTCTTTAGCCATTTTCCAATCTAGGTCTTGCAATCACTCTATCATAATTTGTCCTGTCATCAAAGCTTTCTTATTGTATTTCCAAGTTACAGGCAGGTTATTTATATTAATGTTTTTAAAAGCTCTGGGTTTAGCTGCCCTACCAATGACTAGGAGTTTTTCTTTTTCACCCGCCATATTTGCAAAATACAAAATTGTAAACTTCTCTTTGGGATACTTACGCCCAACACACTTTTCCTTCTTTAATGTGGGCGTTTTGTTGGGTAGAGCCCTAAAATACAGGCCTGTCTCATCGGCATTATAGATGTCTGTCGGTGAATATCCCTTAATCATAGGACATTTTTTAAAAACGATGAAACATCTTCAGCATTAACCGAAGCTCCTTCTCCCGAAATCGCTTTAAAACTTATATTGTGGCGGATTCGAAATTTATTGAGCCAACCAAAAGAAGCATTAAATGCAGAATGTCCCAAAGAAGCGGCTATTTCTCTTGCTTTATATCGTATTAGCGGACCTAAAAAAAAATGTTTTTTGCGTTTTTGTCACGACAAACCTATTGGTAATCAAATTTTTGTTATCTATTCTAGAATTTAATATGAAAAGAAAATCAACGCATTAATACAAGAAAGCCTTATCTAAAAAAAATCATATGCATACCTGTTAAAGGAATCCCCTTATGCCGAGCTGCTGTAAACCAGTCATAACACAATTTGTCAATTTTAGTACCATCACCCGTCAAAAAGCTTCTTTCTTCATTCAAATTACTGTTCGACATCCATTTGTTTAGAAGGATTTCTTTATGTTTAATTATATCTGCAGCTTGTGTTTTTCCAATATTAAAACGCTTGGATAAGTTACTTACACTTAATTTCTCTTTATTGTAAACTTCAACAATCTCAATTTTTTTGTTTAAGCGTGAGAATTTTTCTATTTGGAGCCATTTCTACAATGAATGTGTCGCCCACTGTGTCTTTTCCGCATAGACATCAGACTAATATTGAAAGCAGATTCAATCGAAAGCGTACACCCAAAGAATAAGAACGGCAAATCCCCGACCAACTTTGGGAAGTCCCTAATTCACGCCAGGCAGAAATGCACGACATAGGCTGCGTTTGTACCGAAAGATTAAAGTCGGTAAATTTCCGGTTTACTCCGGGAAGTCCCAGAGAAATTGGCGCGCGGCGCGATTGAGAAATGGAATAGCAATACTCTCGATATAAAAAAAGATAAGGCGTTTCTTTTTATTTAACTTTTTATCCGGTTAAGAGAACCTTTTCTCGTGTTCGCATCGGTTCAAGAGAATGTCCGCCCAAGAAAGAGTTAATACAATGGAAATTATATGAGAGCCGGTCGGGACCATGAGAAACTGTCCGTTTAAGGAAGGTGTCCACGAAGGGAAACTTCACTGTATATATATAGTATTTATCACAATTATAGCAACAATGCTAAAACCAAAATTAACATGAACCCCCTATACTGGGACACTATAATTAAAAACGCGTTGCCTGAGTTAAGCAATGTATTTGTACTGCGACAAAAAACTTTATTTGAACATGAAACACGGATAATCGACTATTTCTTTCGAAAAATTATTTATTTAATTGGACAAAATTATAGCAACGTACACAAAACACAAACTATCTACTTCAGCTAATAATGTAACAAAGAAACCTAATATTTAATAAGTTTATCATATATATATATATCCATATACAATCTAATATAGACAACCTAACATATATGTATATGACAGTAAATAAACAAATTGGGTATATCACATAATAATACTAATAATATTGTCAAAATGTCTAGCTACTGAATCTTCAGATATTTTTGGAAATCATGCCGAGAATGTTCTATTAATATACAAAAATTATCTGTAATATCCTGAAAATATTTTCTGAGTAGGAAAGACCATCCCATTTAGTTATTCTTAAAATATTTATATCTCCAGATTTTTGCAAGAATAAATTAACATTCAGAAAAAATATCCTACAGATAAGTGTAGAATATCCAAATTCAACTGAGAAATAGAAGGCATCAAGATTGAACTGGTTGTAGGTGTTACCATCATTGAAGGGGACGTGTTTAAAGAAATAGACTTTATAGAAGTCATACCCTATTTTCCCAGTAAAAAAATCAGAAATGTGTCTCATGTATCACTACAGATTTTTTAAGTATGTTCGCATATGTTTGTAAATTTTCAAATATAACAATAGCAAATTATACTATTGTTCGTTTCTGTTAATACCGCTCTTAAATTTCTCTCAAACGGGCCTTTTATAACCTAAAGTGCCATGGACTCCGACTTGACTTATATAATGGTAAAAAAGAGTTAGTAACAGTACACAAGTAAACAAGGAATTTTTATTTAAAATGACAAAATTAAGCAATAAAAGTAAGTATAAATAATAGTTCCTCCAACTGTATATAAAAAATTCGACTATCCTGTATTTTAAAAACTAAAAGTATATTCATTCAATTCAAATGTTTTACTACTTTTAAATCGAAAACATTTACACTGGGCAACAAATATTCTTTTCTGCTGACTAAGATCTGACAATTCTTTTTAGCTAATGTGGGTACACTAATGTCAAATATTAAAACCCATTTTTCCCTATCACGTCACGATTTTTTCTCTAGGGCATTTTTTGTTTGTCGAAATTGGGTGTTATGAAGCAATATGTTAAGCCTTCATATTTGCAAGAGGACTGTTTCAAGTGCATATATCAAAAGTTTACTCGACTCAGCTACAAAAAAAATAAAGTATGGTATTTGATGGATCTCAAATTAGAACTTTAATGATCTGAATCTCATTCACTATGGTCGCGAACAATTTCCTTGGAAACAAAAAAGCTTCCAATTACAAAGATCTAGTGAAATGCTTCAAAAGTTTCACCGCCCAGGTTGCAATATGAGCATAAAGCTTAATTTCCTTTTGTAGTCATCTTGATAGGTTTCCCGAAAATTTAGGTGCTGTAAGCGATGAACAGAGAGAGAGATTTCATCAAGATTTAAAAGTCATGGAGACTTGGTACCAAGAATATGATGGCCGACTACTATCGGGATATTCAAAGGAAATGTTAAACCAACATACGCAGCAGAAAGTGCAGCAAACGGAAATTTATTGTCCGATTGTAGTTTGTGGTTTTACAAGTACTCTTGTAATTTTTTAATGATTATCAAAATAAATACTCGTGACTAATATTGTATTTAAATAAATAAATGGATTATTAAAATGTTATACTTATATCTTATCAATTCTTAAGTAACAACTTAGGTGCATTAGTGATTCTTCAAAGTGCATCATAGTACGGACACAGAATTAAATTTTGACGTGATACGCAAAAACTAATATAATTTTCGGATTCAGCACATCCAACTTAGTCTCATATTCAGGTCAGCAAAAATTGTGTTGGCCAACGTTATTACTGATAGATCTAATCAACATATTTTGCTATAACCTTACTACACGTGATTTCTATTCGTAACGCATGAACTTAAGATCGTAAAATATATTTATTAAAAAATTCAACACGTCATATTACTATGTCGTAAGATGTATTAGATTTCGGTACGTTTATACTTAATACTATACTTGTGTACCTTTCTAAAAACGGCATTATTCTGATTTTGACGATTTTTAAAAGCGCAACCTATTCCTAAATAAAAGCCCGTCAGATCTAATTTGCACTAGATTATTTTTCCGATAAGCATTACATTGTAGTATAAGTCATATTGTTGATGCGTTTTAAAAACCCATTGGGGACTTCCCAGGACTTCCGCTGCTAGTAAATGCCAACTATATCACCTAGTTCCCGGTAAGGATATGCAATTAGCCAATGACATTTAATTTATTGTATAGTGTACATATAAATACATATATTTATTTATATATATAACATTTTTACTGTATTCACTGCTTTCTAAAATATGTCGAAAAGAATTAACATGCCGTTATAATTCAATCAACAGAAAGTGAATAGAAATTTTTATTTTGTTTCTATGTAACCTTTAATCATCGTTATCGCATTATAATTCTTGTCTATAGGCAGAAATTTAATAAAAGCATACGTACCACGTGCATATATAAGATTATAAATAGCAAACTGCACCGCGTACACAACATACATTTAACATAATTTCATTGTTATATCTCATTATACATTAAAAAAACGTAAGACAAAATCATATGAACGCAAAAAGTATTACCTTAAGATAAATTCTCTCACTCGACGTATCTCAATCAAATCACAGAAAAAAAACAAATAATTGTATAACAACAGAGCAGACTTTCCAAACGAACCTCAAAGCAGACTAATAAAATATTACGCGAAGCCGGTTTTAAATGCTACGGGAGTAACAACGAAGTCTATCTATATGCCGGTAGCCGAATCAGCGAGTTTATTCATTGTACAATTACACAACTCCACGTCAACAATCGTGAATCGTGACGTGTATTTATAATACCCTTACTGAAATGGCAATTTAAAGAGGTGTTTACTTTTTCTGTAATTAACTGTTCGTTACTTCTTGTACTCATACGATATACAACGCATTTCTTTAATGGTATCAGAGCGCTAGAAGGCTAAAATTAATAATGCAAACGATGTTTAAAGCACTAACAAACAATAATGAGAATTCTTAATTATAAAATTGAGGAATATCGAAGCATTTGACGATGTTGGAGTATCGGTAAAGCTGTTAAGTAACAGGTGATACGTAAAAATGTATATACACTCATCGAAATTTCTATAGTTCCGTATTAACTTTTGAATAGATAATATACAGTAGAGCACACTTATAAGGAACTGGAATATAACGTACTTTCGGATACAGCGTACACTTTCCTTGGTCCCAGCAAAGCCTTATTTGAAATAACGTATTTTTGTTCTGATATTATGTTCAAAAAACAATATGTTTTTTTATAACGACTTTTTAATAACATACTTATTATATAAATTTGGTATAACGCAGCATGTAGTACGTGTTAAATAGCGAGGAATTACCTTTCTCGACAGAACAGCGGAAGTGCCAACACACCACAATTGCTGTTAGATGGGGCGTATAATATAATGTACTAAAGTGACTTTCTTATTTTTCTTCACACGAGTTGCAGTTATCGTTCGTTAAAGTTGAGATATTTGTTTCGATAGATTAAGTGCAACTTTACATATTAAAAATGAGTACTTCTGCTCAGCAGTATTATCGGTTGAAGAGAAAAGAAGTATAATTAAACAAACTCAGAGCGTTAAAAAGCAATCTGATATTTGTCGAGCTAAGTGTCTTAAAAAAACAACAATTTCTACCATAACGAAAAATAAAGATAAAATTCTCGCATTAGAATGCACAAACAAAAATGTCAAGCGATTATGTAAACCGGTTCCAGAAAGGGTTGATGAAGCTTTACTACGATGGTTTGAGTATCAACGAGTCAATAATATACCAATTAGCGGTCCTATTCTTCAAATTAAAGTAGAAGAGTTGGCCAAATTATTCAACGACAGTGAATTTAAGTGCACAGCACCTTGATTACGCCGTTTTAAAAAACCGTCATAACATAAATACTAGTTACATTCATGCCGAAAGTGTAAATCTAAATTTGGAGGAATGTAAAATCAACCCTAAGTGATTTTATGAAAGACTATCACGTAAATGACGTCTTTAATGCTGACGAAGCGGGCTTGTTCTACAAACTTACACCTAATCGTACACTAAAATTTAAGGGTAAAAAATGCGATGGGGGCAAACATTCGAAGCAGAGATTAACTGTGCTGATGTGTGCTAATATGGCAGGAAATGAAAAACGTAAACTTTTTATAATTGAAATATTCAAAAACCCAAGATATTTCAAAAACACATTAAAATATTTGGTACAATATTCACTTTCCTATCGTTTGCCCCTCCCTATATAGATAAAGTGAATAATATTTCTCAGTAGTTAAGAGAACTATAACAACGTATAAAATGTTTTTTTTTTAGGTAATAAGGTACAAAGGACCTAACAAAACAGTTGTATTTTATCTATGCACATCTTCAGGCTGACGATGCGTGTACTCTATTTAGTTTCTGACGAAACATTTTTAACGAGATCTTTAAATTGAGCTTATGCTGACACCTGTTATCCTAGAACAAACTAAAAGATATAGGCACATCATCGTATATTGGGAATATTATGCCCGTGCGTGCATGGCTTCGAACCTCCTGCTGTCATGCTGTCAATATCAGTATCTTTAATCCGTTATCTTCATCTTTAGTAGAACCCTAACATCATGAAAGAACAGAGGAAACAGATTTGGGACTAAACGGGCGTCTCTAATTAATTAAATTTTATAAACTTAACAAGTATCTTAGATTTGAATTTTCTTCTTGAAAAAAAATGGTCTGAGCGGTCTTTTCTTATTATAATATGAAAAAGTCCGCTAAGAAGATTATAACAAATCCGAATCCAAAGAAGACACTTTTAACACGAAAACTTAATTTAGATGACTTCTTATTATTATCACATGAATAAAAGTCGATAAAAGATGTTTAAAAAGATTTTAAACAAATCTAAACACAAACAGAATACTTTTAATACGAAAATGGTTACAATATCGATAGAATCCTTTTACATAGAATTATGTGTGTCATTAATTTAGGAAATTCCCTACTAGATGGCAGCTCTCTTGCAAATATATGTTCTAAAATATCTAATAGATTTTGAATTACCCGTTAGACTCTTTCAGCAGTGAAAACCATTGGTAAAATTATGGTTATTACAGCTGCATTCTTATGCTAACAACAATAAAAACAATAGAATCTCTTAATGTATCAATTTATCAAAAAAGAATCCACGACTAGGATCTAATGCAATAAGACGGAAAATATACGGAGAATCTAGTATTAGCGTATTCGGTAAAACAATTAAACGTCGCTTTAATGAAACGCAGAGTTGTGCGTAAGAAACCATTAGTTAATTTACTCAACAGAAAACGTAAAAAACTGTTCGGAGCAAGCCATTGGCAATGGACCATAACTCAGTGGAAACATTTACTTTGGTCGGTCGAAACCAAGATAAATCATCTAGCATCTGCTGATACGCAATATGCTTGGCGGTCGGCAGGTAAAGGATTTGATCTCAAATCTACAGGAATTGAGGAGTCCAATTCACCATATTAAAGAAAATTATGGACCAGCATATATACGTTAATGCAGTTTATTATGCATCAACGGATGCAAAGACTGTGTGGTTGTATAATTCAGAGGTATCGCAGTAAACTCCACACCACACAAATTCGTAACTTATTCAGAACGCAGAGTTTCAATAGCACGTGGACTCATTGTCAACCATGCTAGGTCGGTAATGCAGTTGACTATGAGAGTCCACGTGCCCTTGAAACGCTGCGTTGCGAATAAATCATTAATTTGTATGGGGCAGAGTTTACTGCAATACGTGTGAATCTATTGCGCTACCTTATGCAGAAACGGACTTACCATTCGTTTGGAAATTTAAACATGACAGCGGCTCAAAACCCTTTGCACGGACAATAAAGGATGGGTTTGCTCGTAATATGGTCATAGTTCTGGACTGGCCTTCATGCAGCCCCGACCTAAATCCTATTAAACAGTGGAATGATATAAAGCGAAATAAGCAATACGGAAAAACTTTTTGAAGAAGTCATGATCGCTTGAACAACCCCGTGCAGCTGTTATTGAATCTATGAGTAGAAAATGTGAGGCAATGTTAATAAAATAAGGGATATCCCAGAAGTTATTCATGCCAAAGTTAAATAATTACATAAATTACTTTTAATTAATATTATTGTAAATTAGAAAGGTTCTAATAGATTGAAAATAATATACGTCTAATTCTAAACTTCTTAACTGCAGATCTTTTCACAAAATATTGTGATAATCTCGCCAAAGAGTTGAAAAAATATCCAGTTTTAATACCGCATCATGCCAAACATATTTCAACAGTAAATTCTTAATTTAGCAGTTAGTTGATTGCAATCTGTAACCATTTCTTTGGCAAATTTATTGACAAGTCGATATAAACGTAAATGACATTTGAAATTCCTCCGGTTAGCAATAATGACGAACCAAATCATAAAAAGTCAACTACCATTATTGCCAACTCGAAATAAATTAATAACAATGCAACTAGAAACAACTGTGTGTGTATTCCGATACGTTAATACGAATTTTAACAGTTATATTTCAAGTGTGCTAATTTCAAATTTAACATGACAGGTACAAAACTGAATTTCCAAAAATGTCGCTAGACATTTTGTACGTCAAATGTAGATACCCATACCCTGACAATTTTTTTAAACGATGAGAAATGGACAGCTGCTGCTTTTTAGGAGAAATTAACCGTGAGGTAAGTCACGTCATGCGTTCTCTTTCTCGCATTTATAATTTAAAACACGCGAAAAATGAAGAATGCTCTTATTACACGAAGATTAATAAATTAGTAGCCATCTAAATAATTACGTTTTCATAGGTTGTAGAAAGTTTTATTGTTTGAAAATTATAATTTTTTTGTTCCACATTACCATCAAAAGTTTTTGTAATATTATTTATTCACGAGTTCGTTTAATAATTTAACATGGAACCAAACATTTCGTTTTCTATAAATTAATTAGGTTATACGATTTGTCAGAAACGTCATGATTCGAACATACACGAAAAATATACCGCTCGGTTCCAGATTTGTTTACGACGTATTTAATATTTTATACCGCGTACACATTCACCAAAATTAAGTTATAATCGTCGAATCTGGGATGACTAAGCTAAGATATTAAGCACGCAATATGTTGTGTGGTATATAAAACCCATAAAGTACCTGAGTTTGTATAGAAAATTATCAATGCACATTCAAACTTATGTTGGAATTTTACTTCATGCAGTGTAGATGTAGAGAGAGTGTTACGTTCTCCTGGTTTGAAGAACAACGCCGCTGTAGCCTGCTCGTAATTTCCTAAATTACTTGACCAATACTTACTTGTAGAGTATGTTCGCTTATTTACTAGAGGAGAGGTTGTACAGTGAAACTCAATGCGCATGCGCAAAAAAATATATTTAAAAATAAAATGTGTACACGGTTTCCACTCTTGCCTATGTACATGTACGATGTACGTAAGATATATATATTTGCAATAATTGCAGTTATTCGAGCTCTCTTATACATGTAATGTACATTAGCATTTGTATATGTATTTTCATTGGTAGCAACATAAAGTAATGCCTCAGCATGTACGTTGCAACGCTATGCCTTAATTCTGTTTAAAAGGTTAAACTCTTATATGCTTCCGCTGAAGCTTTGTTAGAGGCATGTACTAATGCCTCTATCTGTTTGCATGCACCACTACCTTTCTATAGGGGAGCCAACCCTATTTATTTCTTAAATTTATAAGCGCACCTCGGTGCTATGCTTATTTATATGTCCCTTTCCGGGAGCCTAATATACTTTCCTTGTTTTAAATTTGCCTAAGGGACTTGGCCCTGTATTATTGGCACGTATTTGTACTTGACCAAATACGTTTATTATTTTCACATTTATAGGGGAACCCACCCTATCTCTTAGAGCTTGAACGCCTGGTTGAGGGCGACAGTAGCGATAATAGCCGATCACAATACAAAAGTAATGTCACAGCTACCCAGGCGTTCTCGTTTGAAATATTACGCTATGTGCAATCTTTAGCTCTCTACTCTACTGCGCCCCAAAGAAGGGAAAAATCCAGTAACCAGCAAATGTGCGAACTGCGCACCGACAAGTAAAACGGAGCGATGATGCCGACATTACATAAGAAAACTGGCCCGTGACACTCGTCCGCCATGACGAGCAACTAAATGAAAAATTTCTAAGTCCCGATACGACAAGGACCGAACAAACGTACAAAAGACAACGGGCGCTGCGGCCGCAACGACCGTCAGCAAGAAGCGGAGTGATCGTACTTGTAGAGGAGGTCTATACATGCGCGCCGACAATCTCACCAAAATAATTTCCGACACAAACTTAACTGAAGACTAAAAATATGTATAGACGACAATGGACACAGTAGCCTCGACGTACGATGATAGAAAATCGAGAATTTATACTTATTAAAAAAATCTATACGTGTGGTCCGACGACGTTACCAAATGACTCCCGCCAGAAATAAATGTATAGACAACGTCCTCGACGATTCCCGCCAAAACTAGAAAAACTTAGAAATCTCTAATAATCTTACGACGACGTTACTGTACACGTTACGACGAGGCACGAAAGGTGACCGAGAGTGCACGATCGCTAATACCTCGACTGTCGCGCGGAGACGACTGCCTATGCTTGTGTACCTTAAATTTTAAGAAAACTCCCATTACATATCCGACGACGTTGCAGTGAATGATTTCTAATTAGGCAGTTTTAGCTAGCGTAATGCGAATGGCTGACTTGCATACATATACAATGCGTAATGTACATACATATTAAAATAAAATTGTATATAAGAGAGCAAAATAAATAAATATAAGAATGAAAGTAAATAAATATAAAAATGAAAATAAAATAATATTCTAGATGAAAATAATAATGCAACGAAGATAAAATACATAATAGTAAAAAATTTAGAAAATACAAAAAACAATGTTAAGTCCTTAACAGAGAGCAAAAATTATATTGATAAAATTACGCCATGGATTGCCATTGGGTCATATATTTCCTCTTTGGAATTTTAAGTAATTTCTCAATTACGGTTTTTACCACAGCCCACAAAATTACATGATTGAAGTCTATTTTAGAACAGGTGTGGTAGTTAATAGAATTTGGTAATACAATCCGCGTTTATGTTTGGACAATTTTCACGAGCACGTCCCAGATTTCGCCGTAGTAGAAGAGGGTTTTTATATGTGCCTTACACATATTGTTGGTGTATTTCACGAAACTGGATTGTGAATGTGCTGGTACTATTTATACAAAAGACCCCACTAAACCTTTGAGACGTCTAGCCCAAAGAGTTGTAAAGAAGAGCTTGAATATGCATCCATATAAAATGCAATCATATCAAGCCTTTTCAAGACGTCTTGGCTACTGTTCATGATCAATGATGAATAATGACCAGGTAACCTTAACATTTTTTTCTGATGAGGCAGCGTTCCATCTTTCGGGGTACATCAATTCTCAAGTTAAGAGATGTGGAGCAGTGATAAGTCGCACTCTTTTGTGGAATCTCCATTACATGCTTAGAAAATTGGTATTTGGATTGTAGACAGGAGAAGAACAAATGGCATTTTTTTCAATTCCACTATCAATGCAGAAAGGTACAGAAATAACAATTTGACTAAATTTGTTCAACAACTTTATGATGATGAAATTCAGAATAGTTATTTCCAGCGGGACGGCGCAACAGCACTTACGACGCGAGAATCTATATCTTTCAATGTAAATTTTTTGATGATCGGCTTCGCGGTCACCAGTTTTAACTATTATGCACTATTTTGTATTCTTTTACTTGAAAAATAAGATTTACAAAACTGTTGTACTTAATTTACAAGAACTATGTACAACAAAGGATAATTCAAGAATGTGGAAAGAGGATGCCACAAATGCTACAAAATACTTTTAATAGCATGATAGGACGCGTAAACTTGTACATTGAACAAGGGGCTGTTCATTTTCAACAGTTCTTGTAATTATTTTATCTTAGTTAAAGCGGTATTCACTTTTACTTAATAATTCCTTAAAATATACCTTTCGCAGTTATGTACAAATATTAATGTCAGTGTGACACTTAAAATGTCAAAATTATATAAAAAATAAACTAGAAGATACATTTTCAGATTCCATGGCATTCTTTTGTCAATATAATTTTACACTCTCTCGGTATTTTTTTTTTAATTGCAATGGTGTGAGCAAAATTGTATTTCGGTGTTTCATGTCTACGACATCTCATAAGAAATAAATATGAATTGGAGAGAAACAGTTTAAATTAACTTTATAAATGGTGATGTTTGAAAAGTATAGCAGTTTGTTTCAAATGCTGTTAAGGATAAAAGTAACAATACAGTGTATTTAATATGTTTTGATTAGTGAGGAGTTCGTTAATGGAAAGTCTTTAATTAGACTTTAATTGAAAACCTCATCCCGATTATCCTCACTAAAACATGTTCTAACATACGAGGGGAGGTCCAGAAGTTCGTAGAATGGAGGGGATGGAGTGGGGATAAGGGCGCTCGCTAGGTGTCATTCTGATTGGCGACTCATCATTTGTATATAACATAAGTTGCAGCCCTATAGCGTCAGTCGTTTACGAATAGTTGCCTGCTAAACAAGCCAATCCGGAAGAAAACTCAAACTATGGAGGAAATTGAACACCGTGCTGTGATAAAGTTCCTTACAAAGCAAGGAAAAAATGCTCAAACCATATTGAATGATATGGAAACCGTTTATGGGGAACAGCACCCTAGTAAATCAATGATTTATAAGTGCCATGGTCTTTTGAAACATGGTCGGGAGTCGATTGATGCCCGTTTGACGAAAAAACAATTATCTGCATTAGTTGGAGTATTGGATACCACCATCTTACGTATCCTACATGACCCTCTGGGTATGACAAAAGCCAGTGCAGGATTGGAGCTGTGTGGAGACAAACCTGCACAGATTTCGGAGCGGACTGTTGCCGGAGATGAAACATGAGTTCATCACTTTGAGCCCGAGTCCAAACAGGAGTCCATGCAATGGCATAAAAAGGGGACACCACCCCCAAAGAAATTCAAAGTTTCAGAATCGGCTGGTAAGTTGATGGCTACTGTTTTTTGGGATTGTGAGGGGATATTATTGATTGATTACAAAGAAAAAGGCAGGAGCATAACCGGAGAATATTACGCAGCGATATTAGAAAAATTAAAGGAGGCCATCAAGGAAAAACATCGAGGAAAATTGACCAAGGTTGTGTTGCTCTTGCAAGACAATGCGCCGGTTCACAAGAGCAAAGTTGCAATGGCTGCTCTGCACAAGCATGGCTTTCAATCAATGGTCCATCCACCCTACAGTCCAGACCTGGCACCTAGTGATTCTTATTCGTTCCCCAATTTAAAAAAAGACTTACGTCGAAGAAAGTTTTCCGACGACAATGAGGTAAAGGAGGCAATTTTGGCCCATTTTGAGGCGAAAGATAAAAAATATTTTTATGATGGTTTAGAAAAATGAATTCATAGATCTAATAAATGTATTGTGCTTAAGGGTGATTATATTGAAAAGGAAAAATAGATTTATTGTTTTATTTTATTTGAAACCCTTTCATTCCAAGAACTTCTGGGCTTCCCCTCATACCTCTCCGTCTTCTCAATCACTCATTAGTCGTTCGAGTACTTGGTTAAACGACGTTTTCTTTTTGTCAGCAGTTTTTTGACGTATTGCAACTAAACAAACTCACTTTCGGGAGAAGACGGTGTAGATACAGTCTGCATTTTGAAACCAATTTTGGACAAATAGCGAATATAATTAAAATTATGAAAACTGAAATGTCAATTGCTTTTGAAAATCTGGAAATTACATTAACAAATTAGAAACACTAGTTTCAAGTTTCGAGGAAAGATTGGCGCCATTATCTCAAGAAATTCTAGTTTCGTTAGTATAAGACAACTATCGAAAAATGAGGATTTTGACTGTTCTATCTTTATGCTTTTTACTTTGCACCAGTAATAACGTATGAGGTGGAAATATCCTTCTCGATCTTCAAAGATAACACTGCCTAACACAGTTTCTCTTGACTTCTATATAAGGCCTGTTTCTTACTAATTTGTGTGTGTTGAATACGAAGATCACATTAGCTTTTGCGTTTCATCTCAAGATTTAACTTTATGCTATACTATGCTCTTTAAAGAACCATTAATGCATTTAAGTTGTTACTTAAGAACTGATAAGAGATAAACAAAGTATAAAATTTCGCATGCATGTGATTGATTTCTTTCTCTAACGCTTAACCGGAAATTGAAAGGTTTCCCATTACCGAACAATAAACAATACCCAAAGAATCACGACGCAACTTTTAAACAGCCTAACGGAACAAGACTCCCAGAATAGTAACCAGGAATGGAGAATTCGCTGGAGACGCTGTGTGGATTCCAAAGGAGCATACTTTGAAGGAGACAATATAAAATTGTAGACATATTCAATTAAATATGGTCAAATTCCTCATTTTTCATTAAACATTGCAAATATAATATAAAACTAATCATTCTCATTAATTCTGAAACATCTAAACAGCAAGCTTTTTCACTTTCTTTAAGAACAGTGATTATCACATAGATCGAAATTTCCTGAATCAGCCTTAAAGTTAGTGGCCTTCAACCAACTCACATGCTTTCATATTAATTTTAAGCAGATTATAAACAGAAACTGAAAGGTTTCCATTACGGATAACATCCAATACAGGTTCTACACAGCTCAACGGAACAAGAGTTCCCGAATGGTTACCAGGAACGGAAAACTCGCTGAATACGCTATGTACATTCCAATGGATACCTTGAAACTGATCATTATTTGCTTAAAAGTATTAAAACTAAAATACTGAAACTAGAAAGTGTGTGATATTATTTTCTCAAATGTATTATCATTCCTCCGAAAGCTGCTTCAATTATTTTGGGCAGCGTATTTTCATAATAAACGAACTGTTTCCGGGATATGCCAAGTCAAGTATAAAAGGGAATAAAAATAGAAAATAAAGGTAAAAGAAACAAGGGGACGAAGAGGACAGAAAAGGAGAAAAAAGGAACAAGAAGGTTAAGAGAAAGAAAAAGGAAAAAATAAAAGAAAAAAACGGTCCCCCCCTCTCCTCCCCCTCTTCTTTTTTCCCTTTTTTTTCCGCTTTTCTGTCTTCTTCGTTCCCCCGTTCCTTTTATTTTTATTTATTTATTTTTAGTTCTTTTTATACTTTACCATTGATATGGTCTGATTCTGAAAACAATTCGTTGATTACTGAGTCCTGAGCATGGAAGCCTACGTATTCATTTTAGTGTATTTTTATGAACAGCTTATGTAGCACTTCTTGTAATCGAATATAAATCAAATAACATTAATAGTTTCTAGAAATTCAATGTTAATTTTAATATTCCATCTAGTGTCTAGTGTTGTTACAGCGAATAATTTGATGTTTAAACAAGACACTCTGCCAAAGCAAATGCGTATTCTTAACCTGAAAATTCGCTAAATACAATTTTGAAATGTAACGAGAAATTTCATGTTTGCTGAACCTTCGTAAAGGTATGCTTATCAGTTTTTTTTTCGTGATGAGGAATTCAGATAACTTATCAGGCTCCTGTTTATGACAAATATTTCTAGAATTTGTAACCATTTATGACAAATATTTCTAGAATTTGCAACAATCGATTTTTCACCTGTTAAAGTTGTAATTTGATCCTCAGTTCTTTACTTGCTTCTGTCATTTTTTCTCTTCTAATATTGAAGCAAAATTCAAATAACAAACGTAATGGTTCCCACTGAAATTGAATCGTTAATAAATTATTGGACCATCCAATGTTAGCAGCACCGCCATTAACTGCTAGTAAAATATTTATTACACAAGGGAAATACAAGATACGGATTATCAAACAATGGTAATTAATCCCCAAATTTTTTTTCAGTAAATCGTACAAAATATAGAAGTAGATAAGCTCTCTTTCACCGTATTACTTTAAACATCATTGCCGGAACGCTTTTAAAAAGAATTGCGTAATAAATACGGGACTTTTCTTTGCAGTCACTTCGAACAACTCATGTATTTATCGTGAACATGGGATCGTAATGTAATCTTCGGCCGATGCCGTCAGAAAATGCCAAGCGGTACAACGAGAACACCCTCGCCATCGGTCAGTAGTTCTCGTTCAACGTGGGATGGAACAACTTCCTTGGAATGCAGGTTATCACCGTTTTTTAATAACTTCAAACGCTTAATTTATTACGAATAATGTTTACAATTTAGAAGTAAATGGTTTTAGCCTTATTATATTTTTAAACAAAGCGAATGCTACTACCTTCCTATCGATTACTTAATTTTGAATTACGTGTCTATGAATAAAAACGTGAATTTCCTTCTTACATTAAACATTTCCTTTAGAAAATATGCCACCAATCAACGTTAGATGTGCTGGACGATTGTGTAGATCTACAGATGCTATTAACTCTGAGCCACTGTATTGGCCAGTGTTGAGTGTTTCGTCTGAATATGCTCCAAGGACAAAATGAGTAAATGACTTTTAATATTTCAAAGTTTTATACTTAACGCCTGACTATCTTAGACCTCCGCTTGCTACGTTCTGCTACACATAGAACACCCTAAATGGAAGCGTTAAACAATGACGTAAAAGGAATACACAAAAGTAGCGGCTTCCAACATCTGCCCGGGTGAACTAAAATATATTTTGTTGAGCGCGTTTTTATATAAATATGTTTTTTAGTTTATATTCTTGTCAAACAAGGAAGTTTATAAAACGCAGAACTATTTTCAAGTAGTGTATTATAAACATTGTTGTAGTCTCCAAGTATTGTACAGTATACTTATAAATGAAATACAATTCTAAATTCAATTTTCATCTATTTAAAGTCTCTGCTAGTTGGCGTGAGCTTTTGCCCAATTTAGTCTTTTCCGTTTGTGTATAGAACTTACGCGTTGCTTTGTTTGCTATCCGACTCCTCAGACCGGTGTTTATTAACCTTCGTTCTACAGTCGATACACTTACTAGCTGACAACATTGTAAATTGAACTCTGCAGCGATTTATTAGGGAATTCACTGGTCGTCTCGCCCCGTCATTGATTTAGGCCTTCCACGTAGCTTTCTGCTCTGAAACCTACGGGTCTCTTTCTTTCTTTTAATTCTCATACGCACACAACACCCAGAAGTATTCAATTCTCGAGCAATTTCTCTATTTGAAAGATTTGTTTCATGTAAAACGCAATTTCTGGTGCGCGCTTTAATATCCAATTCCCTTCTTTTCGGTATATTTTCGATGAAATACGAAATAGGGTCCTCCTAATGGAATCACACGTTTCCAGTATCTCGACAATATACTGGATGCATACTGAATGTATGTACGGCTCGTTATAAGGCTGGTGGATGATTCAGTACCCCTCTCAAATTCTATTTCATAGCACATTCATTCCCATTTCCCTACTATTAACGCATTATTGCTTTATGGCCATCATGAAATTTAATAAGTCTTATTATTAGACTGTAAATGCCATTCTAAGAAGACATAAATTTCCCTAAATATTTCAAATAGTTGTAAGTGTAAAGCTGGAATGGTACTGTATATATCATTTAAACTTTAACATCATCTTCCTTCACATATTGCTTTGTTTATCAGATTATCGAGAATCGTGGAAACCAAAAAAAAAAAATAATGTGATTACCTGGAAGCAAAGAAAATGTTTTCATTGAGTCTAGGCATTGAATTACTGGCTGTCATCGATCTCTCTGAATAAAATATGAAGTATAATTATCGTATCAACTTCGCATTACTCAATATGGTATTCTGATTTCGATGAGTTACGTGGAATTCCAAAACAAACAACTGTATCGTTGTTTTTAATTTAAACGAATCTATACTTGTAAATTATATACATATTTTCAGCTGATCATACAGATATTGACATTGAGATTATTTAATGTGCTCTTAGTAACATATGATGTAAAGGCTATAGAATAATGGAGTTAACTCTAAAATTTAAAATCTACAGTGATTGCAAGTGAGAAAGGTCAAGCACGTTGCACTATGCCAAATGGGCAAAGTGCTCGTCACAGTAGTAGGAGACCAGAGGTACTATTGCTTGCAAAATATTATTATCTTACGATAGAGCTCATTGATTTAAGAAATACCATAGTGTTTGTAATTAAAAATTTCCAAAAAAAGAAGCATTCTCCATTCTTCAATATACGAGGGCAACCTGAAATGTTTTCGAAATCAACAAAGAAAACACGGTATTGGTGTGGTTTTTTATTTTTATTTTTCGAAGATCAATACATTTTCTCAAACGGTGTTCCAGTCACTTCCAGCCGTCGGGACCTCCGTAGGACTTCCTCATTTGAAGCAAATCTCTTTCGCCCCAGTGCTTTTCGCAGGTTTGGGGATTGTAAAAACTCGCTGAGGAGTAGGTTCGGTAAATATAGAGGATGAGAGACTAAGGACTAGGATCGCCAAAATCGGTAGTGACTAAGCGAAACAAAAGTCACTGTTATTAGATTTACAACAGACATGTAACATATTGGTTGTACGAGGCGGAGCTGAAATGTTTCCGGAATCGACAAGAAAAGTACGGTATTAGTGAGTTTCTTTATTTTTATGTTTCAATGTAATTTTCTCGAGGATCAATACACTTTTTCAAACGATGCTGAGGTCTCTTCAAGCCGTCAGAAAAGTAGGACGTTTCGAGGTCTGTGAAATAGCCATCTGCAGCGGCGATGACCCTTCATTCGAGATAAGTGTCCTGCCGCCCAGTGACTTTTTCAGGTTTGGGAATAGGAAATAGTCGCTGAGGGCTAGGCCCGGTGAATATGAAGGATGACTAATTCGTAGCGCAACTCACTCAATTTGGACCCGACGATGCGGTGCATTGTCGTGGTGGAAACGCACTTTTTCCCGCTGCAAACGAGACCGTTTCTCCTTCAATACTCCATCGAATCGGGTCAATAAATCGCTGTAATATTGCCCCGTGATCGTCCTTCCCTTCTGCAGATAGTCGATGAGGATCATACCTTGGGAATCCCAAAATAAGGTCGCCATGACCTTTCAGGTCGATGGAACAGTCTTTGCTTTCTTCGGAGCCGATTTGCCCGGAAGAGTCCACTGCTTCGACTGTTCCTTGGTCTCCGCGATGTAGTGGTCGATCCCAGTCTCATACACGGTTACAAAACGCATGAATAAATCCGTTGGATTGCGTTGGATCCTGGCCAGAGACCCCCCGAAACGGTTAGCCGATTTCGTTTTTGCTCCGATGTGAGCAAGTACCCATCGCGCCGGAAGCTTTTCAATAGCGAAAAGATCGTGTAGGATATAGCCAACGCTTTCTTCTGAGATACCTGTTGTCTCCGCTATCTCTTTGAGCTTCAATCAGCGATCGGCTAACACGACATCATGGATCTTGTCGAGGATTTAATCGTTGGTAGCGATTTTTGGGCGTCCACTGTCTAGTTCGACACTTGTGCTTGTGCGGCCACGTTTGATCTCGCTGACCCAGAAGGTGATGGTAGAAAATGATGAAGTACATCCGCCATGAACCTCTAGCAAAATATTTCGAATTTCCGCGGCCGTTTTCTCAGCGATTCAGAAGTGTTTTATCACTGCACGAAATTCGATTTTATCCATTTTGCGAAACCGCCTGACATGCTACACAAAACACACTCTTAAACAACAACTACTGACAGTAGACGTCTGAAATTTTGACAGTTGCCGTAAAAAAGGTTGCCCTTGCCGACCAATTAATCTACTTCAACCTTCGTGCGCCGTCTTTTTGTCGATTCTGGAAATATTTTAGGTCGCCCTCGCAATATACCTAACCGTTATTTGTTTCCATTTTGAAAAAATATTTTTTTGACTATTATTAAGAATCGATCGCGTTCCTCCATCAGGAATAATAAAATAACAAAATAAGTTTTCGTAGATAAACAAAATTGTTATGACATCGTAATCAAGTGACAGAAGCTTTCTAGAATTTTGTCTTAATAAACAATCAAAATTCAAAATAAGTATACTCTTATTAGTGTATAACATACGGAAACATGTTAATGCGTTGCAGTAATGTTATTTAAAGCTAAAATTGGTGTTTCGGATTGGATTAAACAGCAACTAAGGAAATCTTAAAAATAATAATTCAAGGTGATTGCTCGTTTTGCCCCCGAGAGTAAAGTTCTTTCATATATGAAAGAATAACCACTTGCGGAAAAAACTAGCTTTTTACGCCAGAATTCTAGACTAGACTACAAACTCTAGACAACTTATGTCAATTATAATGTTAGATTAAATCAAGGGGAGAAAATTCTTCAGTGCTACGGATCTTTTATATAACCACATCATGACCAGCGGAATTTGAAAATTTGGACATCCGAAAAATGGGGAGATGAAACTTTGAATAAAGGCACTCGATGGTATCTTACAAATAACTTTCAGATTTAATTAAGAATTACCAAAGCTATATAAAAAAAGTTAATTCAATTAATTATTTTGGACGTTTGTAATAATAAGTTGTATATTTCTGAGTCAGTAACTTTGCTAATGTTTGACAAAATTTACCAGGAATCAAATCAAGTCATTCTGATAATATAGTAATGATAATCTAATGATGATGATAATTATGATAATAAAGAAAACGATAACCATAACGATAATGATAATTATAATATAGCGCGATAAGTATATTCAATCATTTTCCCTTGCATGTAAAACTTATTCCAAATTAAACTGGATACTGCACAGACATCTGCGCATTTCTTCTTTGAATTGTTCCAGTGACATTGTTCTAAAACGTGGAGAAAAGCCATAGTGATACTAAACGGAAAAGAGCGTTCAAAAATTATTATTTTATAAAGAGGAAGTGTCTACGTACACTGAAAAAATGAATTCATTAAATCATGGCTCGTTGAGTTCGCTTTGTTAAAGCAACGAAAATAATTATTATATTAATTAACAAATTTATTACAATAATGAACTGCCTTTATCAAATTGAAACACGTTTATCAATATAATAAACATCCATTTACTATTCACAGGTATAGCAGTAAACTCCACTCACACAAATTAATTAATTATGCGGAACGCAGCGTTTCGAGAGTACGTGGGCTCCCATTGTCAACCGTGTTACCGACTGGACGGAGTCGGTATTGTTTATTAAGACAAAATTGTAGCAAGCTTCTGTCACTTGATTACGATGCCATAACAATTTTGTTTATCTACGAAAACTTATTTTGTTATTTTATTATTCCTGATGGAGGAACGCGATCGATTCTTAATAATAGTCAAAAAAATATTTTTTCAAAATGGAAACAAATAACGGTTAGGTATGTTACGAGGGCGACCTGAAATATTTCTTATTATTCGGCAAGGGCAACCTTTTTTTACTATCAAAATTTCAGACGTCTACTGTCAGTAGTTGTTGTTTAAGAGTGTATTTTGTGTAGCAAGTCAGGCGATTACGCAAACATGGATAAAATCGAATTTCGTGCAGTGATAAAACACTTCTGGATGGCTGAGAAAACGGCCACGGAAATTCGAAATATTTTGCTAAGTTCAAGGCGGATGTACTTCATCATTTTCTACCATCACCTTCTGGGTCAGCGAGATCAAACGTGGCCGCACAAGCACAAGTGTCGAACTAGACAGTAGACGCCCAAAAATCGCTACCAACGATTAAATGGTCGACAAGATCCATGATGTCGTGTTAGCCGATCGCTGATTGAATCTCAAAGAGATAGCAGAGACAACAGGTATCTCAGAAGAAAGCGTTGGCTATATCCTACACGATCTTTTCGCTATTGAAAAGCTTCCGGCGCGATGGGTACTTGCTCACATCGGAGCAAAAACGAAATCAGGTAACCGTTTCGGGGGAGTGTCTGGCCAGGATCCAACGCAATCCAACGGGTTTATTCATGCGTTTTGTAACCGTGTATGAGACTGGGATCCACCACTACATCGCGGAGACCAAGCAACAGTCGAAGCAGTGACTGGACGGAGTCGGTAACACGGTTGACAATGGGAGCCCACGTGCTCTCGAAACGCTGCGTTCCGCATAATTAATTAATTTGTGTGAGTGGAGTTTACTGCTATACCTGTTAATTGTACATCCACACAGTCCTTGCAATCGTCATCCATTTACTACTTCCTTTTTAATGGAATATTGCGTGCGTAATGCACTTTCTGTAATTATATCTTCCTACATTTGATACCGCCAAGAAGTAATTGTTACTAGTATCAGCATCTCGTAAACAAAATTTACAGATTATCGAATTTTTATAAATTTATGTGATAGCTCCAAGGGTAACTGGCTAATTACCCATAGTTAGTAAAACCATTCTTTATCTAATACTACACCTGTGCTAAAAATAAATTCAATAAATCATGTTCGTTTATTTCATTTTGTTAAAACAACCAAAAACAAAATTATTATACTAATTAACAAATTTATTATAACAATGAACTGCATTTTTTTAAATTGAAACGTGTTTTTCAATATAATAAATACTCGTTTATTAACGTACTTTGTGCGAGGCAATTAAATACTTGACTGTTACTACTTGCAGGATTTTTTTTTTAAGGAAATTCATGTGCGTAATGCGGTTTCTGTAATTGTATATAATGTCTCCCTATATTTGACACCGCAATGAAATAATTGTTATTACTATCACCATCTCGTAAATAATATTTGTAGATTATCGACATTTTAAATTACGGTTTACTTTTATACATTTATAAGAAAGCACCATCTTTTGTAAAATCGCTTCTTACCTAAGCAACACTTAAATATCTAATAGTAATATTGCAATTCCATTTCAATTAAACCGTTCTACTACATTCGCCCTCACGGTGAAATACTACCAAAGCAATTCTCTAATAGAACTATTCATATCGATCGATGATGGAAAAAGAGGTATAGTTTGCCGTCATCAGCTGCCCGCAATCGCCCATCCCCAATTTTCTAATCAACACGAAAAGGTATACCTGAACATTTTGTCACGTGGAGGGCACGTCAAGACAATAATACACGCGCCCCGGCAGCGTCAGATCCCATACCGAAGTGACCGGTGTCGGTAATGAAATCACGGAATTAAACCCGCATATCGATTGTTGGTCTGTCCAAAGACGAGTTGGTTTTTCTTTTCGGAATTTCAACGCGATATCGGTTAACCTTATTTGTTCCTTCTTTTAAGATAAAAAATCAAAAAAAGTGAATATCGGTACTGTCAAATTTATTAGCTAACTGTTCTTGGCGGTATCTAAATGGAAGAAGAAGAACTTAACCTAAAAAAGAACAGTTGAAACAATGTTAAACACAAGTTTAAAAGTGCAGATGCCTGATTGCAATTAATATATAATAAGAAGAATATCTTAACTGTTGTGAGACAGGAGGAAAGGTATATTGAATATTTTGTTGTACCTGTCAAAAATTTTGACAAGTTAACCTATAAAATAACTGCATAGAAGAGTGGGAATAAACGCGTATTTCAACACTGCCAGCGATTTTTCTTTCAATTTTTAACATTCTTCCCTTGCTGTAGAATAATGTTAATAATAATATAAATGTTACTTAAAAATACATGCGTACAAGTGTTGAGGCAAAATTTTCGAGAACTGCCCGGTACATATTCTCGGTGATAACCGCCATTTCTCTTCGAATATTCTCTTTTAATTCGTTCAGAGAGTGAGGAGTCTTGGTGTATTTATACCTTATGTATACCTTTGATTTAAGGTAGCTTCGTAGGAAATATCTATTGGTGTGACGACCAATTCATATCACCGCGTCTCGGTTTACTGGGTGTACTAGTATGAAATGCAGATTTCAGACAACTGCTCCATTTTGTTGTGTCATTAAGAAGTGTCAAACGCGCACTAGTGGTAAATTGCAAAAATGTGTGCATAGTGTTGTGTTGTGTCTAAATTTGTACCGAATAAAGGGCATTAGCAGACGCAATTCATTTTTGAAGAAAACTGCCGCTCAATCATACCAATTACTTCGAGAAGTTTACGATGAACATGCTCCATCGCAAGATACGTGTGAACGATGGTTTCGGCATTTCAAAAGTTGTGACTTCGGTGTTGCAGACAAAGAACGTGGAAAACCGCCTAAAAAATTGTTGGACGAAGATAATTCGCAAACAGAAGAACAACTCGCCAAGCAATTGGGCGTTAGTCGACAAGCTGTTTCCAATCGGCTACGTGAGATGGGAAAGATTCAGAAGGCCCGATGGATACCACATGAGTTAAATTACAGGCAAATGGAAAAGCGCAAAAACACATTTAACGTTTTCTTCGATCGGTACAAAAGTAAATCGTTTTTGCATCGTATAGTTACAGGGGATGAAAAGTGGATTTATTTTGAAAATTTCAAGGGCAAAATATCATGGGTAGACCCAAACGCGCCATCCACATCGACCGCAAGACCGAATCGCTTTGATAGAAAGACAATGCTCTGTGTTTAATGGGACCAAAGGAGCGTGGTCTATTACGAGTTGTTGAAACCTGGGGACGCGGTTAATACTAAACGTTACTAACAACAATTGACCAATTTGAAGCGTTCCCTGCTTTTAAAAAAAGGCCAGAATACCGAAAGAGACAACGCAAAGTCATTGTTCTTCATGACAATGCTCCATCACATACGGCAAGACCGGTTCGCAACACGTTAGAAGCACTCAGCTGGGAAGTTCTACCACATGCGAATTACTCACCAGACTTGACTCTTTCCGACTACCACTTCTTTGCATAGATGGGTCACGAACTTGCTGAACAGCGTTTTGGTTCGAACGAAAATGCGAAAAAATGGCTCGATGAATAGTTCGCAGTAAAAGGATTTTTCTGGGTTGGTATTCACAAATTGCCTGAAGATGGCAAAAATGTACAACAAGCATACTTTGAATAAAGGACTTCTTATTATTCTTCTAAATTTAACAGGTTTTTTCAGAAGAAAAAATCCGCATTTCATACTTGTACATCTGATATAGCTCCACACAAAGAAGTCAAATGGATTTAAATCCGGGCTGCGTGGCGGCCACGTTATAAGAAAAGTACTGTATTGCTCGTGAAAAATATGAGGGTACCCCGTGCTGCATAAAGCACATAGTTATATAGTTGTGACGATGTCTATAAACAGTTCTGAATAAACTTATGCTTGTATAATACGTTTTTCATTATATATTTTAGCAAAATCGCTATTTTAGGAAGTGGCCCTAAAAAATTGGACAGTAATTTGAATTGAATATGCAATTGCATACACGTGTAAAGACTTCAAATAAAAATAATACTATTAATTTATAGTGAGCATAATCCATACCGTAAGCAACTTGAGCTAAGTGGATTTATCTAAGATATATTTTGTGTATACATACACTAGGGTGACAGAATAAAATAGACACCAGGTAAAGCGGTATAAATATGTAAACAGCTAAATTCTAAGAACGAATTAAGAACTTTCCCTTGTCATTAGGGTAGGGGTAGATGTATCGGAAGGAATTCGTCATAGTTTAGTATCGTTACAACTATGCCTCGCTTACAAGGATCGAGTGATATTAGCGACTTCACCCGGGGTCGCATCGTTGGCCAGAGTGAACGCGGCGCTTCGCAACGTGAAATAAGTAAATTTTTAAATATTCCGTTGTCCACAGTTAACCGTGTGATTACGCAATTTAAACGCAATGAAAAAACAACAGTGGAGCCCAGACCAGGTCGTGCCGGACCTTCTGAAAGAAGTAAAAGGGTGCTTGTGCGCGAAGTGTTACGAGAACCGCGAAAAAGTACAGCTGAGCTTGCAGCAACTTCACAGAAAAGGCAGCGCACCGTTCTGCAATACCTCCACAGTGTGGGGATGTATAAAAGGGTGGCAAAGAAAAAACCTCTCCTTACGGCGTTTCAAAAACGGCGCCGAATGGCTTGGGCAATCGAAATGCGAACGAAGCCCGAAGAGTTTGGCGGTCTGTCATTTTTTCAGACGAAAGCAGATACTACCAATTCAGTGATAGTGGTCATACGTGGGTATGGAGACGTTCGTTACAGCAACTGGACGACAAATTTTTGCATCAGACGGTGAAATACGGCGGTGTGAACATCATGGTGTGGGGCGCGATGTGGTATGGTGGAAGATCGCAATTAGTAATCTGCGACGGAAATATAAATGCGGCAAAATATATACAAATATTAACGCTATTTTATCTAAAGAAGACGCCACTTTTATGGAGGATGGAGCACCCTGCCACAAAGCAAGAACAACAACCACATGGAAAGAGGAACAGGGGATTCGGATTTTACAATGGCCAGGCCAATGACCAGACATGAATCCGATAGAGAATGTTTGGCACATAATCCAGACAAATATGGCGAAACGACCCCGAAAACCCAGCAATAAGGAAGAACTCGTGGCAGCTGTTACAGAAGAGTGGTTCAATGTTCCATTAATCATTTAATAGATTCTATGCCACGACGACTCGCAGCACTTCACGCAAGTAAAGGTGGATCGACAAAATATTAGTCTAATTTAAAAATTTTAAAATATTTTGTATATATAACGAGAATAGAATCTTTTTTTTAAATTAGTAGGTGTCTAATTTATTCTGTCACCCTAGTGTAATTACGATGACTAACCTAGTTAATCCAGAGCGGCAAAAAAAAATTATATTCTCATGTCTCATTTTGAAATACTTTTGAACGACATTGTAGTCGGCATGTATTTCTAAAGGAGGTGGGAAAATTACACGACAAAATTGATATCATAAACAATATCTCCGCGTGTACTTAGTTTAACTCGCGTTACCGTAATAACAACCCGTTTTAATAAACAGATGCATTTTGCCGGCGAGGACTTGATCAGTTTTATTTTATAATAATTGCAGTGATACGGACGCGGACGACGAAATTAGTGACTGTGATTCTGACAGCGGTTTGCTAGCGACATCGAAGTTAATTAAGAAAAGAAGCCGTAAAGGAACTATATACAAGATCTGGCAACTAACCCCTAAAACCATTGGAATATTCAAGTCGAAGAATTATGGAAAACAGTAAGTAGAAATACGTTACAAATTACATCTCTATTTTTTTCTCCTTGTTTTGATATTATTGCTAGAAGTTCTAAATAATTATTCCACCACTTTTTTAGAACATGCAGTTAAATTTAAATTTGAAAAATCACGAAATATTTGATAAACACTTTGAAAACATCTCGATTTAATGTTGATGATTAAAAATCGCCAATTTCTGTTTTTTTTCTTCTTTCTCAAAAATAGCATACTTTTGAGTTCACGACTTGTCCCAGAAGATGCTACTTCAGGTTCTTTTGAGAACCAGGTATCTAGGCAGATCAACACCCGGAAGGATTATATTTCATTTGAAAACTTCCTTCTAAATTTCTAGAAATCTGTAAATTTATGAAAAATTTTCTGAAACACGTAAGAAGTATTATCGAGGGGGACAACTTTTTATGCAAAAGTTAACTCACCCAATTTAACTCTCTGCACCCGGGAGGTATCCCTGCTTGTGTTCGTCTCTGCGTACGAGATAGGTACCGTAAATTCTCGGCCTGATATAGAAAAAAAAAACTTGGAACAATATAAGAAATTTTATTTTTCAATGTAACTTCTATACATTTATTACAACGACAATAATACGATACGCTTGTAAAAATTATCTGAAGTTTTTCCGTCAAAATGTACTATAACAGCAGCTTGCAACTCATTGTCGTCCTTAAAACGACGTCCCCAAAGGTTTCTTTTTAAAAAACAAATAAAAATCACAAGGAGCCATATCCGGACTATACGGTGCACGCCATCACGGAGTTTTAACACGCTTGAACCTGTATAAGCCTATCAGGCCAAGAATTTATGGCGCCTACCTCGTATTTCTATTCGTCAGTTGAAACCGAAGCAGGTTTATTCACAAGTTCGTACCGTTTTGTGGCGGAAGCCTACCTTTGAAATTACAGAGGGCACCCCCAAGGTTTTGTTCTGTTCCAAAAATTATACCAATGCAGTGCTTGCGTATTTTTTCTGTTGTGCCTTTCGTATAAAGTAAAATCGTTCTATTTTTGGTTGCCAGGTTGTGTCTTTCTGGAGTTTTCTTAATGTTGTTACGAATGATTTTGTTAATGATCTTCGATGAGTATCCCAAACCATTCTCGCTGGAGTACGTAATAGTAGTAAAATATGACTGCGATGCCAGAAAGTCCACTTTGACAGTTGTGAGTAATTCATGTTAGACGAAAAGTAAATTTCCTAGCGATTTCAACGGCATTAAGCACTTTGTATTCGTACACTCAGAGAAGTGTTTTCTTGCATCTAGAAATTAGATTTTCTCGCAAAAATCTGTCTCTGTTCAAGTAAATAGTTTTTCTTTAAGACTAAAAAAATATCTAATGCGAGAAAGTAATATTCTTGAAATTATACTTGCATCAAATTTCTTGAAGTTAGAAAATCAGATAGGTGCAAGACAGAAACATGATTCTTTCAAGTAAGCAATAATATTAAGTTTAAAAAGTGTTCAATGACATTGCAATTAAGAAAAGTCATTTAATTTATAAATTAATTTCTAGATAGACATTTGACAATAGTACTTTTATGAGAGTAGCTCTAATAAATAAAAACGAAGCAACAGTTTTTAAATTACCACGCACCCACATGAAGCGCAATCGCAGTATGTGTTATTTATTAATGTTTTTAAATCAATAAATTTATTCATAAACCTTTTTCTTTTTAAAAACACATCTAAAAGAATGCTTAGAAAATGACACCAAGACAAGAAAACGCTGTAAATACAGCTTTCTCATGGTATTAGTGAAATCAATTCACGAGAAAGACATGTGAGACATAAAACGCTAATACACGGACACGTTTCTCCCTCCCGGCGTCATCAGCGTGGTTTCGAGCAGTTTTATGCTAACGCCAGGAATATTCACTTGTATCGAAGGGTTAAGTATGGCGACAGAACCAGCGAGAGAATTACACGTGTTAGCGTAAAACTGCTCGAAACCATGCTGATGACCCCGGGAAGGCAGAAACATGTCCATGTGTTAGAGTTCTATGTCTCTTCACATGTCTTTCTCGTGAATTGATTTCACTAATACCATGAGAAAGCTATATTTACATCGTTTACTTATCTTGGTGTTACTTTCATTCTTCTTTTCACTGCTTGTAATACGAAAGCTGAATGCAAACTAAATTTTTCATTGTATTAGAATGCCCGTGTCGTCTATTTTCAAATTTTATTATTTTTTGTCTGATTCGCAAAAAGGATTATTTTCGATATCTTAATATCAGTTGGCTCATTAGGTATACATAGAACATTACAGAGGAATTATAGTCTATCTCATAGTAACGGTTTAATAGTACAAATATTTTGATAGGGATAAAAAGTAGTTTCTTTGAACAATCTCCAATTATGCAAGTGGGTAAACACTTATGGCCGGTAGTGTACGCAAAATTAGTTTTTTTTACGATGTTTAGTATGGTGACCTCGGAAACTAATTGAGACACAGAAACGATCAAATGGGAAAAGAATTGCAGTTTTACTTCATTTAAATGATCCCTGTTTTTAATGATTATAATTCTGTTATTACGGACTTTAGAAAAAAGTGTAAAGAAGAAAGTTGCAGGTAGTTATGTGTTTAATAATACAATCTAACCGAACCTTTCACTTAAGCTATAACTTTTGAGGTATGATAAAAATTTTGTATTTTGTTTAATGGAAATTATAGTCGGCCTCGACTTAATAAAAAAGTAATTACTTAAATCTTTACACGTTTACATACAAACTATTTACAGCAAGGATGAGGGAATACTTGATGCGATAGAAAAATTACTGTCTTTTCTTTTAATTGTCATAAGTGGAGTCGCTTGCGATATGCCCTGGTAATTCGCTCAACTCTTGAGTAATAGTGATTAATAAATCATCCGACTTGACTCCTTCAAATTGACTATTGAAAAAAATGAAACCCGACACAAAAATTCTCTACTGACATATGTATATCCGCAAACATGTTATTTCTGATAAACGGATTTTCTTAGTATAACGTACTAAGCTTTCACTAAATATGGAATCTGCAGAACGTTCTATTCGACGCTTTCGTGCAGTTATCTGCTCTTATCTAAGACCCCTTAATCGCACTGGAAAATAATATCGAAATAATGACTCGTCACTTGCGTGCAATGTAATATTTATGCGTCCTAAAACGTAGTGCAAGCTAGGCTGTAGCTTAAATAGTATTTACTTGGTCCTAAAGCAAATAGGATCGTGTTTATATTTGAAGGCACTTTAGTTAAGTACGTGTTCCACATTTAACTAATACGGCGCCATAAAAACAGATTCATGACACGTTGCTGTGCAAAATTTCCGCGATTGAAACATTTTTTTCCTATGAGATAATTTTAGACTTGCAACCGTCCATTATATTTTAAATACAAAAACAAAATAACCTGCGTGATATTTCAGTGATAGAAAATACTTGAAAGGACAATAGTTAAAGATCTTGAATAACAATTCATATATATTTCGATTTTGTTACCTTTAAAAGTTTCAAGAATCATTTTCAGTAATATGTACTTATTAAAAAAACAGCAATCTGTTCAATATACAGGGAATAGCAATAGTACCTCTGCCTTTTGTTACCCGGGTTATATGTTAGATTTAGGCTATATGTGTGTTGGGGTCGGTGTAAGTATGTTATACGGTCAAAACCCCGAAGTTCCGACCCTCGATTTCTCGGGTCGAAAAAATTTCATCGTTTTGGTCGGAAAAAAATTCGACGATTCTGCTGCGCGTTAACGGAACGAGTTGGAGATTTGGTTATCGGTGCGTCGTAAGGACCCCTATGGGGGTCTAAACAGGGGAAAGAACGACGTCCTAGCTCAACGCGTTCCGACGCTACAGCGCGTCAAAGTTGAGATTTTTTTTCTCCTTTTCAACTTTGACGGGCCATAGCTGCTGCGCGATTAGAGTAGGGCATTCGAAGTGGTCGCAATCGATTCCACCGACATTTTTCTATCAAAAACCGTCTATTTCGTCCGTCTGAACGGTGTCGTTAACGCGCGACACGAGCAAACGTCGTACGATGTTGTTTTCAGGCCCGATCTTTTCGCGTTTTTTCGAAAGTCCCGAAACTTCAATCGTCCATATCTCCTAAACGGTTAGAGATATCGAAGTTTCCTTAAAAAATCTTGCTCAGCTCTACATGATGGTAAAACGGTAATTTTCAGACTTCGATATTTCACCGAAATATCGCGATCGAATATTCGTATCTCGGTTATGCGTGGTCTCAGTGCGACCGCCGGTGCTCATTTTAAAGATCTCGACGCGTACTTTCCAACGGTGTAAAGAATACTCTATCTCTAACCGTTTAGAAGCTACGGCGCTTCAAAGTTTGGGAGTTAAGAACTTTTAGAAAATTTAAAACTAAACGCGATTTTCTCCTAAACGGTTGCAGATAGCGAGGCAAACATTTTTTTATCGTAATTTACTTGATATATCACTCGAGGCCGTTTGGAGCTTCTTTAAGAAGTTGAGTTTTTTCAACTTTGACGGGTCGTAGCTGCTCAACCGTTAGGGATAGGGTGTTCGGAGCAGTCGCAATCGATTCCGCGGTAATTTTTCTATCGGAAACCGTCTATTTCTTCCGTCGAAACGGTGTCGTTAACGCGCGACCCGAGCAGACGTCGAACGATGTCGTTTTCGGGGCCCATTTTTTCGCGTTTTTCCGAAAGTTCCGAAACTTCAATCGCCCGTATCTAGTTAACGGTTAAAAAATTCTTGGTCGGCGCGTCAAAATCTACCCGATAGTACAGCTACTTTCGGACTTTGATGGATTTGACTTTGTCATGTCATAATCATTATGACTCAAACATGGTGGGCAATTCAAATCTTGTGCTCTTGTTGAAACCTCTTTTACTACGACTTCTTGCTCATAAAATGCTCGTGTATTCTTTTATCAAAACTCCTACCCGTTTTTGATTTTTTTTATTTTTGATTTATTTTTTTTTAATGAATTTTCATAATAAATTACTAGTTTTGTAGGCTATCTTTAGATTTGATTTAGTTAGTATTTTACTTTTTTCACTAATTGGACTTGTATAACACATGGGCTGAAAAGTCCCGGGCCTAACACATAGATGACGCTAGTTTTATTGCAGTCACCTTTCTCTCAGTTAGTACTAACCTTCAAAAGACAGCTGTTAAAATTTCATGATATTCTATTCATCAGTTTGTGAGTTATTGTGCTAAGGGTCACGCTACTTTTGTTATTTTCAAAACAATGGATCAAAAACAATTTCGTGTTTTTATTTTACACTGCTTCTTGATGGGAAAAAATACCGTTCAAGCGAAGCAATGGCTTGAAAAGTGTTATGTGGACTCCGCTCCATCAGAAACAACAATAAAACGTTGGTTTGCTGACTTCAAACGTGGTCATAGAGACACCGATGATGCAGAACGCAGTGGTCGTCCAAATGAGGCGGTAACACCAGAAAACATCAAAAAAATCCACAAAATCGTTTTGAATGATCGAAAAGTGAAGTTGCGTAAGTTAGCCGACATCGTAAAGATATCAAAAGAACGTATTGACTTTATATTGCATGAGCATTTGACTATGAGAAAGCTCTGTTCAAAGTGGGTGCCGCGTTTGCTCACTGTTGACCAAAAACAAGAACGTGTTGATGATTCTGAGCAGTGTTTGGCCATGTTTAAACGTAACAAACCGGAATTTTTGCGTCGATATGTGACAATGGATGAAACAAACTCCGGAATCAAAACGATCGTCATCTGAGTGGACAGCAACTGGTGAACCTCGTCCAAAGCGCCCGAAATCACAACAATCGGCTGGAAAGGTTATCGCCTCGGTATTTTGGGATGTGCGTAGTGTAATATTCATCGACTATCTTGAGAAAGGAAATACCATCAACAGTGAATATTATATAGCGTTATTGGAGCGTTTGAAGGCCGAAATTGCAAAGAAACGACCGCATATGGCAAAGAAAAAAATGTTGTTTCATCAAGAACAACGCACCGTGTCACAAGTCAATCAAAGCAATGGCAAAACTACATGAATTGAACTTCGAATTGCTCCCACATCCACTGTATTCGCCTGTTCGCAGACCTCAAATAAATGCTGGCCGGTAAGAAATTTCGCACGAATGAAGAGGTTATCACTGAAACTGAGGCCTATTTTGAGGCAAAAGATAAATCGTTCTACAAGAGTGGTATTGAAATGTTAGAGCGGCGCTGAAATGATTGCGTTGCTCTTGATGGAGATTACGTTGATGAATAAAGCTAATTTTGAACCAAAAAAACCGTGTTTTCTTTGTTAGGCCTGGGACTTTTCAGCCCGTGTGTTAGGTTAACACTTTGTAGTTATTCGTTTTTGCCTTTATATTTGAATAAACTTTGTTAATTACTTTTATTTCTAATTCAGGTTGTTCAGTACTAACAGAACGTTTGATGAAGCTATAGGGATAACGAAATGTCATATATTACGTTGTATTAAATATATTGGAAATATTTGTACGACTGCGTTTCGCTCATGTTCATGATTTGTATTATTTCGTAAGAGCTTTAAGATATTCCACAAACACCTAGTTTTCGAAGGTCTGATTTTACATGAAGTAGTAAAGGTGAAATTTTAAAAGGTTCACTGGGAGCCGGGAAATGGTAAATTTTTTGTCTTCTATAATCTTTTTTTCAACATTATGTACCAAAATGGTACACGTCCATTTCGTTCTTCATCGTGCACGTTTTAACGTCTTCATTAAATTATCTCATCATTAAATTGCTTATAGGATTTGATCCATGAACCTTCTAAATTTGACGGTGGATTTCAACAGATTGCTTTCATTCAGAGAACAGATGGTAGGTATAATCAATTTGCTTGAAGCAAACAAAGCAAACAAACCCTGTCAGAATGACGTAGATCTTTGGGAAGGCCAAAGCAACAAATGCACATGCGTAAAGCTGGGAGGCTAACACTACTGCGGTGAAAATCTGTACCGAAGCTTACTTTCAGGGTGTACCTCGTAAAGCATCCTGTCGTTGAAACGTATTATTGACAAAACTATTTAGAAAGACAATATACATAAATGTAGTTTTATAAAATCTATATTTACAGAAGAGAAGCTATAAATCATCCCATACGTATATATTAACAATGTTCGAGACATGGGCACCAATATATTTGGCCGAGGTCCGGAGGCAATTAAATGATTACATTGCTATAAATAACTTCCAATTTATTAACGTCATTTTGAAACTAAATCCATCCGACTGCTTTACGACGTAAATCATTAGTAGCTTTAATGGGTTTTCAAGTATCATCGCTGTGACAATTCTTTAAAACTACAATAATACGAAGTTCAAGGATGTAATCGTCTATCTTTAGAACATCTAGATAGGACCGCCGTCTTAATAACATTAGTACAGCGTATTTACGGATACATACGGAGTTTGTAGGGCAAAAACTGATTCATTGCTCTAGAATTTTCGTAAAAAGGAACAGAAGAGTAAAAATACTGAATGTTCAATTAATCTAGAATGCTGTTACTACAAAAATAAATGATCTAGATAGTATATATATTAACGCTACTGACTTCGCGGAGCTGTTTATCTAATTGCTTGGGTATTGAGGCCCTTTCTTTAATATTGTGTTCTACAGGGTGTCCATGAATTAAAAAAAGAGTATGAAAAATGGAAAGATCTGATTTTATTAGACTTGAATCCAAAATATTTTGTGAAAATTCCTCCGCAGATGCGAGAAGAAAAAATTATAAAGACATTTGTAAAATATTCGTCGTGCTACTGCACTTTCAGAATTCGTACGTAAGCGATATTGAACCATGTCGTTTGAGGGGTAAACAGTGTAATCTTGTAGTTTTTATAACATCCACAGCTATGTTAGGCAGTATACGCAGTCTGTGTGTATATATGCGAGTTTGGTTGGATAAATGTATTATCTGCACACATTCTACATCCAGAGGCGGCACGTATTATAATTTCCTAGGGTTTTTTAATTATGACATTCGTGTCGTAATTGACTCGGAATTTTTTGGATTTATGTTCTATATAATTACACCGTCTCATTTGCCGTGCTCTTTTTATTTTATTTCAAAGACACCCTATACAGCACAAGTAGAAAAATAAATCTTAGTATAAGTACAAATCGATGTTGTTTGTTACTATTAAAAAAAGAACTATAATGATTTAGGGAGTATCTTACTAATAACTTAACGCCACATACGTTTTTAAAATTATTCTACCAACTTAAGTTTAAAAAGGAAAATTTCGTGGCTTGCTAGAGGGTAAATTTAATCAAACTACAATGAAAAATGAAGGGGTTTTAAAGACTTCCACGGCCGTTTGACATAGTTGTAACGGTTGACGGGTTCCGCCGTGTTACTAGGTTTTTATCCCTGACGTTTCACGAACAACTGCGGTTCGCATTTTCAAAAGTACCTTTGAAAATGCGAACCGCAGTGGCACGGCGGAACCCGACAACCGTTACAACTATGAAAGGGTTTTAGTTCTAAAACCAGGTGCATTTTGATAATATATAAAATAATGAAATGTTTCCGAAATCGGCAAGAGATAGCGCATAAAGATTGAAGTGGATTCATTGGTCGGCAAGAGCAACCTTCTTTATGGCAACTGTCAAAATTTCAGGCGCCTATTGTCAATAGTCGTTGTTTAAAAGTGTGTTTTGCGTAGCAAGTTAGGCGGTTTCCCAAAAAAGTGGATAAAATCGAATTTCGTGCAGTGATAAAACACTTCTAGATAGCTGGGAAAACGACCACGGAAATTCTTCTAGAGGTTTTCGACCATCAGCCTGTGGATGAGTGAGTTCAAACATGGCTGCACAGGCACAAGTGACGAACCTCGCAATGGACGCCCAAAAACCGCTACCAACGATGAAATGGTCGACAAGATTGATGAGGTCGCGTTAGCCGATCGCCGATAACAGAGACAAGAGGCATCTCAGAAGAACGCGTTGGCCATATCCTACACGAAATTTTGGGTATGAAAAAGCTTTCGGCGCGATGAGTACCGCGTTTGCTCACACCGGAGCAAAAACTGGATTGCCGTTTTGGAGGAGTGTCGGGCCAGAATCCAACGCAATCCAAGAGATATCAAGCAATAGTCGAAGCAGTGAATTTTTCCGGGAGAATCGGCTCCGAAGAAAGCAAAGACCGTTCCATCGGCCAGAAAGCTCATAACGACCATTTTTTCGAATTCCTAAAGTGCGATCCTCATCGACTATCTGCGGAAGGGAAGGACGATCACGGTGCAATATTACAGCAATTTCTTGACCGGATTCGATACAGTATTGAAGAAATAACGGCCTCGTTTGCAGCGAAAGAAGTGCTTTTCCACCACGACAGTGTACCAGCTCATTCATCCCGCATCGTCGTGTGCAAATTGAATGCAATTAGTCTCTTATCCTCCATATTCGCCGGACCTAGCCCCCGACGCCTTTTTCCTATTCCCAGACCTGAAAAACCACTGGGAGGAAAGGGATTTGCTTCAAATGAGAAGGTCATCGCTGCTACAGGTGGCTATTTTGCGGACCTCGAAACATCCTACTGAGAGTGGAGCACCGTTTGAAAAAGTGTATTGATCTTCGAGGAGACTACATCGAAAAATAAAAATAAAAAACCACATCAACACCGTGTTTTTCTTGCCGATTGCGGAAACATTTCAGGTTGCCCTCGTAGAGATATAATATAAGTATTACGTTAGCCGGCGCATCCACCAGAATTTATACGCTTTTTAAATCTTCTGCAACAGCGCCTGTATGGATGTCACTTGTTAAAAAGAAAACTTAATTAAAGCCGATCGAACGTCATACACCAGACTTAATTTAACATTCAGTCTAGCCGATATGCGTCAAACGATTGATACCAGGCGAGAAACGTGGAGAGGCTCATTACAGCGTTTTCTAGGTTTTAGGGTCAAAGATCTATTTAAAAGCCCGTGCGGCGACGGCGGCCTTGTGCGAGATCCGCGAAAGAGAGGGGGAGAGAAAGAGAGAAAGACGCCACAAAATCAATACAACCGGAAGCGAACGTAGGCACTTCTCAGGATCGCGAAGTCGCGCTTTGTTCATTCATGGAAATGTCACCGATCGAAGATCTACACCCGATACACGCTTAGCGGGTTATTCTTCCGGTATACGGGGCGTGTCGTAATCTCGACCGCGGACATTGAAAAGCGATCTCCACCGCACGAAAAATAATAAAGCGGCTAGGCTTCGGTTTTTCGGGGGGGTAGCATGGCGCCTCGCTATCAAACGGTGGTCGCGCAGAGAGCATGCGTCCGAGCGGTGGAGTGCTGACGAAATCCGATCTA
This sequence comes from Trypoxylus dichotomus, assembly GCA_023509865.1. Classification (NCBI taxonomy): domain Eukaryota; kingdom Metazoa; phylum Arthropoda; class Insecta; order Coleoptera; family Scarabaeidae; genus Trypoxylus; species Trypoxylus dichotomus. Next base: position 10,184,441 of record CM042074.1, on the reverse strand, counting down.
GTGGTGAGAAAAGTTATGTCGGTCGGGGTTGGTGTTAAGAGTGTACTGCAGGCAGTGTCGGTTTAATTTTTTCCCCCTAAGACTAAGCTAAAATAAGTGGTTAACTACAGGTGTTCAGCAATAATATCAGTATTATTTATAAGTACTTACTGTTAGGTAGAAACAGGTATTTACATAAAGTATTCAGAGTGTTGCTAATAAGAATTAAATTTTGCCGCATTAAAATTCCTTAAGTCAATTTTCTAGAAGCTTATGCGGCAATACTTGAAATATTAAATTTGTTTCTTTTCAAATTCTTATTAAAATGTAGAAGGTATTTACCTATTCTTAGATTTAGATTAGAATTTGCAGAAACATATGGAATTTTGCAGTAGACTACGCTCTTTTAATTAATTTACAGCAGAATTCCAATCACAGGCCAAAATTCTTTATTACCCATTTATTTCATCACTCGACTACATTAAAAAAAAAGAATTCACAGCAGAAAATCCAAGCCAGTATTGGATGTCAAAATTCGATTCATATGGTGATACTAATGACGTTTATTACTTCATTTTCGCTTCTTGTGAGAAAATTTGTACTGGAATAGTTTAGGACAACATGAACTTGATTATAAGGTAAACGTATTGTTAAAAGAATTTAAGGAGTAACGGCAATGAAATTATAACACCAGTGTCACTAAGGGTATTTAGCTATAAATACGTTACAAATTTATGTCATAAAATAAATATTTATGTAAGAGCTGTCTATAAGCTGTCGCAATTTTTCGTTCTGGGTCGAAAATGTCCCTGGTATGTTGAAATGTCGTATCCCACGCTCCATATGTTTTCAAGAACCACTCGAGAGAAATATTCATTTGGCAACGATGTACTTGCATACTGTAAATGTCAAATTAGATGGCCATGGGTGGGAGTAAGTCCGTGCAGTATTAGAAATAGTGTAATGCGCGTGTAATTAGTTTTACATGAAGTTGCAAGAAACCATAGGCGGCGCAAGCTACACACTTAATAAATTAATTAATTATTGGAGTAAAATATAGAGAAAATTCCTTTTTAATAATATAAATTTACAGAGGAAGCTATTTAGTGTTACAATTAATTAAAAAATTACATATGAAATGGGATTGAAATATAACAGGTAGTTAAAAATATCGCAAATCACAATTCGATTTGCTGCATACGTGTGAAGAATGTTTAATTTACAAAGCGTTTATTCCTTTATTACTAACAGTACAATAGACCAGCTTTCTTAGAAATATTTGTAATAGTAAATTAGTTTTAAATAAACAAATTAATCTTCTTCGGAACTGAAGTTATCGTCATCACTATCACTGTCCTTATTTAAGCTTTTATTTAATTTTATTAATAATTAAACTTTCTCTCGTTTCATCAACTAATATTTATCTTCAATATTAACAATATATTTACAACGTTGTTGCCAATCTTCTTGAGAAATTCTCGAAAATTCTGCTTCCGCTATTTTACGTCTTATAATTTACACTTCTTGGAGCGACATTATTTTTGACGGCAGCCCAGATCAACTCAATTGTATTTAGATCGGACTGATACGGTAGAAAAAAACTGTATGTCCTTTGCGTTGAAGAATTTCGTCGAATTTATACATTACATATTGACTCTGGACAGCGTTTGATTAGCTGATATAGTTGTGGCTTTAACATTCTAGTGTCAAAAGGAATATTTTTTAATGGTAACCATTCAATCACTTCATTTTTCTTGGTATTACTTCTTGGAGCATGATTTGTTTATTGTGATACGGCGCGTTACCAATTACAACAACGAAGTTTGTGGGCAAGTTTGGTATAAGCTTCTGTTCTATCTATTTGCTATAATTTTCTAGATTCATATCCAAATAGTAATCACCAGTTTTTACGCCGAACTTAAAAATGAATAGGGTGTTAGGGGTAAAGTCCATGTTGCCTCCTGCGTGCACTATTATTAGTCTGGGTCCTTTAGATATGTACTTAAAAAGACATTTTGTACTTTCATCACTCCACATCTTGGAAGACGTATTACTAATGTGAATGTAAGTCTCATCTATGTATGCAATGGGTCGGTACTTCGGAATCAACTTCCTTATTTTAAATGGAATAGCGCCTCTTTTTATTGCATATTACCTACCTTTTAACTTATTTCAGCTATTTCGAAGATTTGTTTTTTGTATTACATGGTTTCTCTTATTTTTTTTTTTTAATATTTCAAATTAAGTCCATATTCTTCTGCCCATTGAGTTGACAGGTTAAGTGCATTTATTCCACTTTCTAGAGTAATTCACAGGTATAGCAGTAAACTCCACTCACAAATTTATTAATTATGCGGAACGCAGCGTTTCGAGAGCACGTGGGCTCCCATTCTCAACCGTGTTACCGACTGGTACCAGTCGGTAACACGTCTATGTTGTCCGCATAATTAATTAATTTGTGTGAGTGGAGTTTACTGCTATACCTGTGAATTGTACATCCACACAGTCCTTGCAATCGTCATTTGTCTAGAGTAATATTTGTTTTGTGAGTTTTCTTCAGTTTCCTCATCTTTAGATTCATCTTCTTCTCTTTCTTCGTGAAAATTGTTTAATTATGTATCCATTTCATTTCATGCAATTATGTCTCTCTCATCCAGTTCATTCTAGAAATAGATGCTACATACATATACCCATCAAAGTTGTGTAAATAGTAAACATTAAGTTCATACATGTGGCAGAAATATCCCGTCTTACAGCTAGAGATTTTGCCTGACCATCTTTCCATTTTTGCTGCAATACACTAAGTGGGAGATTATCCTCGTCTTCTTGATTGCTGAAATCTAATTTTTTTCTTCAGCATTTAGCAATCACTGTTGGATCTAATCGGTTCCACGCATACATCAAATTTGTAACAGTATCTTTTATTGTCAAACTTTTCAATGTTTCTAAATTGGATCCATTTGCGATGTTATTACGAAGACTACTTCTGTAATATAAGTTTGTAAGTCTGATCACATTCTGATCCATTAGCTGGATAAGGGGCGTCACATTTGACGGGAGCTATCCATGCATTCTTGTAATTTGCCCATTTTTACTCTGTAATTCTTCTATTCGGGGATATGATGGAGCACGATCCAAAATAAGAAGAGCTTTTATTGAGTATTCACATCATTTCTGAACACGTATAACCTTCCAAAAGAACAAACAATGACTTGTCAATCATTTTGGTTTGTTGCTCGTGTATGATAAATTTACTTTATAAACTTACCTGAAGAACAAAAGAATTATGGAGTTAATTTTTAAAAGTTGACACCATCATTCAAACTGTTTTGGAATAGTCATACTCCACTGGGAGAAAAACATTTTTGAAAGCTCTAGGATTTTTCACCTATATGAGATCCACTCCCATTAGTACATACCAAAAATGTTTATCGTTATTTCTCATGTTTTCTATGTGGAGCAGTCTTCTCTTGAGATGAAAAAGAGGTTTTCTCTAGTAGAGGTTTCCAATACAGACCTGATTCATAAGAATTATATAATTGATTAGATGTAATTCTCAATTTCTCTATTTTATTTTTTAACTGGACCTAAATGGACCAATTAATTCTGGCTGCGATGATAATTTTTTACCAACAATTTTTAAATATCGAATTTAGAATCTTTTTTAAATCTTTACAGCCAACCATCTCTAGCAGTAAATCCTTCAAGAGAATTTTCTTTCATCTCGGGATTCAATGCTTTTGCCTTTTCTTTGATAATATCACCACTGACCATAATGTTTCTATTTCTTTGATTCAAGAGCCATTTGTGTATTCTTTTCTCTATTTCTGGATATCTAGATCCTGTTAAAGTTCTTCTTTGCCCTAGTCCCGTATAAACTATATCGTGGATTTAGCAACTCCATGCCTATTTAATAAATTTGTTACACTGCTTTTTTAATTCCTCAGTATCTTATTAATACTGCTTTGAATCGTTGCGACACCACAAGGACAACATAAGGATCTAGTAGCGACACCACGTTTGATAGGTGGCACATTCAATGAACCTGTCCAAAAACATTTTGTTCTGCCCTAAAGACACTAGGCATTTATTGCCATTGTATCCTATGATAGTGCTTTATTTTGGTTACAGACTCTTAATTGGAATATGGTTCGTTCTATATAACTTATTTCGTTTCGATCGAAAATGTCTTCTCATTAGTAGTTGTTCATGTATATTTTTTGTTGTTGTAGGAAGTTATAGGCTATTTGTGATTGATAACAAAAATAGAAACCACTGCTTTACTTTATCATTTTGGAAAAAATCAAAAATAAATTTCGTTTTATCACATCTTAAATTGATATTTCCGGAAGACAAGGTCATATTTACATTTTTTTTTAGAATACTACGAGCTAATATGGTCTTTGTTCCTTGATGTAACAGTCTAAATATAAGAATTTCTCGGGGAAAATACAATTTATGACTCTTAAAAAGCATTAATTCCTATTTTCTGTATACCTCAGTAGGCTTTGAAAAAAAAAAGATTATGATTATTCAAATATAATTCACAAACAACCTACGTAGTTAATTAAAACAGGAATTATTATTATTTTATATCATGATCATGACCCATTTCAGTCTTAAGTAATCTAATAAGATACAGGACGCCTTTGACGTCAATAGAAAGATAAAACAGAAACGATACATCATTTTTGTAATACCGGAAAAAAATACCATTCATTAACTGCGAATACATTGTTTCGCGAATGGATTAGGCGGTTTGCAACTCAATTAATGACATCACCAATCCCCTATGTTATTTATCCCGCATCATTACAGTTTAATATAAATCCGTGAAAAATGAGATAACAGTGACGAGCAAAACAACGTCAAGGCTACTTGGATTTTTGTCATGATCGGGTGAAATGAACTAACAGCATTAGTCATCGAAGTCGACCGAGAAAATGATAAAATTGGTAGTCCTGTACTAAGTCGCGCAGTGAATGAATCATTCATAAGTGAATTATCTCGAACGGAAAAGAACATGAAATAAACTGTACCTTAGCTTAGAGTAGCATTTTTAGTGTTTAGGAACGAGAATGCAAATATTATTTTTGAATATTTCGAGGATAACATAGATGTACCTCTCCATCGTATCTATACATCCAAGGTTGGTATAAACTATTAGGTGCCAAAGTTGTATAGTATGTTAAATAGTAATATGAAAACCATAAATATGGTTCAACTTCAACGAAAAATTGACAAAATTATCACGCGCTTGTTATTTAATTGACAGTACAACCTTCAATATGTTATTTGTCTTTCTATATTACGTAGAGAACGTTTTATTTTACCTGACGAATCCTTTTGAAAGATTTATCTTATGCAAAACAAAATTTAACAATGTATATACAGAGGTACAATAAGTCTAGTGTATACATCTGTTTTTCTGTGTTTGAACCGGCAGACAAGTGTATTATTCTTGTGGCACTAGATAGCGCCAAGAATACAAATTAAGCTAAACTGAACTAATAATGAAGCATAATCTTTTTTGATGTTTATAAGCCAACGGACGTAATTTCTTCAAATACTCTACCTTCCGAAAAGTAAAGAAGCATTAAGTTATCCTCGCAGCAACCCTAGCAACCCACAGACTAATACTAATCTCAAAAAAATCAATTCATAACCAGTTGCTTGAGCTTAAATTCATACTCATACTTTAAAATTTAAGCGGTCAAAACTCAATTAGAAATGGTTCTAGCACAGCCTTCAAGATAGCTTTAGAATTTTAAAGTATATGATAGTTTTCTCGTGATGGAACTCACCCAAAATATTTAGAGCAATAACAATGGAAGTACTAATCAACAATTGAAGTTGCATATTAACATTTAGCTCTAAATACGAGGATGGTATGATAAATACACTAGGGTGACAGAATAAAATAGATACCTACTAATTCAAAAAAAAAATTCTATTCTCGTTATATATACAAAATATTTTAGAATTTTTAAATTAGACTAATATTTTGTCGATCCACCTTTACTTGCGTGAAGTACTGCGAGTCGTCGTGGCATAGAATCTATTAAATGATTAATGGTGTCTTCTGGAATATTTAACCACTCTTCTGTAACAGCTGCCACGAGTTCTTGCTTATTGCTGGGTTTTCGGTGTCGTTTCGCCATATTTGTCTGGATTATGTGCCAAACATTCTCTATCGGATTCATGTCTGGTGATTGGCCTGGCCATGGTAAAATCCGAATCCCCTGTTCCTCTTTCCATGTGGTTGTTGTTCTTGCTTTGTGGCAGGGTGCTCCATCCTCCATAAAAGTGGCGTCTTCTTTAGATAAAATGGCGTTAATATTTGGATATATTTTGCCGCATTTATATTTCCGTCGCAGATTACTAATTGCGATCTTCCACCATACCATATCGCGTCCCACATCATGATGTTCACACCGCCGTATTTCACCGTCTGATGCAAAAATTTGTCGTCCAGTTGCTGTGACGAACGTCTCCATACGCACGTACGATCACTATCACTGAATTGGCAGTATCTGCTTTCCTCTGAAAAAATGACAGACCGCCAAAACTCTTCGGGCTTCGTTCGCATTTCGATTGCCCAAGCCATTCGGCGCCGTTTTTGAAACGCCGTAAGGAGAGGTTTTTTCTTTGCTACCCTTTTATACATCCCCACACTGTGGAGGTATCGCAGCACGGTGCGCTGACTTTTCTGTGAAGTTGCTGCAAGCTCACCTGTACTTTTTCGCGGTTCTCTTAACACTTCGCGCACAAGCACCCTTTTACTTCTTTCAGAAGGCCCGGCACGACCTGGTCTCGGCTCCACTGTTGTTTCTTCCTTGCGTTTAAATTGTGTAATCACACGGTTAACTGTGGACAACGGAATATTTAAAAATTTACTTGTTTCACGTTGCGAAGCGCCGCGTTCACTCTGGCCAACGATGCGACCCCGGGTGAAGTCGCTAATATCACTCGAACCTTGTAAGCGAGGCATAGTTGTAACGATACTAAACTATGACGAATTCTTTCCGATACATCTACCCCTACCCTAATGACAAGAGAAAGTTCTTAATTCGTTCTTAGAATTTAGCTGTTTACATATTTATACCGCTTTACCTGGTATCTATTTTATTCTGTCACCCTAGTGTATCTGTACGAGAGCGACCTGAAATGTTTCCAGAATCGGCAAGAGATGGCGTACGAAGGTTGCAGTGCATTCATTGGTCGGAAAGAGCATTTAAATTTTTGAAAACAAAATAAGCAAACAAAGCCAAGGCAATAACTGTTTCAAAAGATGTTGAAAATATGTTTCACCAACTGTCCTACAGTAGATCGATTGGTTTAAAATTCCTGTTGTACATTTTGCAGTACGCATAGAAAAATTTATAGTATTACTGGTCGAATGAACTCAAATCATTAACCGTATATTCACTGTTGTTACGAGGGCGACCTGAAATGTTTCCGGAATCGACAAAAAGCACACTTTTTCAAACGGTGCTCCAATATCTTCAAGCTGTCGGAAAAGTAGGATGTTTCGAGGTCTGCAAAATAGTCACCTGTAGCGGCGATGACTTCAGTTCAGGCAAATTTCTTTCAGCCCCAGTTTGATGTTTTCAAGTTTGGGAATGGGAAAGAGTCGCTAGGCGCGCTAGGTCCGGTGAATATGGAGAATAGGAGACTAACTCGTAGGGTAACTCATTCAGTTTAGACACGACGATGCGGATGAATGAGCCGGTGCATTGCCTTGGTGGAAAAGCCCTTTTTTTCTCTTGTCGATTCCGGAAACATTTCAGGTCGCCCTCGTATGTTACTCTATAAGATAAATTGAGAAACAACCTGATATTATCTTTAAGAAAGATCTCTTATCACGATAATCTTCCACACCAGTCAAGTTGTTCGCCAACAATCGAATCAATAGATATTTTAAGCCATGGCACGTTCAGGTTCTACAGCAAACTTTTTTTTTGCTAGAAACAAGTTTCGATCATATATAGAATTTACAGCAATAACGAACAATATTTTGACGTTTGTTGACCCTAATTTATACCATTTCATTCGCTTTTTAAGCTCCAATATCCAAACCATCCTCATTTATTTTTGATGAACAACTCCGCCTCTACTCATTAAAGTACCAATGAAAAGGAATAAGTGTACGCCGAATATTTCTCGTATATTCTAAATGTAGGTTACCCTGTAATAAAACGTCTTCCGCTAGCTAGCTTTCAACAAATGTCAGCTTCGCATAAATGTAAATGTATATTTTAGTACCTATTATAGTAGTGCTATTACAATGACGGGGCTTTATCGAGGTCGGAAAATAGTGACCTTTGAAATTTAGCCGCCCTAAAAAAGGCAAGTTCACTCGTGCCTCGAATAAAGTAGAAGGGATGTGTAATTTGGCATTTTTATATTATTCGTACGGGTTCTCGCAATTTAAAAATGAGGGCAGATGTAAAAATAAGGCTTTTGTATACGTCCCTGGTAAAAAGCGGAAGCACTTTAGAAGCTTTACTTATTGTGATGAGGGAGTTACTGCATAAATCGATATCATTTATTTTCTAATGTGGAGCTATTAGTTAAGATGCAAATGATAATACAGTTAGTAACATATAGGGTTATAATAAAGTATGGAGCCACGGACACAACGATTATAATAACAACCCGTACATTTTTATATAACACATGGGCTGAAAAGTCCCGGGCCTAACAAAGAAAATACTGTTTTTTTTGGTTCAAAATTAGCTTTATTCATCAACGTAATCTCCATCAAGAGCAACGCAATCATTCCAGCGCCACTCTAACATTTCAATACCACTTTTGTAGAACGATTTACCTTTTGCCTCAAAATAGGCCTCAGTTTCAGCGATAACCCCTTCATTCGTGCGAAATTTCTTACCGGCGAGCATTTTTTTGAGGTCTGCGAACAGCCAGTCGCTGGGAGCCAAATCTGGCGAATACGGTGGATGTGGGAGCAATTCGAAGTTCAATTCATGTAGTTTTGCCGTTGTTTTGATAGACTTGTGACACGGTGCGTTGTCTTGATGAAACAAATTTTTTTCTTTGTCATATGCGGTCGTTTCTTTGCAATTTCGGCCTTCAAACGCTCCAATAACGCTGTATAATATTCACTGTTGATGGCATTTCCCTTCTCAAGATAGTCGATGAATATTACACCACGCACATTCCAAAATACCGAGGCCATAACCTTTCCAGTCGATTGTTGTGCTTTCGGGCGCCTTGGACGAGGTTCGCCAGTTGCTGTCCACTCAGATGACGATAGTTTTGATTCCGGAGTGAAGTGATGGATCCATGTTTCATCCATTGTCACATATCGACGCAAAAATTCCGGTTTGTTACGTTTAAACATGGCCAAACACTGCTCAGAATCATCAACACGTTCTTGTTTTTGGTCAACAGTGAGCAAACGCGGCACCCACTTTGAACAGAGCTTTCTCATAGTCAAATGCTCATGCAATATAAAGCCAATACGTTCTTTTGATACCTTTAGGATGTTAGCTAACTCACGCAACTTCACTTTTCGATCATTCAAAACGATTTGGGGATTTTTTTGATGTTTTCTGGTGTTACCGCCTCATTTGGACGTCCACTGCGTTCTGCATCATCGGTGTCTCTACGACTACGTTTGAAGTCAGCAAACCAACGTTTTATTGTTGTTTCTGATGGAGCGGAGTCCCCATAATTTCTTGTACCGACATTACAGTCCAAACAGTAACTTTTGGCGAGTGAAGTGGCCTTTCATGCTTCTATTTTGGATTTGTTAAACTCCATTAACGCCAGTTCTGCCTATTTACATGGCGATTAAGATGAAAATGCACACCGTCTGAGAAGTTTTCTCTTAAATCCACGTGCACAGTACGCCTGCTCCGCTTTCATAAGAACGCTTCACAGCGATTAAACTCCGAAGGATAGGGCTAGCAATTGATATACTTTCGGCCACAGTACAGTAGAGGCAGTAGTTTCACTGATTGGCGGTACCTTTGATAATCATGTCTCACAGTTTTTCTATTGTATTCTATCTTGCGCAGCCTAAATCATAGCGGTGACAATTGGAAACATTTTTGAAAATACGAAAAAGCTGATTCAGTCAAAATTTGTTTCATTCGCATTGAAAAAATTACAACTAATTAAAAGGAAGAGTAAAAAATATAACAATGGTAAGTGAATTCAGAAAAAGAGAGAAAAATAAAATACGAGGGCAATTCTTACGTGCGATATATACTTTTCGATAAAACTTATTTTGAATATCTTTTATAAGAACAATAATAAGCAACAAAATGGAAATGTCGCAGGGCCTATGATATTTTAGAACCCAGTGCTACACTTTCACATCACAATTGTTTCAATAACTTTCCTGTGCCGTTTTGTATAGACAGTAAACACGTCCAATCATCAAGTAATTGCATCTACTAGTGGCTTAATCCTTAGGAAATCGAAAATAACTTGCTGTCGGATTCTCCCTGGAATTACTGATCCAGAAAACATAACACCCAAACACCATATTGTCTTTTATGATTGTTTTGTAATTTATAAATAGTATTAAAGCTACACAAAACTAAACGTTAAATTATTTCATTGTATACAATACAATAACCAAAGGCATTTCTAACATAAAACAACTTCTAAACACATCAAGTGTCTTCTTACGACTGAGAACTGTGATGCGTAGAAATTTTTAAATTTCTACGCAGCACATGCGCAGTTAGAATTAAAAACAAAAAAAATCCTGCAAGTGAAACTAGTGTCTCTACTATACTATGCTTGCACTACCCACTTAACGATTGTATTCGCGCAATGAACAAAACAATTTGAAAAAGACCTTTGAGGCATCCAGTATTTCAATCAACAAATCTAGGTAGATGTTACGTTCTCCTGGTTTGAAGAACAACGCCGCTGTAGCCTGCTCGTAATTTCCTAAATTACTTGACCAGTACTTACTTGTAGAGTATGTTCGCTTATTTACTAGAGGAGAGGTTGTACAGTGAAACTCAATGCGCATGCGCAAAAAAAATATATTTAAAAATGAAATGGTTACACGGTTTCCACTCTTGCCTATGTACATGTACGATGTACGTAAGATATATATATTTGCAATAATTGCAGTTATTCGAGCTCTCTTATACATGTAATGTACATTAGCATTTGTATATGTATTTTCATTGGTAGCAACATAAAGTAATGCCTCAGCATGTACGTTGCAAAGCCATGTCTTAATTCTGTTTAAAAGGTTAAACTCTTATATGCTTCCGCTGAAGCTTTGTTAGAGGCATGTACTAATACCTCTATCTGTTTGCATGCACCACTACCTTTTTATAGGGGAGCCAACCCTATTTATTTCTTAAATTTATAAGCGCACCTCGGTGCTATGCTTATTTATATGTCCCTTTCCGGGAGCCTAATATACTTTCCATGTTTTAAATTTGCTTAAGGGACTTGGCCCTGTATTATTGGCATGTATTTGTACTTGACCAAATACGTTTATTATTTTCACATTTATAGGGGAACCCACCCTATCTCTTAAAGCTTGAACGCCTGGTCGAGGGCGACAGTAGCGATAATAGCCGATCTCAATACAAAAGTAATGTCACAGCTACCCAGGCGTTCTCGTTTGAAATATTACGCTATGTGCAATCTTTAGCTCTCTACTACTGCGCCCCAAAGAAGGGAAAAATCCAGTAACCAGCAAATGTGCGAACTGCGCACCGACAAGTAAAACGGAGCGATGATGCCGACATTACATAAGAAAACTGGCCCGTGACACTCGTCCGCTACGACGAGCAACTAAATGAAAAATTTCTAAGTCCCGATACGACAAGGACCGAACAAACGTACAAAAGACAACGGGCGCTGCGGCCGCAACGACCGTCAGCAAGAAGCGGAGTGATCGTACTTGTAGAGGAGGTCTATACATGCGCGCCGACAATCTCACCAAAATAATTTCCGACACAAACTTAACTGAAGACTAAAAATATGTATAGACCACAATGTACACAGTAGCCTCGACGTACGATGATAGAAAATCGAGAATTTATACTTATTAAAAAAATCTATACATGTGGTCCGACGACGTTACCAAATGACTCCCGCCAGAAATAAATGTATAGACAACGTCCTCGACGATTCCCGCCAAAACTAGAAAAACTTAGAAATCTCTAATAATCTTACGACGACGTTACTGTACACGTTACGACGAGGCACGAAAGGTGACCGAGAGTGCACGATCGCTAATACCTCGACTGTCGCGCGGGAGACGACTGCCTATGCTTGTGTACCTTAAATTTCAAGAAAACTCCCATTACATATCCGACGACGTTGCAGTGAATGATTTCTGATTAGGCAGTTTTAGCTAGCGTAATGCGAATGGCTGACTTGCATACATATACAATGCGTAATGTACATACATATTAAAATAAAATTGGATATAAGAGAGCAAAATAAATAAATATAAGAATGAAAATAAATAAATATAAAAATGAAAATAAAATAATATTCTAAATGAAAATAGTAATGCAAAGAAGATAAAATACATAATAGTAAAAAAAAATTTAGAAAATACAAAAAACAATGTTAAGTCCTTAACAGTAGACTTAGGTCCCACTGCGTTGTCTTAAAGAAGTCTCAATTTCTCTTGGAAGTATTCACCGTAGCAAGCGTTAGATAACAAAATAAATCCAAATAAATTATCTCCCTGTACAAATTAAAGACTTAGAAAATTAAGCGGTTATATTAAGGAATAATATTCAATTTGGAGCGTCGGTAAATTATTGATACACATATCACTTCCGTACCGCGGAATTTTAAGAGGATTCGTGCAAGAAACGAAACAAACATATAAGATCAGTGCTTAGTTGATAGGTGGCGTGCATGTAGTTCTCAGTGAATCGACCAGAGAACAGAGACACCAAATTTATGTTACTAAGCTATGAAGCTGCAGCTTATCGTAGTGGAAACTGGGGAAAAGTGGCGCCGTGCTTTGTTGAGGTGAGTAATATTGGTTATGTATAAAATATTTAATTCACTCGTTAATGTATGTACTTTCGCTTATGGGTGTGTATTTATATTTTAACATTTTATTTTGTTGTCTTTGTAGCTTTTTATGTTTTGTTTGGTACTAATTTCCCATGTATGTACCTCCTCTCATCAGTAAGGTGTAACACTAAAACAGATATAATACAATGTATTGGAATCTATCGCTCTATAGTATTTCGTGTAAATTCCACCTCAGTCTTGGGTGTCCTACTCTACTCCTGCCCTGTATTCTAGATTCATGGATCGTACATCCCTGGGTTTTGGAGCGCCGGTGTACAATCTTTTGGTAAACGTAATTTGGCGGACAGTTTATGTATTCAAGTATTCAGGATTACTTTAAGTAGTTCTCTGTTGATTTAGGCCGTGCATCTTATGGTATATGGCGGGCAGGTGGGTCCAATAATGGTTGTTGATTCTTCATGTTGTTTAGGTTGTCAATTGATGATATCCGTAATATCTTTGAATCTGCAGTCGTTCTGTTGTAGTATCTTCTTGAGCTGTTGACTTTCAGCTCCAACGTTCTCATCTGATGTCATCTTAAATTTTCGCATCAATCTGTTCAGGATTCCTTCATATTGTTGCAGGATGATAGTGGGAATTTGCGCTAAAATATCGATCCGTGTTGGTCAGTTTTTTATCAACTTAATATTCCAGCGTTTGGTTTATTTTCCTCTTAACTAGAATGTCCAGGAGAGTCATCGAGGGTTCGTCGAGGGTTTTCAGGTGTTCCCATAATGTTTTGATTCCATGCGGTCATATGACAAAAGTATTGTCGACGACCTCTACCTCATTTGACGCGATGCTTCCATAAAAATATTTGCTAATACTCGTGACAAAGGTGATCTCATAGCAAATCTCTCTAATTCTACGTATAGTCAGTCGAAGGTGAAGTATGTTAAAATTCTACTAAAGCTGCGGTATCATCTTCCGTGTTAATTTCTTGGGTGCGCTGTAGGATGATGACAGCTTCTTCTATTGGTACATTTGTAAACTGTGATTTGACGTCTAAGCTCACAACAATGTCATTCTTCCCAAGTTTGACACTGTTTACCTTTTCTTCAGCCATTTCGAAGATGAAATAGTCCGAGTCCTTGATGTATGTCTCCGTTCTTGCTACAAATGGTTGATATTGATACAATAGGCTTCATAATATCTCCGTATTTATATATTTGGAAAGCCCACATAATCTTGGTGTTTTGATACTTGTTTTGACTGTGTAACTCTTTAGGTATCGATGGTAATTTAACTGTTGCTGGTCTCCTTCTTTTCAGAGTTGGTGTCGGATCGTTTTGAAATATGCGATACGTGACATCTTATATGTCCATGATAACAGGCGCGCTTCTTTTGTCTGCGGAGCTTATTGTGCGGTTTTTGTCTTCCTTCAATTCTGTAATGGCTCTCCATTCTTCTCTTAATAGAGTTCAAGATTCGTTGCATAGTTAATCTGATCTCTACTTCTTCTTTTGGTAGTGTTTTGATAAAAGCTTCTGTAACACAGATGATATTTTCTCTAGAGATTTCTTTTGGAGTAGCAACGAAGTTCAATCCTTTTGTTAAAATTTGTTTCACCGGTTCTTTTGGTGGTTTAAAAGGCTGGTCTTGATTTAAAATTGAGTTATGTGATCTGTTTTTCTTTTGTGAAGCTTTGTGAATTTATCCTTCTGTCTCTTGGTAGCTGCTTCAGCGTGATGTCTGGTCTTGTCTGTAGTTAAGCTATCAATGATCGTGTAGATGTCGTTGTTCAAGATATTGCTGTGTGTGGAAGTGTATTTTGAAAGATGTTTTTTAATTCTGACGGTCGCGTCTTAATTGACTCAATTTTTTTTTGGATTGATGTTCTATATAACCGCGTCTTTCCATTTTGCGTGCTATTTGTATTTTATTTCAAAGACACCCTGTAAGTTTGTGTTCTAAACTATCATGTAGTAAATTAATAGGTATTACTATAACTTATATTGTTTCTATAAACTGTCACCAATTAAATTAACAAAGAGACTATACGGCCTTACAATCCGTGGAAGATGATCCATCCCCAACAACATGTTTGTTTGTGGTTTATGGAGTTACCCTTATGAGTATGACCTATCCCTACCACATAAAACTAAATTGTATTGTTTACAGGAGGAGTCTCTACCGTGGTTACTTTCATCGTGGGTCAATGATTTTCAATTTAATATATCTTTATTATTTCTAATTGAGGTTCTTTTTTCTCTGTGGTGAATGGGCTGAGATCCAGAAACACCATTAAAAAAGGGTCCTGTATTTAATTCCAAGAAATAACAGAGCTGTTTCAATTGAATAAATTCAATAATTCGTAGTAATAAAGACGCAAATACCTAAATTTGCTGGATTTAAATAGATTCGTATAATTAAAATAATATTATGAAACAGCAAACAATTTTAATCTCGCTTTGAAAGCGCATAATTTAAATTCGTTACTTAATTTGAAATTATCATGTACCAATCTTATAACAATAGATGTCCCGCCCATATATTTGCTATCTCTGTCGTACTATCAGGTTTTACCTCCACCATGCGTTGCATGTTTTACGTAACTCACGGAATCAACTATTTTGGGATGTGTCGACTATCGTCACGTTCTACGACGAAACCTATATTTACGCGATACATTTCTGAGGAGGACTGTACCTCCACGTTGCATATCATTACGATACATGCAGATTACGTTTGCAATAATAACCTACCGATAGCAGAAAATTACATTCTTATCAAATTTCCCCGAACTTAATTCAAAACGGCACGCTGAATAAATATATCGATGCAGGTGTGCGGTATTAGCAATTTACGGAATGCACTTTACCAGTGTTTCCCCAAATACAGATTTATGTAAAAGAAATGGACAATCTCATAAACCTTGTCAAAAAGATGGCAGCCTCTGGTCTTCTCTAAAGCCTACATACTACGCTAAAAGGATTAAATGTGGACAATAACCCAAATCCACTTAATTGTAGAGCACTTTATCGAAGAAAATATTCTATTTCTTTTATACCATTTCGCCCAAATTAAAGGCGCGGTATAACTTGCCAATTCCAGCTATGTCATAAGTTCAATTGGTAAGTGGAAAAATCCTAATTAACATGGGACAGCACATTTCTTTAGCAACTGTGCTAACATTTACGTCGACGGTACAGTCTAAGACATAATTTATTCCACATCTTATTTAGTGCAATTATAGTACGCCCAGAAAATTTGTGGAATGAATTACAGTCCCTGTCCGTTTTATTAGAGCCACCTTATAAATTTAAGCTTTTGTATGTTTCCAACGCGATAATTTACAAATACATGCATAAAATTCATGAACTGGTTTACAATACCTATTTAAATATGTTCCTTAAATAACTTTCTAAATAGTAATAAATGAACTACTTCCGGAATTGGACTGTCCTGTTAAGATATATAGAAATGAAATAAGAGTAAGAGGGGAAAGAAATAAAAAGAAAAAGAGATAAAAAGAAGAAAAATTCTTCACGCATACAAGTAAAGAAATGATTATTAATTTCAGTAACGTCCGACAAATGAGCTGGTAATTCGAAGTTATTGGTATTGTTATAAATATTTAATTACTTTAGGTTCTTCCATAGAAGTTTGGCATCTTGCACTTTAAACATATAACCTAAGTAAGCGCGTTTTTCACGACTAATAGCAAGAAGTTGTAAAATTACGTAGTTGCCTATAATAGTTCAAGGATGCGCTAGTTTTATCTCTTTATTATATAGCCTTATTGTAACCTACAAGTATAAATGAGCAAAAGGAGCGAATATAATTTATTATTATTGTTGACAACATTGACAACAGTGGCCAGTTATCAAACATCACGATTTTTGCCGTAGTTATATACGAGGAGAGGTCCAGGAGCTCGTGGAATGGAGGGAATGGAGTGGACATAGGGGCACTCGCTAGGTGTCATTCTGATTGGCGACTCATCATTAGTATATAAGTTAAGTTGCAGCCCTATGCGTCAGTCGTTTACGAATAGTTGCCTGCTAAACAGGTATATTCGGAATAAAACTGAAACTATGGAGGAAATTGAATAACGTGCTCTGATAAAGTTCCTTACAAAGCAAGGAAAGAACGCTCAAACCATATTGAATGAAATGGAAACCGTTTATGGGGAACAGTGCCCTAGTAAATCAATGATTTATGAGTGGCATGGTCTTTTTAAACATGGTCGGGAGTTGATTGAAGACGACCCCCGCTCAGGACGGCCAGTTGAGGCCACCACATCAGACATCGTCGAAAAAGTGCAAAAATTTCTACTGCAAGATGCCCGTTTGAAGAAAAAACAATTATCTGCATTAGTTGGAGTATCAGATACCACCATTTTGCGTATACTATATGACCACCTGGGTATGACAAAAATCAGTGCACGATGGGTACCGAGAATGCTCACGCCGCTGCAGAAACAGCAGCGGCTGTGTGTCCAAACAATTTTTGGAGCTGCGTGGAGACAAACGTGCACAGATTTTGGAGCGGATTGTTACCGGAAATGAAACATGGGTTCATTACTTTGAGCCTGAGTCCAAACAGGAGTCCGTGGCATAAAAAGGGGACACCACCGCCAAAGAAATTCAAAGTGTCAGAATCGGCTGGGAAGTTGATGGCTACTGGTTTTTGGGATTGTGAGGGGATATTATTGATTGATTACAAAGAAAAAGGTAGGAGCATAACCGGATAATATTACGCAGCGATATTAGAAAAATTAAAGGAGGCCATCAAGGAAGAACGTCGAGGAAAATTGACCAAGGGCGTGGTGCTCTTTAAAGACAATGCGCAGGTTCACAAGTTGCAATGGCTGCTCTGCACAAGTATGGCTTTCAATCAATAGTCCATCCACCCAATAGTCGAGACACCTGGCAGGTAATGATTTCTATTTGTTCCCCAATTTAAAGAAAGACTTACGTGGAAGAAAGTTCTCCGACGACAATGGGGTAAAGGAGGCAATTTTGGCCCATTTTGAGGCGAAAGATAAAAAATATTTTTATTATGGTTTAGAAAAATGAATTCATAGATCTAATAAATGTATTGTGCTTAAGGGTGATTATATTGAAAACGAAAAATAGATTTATTGTTTTATTTTATTTAAAACCCTTTCATTCCACGAACTTCTGGACTTCCCCTCGTAGTATATAGCCGTCCGTTTCTTTTACACAAAGCTGTATATCACCATATCGAAAAAAACGTGTACGTAAAAGTATATCTTTTTCATCATCGTTCCACAATCATATTTAGTCAATCGAATTTCGATATACATACGTTAAAAACAGATCAAAACATATCAGTTCTAACTCGATTAACAACATGGAGGAAACACCGAAGTTTACATAACACGGTATTGGATTTTGTTTATTCTCGATAGCACCGGTTTTGATTTACTTCTGACAATTTAACGAACCGTTCGGATCTCCGAACTCCTAATTTCTGTACAACAATTACACTGCGTGTTATGTATTACCTGTCGGCGACTAAAATTCGCAGATATTTTTATTCAGTTCGGTAAATAGCGAAATGAATACTTGTGATCCGTTGAGTGGCGCTAGTTTTCAAGTAACTAACAATGAAAATACCATTCGGGAAATTAATGCAGGTGATCTGAATCGTGCTAATGATAGTACCATGTAAGTACACACAATTTTTAAACGTAAAATAACACTTGATAAGTAAGCTATTGAAATCGTAAATAAATTCTTTTTACAGCGTAAACATCGGGAAATAATACATTTCTTGGAGTACTTCTTTTCTTGATTGTAGGCTATTTTATATTAATTCCCATCGTAATAACAATCTAAGTTAGCGTTATGCATGTAAATTACAGTAACCCAATTGCTTATGCTTGTTTATTATGATTCTGTGGTGACCTTGTAATACATACTTGCTTTCGATTAATTAACGTCGAGCTATTTTTTTTTATTTTTCTAGTCACTTTGAAATGTTTCCGTTTCAAAAAAATCTGCTTTTAGCAAAAGAAAAAGAATATACTGTATTTGTCCTCTTAGTTTATTAAATCAAAATGTTCTATCTAATAATTATTGCAAGCAAAAATATTCCTCTGCAGCAATGCAATGTTGTCTATATTCCATATGTGGAAATTTACTCGAGTGTTATTAATAAGGCTGCAGAAATGAGCAGTAGCGTAAGGCCCGGTTACTATCAATATTAAAAATAATTAATGTAATTAGAAGAGACCAGATTATATGCAAAGAAAAACTGGAATATATGCGCATATACATGTATCAATTTTTGAGAAAATATGCATAAACCTGCGGCATATATGGTAAAATATTGCGACAAATTTAAACATTAACTTTATTGCACAATTTTTTTTTACAACATATTTCTAAACCAATTTATAATTAAATGTTTTTTAAAATTGTGTAAAAAAAGTTTTGTCTTCTATCAAAATACATATGTTTCGAAATAGAAAAGCTTCCTTCAACATCCACGGATGTAGTTGGTGCATTTTTTAACTTTACAATACAATCTAAACTAAAATTAAAGTCGAAATTGTTTACTGTTTCACCTTTTAAAATTTTCTTAACCTTCTTCAATTTCAAATACCCCGCAATTTTATTTATCACTTTTTTTTATTTATTATATATATAGAATTACCTATTGTACCCTTAACCATAGCATATTAAATTCGTCTACTATTTCGACTGATTCCGAGGGCGACATCCCTTGCGTTTCTAGTTTACGAATGGAACTTGAAACAAAGCTATAATTTGCCTTAATGTACAAAAGGTTTTGTAGCAATTCTGTTGATGTTAGTATCTTTTTGCAGTTTTCTAGAGCAATGCAGTCAGTAGTGATTTCAAGAATTACATTTTTTATTCCTTCAAAATGATCAACGTAAAAAATTGCAACGTCTAACCATGTACCCCATCTCTTAATAATCGGTTCAGGAGGCAACTTAACACCGGGAAGTCGCTCCTTATAAAATTGAATTCGTAAAGGTGCTTTTAAAAATACTTTTTTGACATTGCTAATTAAATCATTAATCAAAGGGAATTGATTCCTAACGTCTTCGGCTACACGATTGAACCCATGAGCTAAACAAGTGGTATGAGCAATGTTACTATAAAAAATTTTTAAATTTTGCGCGACTTTTATCATATATGGTGCAGCGTCGGACAGCATTAGTAAAATTTTTTTACAAGGGATACTTCCAGGTAAAAAGAAGTTTGATAAACCTTCTTGAACGAATTGAAGTTGTTTACAATAAATTAAATATGATACAATATCTTCATGAAGAATTCCTAGTAACAAATGGACAATATGACAGCCACACTTATCCGTAACTACCATGATATAAATAAAATTATTCCCTACCAATTGTTGAAGTTCTGCCATTGTTTGCTGGTAACAAGATGTGACATAATTTTTTCGTAAGGTACTTTCGTCAGGTATATTACGTTTGCAATATTTTTGCAGAAATGATTTCAAATTAACATTGTTTAATCTTGCTAATGGTATGTTAGACGAAATTAATGCGTTACACAGATCCGTATTATTTTCTTTTTGTTCTGAATTTCGTGAATTGATACACATTGATATATAGATTGCTAGACACATGCGGATCGGTTTAGTTTTTCACATTTTCCAATATGTGATGGAGTTTTAGCGTGTTGATCAATCAGGTATTTTCTCTCACAAGACACCTACAACAACAATTGTCATTTTATATTAAAAGTTAAAGAATTTAGAAACAATTGTAAAGCTTTTAGTAAAATTAAACTTACCAGTTTACTGCAGGCTCGACAAAATATTTTGTCGCCATCCTTTACCTGTTCAGGATATGGCTTAATCCATAAAGAAATTTTGTTCGCTATACTCATTGTATCTACGCACAGTATATAAAAACGTAACACAATTACATGCTGTTTCGCTGAAAGGTATTCAATGAATGAATAGCTTATTTGGGAATTAATACTAATAAAACGTATTTACCATATCCCTTCTGCTAGGCGAAATTACACTAGGGTGACAGAATAAAATAGACACCAGGTAAAGCGGTATAAATATGTAAACAGCTAAATTCTAAGAACGAATTAAGAACTTTCTCTTGTCATTAGGGTAAGGGTAGATGTATCGGAAGGAATTCGTCATAGTTTAGTATCGCTACAACTATACCTCGCTTACAAGGTTCGAGTGATATTAGCGACTTCACCCGGGGTCGCATCGTTGGCCAGAGTGAACACAGCGCTTTGCAACGTGAAATAAGTAAATTTTTAAATATTCCGTTGTCCACAGTTAACCGTGTGACTACACAATTTAAACGCAAGGAAGAAACAACAGTGGAGTCGAGACCAGATCGTGCCGGACCTTCTGAAAGAAGTAAAAGGGTGCTTGTGCGCGAAGTGTTAAGAGAACCGCGAAAAAGTACAGCTGAGCTTGCGGCAACTTCACAGAAAAGTCAGCGCACCGTTCTGCGATACTTCCACAGTGTGGGGATGTATAAAAGGGTGGCAAAGAAAAAACCTCTCCCTATGGCGTTTCAAAAACGGCGCCGAATGGCTTGGGCAATCGAAATGCAAACGAAGCCCGAAGAGTTTTGGCAGTCTGTCATTTTTTCAGACGAAAGCAGATACTGCCAATTCAGTGATGGTGGTCGTACGTGGGTATGGAGACGTTCGTCACAGCAACTGGACAACAAATTTTTGCAACAGACGGTGAAATACGGCGGTGTGAAATCATGGTGTGGGGCACGATATGGTATGGTGGAAGACCGCAATTAGTAATCAGCGACGGAAATATAAATGCGGCAAAATATACCCAAATATTAACAGAAGGACTACTACCGATATTCGACAACGCCATTTTATCTAAAGAAGACGCCACTTTTATGGAGGATGGAGCATCCTGCCACAAAGCAAGAACAACAACCACATGGAAAGAGGAACAGGCGATTCGGATTTTACCATGGCCAGGCCAATCACCAGACATGAATCCGATAGAGAATGTTTGGCACATAATCCAGACAAATATGGCGAAACGACCCCGAAAACGCAGCAATAAGGAAGAGCTCGTGGCAGCTGTTAGAGAAGAGTGGTTAAATATTCCAGAAGACACCATTAATCATTTAATAGATTCTATGCTACGACGACTAGCAGCACTTCACGCAAGTAAAGGTGGATCGACAAAATATTAGTCTAATTTAAACATTTTAAAATATTTTGTATATATAACGAGAATAGAATCTCTTTTTTTAATTAGTAGGTGTCTATTTTATTCTGTCACCCTAGTGTAAACACGTGCAGTTCTTGAAAAAAGTATAAGAGAAACCAATATAAAAGAGTTATCGTTCACTGAGAATTGTCCGTTGTCGATCTACATTAGGAATTACTAGGAATTTTTACCAATAGAAAAGATAAGAAAAAGCCTAAATATGCAATATATGCATTCACTAATTAACTTTAATTAGTGTAATACGTCTACATACAGACTATAATTAAAGATATGCAAAAAGAATAGAATAGAAAAATGAGTTCGAATATTTTCTCGTTTTTCTTTTTTAATTCATTTGCGTGTCCGAACTAATACGAACGGTAGTGTACATCCAAACTTTTTGGATTGTAAAAGATTTCAGTACTTTTTGTCGATATTGTCGCCTTAAGAACAAATCGAATTTCACTTTTAGTTTAGTTTATTTCCTCCTCATTCTTTTCGTTGAAAACATGACGCTTAGGTGACGTTTATTGGCAACCTCTCGTTCTATCAGCTGCGAAATTCTTCGAACTTCGGATACCGACTAGTGAGTCATAGAGTTCATAATTACAAACCATTTCGACCATGTTCGATTACGAAGACCGTTGTTATTGTACGCAGCCGAACCGGTTACTCGTTCGTCGAACGTGCAACGGCATTGAAAGTTTATTTGTACCGATGATACTACATCATCAACATTACATTACTCGCGATATCAAATCTTACAGTGCTAATACACCAAATACATATCTATTACGGGCTAAATACGACCGCCGCAATCGCACCAGAGAAGCGATAAGAGACAAACATAACAAGAATAACTATATATGTAACATATCTAACACAAGAATTGTCGGGTAGATATGCCGGGCATGTGTGTATGTGCGGTGATTATTCGCGTAGGTGTTTGCGATAAACGCAAGTAGTTCGCCGTTCCGGAAATGCGGTTAAGTTGTGTTTTCGCCGGTTGAAATTTCGATGTTGCGATGTGTGAATTCGAAATGGTCGGCTGTAATTCGACAGCGATGTCGTTGGAAAACGGACAGCATCAGCCAAGGTAATTTCGTAAACTGTACAAATATGCAGCGCTTTTTACACGTGCAAACAGTGAAAACTGGTTAACGTTATTTCTTGAAGTACTGTTATTTTCTGCAGTACGCAGTCGCCGACGAAAACATAAAATGTAAACAACATTCTTATACAAACAAGCATTCTTACGTAATAGAGCCGCGTAAAATTGAATTGATATAGCTACGAGCTTTTAACATTAAAATGCTATGCATATACAGTTGCGGTCATATACAGTCTGTAAAACAAGAGAAGATGGAGTTGAAGAACATCAAACAATATAAAACTTAAAATATGTGTATTTAGTAGGAATGTACATTGTAATACCTAATGCGTACTACACTCAATATGGGGTCCAGTCTCCATCGTTGTCGATAATCGCCTGGCAACGACGTCCCATGCTCCCAACGAAGCTTTCGGCATAAGAAGCTGATAACGATCGCCATATCTGTCGGAGGTTCCTCGATAATTACTTTAGTGTGTAGGCACGTTTACGTTGAAGTTTGTGCTTCATTATTGCCCACATATTTTCAATTGGATTTGCATCCGGGCTGTGGGAGGGCCATTGCAACGTCGAAATATGATTTTCTAACTTCCACTCCGTACAACGTCTACTGCGATGCTTCGGATCATTGTCCTCTTGCAGAATCCACTGATTATTAGTCTGTCCAAACCACTTCCTCACAGATGGAATGGGACCCTTTTTGTACAGTTTCACCATTCTTTCTGCATTCAGGTTCTCTGTGAATACGCAGAATGATCCAAAGCCGCGCACATTAAAGCATCCCCACACATGGACCTTAACTGGGTGTTTTACTGTGCGTTATACAACTCGGTGGTGTTGCGTAGACCAAGCTCTTTTTGTCTGTGGTCATGCATAAAAAGAAGCTTCATCTGTGAAAACAACGTCAGACCAATCTCGATGACTGTTGTTACTCGCCCAAACGCAGCGCGCTTCTCGATGTCGGTCCGATAGCAGCGGTTTCATTATCATACTGCGGTATGCTATGCTGTCTTCACGTAGGCGATTTCTAATCGTCATTATGCTTACTTTAATTTGTTTTTTTTTGTAACTGATACTACCCATGCCGCAACGTGTATTCCGGGTTTCTTTTAAACAAATTAATTATCGCTTTGCCCTGCTTTGTTGTGGTTTTTCGTTTTTTACCGCGACCACGGAGATCATCTACTGTTTTGTTCGCTTTATATTGGTCCACCCACATTTTTACAAACCCCTTTCGCATATATCTTGATACGGCCGCTATCGACATTTTAGGTCCTTTGGGGTGAATGCAAAGAAACACAGCTTCGTACCGTTTTAAATACACAGCACAGCGCTCATAACTACACTGACTCTGTTTTCTTCTGCTGATAAAGTGAAGCTGCTATTAAATGAGTAATACGTATTAGGCCTAAGTACACCTTATTCCAAGGCCACATTAATCACGACCACTATCTTACCATAAGCAGGTAGCAACCCCTTTTCTCTTGTTTTACAGACTGTAATTAACAATGCTACGCTTGCCGGAATAAAATGATTTTTTTTGAATACTGCTCAATATTACACCACCACCTTTAACAAGCAAAACTAACATTTTATACTAGATCATGTAGTAACCAGCACTTGGATCTATAGCCAGCTGATAACACGGAAACGGGTGAACTCCCGTTTTAAGCGTATGTTTACGCGAACATAAAATTAACAACACTCACAAGACAAGGTTCCCGAGTGTCAAACTCAGATCTTAATGAAACTTGGTAGGTAGGTAGGGTAAGACTTGAAAACATTTTTTTTTGTTTGTGCTGAAATTCACTCTGAGGGAGTGAACTACCCCTTCGAAATTTCATAGATTTTCAATTTACTTGATTTATTCTTGAACGGATTTTTTTTGCATAACCATGGGCGGGGCTTTTAACCCCGAAGACCAACTCGGCCAGTACCTATTGAGCACTTATATGACTTTAGTGCAATCGACCGCGTTGTACCTGAGCAACAAAGTCCATAATATGCTCGAGCGGTAATTTTCCTAACTTAGGTTCGCTAAGCTGTGCATCCCCAAGATAAACCTGTCTCCCTGCAGACTGCCGGGCAGTCAACAAGACGGTGCACAGAAGATCAGAGAAGATGGCCTGCCTAAACCCATTAAGACTCTGGTTTGGATTCCAGGACCCCAAATGGAGAACGATCAAATCCTGCACCGACTTAAGGTGCAGAATCAGAAACTTCTCTTGGAGAGCGGTAGGCACCAAAGCTGACCGAAAACGACAGCGGATGGTGGTATCCATTGACGAGACTTCGTGGAAAATCCTGCAGCATATCTACCATGGTAGACTGCATCTACAATTCTCTTCTGTCTCATTTACACTTCTCGGTCGGAAGGCAAAAGAACAGACGGAAGCACAGGCACGGATGGATACTGCTGTAGCGGGACCATCCAATCTGTCAACCCCGGACCCGGATGGGGGCGATGTGACTGGATCGGCCGTGGACTCTTCTTGGTCGATCGGAACCGCTCATACCATAACGGACCTCCTGGAATCGCAAATGGTGCACCTCTTAGGTACTTCACCAAGCGAAGGGAGTGACTCAGCAGAACAGGAATGTTAACATTTTTGAGACTCCTGCAAATCAATCCCCATCACTGTAAAGCGGAAACGGCCGCACTACAAGCTTTTGTAGCTAATAGAAACATTGACATCGTTCTTATACAAGAATCCTGGGTAATCAACGGCAAGGTGGGCGGCTTAACGATTGGGGAATAGACTTTGGTACACGGCTCAGACCCTAATACCAGAGCCTGCCTGCTTGTAAAAAGGAATCTGTACTTCCTCATGCTCAGGGATTACTGCTCTAGAGACCTGACTACTATAAAAATCCAATGGATGCACAACAGTGGGACAAGAGACCTTTTACTGGGATCAGCCTACCTCCCGTACGATCAAGAGGGCCCACCTCGTACTTCGAAAGTGAAACCCTTGAATGGAAATAGATAGAACATAAATTTAAGTACAAATGTTGTACCTTATCGAAAGGTCTTTCAGGACACGTGAATGTGTTATATGCAGGATATTGCATTTAAGTGTCATCCTCTTATGCTAGAGCTGATCATAGTAATTTGGAAACGAAATTAACACAAGTTGTGAATCTTTAACATCCTACATTGATTTTAAAGCATTTTCGATTATACATGGTGTTCCAAAGGTGTAACACAAGTTATACTACTAACACCAAAACTATCTATATATTGCACACATATGTCTTCTATTAAGAAAAGCCATCATTGATTAGTAAAATTACATCAGTTATTATGCTCTAATGTTCATAATTCATACAAATGCACGGGATTACACGTGATAACAAATCCTTAGTATTAATAATAATGAATAAAGTATCTATTTTAATGCGTATTTAAATTATGTATTTATTATTTGGTATAAAATGTTTTCGCACCAAGAACAACGCATCACGTTGAAAGCAACGGGGAGGAAACGGCAGGTCTTGATTTGAAAAGGCAAAATTCATTTGATGTTCGAATAGCCCAGGACGATTCTCTATATAACCGGATTTGTACCAGACATACGCAAACAAATTTGTATATTTAGAGAACGATAATTGATTGCGTATTAATGATTACAATTTTATGGCATTATCTCGCAAATGGAGATTAACATCATAATTTGAGATAAGAGCCGGGTCAGAAAATCGTCGACTAAATCTCTTCCATATTCGAAATCCATAGACATCCGATGATTGAATTATTACCTGTTGTTTTCTTTGGTATTGTCAGAATTTGAACATCTTTGTTGGATGCGACTTCTTTCTTGAAAGACTCTGGACAGTAACCTGTCCATGACTCCAAAAGTATAAGAATTTTTGGCCCATTACTTGATAAATATTAAGAAACCAAGGCATGAATAACAACGTTTGCAGGTCGAAATAGGGTTTGTTGTACTTGGAGTCTAAACTTGCCATCAGGTTCTCTTAGAATTATCAGTAGTGGAAACGTAAGTTTACCAGATATTATTATATTATATATTATAGGACTATGTTAGACGCACTTGTAACACCGCCTTTACATACGATTTCTGCTTGTTTTTGAATTCGTCGAGTGAGATATATAAATGTTGTAGTATAAAACCACAACGTTGTCTCTATTATATATTTGTTTTGTTATATTTTGTGGTATATTATCAAAATATCTAGAATCGAACAAATCCCGCCAATATCAAAATATGTCTATCTTTAAAATTGGTATTAAAAGATAATAATACCTTACCTATGAGTTTTCAAATAATAGGATGTGGTTTGTAAATATTTCGTTTTAAAGAAATGTCGTATTTTTTAATATTTACTGTAACAAACAACTACAAACGGCAATGTGTTGATTTTCTCGGATTTTACTTATCTCTAGCTAGAATAACAACAGCTGCATCTAATACCATATCAATTGGTGATTGCAGTTATGTACTTAAATATAACACCTAGTATATACCACATTCACGTGTCTTGGAAGACCTTTCGATAAGGTACAATATTTGCATTTAAATTTTTGTTCTATCCATTTCCGTTCAAGAATTAAAACAAGAAAACTGAAATCTGTGAATTTTCGAAAGGGTGTTTCATCCCCTCACAATCAAGTCTCAAAATATACTAAGTTTCATTAAGATCTGAATTTGACACCACATTTCCTTGCAAGTTTTGTAAGACGTACTGTTATCTGCGGTAGTAAATTAGCGCGTTAAATAAATTTATTAGTAAAACTGTGGTGTAAACATTCATCCTACAGTAAATTCGATACTAGAGACACCGTTTACACGTAAAATTTAACACGGGTACGTAAAGAAATTCTCCAGAACTGCATTGCATTATCTTAAAAGTAATCGACAGAAATATGTCTTATAGACAAATAGCAGAACGTATTTATTTAAATTTTAAAAAAGCACCGTTTTAATTACTAAAATGTAAATTATTGGTTCCCTTAAATAAAATCAAAAACAGATTAGATGACGTGAATAATTAATGGTATTAAACTCAAAGTTTATACTTACTACTAAGCGCATTTTCATTTACTGCGATAAGATGATTCCTAAAAAAATACAAATTTTATACTCCTTGCTAATTATATAACCGCAGCTGTATATGGCAGTAAACTAGCCATAATTCTACTCAAGCAAATTCCAAAATGAGCTGCGTTTATACTCACACGCGCATGGAAAAAAGAATAATAAACAAAGAAATTTAAAGGCTCGTCCCAGTTTCAGTGTTTATAAATACCTACGTCTTTTGCATGAACCCATGATCAGATCAGTCGGTAGAGGTAAGATATATCGAGTTCTCTAAGGTTAGTGTCGTAATCAAGGATAATACTTAAGTTTACTTCGTTAACCACGATCTCATTTGACCTTGCTCTACCTACACCCGCGAACATCTGGCTCTTACGTACTGTAGATACCAGGTTCGGTTCAAGTAATGTTTCGACTTACAAATAAAACGTGTTAAATTTTAAGGTTGCTCTTTAAATTTATTATTGAACAAGTTATTTAAAATGGTAAATTACAATTTCCAACGATTTTAAAATTTCTGTGAAATTATCAGCGAACTTGCATTCTCGTTTTCTTTTGACACCTTCACTTTTTTACGGTTTGTATTATTGAATACCATTCAGCATGTAATGTTATAATAGCTGAACATTTTGCAATTGATATCTCTTGTCGTCTCGGCGTTTTTAGCTACGATCGTACACGCGCGATAACAAATTTTAAACTGGCACTTTATTCAAAATACTTGCATACAGTTTAGGGCATTTTTATAATCTATTTCCAGGAATCGTTTCATTTTATATTCCGAACAAATCTTTCCTAGAACTTATCTGAATCTGATTACCGCTGGGATTAATACAATTTTATGTAAAATAAGGCAGGTGTAAAATGCAAACTAATTTTAAAAGCTGCTATACTAGAGTATTGCTTGTGTAAACCACGCCATATTTCTATCAAAACACAATTGAAATGTATAGTACAGGATGTTAAGATATTAGTATTCATATTTCTGTGTATCTCTATGCTTTTTATAGTCGTCACCATATATATGGATGGTGTATATGCGTATAAATATCTAGGTCTATTCACAATTTCGAAAGTATTCATAAAGGTAAGTATTAAACACATACACTACCGCTCAAAAGTGTTTAGGCACTCTCACTGACAGCAAAAATGTATAAAAACTCAGCAAAAATGTTAATAATATTTATTTTTTATGTACAGATTCACGTACATGAATAAAAATATATTAAATAAATGTGAAAATTAAAACGTTTAATTTAAATTTTGCTTTCATCTATGTGACCTCCTGTTGATTTAATAATTGCATCACACATCGAGGCATTCTCGCAATAAGTTTTGCCAGAGTTTCTTCTGTTATTGAGGTCCAACTCGATTGCAATTTGTTCCACACGTCAGTAGCTGATGTCGGAGCCGATTTCCGTACTTCCCGATCTAGTTCTTCCCATAGTAACTCGATTGGATTCAAGTCGGGGCTGTGGGGAGGCCATTCCATAATTTTGAGAGTTCCGTCCTCTTCTAAATGGCGTAAATAGTCTTTACATAATTTAGAGGAATGTTTTCGGTCATTATCTTGCTGGAAGATAAAATTTTTAAGTCGAATTCCGGAAAGTATTGCGTGGTTCTCCAAAATTTCGCGGTAGCCTTCTTTTTTTAATACACCGTCAATTTTCACAATGTACCCTACACTAGTGCCAGCAAAACAGCCCCAAATGATGATAGAACCTCCACCATGCTTCACTGTAGCAGCAATACACTCTTCTCTGGCACGTTCACCCACAGATCTTCTTACGAATATGCGTCTCCGGGTTCCGAACAGCTCAAATTTGGACTCATCCGTCCATAGGACGTTGTTCCACTCTTCTATGGTCCAGTGTTGGTGTTCACGAGCCCATTTAAGTAGCTTTTGCTTGTTTTGTTTGCGTAGTAATGGCTTTTCCATCGCAATACGTCCATGGAGCCCGGCTCTCTGTAGGCGACGTTTGACTGTAGAAACACTGACTAGTTTTTGGCGACCAACATTTAATTCTGCGGTGATTTGCGGGGCAGTTCTGCGTCTATTTAACTTTCTGGTAACCACTATTCTGCGATCATCTGCAGATGTTGTCGCTTTTGGCCTTCCACTTCGTCTTTTATTAAGAAAACTGCCAGTTTCCCGATATTTTTTTACGTTATAGTGAACCGTAGCGTGGTGTATTTTCATTTTTTTGGCAATTTGTCGATTACTTATGCCACTTTTATGGTAAGCTATTATAAGCGCACGTGTTTCCGTACTAATTTCTCTTCGCGGAGGCATTGTCACACGATATTTCGCTCACGACGTGAATAGAGTAACTACCACACTGCAACTGACCATAGGTTACAGATTTCACTATAATCTAACAGATGACTACCCAGTAAATTCAGAGGGATTGTTATTGTAATTGCACCGCAATAAACAGTTTATGGTAATCCGACCAAGTGCAAGTAAATCATAGTAAACCTTATGCGATATAATGGGTGTTTATCTTACTGAACTACATTTTAAATACGTATTTCATTTTATTATATTGTTTTTTTGGTAAACATAATACTATATGAATAATCCATGAAAACAGGGGTGCATAAACACTTTTGAGCGGTAGTGTATGTCCTTAAAAATATTAGGTGAAGCATTTATATAGTATATAGTATTATAGTATTATACTATATAAATAGTATAAGAAACGCAATGTATAAATAATTTTTGAATTAATTTACTGGGTGTATAATCGTGAGTTCATGCGGTATAATGGAAGTTATTAAAATTTTGGAGTGCAATTCACGTCTGGGATTAAGTGAGAGGAGTGAACAAATATTACATCATGGGTTAAAACCGTTTCCACTAAAAAATGTTTGTTAACATTTCATTATCTTTCGTACGCTGTCTCAAACTTAACATTCCCAAACATTTCCACTATCTAAAAAAAAAAACGTTGTTGACATTGTGTACATATTTTAAATATATGTAAATATTTTAAATATACGACATACTACTTTAAAATTCAATCGAGTGTATCTCAAGCATTCGCTGCATCTTGGATACCGCTTCAAAAATTCGCTATCGCTGTGACCGCATCGTATACTGTATGTATACACTACCGTCCATAAAAGTTTGGCTAAGGGGAAAAGTTTTGCAATACTTTAATTAAATAAGCTTTATTGCATTCAACGATGATGATCTTAAATGCATCTGCAACTCAAATAATGAAAGTATTACGAAAAAAGATGTAATTAAACATTTTATGGCCTGGAACAATCATCCTCATCTACAGCGGATTATTCTAATCTATTTATTAGATAAGTTGTATCGATGGGACCAAGCAGGTAAATATTTTATTATATTCCCTCTCCCGCTCTCTCTCTCTTAGGGCTCGTTCCCGCCCGGCTCGAACGTTTACTGCGATTACCAAACTCACAACATTTCAGTTTGAATATTATTGTAATCAGTGGTACAGTAAGTGAACAACACTGTCCGAAATGCCTCATGGTAAATCAATAGGTCTTGCTAAACGATCCAGTATAATAACTTTGAATAAAGAAGCTTTTGCCACCAGGCAAATCGGTGAAAAATTAAATCTTGCCACGTCGACAGTAAAATACACCAGTCCCCGATATCAAGAAACCGGCGACTTCGAGGACCGTAACCGTCCAGATACTTCACAAATAACCACCTCAGCAGAACATCGTCCACCTCAACTATCAAGTAAGCGAAATCGTAGAAAAACAGCACCAGAAATAGCGAGCGAATTCAATCTCGGACATCAGCGTCCGATTTTTAATCTTTGTTACTTGGCCAAACTTCTATGGACGGTAGTGTATGTACATATGTAATTATTACCACTCACCACCACTGATAAGTACAGTTGATAATAATGCATTGAATAATATGTAAATGGAATGATAAGCCTCTCAAAACATTATCACATCTTTCATAACAATGCGATGGAAAATTTTTAAGGCAATAAACTTAAATAAGCTAAAAATATTTACTTGCGAGTATTGTACAGCGACTGCTTTCCGTTATACTCACATACTACATTTCTGATGCACATTATACAGGGTGATCGAAAAGTTATGCACCATTGAAGTTATGTACGATTCGTGGTACACAACACACTTACAATATACAACTTATATATACGAGGGCCAGTCGAAAAGTAAAGAACGTTTTCTTCTATAGAAATTTTAGATATATATTAGATATAATTAAACGAAACTGTATTTTATATAAAATTAAATATCCAAACTTCTTTTCTATGTAGTCATCGTTCAAATTTAGGTACTTGTCGTATCCTTTTTATCAGCTTTTCTATACCTTCTGCATACTCAGTTACCGCCAAGTAGTTGAGCCACTGATTAACGGCGTATTTAAGTTCATCATCACTTCAGTACAGTTGTCCGCTCTAAACATCTTTTCAGTTTGAAACGCCTATTGTCTTGAACTTTTGTTTTGAATCCCAGCTTTGAATCCGTCAGTTACCATCTGCATCGTGAACATTCTTCCACCCGCCATTAAACATGATACACCACTTCCGAAGTGACGCTTTGTTCACTAGATTACCGCAAACTTCAGTTATCTGCCTCTAAATTTCGATGGGTCGCATTTTTTACGGGTTTAGAAAACGGATAACACTGCACACCTCACACTTAGCGGGTTCGTAAATTTAGCCACACACTTTAAAGTCGCACTACTAAGCAGTAAGCAACCATATTGGATCATAGCTGCCGCCAAGCTGAAGCGGATGGATACCAAGGTCAGTGGTAGGTCGGCGGGAGTGGTCGGTGGACGCAGTCACGTGTGAAAACAAAACATTATTTACTTTTACGAATGGTTTTTGTAGTATATCTATTTTATGTGTTAAATATGGGTACCATTGGTGTCGAAACACTTAGTGCAAATGACTGTCCGTATTCCAAATAGAAAGTTCTTCTCCATAATTTTGATCTTTACAGAAATAAACTTTGGATTTCAAGTAACCACAAGTAACACCAAAATCCAGTAGATTTACCCGGCGATAGTGGAGCCCATTCCGCCAATGGAATGGAGGGAAGTTCTCGTTTGGCCAATCACGTCCGTGTGTGTCATAACGGGAAAAGCTCTGTCCTCTAGAAACTGTTCTAAAAATAAGTTCACCACATCGAAGTCACGTATTACTAAATTACCAAATAATTTTCACTGTCAAAATTTTTACCAAAGAAGCAGGGTTTAATAACCCGATCTTTTTACAACATCCACCAAACAATGACACGAAGAAATCCTTGCTCCTTATTACTGATAAACTAGTGCGGATTGCTGTGGGAGCAGCAGCGTAAATTTTATCGGTTTACTAGCTTCGTCAGACAACATAACTTCGCAAAAACTGTGTCCGCATCCTGCTTTATCAGATGACAATTGCACATTCCCACTCGATGATTCGGATCACCTTCTAACAAGTATTTCACTTCCAACATGTACGGGTGAAACCTCTTCAAGATACCCCTAGATTCCCTCAGTTTTAAGCTTAGTCGGCAAGTCCTTTGGAGTTGCTACTTTCTAGTTTAGCTGCTACTTTCGCTAAAACCACTTCCACCATATTTGTTGATATGCTTGGACTTCCAGATCGAGGATTGGATTTTTCATGTAGTCTATCAAATGTGGTGTATGCCACTGGCTGTCGTTCAAGATATTTAATTGAATGCTTTTCCAAATTCTCCATGGGAGGATCCTTTTATTCCATAGAGAAAGACAAGCTCTGTATGCCCTTCGGTAGTCAAAACTTTTTTCCTTCTAAAATAACTAGCCCCTATGGTCCGGAACATTTCGACCAATCTGTATATCCTCTACATACTGTAAATGCACTTAGAAATTATAAATCTGTTTTGTTTTTCCCGCTATTTTGAACTACT
Organism: Trypoxylus dichotomus; assembly: GCA_023509865.1. Lineage (NCBI taxonomy): Eukaryota > Metazoa > Arthropoda > Insecta > Coleoptera > Scarabaeidae > Trypoxylus > Trypoxylus dichotomus. The sequence goes on along the minus strand of CM042074.1, from coordinate 10,150,160 downwards.
GCGAAATTCAAAAAGAAAATATTTATTTATTATCATTTATCTGTACAATCGAAAGATTTTTCTATATCTGCATTTTATTTTGTGAATCATTGATACTCTATTCTATTTCCTAACGACTGTACTTTAACAAATACATAATGCGTTATCACTTTATCCACCTATTTACACATAAGTAAGATATCGATAGACTTATAAGGAATGGCAGTTATCCAAACAAAATAGTCACCATTTTTGTAAGGAGCTACCGTGTTTGGATGTGGATATTCATATCGATCATTCCCATTACGATAGTGTTTTCGGAAGTTACAGTGCTACTAAATTTAAACACGACATTTCATTCATGATCATATCGTTAGTTTTTTTATCAGAGAATTTTGATATTTCGATTGCTTATAAATGCTAAAATTTTATCTAAAATCTTCTAAATTATCTCTAAACATTTTAATCCTTATCTTTGTTATTACTTGTGTAAAAAAAAAGAATTGAGAAACGTTAAAAAATTATTTGAAAAATGCATAAATTTCTGCAAACTTATGATCACTTCTCATACTTATATACGTAGCTCAGACCTGAAATATATTAGTATCAAGTTTACCATGCCTTGCATAGTATTCGGACTTACCACCAAAGCATTTCACATTCATTCATATCTTCTCAGTCTTCTTAAAATAACAAACCACTGTGATTTTTAATATGTAGGGTGCTTCACAAATTCGTAACATAATTTTGTACAAAGAACATTACTCCCTAAACAAAACGATTTTCAGAAGAAAATATTAATATATTCCATATATTAGTTATTTGTGGATAAAATTTTAAACTGCAAACAAAATTCTTCGGTACAAATATTTATAACAGGATTAAAAACATAGAAGATAAATATAAAAAAGTACTGACAAGACTTATTATTTTATTTTAATTTTTACGCTAAGTATTTGTAATTTACCATTTACTTTATTTGCTAAAAGGCCATTACGTTAATCAATTCTGAGACACATACAGCATACAACAATATTAAATCAGATTTAAATAATAAAAAGTTCTACTTATGTGTGGACTCTTAGAAAGACTTTTTAACCATGTTTTTAACTGGTATTAACACATGAAAAGTCCCGGGCCTAACATAGATGACGCTAGTTTTATTGCAGTCTCCTTTCTCTCAGTTAGTACTAACCTTCAAAAGACAGCTGTTAAAATTTCATGATATTCTATTCATCAGTTTGTGAGTTATTGTGCTAAGCGTCACGCTACTTTTGTTATTTTCAAAACAATGGATCAAAAACAATTTCGTATTTTAATTTTACACTGCTTCTTGATGGGAAGAAATACCGTTCAAGCGAAGCAATGGCTTGAAAAGTGTTATGTGGACTCCGCTCCATCAGAAACAACAATAAAACGTTGGTTTGCTGACTTCAAACGTGGTCGTAGAGACACCGATGATGCAGAACGCAGTGGTCGTCCAAATGAGGCGGTAACACCAGAAAACATCAAAAAAATCCACAAAATCGTTTTGAATGATCGAAAAGTGAAGTTGCGTGAGTTAGCCGACATCGTAAAGATATCAAAAGAACGTATTGGCTTTATATTGCATGAGCATTTGACTATGAGAAAGCTCTGTTCAAAATGGGTGCCGCGTTTGCTACTGTTGACCAAAAACAAGAACGTGTTGATGATTCTGAGCAGTGTTTGGCCATGTTTAAACGTAACAAACCGGAATATTTGCGTCGATATGTGACAATGGATGAAACATGGATCCATCACTTCACTCCGGAATCAAAACGATCGTCATCTGAGTGGACAGCAACTGGTGAACCTCGTTCAAAGCGCCCGAAATCACAACAATCGGCTGGAAACGTTATCGCCTCGGTATTTTGAGATGTGCGTAGTGTAATATTCATTGACTATCTTGAGAAAGGAAATACCATCAACAGTGAATATTATATAGCGTTATTGGAGCGTTTGAAGGCCGAAATTGCAAAGAAACGACCGCATATGGCAAAGAAAAAAAATGTTGTTTCATCAAGACAACGCACAAGTCAATCAAAACAATGGCAAAACTACATGAATTGAACTTCGAATTGCTCCCACATCCACCGTATTCGCCAGATTTGGCTCCCAGCGACTACTGGCTGTTCGCAGGCCTCAAATAAATGCTGGCCGGTAAGAAATTTCGCACGAATGAAGAGGTTATCGCTGAAACTGAGGCGTATTTTGAGGCAAAAGATAAATCGTTCTACAAAAGAGGTATTGAAATGTTAGAGCGGCGCTGGAATGATTGCGTTGCTCTTGATGGAGATTACGTTGATGAATAAAGCTAATTTTGAACCAAAAAAACCGTGTTTTCTTTGTTAGGCCCGGGACTTTTCAGCCCATGTGTTAGTTAGTAAGAGTTTAGAAAAATGTACTGGGGCAAAGCAATTTAGAGGGGTAGCAGTATATATTGAAAAAAATCAACGCACATCCATGTTTTGTGTGGGTTGGTGCCTTAAAACTACGTACGATTTTAATTTTATACATGTAACATGTAAATTTCATGCTTTGCATCTTGTTGCAGAAATTATTAGAAAGTGTTATCCAAAAATGAATGAATTGATTACTCAAACAAAAGCCGAGTTTCCTAAACCTCCATGTTAATGATTACTTTATTTCGTTTGATCGGGAAAATTTACGTAAATTAAAACTTAAATTAATTTTATATTATTGTTATTAATGCTGTAGACACGTTTATTCCAAAACATTATAGACCTGGTATTAGTCTCTACAAACAAAGAAACATAAAGTAGAAATATAAACTCAATAGTAAACTTATAGAATAAAATTACTCCTGGGATTTATAACAAATATAAATTATTTCGTTCTGAAGAAACAATCAGATATAATTATAAAAAATGTCAAAATATGTATCTTTTGGATCTTTAAAGCTAAAAAAGAGAGAATGGTTTACCCTCAAGATTTACACCGTTAATTGCATCAGATAACTTAAACGTAGTATGTGATTTATATGCCATCCTCAACGAAGCTCTGTATAAACAATATGATTCTAAATATCCAGGTTTGGGGTTACATTTCGTCGCAAGATTTGGTGACATTATTAAAATTGAAGGGAAGCTTACAGCTCAGAAATATCAAATAATATTGGAATAGTAACACGCTATATCTTCTGGGCATTGTCTAATTGAAAATAATTTCCTTCTGCACCAAGATAATGATCCCAAACGCACTTCTCGATTGGTCAAGAACTATTTAAGTCAGCTACAAGAGGACGGAGCAATTCGTATCATAGTCTGGCCGCCACAAATCTCGGACTTAAGTACCATCAAACATGATAAAATTTCAATTTTTCTTGCAATTTCCAACGTATTAAATTTTCGAAAAAATCGGTCTCGGAGGGGACTTGAACTCAACATCTCTATATCTCCGGTATAGCGTGCTGACCAATTGCACCACGAGGCCGTTGAATCCAAGTCGCCTTAAATTCCCCTAGATGTCAGGATGCCAGTAGATATCATGTAATATCTCACGAACACTATATTATTAAACGGCAAGTGCGTAATAGTTAAACTAACATGCATATTAATATGGAAAAACTGTAATTTTATGATTACTAATGCCAACGGTAGTTTAGTATTTATATTCATATTAATATTAATATTAATATGGATGTTAGTTTAATTATCAAACACACTGCAACAAGTGTGGTATCGTACTCCGAAGCACTATCAAAAATATTAAAACAATTAAAATTTCTTTAGGTATTCAGTAAATATTTATCGGACAATGTAGTTGCTTACATTACGGTAACACATTTTCTCTTAATTTCCTTTCTATAAAATTTTATCTAGGTGCTTTTTTCTTTTGCACAGTAATGTATATTACAATTACATGGATCGACGATGTTAACTAAATTCTTAAACAACAGTTAACCGATTATTATTAACATTAGTGATCAGCGGTATAGCCTGTAAATTCTCTCGAATCCAACAGCTTTCAACAACGACGGGGCTAACTCAATTACCAGGGACTGTATCGCACAACGCCGTTGCTACCGACCCGATCGAGGGCCGTAAGATACATGCGCGTGGAGTTCAACCCTGTCCGTGTCGTTTACCCCCACCAGGACGGTTCGCCCGTGCCTTTCTGTTGTGCTTGTGCGAGTTTTGTCAGTTGTTTTGTACGGATGTTGTAATAGCGTTGTGCCGTGTAATTTTTAGATTCGGACGTGCTCGCCCGTTCAACGGTTAACGAACGTTATTGAATATCGGACGTTACTAATTCATTTCATTACTCATCTTGCGTCTCGTCTAGAAAGTGTCGAAAAGGGGCTCGTTTCCGTCGGCCAGAACGCGATATTCGAGTTTCGATCTATAATTCGCCGGAGAAAAAGGGAGAACCTCGATCAAATAGCCGGATAAAACGGGGTTGATTTGATTATATGCAGGTATATTGTGTGAAAAGATCTCTCCGAGAAATAAGTTGATTCCTTCTTATTTCCTTTTACGTTTGTCATTGTTGACGAGTGCATTCATGCCTGTATACAAACCGAATAAGACTGGGAGGTTGTGAAGGTGCCGTCTTATTTTCTCCGTGTTTTGAACGGTTTTTTTTTGTTTTGGTACCTTTTGACGTAGGTGAAGGTTCCTGTACCGAAGAGAATTGGGTTGAGTTGAATCGTAAAGACTAAATAATTAAATGGACGTAAGTACAATCTATTTAAAAGCGTTTTTTTTTAAGCGATACAAAATCGTGAAATGTTGTTATAATCTGCCGGTAGATATAATGACTCATTCGATTATCATTTTCAAAAGGTTACCTAAAATTTCAGATACCGTAAAAATTCACAAATAAGAATTTAATGTATGTAATTATAACTTTTGTAATTTCAACTTAAATATCATTTAAAAGAAAATAATTAATAACATATAATTATTATTAATTTATAATAATTAGAGATCGGCATTGAAAGGTACATTCCAGGACCGGACTTAGACGTAATAAGTTATTACATACACACCAATGAAGAAATTATTATTAGTATTATAAATTGAAGGAGCTAATTGATTAAAGTCTATGACTATCAGTTCTTCAAGTTCATTTCTATCAAGAAAAATTCAAAATGTAAATCATGAAGAAGCTATTCAATGATAATCTAAAGTTAACAATAGCGATGTAAACTTTGATTTTGCGTAAGTTTCTTCGTACTATAATTTCAGTATCGAAATTCTCTGAGAGTGTCCTAAGCAAGTCCGAAATATACGTAGCAACTATCTTTAGCTGAAGGAAACGTTCATTTGTTGTAGACTTCCACGGAATTTATTTTCTATTAAAGAATTTAGGTTTCCAGGTTGAAATTACGTCGTAGTTGCACGAGTCTGGTAACGTTTCGCACTCAGTTGCATGGAGCTTCTTCTGCTCTGCATGTCGTAAGGCTGCTGTGAGAAGAATGACACAGCAGCAACCTTTAAATGTTCATTTTGTATATGGAATGAATTAAAAAGTGAAGGAGATAATTGGTCGAGTACTACAGCAATCGATTCTATTGAGAAAATTGCAATCAGCACTTTCAAATGATACTACAGTTAAGAACTAGGGATCGGCATTCAGGGGTACATTCCAGGACCGGTGTTAAACGAATATTGCAATTCAAAATTGGACACGGCAACATAATAATACGTAACAAGGAGAACATTATATATGTAATACGCATACTACATGTTTTTTTTTAACCTCGATATTTACAAGGTACAATACTTGTGTATAAAAGCAGTTGCATCTGGCGCGGTGAATGTCTGTGAGGTTGAAGGGCGGACTTTTGCGCCGATAGTATTTTAATTAAATCGTAAGTGCTCTGTGTAGCGGGCCGATGTATTGTTTAGTCCTCGATCCGTCCCTGGAATTGATATCATGTACCCGTGAGTGCCTAGTAATAATAGTAATGTTTACAAATGAAGAACGCTAACACGCGGTTAACGTTTTTATTATTATGTTAGGTATTGTTTTCTAGAACTTCTTCTATGTGTTTTTAACTACTATTTGTTCATTCTTCTGAAGGATCGAAAATTTTAATATTTCAAGTCAACGCGTGCCGCATAAAATATCAAGTTTAAACAAGTAACTAGTGGCGTAGGTATCCAAAGCGATAAGACATAAGCTATGTTTTATCGCTTATGTCACATAAGATTGCGTTTCGATTTCGGTAGTAGTACAGCAGTATAGTATAGACGCACACAGGCACAATGTTAACAATTTGCCTCTAAAGCTATCAAAAGGTGGCTTATACTCCAACAATTCGAGACGTGATAACTTTGGTTTATTTGGTTTTTGCGCTTCAATAAACATATACAAATAAACTTAAACATTTTGCTGAAAATGTTATACTTTTCGATACACTATAATATAGTACGGCTTCAAAAATTCTAAATTTGTAAATTATGGGCCACCCTAAAGTCCAGTCACAATTTCGAAACCACTTTCTGACAATCACCGGGTACAATCAAATGCTGGAAATTTTTGCCCTTAAAAATACAGTATTAATTTTATATATACACTAGGGTGACAGAATAAAATAGACACCAGGTAGAGCGGTATAAATATGTAAACAGCTAAATTCTAAGAACGAATTAAGAACTTTCTCTTGTCATTAGGGTAGGGGTAGATGTATCGGAAGGAATTTGTCATAGTTTAGTATCGTTACAACTATGCCTCGCTTACAAGGTTCGAGTGATATTAGCGACTTCACCCGGGGTCGCATCGTTGGCCAGAGTGAACGCGGCGCTTCGCAACGTGAAATAAGTAAATTTTTAAAAATTAATATTCCGTTGTCCACAGTTAACCGTGTGATTACACAATTTAAACGCAAGGAAAAAACAACAGTGGAGCTGAGACCAGGTCGTGCCGGACCTTCTGAAAGAAGTAAAAGGGTGCTTGTGCGCGAAGTGTTAAGAGAACCGCGAAAAAGTACAGCTGAGCTTGCGGCAACTTCACAGAAAAGTCAGCGCACCGTTCTGCGATACCTACACAGGTGGGGATGTATAAAAGGGTGGCAAAGAAAAAACCTCTCCTTACGGCGTTTCAAAAACGGCGCCGAATGGCTTGGGCAATCGAAATGCGAACGAAGCCCGAAGAGTTTTGGCGGTCTGTCATTTTTTCAGACGAAAGCAGATACTGCCAATTCAGTGATGGTGGTCGTACGTGGGTATGGAGACGTTCGTCACAGCAACTGGACGACAAATTTTTGCATCAGGCGGTGAAAAACGGCGGTGTGAACATCCTGGTGTGGGGCGCGATATGGTATGGTGGAAGATCGCAATTAGTAATCTGCGACGGAAATATAAATGCGGCAAAATATATCCAAATATTAACAGAAGGACTACTACCGATATTCGACAGCGCTATTTTATATAAAGAAGACGCCACTTTTATGGAGGATGAAGCACCCTGCCACAAAGCAAGAACAACAACCACATGGAAAGAGGAACGGGGGATACGGATTTTACCATGGCCAATCACCAGACATGAATCCAATAGAGAATGTTTGGCACATAATCCAGACAAATATGGCGAAACGACCCCGAAAACCCAGCAATAAGGAAGAACAAGTGGCAGCTGTTACAGAAGAGTGAAATTTTAAAATATTTTGTATATATAACGAGAATAGTATCTTCTTTTTAATTAGTAGGTGTCTATTTTATTCTGTCACCCTAGTGTAGTTATGGGATTAAAAGTATTTAGGAAGGATAACATCTTATTTACTACTTACAAACGAAAGAATCTTAGGTGTCAAATTCAGATCTTAATGAAACTTAGTAGGTAAGTAGAATGTGTTGGGACTTGAAAATAATTTTTTCTTTGTATGTGGTAAAATTAATTCTGGGAGAGTGAAACACCCCTTCGAAAATTCACAGATTTTCAGTTTTCCTGATTTAATTTTTTAACGGGAATAGATAGAACAAAAATTTAAATGCAAATGTTGTACTTTATCAAAAGGTCTTTCGGCACACGCGAAAGTAGTATATACAGGGAGTTGCATTTAAGTGCCACCCTCTTATACTAGAGTTGATTATAGTAACATGGAAAAGAAATTAACGCATTTTCAATTATACAGGATGTTCCAAATGTGTAAAACAACTCATTCCTTATGCTATTTAAAGCAAAACTATCTATATATTGCATGCATACGTCTTCTGTTTAAAAAAAAAATATCATCAATTTTTATGCCCTAATGTTCATAATTCATAGAAATGTAAATACGGGTATATACGTTATATCAAATCTTTAGCATTAATAATAATAAATAAAGTATTTATTGTAATGCGTATTTATATTATGTATTCATGATTTGGTATGTTAATGAAAGTTGTTAAGAAAATGCTTAAAGCATTAATAATTTAACAACACTAATTTCGTTCATGAAAGACATTTTACTATTTTGATTTGGTTATAGGACTATGTTGAATACACTTGCAACACAGCTTTTATATACAATTTCTGCTAATTTTTGAATTCATCGAGTAGGTATATAAATATTGTATTATAAAGCCACAACATTACCTCTATATTTGTTTTTCTATACCTTAACAAAAATAAATTGTCGTATATCATGAAAATATCCAAAATCGAACAAATACCACCAATATCGAAATATGTATATCCTTAAAATTGGTATTACAAGACAATAATATTCTAACTATCAGTTTTCAAATAATAGGATGTGGTTCGCAAATACTTCATTTTAAACAAATGTAATATTTTTTAATATCTACGATAACAAATAACCACACACGGCGATGAGTCACTTTCGTCGGGTTTTATTTATATCCACTTACACTAACAACAGCAGCATCTGATACCATATCAACTGCCGATTATGTATTTCGATCAAATTTAATTAAAAATTGGTAATGCAAAGCAAATTGAGCTAAACTGTATGAGATGGGATTACATAGAATAAGTGTTTTCTTTTTCTGATAAGATAGCGTAACATAAGATATATAACCTGAATAATTGAAAATGCTTTAAAATCAATAAAGATGAACAACTTCCGTTAATTTCTTTTCCGTATTACTATAATCAGCTATAGCACAAGAGGGTGGCGCTTAATGCAACACCCTGTACATAAACGAACTACTTCCGGAATTGGACCGTGTCATGATGAGATATATATAGAAAATAAATAAGAGTAAGAGGAGAAAGAAAAATAAGAAGAAAAAGAGATAAAAGAAAAGAAGAATGAGCGGGGGGAGGGGGTGAAAATAGAAAGAAAGGTGAAAATTCCGGAAGTAGTTCGTTTATTACTAACTCTGGCCGTGGAAGCCTACGTATTTACCCTACCACATTCACATGTCCCGAAAGACCTTTCGACAAAGCAGTACATTTTCGTTTAAATTTTTGGTCTACCTACATTCATTCCAGAATTAAATCAAGAAAACTGAAAATCTGTAAATTTTCGAAGGGATGTACCACCCCCTCAGAGTAAATCTTACCACAAACAAAAAAAACTTTTATTTTCAAGACTCAACATCCACTACTTACCAACCAAGTTTCATTAAGATCTGAATTTGACACCCGAGAACCTCTCCTTATTAAACGAAAGGCGGTGCGATACTAATGGTATAAAGAATCAAATCCAACAATAGTACGACCACCCCCATAGTAAGTTTGTATTCCCAGTACGTATTTCCGAGCTTGTAAACCGTGGTCTTGAGTAGGTGTACGAAGACATTTCGACAAACTACGACTAGTATCTCCAGGACAAATTGATGGTTTACTGAAGTGAAATAATAAATTCGTTAAGAAAATGTTGTAGGAAGACAAAAATAAAGACAGAACATAAAACGTTTAACAGTAATAATATCGAACACTTTGAGAAATTGCATGTAGCATGTATAGATAAAGAGAGCGAATACTTACAGCACATATGTATCATACAGGAATTTATAATTCATTTAGATAAGAGATTTTGATAACCTTGAGTATATATAACTTCGGTTAAAGATATTGTTATTATTATTTTAATCTTAATATTCAACGTCATCGGACCAGTGAATATTTTTTAATAAATAATGACCGCTAATAAGTTAGCATCAAATTTAAGCAAATTTTATTGCGAATATAAGAAAGAAAAGCATTGAGTCATCGGGTACACACTAGTGACTTTTATTTAGAAAATTCTCAGAATGTTTAATAAGTCCCTTTGTTAGTTTTTAGCTACTGAAAAGTATAATATGCAAGTGAAGACTTCCATATATGTGATTACAGGGCTACGTGAATTTGTCGGGAGAACAGCGTCTCGAATGTGGGCGAAGGGCGAATCGGCTCGGTCAATCAAGTTTCGCAGTATTTGGTTAAGCATTAGTGTTGCATCTGGCGCTTTTGTACTGATATTGCTTCACTGCAATTGCAATGCGCTAATTAATTATGTCAAACGTACATATATTGATGGTTCAATGTTACTTCCAATTTGAAGATAATTATCAAACTATCAAATGAATGCGCATGTGTATTACTATAATAATTCTATGCATACGATTGTGATACGATAACTAGCACAAAATGCACACCGAACATTATTAATATTGTACGTTATACGCATGTTGAATGTAAACGACCATATCTTAGGATATGTATTAAACATAACCTCACAATTGTTTGTTAATATATCTAGTAAAAATACTGTCGGTATATTTTATGTTCGTACAGTTTTTTTCTATAATACCGAACTAATTTGGAACTAAATGCATTCGTGTAGATAAAACCTTAGAAATGATTCGTAATTAATCAGAAGCTGTCTGTGTGTTGAGTTAGAAGTTTGTTTATTTATACAGTAAACTCTCAATAACAAAAATACATAACACAATAACAAAATGAAATGCAGATTGTTTCCACTAACGATTTGTTCACATTAAAGAGAGTGACTGATTTTATAGTTGAAATACTTAGTATCGTTGCATAAATAATTGTTTGCTTATGTATAATTGCACACATTTTCTGATTTGAAAAAGTTGAATATATAGTCTAAAAATATTGTGTATTTTTCAACTTTTTGTGTTACAGCTCTTTCTCTTATTTCTTTAAATATTTGAATATACCAATTAAGTCCATAATCTTCTGCCCATTGAACCGACGTGTTCAGTACATTTTTGCACTGCCTGGAGTAATTTATTTCGTAGTTTTTCTTCAATTTTCTCATCTTCAGTTTCATCCTCTTCTGTATCTTCGTCAAAATCGTGTAATTGTTCGTCTGTTTCATTCCATGCAATTACGTCTCTTTCATCCAGTTCAATCTAAAAATAGATGTACCTATAACAATGAAAGTTGTGCAAATACATAAATTTTAAGGAAATGCAGGTGGCTGAAGTGTGTTTAAAATATCGCGTGTTTCAGCTAGAGCTTCTGTTTGACCATCTTTTCATTTTTGTGTTAACGTTAGCGAGTACGAGTCTGTTCAAGGTTAAAGTCAGTTTTATTTCTTAACATAATCTCCTTGTTAGTCTATACACTTTTCCCGACGATGCTCCTAAACTTTTATCGGTCCAAATAGTAGTTGGCGTCGTGTTCTACAAAATAGTCATTAACGAATGTGATGGCCTTCTCATTGGATGGAAATCTCTGTCCTCCGAACGAAACCTTGAGCATAGTAAACGCTGTGGACTAAATCTGATGAGTACAGTATAGTAGAAAACTTTCTTCTTCTTTAAACGCGGCCATTTTCTGCAATTTCTATCTTTAGCTTGTCGCGTAATACGCGTCTGGTGTTTTCCTTTTCTCAATTTTAAATTATACGGATATTACAGAAGTCACTGGGCGTTCGGGTATTTTCGTAAGAACTAGGTACTACTACTATAGACTGCTGTCTTCATAACCGGTAAAATAGTGCAATGTTTGACGGTGCTTTAAAAGAGAACGTTATGATTTTGCGAGATTAAAACAAATGCGAAATATTTCTACGTCAACAGATTCGTTACATTGCAAAAAATATTTTAGTTGTGCTAGTATTACATCACCAGATATTGAACACTCATTTTCTTCGTGTAAGAACCTTTTTTCACCGCAGTCAACATCAATCGCTGAATTATCTGTAGAAACATACCTGATGGGACAAATGTACGAGTGTATAGCCGAGCTAAACCAGCTGCTAACGCTGTTTTGGAAGATGCTTTACAGTGTTTCATAAAGTATAACATATAAGTAGGTTCTTGTTATTATTCTCTTACTTTTACTTATTTTATTTTATTTAAATTATTACGAAGTCGCGAAAGTGACGCCTCTGATACTGCTATAAAACCAGTAGCTCTAATTGTGAGAGTTGTACTTGCATTTTCTTTGTGAACAGAATCTGCTATTCACTGATGCCAATAAAGCAGATCGTTATATCTACGGATAGACTGCGATTGAGAGAATAGCACGTATTCATCCGTTTCTTCTCTCGATTCTAACATAATTTCGCAATTAACCTTGAAACGTTATCAGCGTGAATCACCGAGCACGTAATGCAGGTGATAGTTCGTAAAATAATTTCAGCACTACTTTCTTTTTGTGGTGTTCGAAAGTCGAGCAATACGTCACTACATCGCCCGGTGCTACGCTATTTCTGCGTTTCAAAATGTGTACTCGTCAAGGAGAAAACGTCATTCGTTTGTCGTTTAAAATTCTAAGGTCATGAACTTTTGTTTCTCGATTGTAACATGTTTTGAAGAGACACACGCTCCTCCAATACATACATATGCAATGTTCATCGTTGATTGATTTATGTGTTTTTTAAGCGTATTTTGCCGTGACGTGCCATACCGCACGCCGGACAGCTGCTACCGCTTGTTCGCATCGGAACAACCGGATGGCGTACGATGATGATGCAATGGCGATTGCACGATGCAGCGCCTCCGGCTGCTCTATAAAAAGCGGATGAAAAATGTGGAATGTGAACGGGCGAATGCAATCTGAATGGTACGGCAGGTGTAACGACTTTCCTTTTTTTAATTACCTTCTAAAGTTCTCTTCTAGAAAAGCAGATTTAAACAAAAATGTTACTTTTTAAATACAGAAGATGCAGCTTAATGTCTTTTTGCTTAAGTTCAATTCAGAAACCACAGAAAAACGTTTAAATTTAGCGGTTTACTGTTGGAAGGTACATACGAGGGGGACCTGAAATGTTTCCGGAATCGACAAGAAAAACACGGTATTGGCGTGGTTTTTTTATTTTTGTTTTTCGATGTAGTCTCCTCGTAGATCAATACACGTCCTTCCCTTCTGCAGATAATCGATGAGGAGTACACATTGGGAATTCCAAAAAATTGTCACCATGACCTTTCCAGCCGATGGAATGGTCTTTGTTTTCTTCGGAGCCGATTCACCCGAAGACATCCACTGCTTCCACTATTTATTGGTCTCCGGTATGTAGTGATAGATCCAAGTCTCATCCACGGTTACGAAACGCATGAAGAAATCCTTGGATTGCGTTGGATCCTGGCCAGGCACTCCTCCGAAACGATCACCCTATTTCATTTTTGATCCGGCGTGAGCAAACGCGGTACCTATCGCGCTTTTTCATACCCAAAATTTCGTGTAGGATATAGCCAACGCGTTGTACTGAGATGCCTGTTGTCTCTGCTATCTCTTTCGCCTTCAATCGGCGATCGGCTAACATGACATCATGAATCTTGTCAACCATTTCATCGTTGGTAACAGTTTTTGGGCGTCCACTGCGTGGTTCGTCACTTGTGCTTGTGCGGCTACGTTTGGACTCGCGCACCCAGAAGCTGATGGTCGAAAATGATGGAGTACATCCGCCATGAACTTCTAGCAAAATATTTCGAATTTCTGTGGCTGTTTTCGCAGCCATCATTGGACGAAATTCGATTTTATCAATTTTTGCGAAACGGCCCGACTTGCTACACAATACACACTCTTATACAACAACTATGGACAGTAGACGTCTGAAATTTTGACAGTTATCATAAAAAAGGTTGCCCTTGCCGACCGATGAATCCAATTCAACCTTCGTGCGCCATCTCTTGCCGATTCCGGAAACATTTCAGGTCGCCCTCGTACACTGCCGTCAGAAAATTTGCATAAATAACGCAAACAACCTGTACAGCTCAATAACGTAAACAGTTCTTGGCCGATTTATGTAAGGGTACAGATAAGATAACCCATGCAAGAGATAATCAAGTGAATGTTAAAAAGCGTGTTAACTTTGAAATGTGGTAATTTCTGGTCTCTTCTGGTCTGGCTGAATTAAAATAGCTGCCCTCCATAGAAGTTTGGCCAAGTAACAAAAATTTAAAAAACCAAAAATAAAAGGCAATTCATACTAAAGAAATAAATGTATTGTTACCGGCAGTCACGAAATTGGCCAGTAATATCTCCTTTCGATCCTGAAAAGACGCAGTTGCCATTACTTTACCTCATAGAAAGGCTATACGCGCTTTGCGGTGCTTTCTACCAAATGAAAAGAAAAATACAAAATAATAATTACGTCCATCCTCTAAGACAAATAAAATTTCATATAAGTTCTCAATCAAGGTACATAAATTTGTTAGTAAAGCAAGTCGCAACTGAATTCGTTACAAACTAAAATTTTCTAGAATATTCGGGAAAAGCGCAAGATAAATCCTGTGGTTTGCATAGAAAAATTGCACTATCTATAACGGAAATAAATACAGGACTCAAAATTTGAATAAGATACTACTAACCACGATCAAAATAATGTCATCCGACACTTTAATCGATGTCAACGGTTAATGGTATATATTAAAATAGAAAATAAACAAAACTAATTCGAACTTTAAATACAGCGTCAAAATTTGAGACATTTTCCATAAGCGGCGAATGGGACAATCGAACTGTAGCAAACATACGCTACCGTACACAGAAGTTTGGCAAAGTAACAAAAATTTAAAAAATTAAAAAATGTGAGGCAATTAATAATAAAGAGAGAAGTGTATTACTCTGAAAAATAACAACTATGAAAATCTAACGAAAAATTTTATTTTTTCTTATTCCTTGTTAACAAAATTCTTAAACTTTCTTTTCGTGAAAAAGCCCACTTTTTGCATTGATTACCGTTCGAACAACTCGCGGCATCTTTTCGATATTCCAAAGCTGTTTCTTGGAAGTAGCACCGACATTTCGAACTCTTCTATCAAGTTCATCCCACGATAATTCAATAGGGTTGAGATCAGAACTGTCATAACTTGTAAAATATCCGTTTAATTTTGCTCATTCAGATACTGTTGTTGTGCATTTCGGATCGTTATCTTGCATAAAAGTAAAATTGTCGCCGATTAGTCGCAGCTCAGGAAGAATGGCATGAGTCTTCAATATCTCGCGGTACTACTCTTTCCGTGTTATTTCTTCGATTCGATGTAACGTTCCTGTTACGTTCTCCTAGTTTGAAGAACAGCGCCGCTGTAGCCTGCTCATAAATTCCTGAATTACTTGACCAATACTTACTTATAGAGTATGTTCGCTTATTTACTAAAGGAAAGGTTGTACAGTGAAACTCAATGCGCCTGCGCAAAAAAAATATATTTAAAAATAAGATGTGTACACGGTTTCCACTCTTGCCTATGTACATGTACGATGTATAAGATATATATATTTGCAATAATTGCAGTTATTCGAGCTCTCTTATACATGTAATGTACATTAGCATGTGTATATGTATTTTCATTGGTAGCAACATAAAGTAATGCCTCGGTATGTACGTTGCAAAGCTATGTCTTAATTCTGTTTAAAAGGTTAAACTCTTATATGCTTCCGCTGAAGCTTTGTTAGAGGCATGTACTAATGCCTCTATCTGTTTGCATGCACCACTACCTTTTTATAGGGGAGCCAACCCTATTTATTTCTTAAATTTATAAGCGCACCTCGGTGCTATGCTTATTTATATGTCCCTTTCCGGGAGCCTAATATACTTTCCTTGTTTTAAATTTGCCTAAGGGACTTGGCCCTGTATTATTGGCATGTATTTGTACTTGAACCAAATACGTTCGTTATTTTCACATTTATAGGGGAACCCACCCTTATCTCTTAGAGCTTGAACGCCTGGTCGAGGGCGACAGTAGCTATAATAGCCGATCTCAATACAAAAGTAATGTCACAGCTACCCAGGCGTTTTCGTTTGAAATAATACGCTATGTGCAATCTTTAGCTCTTTGCTACTGCGCCCCAAAGAAGGGAAAAAGCCAGTAACCAGCAAATGTGCGAACTGCGCACCGACAAGTAAAACGGAGCGATGATGCCGACATTACATAAGAAAACTGGTCCGTCAAACTCGTCCGCTACGACGAGCAACTAAATGAAAAAATTTCTAAGTCCCGATACGACAAGGACCGAACAAACGTACAAAAGACAACGGACGCTGCGGCCGCAACGACCGTCAGCAAGAAGCGGAGTGATCGTACTTATAGAAGATGTCTATACATGCGCGCCGACAATCTCACCAAAATAATTTCCGACACAAACTTAACCGAAGACTAAAAATATGTATAGACGACAACGGACACAGCAGCCTCGATGTACGATGATAGAAAATCAAGAATTTATACTTATTAAAGAAATCTATACATGCGATTCGACGACGTTACCAAATGACTCCCGCCAGAAATAAATGTATAGACAACGTCCTCGACGATTCCCGCCAAAACTAGAAAATCTTAGAAATCTCTAATAATCATACGACGACGTTACTGTACACGTTACGACGAGGCACGAAAGGTGACCGAGAGTGCACGATCGCTAAGACCTCGACCGTCGCGCGGGAGACGACTGCCTATGCTTGTGTACCTTAAATTTTAAGAAAACTTCCATTACTTATTCGACGACGTTGCAGTGAATGATTTCTAATTAGGCAGTTTTAGCTAGCGTAATGCGAATGGCTAGCTTGCATACATATACAATGCGTAATGTACATACATATTAAAATAAAATTGTATATATTCTAAAAGAGCAAAATAAATAAATATAAAAAATGAAAATAAAGTAATATTTTAAATGAAAATAATAATGGTAACCCATACGGTTGCAAAGAAGATAAAATAATATAAAATACATAGTAGTAAAAAATTGATAAAACACAAAAAACAATGTTAAGTCCTTAACAGTTCCTGTTCCTCAGTAAGAAAAGCAACCCCAAACTGTAACTGAACCGCCAACGTGTTTTATTGTCGGAACAATGCATTCGGGAAGCATCCTCTCATTAGCGGAACGTCTGATAAACACTATCCTGCTTTGACCAGACACTTTGAATGTTGATTCGTCAATCCATAAAACATTTTGCCACTGTTCTACCGTCCAATCTCGATGTTCACGGGTCTCCTGTAGCCTTTTCAGTCGATTACCCCGACGCAGCAATGATTTACAAGCTGCTACGGGACCGTGTAAATTTCCTTCGGCTAGCTGGCGTTTGACGGCGGTAACTGAAATCGGACGCTGACGTCCGCGATTGGATTCGCTCACTATTTTTAGTGCTATTTTTCTACGATTTCGCTTACTTAATAGTTGCAGTAGACGATCGTCTGCTGGGGCGGTTATTCGTGAGCACCTGGACAGTTGCACCTGTTTCTTCATATCGACGAAAGGTGTATTTTATTGTCGACGCGACTACATTTAATTTCTCACCATTTGCCTGCTGGAAAAACATTCTTTATGCATAGTTATTATACTGGACCTATTGATTTACCACGAGGCATTTCGTACAGTGTTCACTTACTGCACCGCTAACCACAATAATTGAGGAGCGATCTTAAATTTGTGGTCTTGATCTTATTTTTCCTTTTTATTCGTTCATAGATATTTGGTAGAGACCGTAGAAATGGAATTATACAGACAAATACGCTTGCGCGTTCTTAAATATTTCCATTCTATTGTTGCACATGGTTCTTATCAGGTATTCGTTTAGTTTTTGTGCTTTAGTCGCAGTTTTAACGCTTAATTTTGTTGAATGTTTTACGTTTTTATACAATATACAATATCGTGAACGTTTCTATTCCACTTTTGGTACATAGTTTATTTCTATTTAATTTTCGTACATAAGTGCCAGGTATGGAGATTGTACAAATGAAATGCATTACTGCTTACATTGTGAATGTTGTTACCATTAAAATGTAATAAATCTCGAAAATTTGTTGTTCTTTGGTTTACAATTCTGGTTTGTTAAGATAGGAATACATTGCATTCCAAGAATATTATGGAAAGTTCTATTTTGGCAATATACATATCTATTTCTGCATACATGTTTTATTGTGTAACCGATACTCTTCTTGCTATATTCGCAACATATAGAGTAAATAGCAAGAAAAATATTTGCTGCAACTTGCAGAATATATTCTGAAAATCACGAAACTTTGTAGTTACGTCATACTTGGCTGCGACGTATGCTTAAGTAGCTACGACTTATGTTATATACTTTTATCTCGCTTATATATTGGTATGCTTCTGACTTTTATATGTAGCGTTTGCCTTCACTTTATCGATGAGACAATGATGTAACTACAAACTTTCGTAATTTCATCTGCATATATATGATTTAATATCAGGATTTAGATTTGGCGCTTTGAAATACTTTTTAGACAAACGGTAGGTGGCGGTAAACAGCCACAATATAATATCGAACAGATTCCTATCTCCTATATATATTATCTCTGATTCAAACTGAACTGTTGTGAGGTTGGTAATCACAGTAAACGTTCGAGCCAGGCAGGAACAAACCCTAAGAGAGAGGAAATACAATAAAATCTTTACCTGCTTGGTCCCATCGGTACAACTTATCTAATAAATTAATTACTATAATCCACTGTAAATGAGGATAATTGTTCCGGGCCATAAAGTGCTTAAGTACTTCTTTTCTTCGTAATACTTTCATTATTTGAGTTGCAGATGTATTTAAAATAAATGTTTATTAAGATTATCATCATTGAATGCAATAAAGCTTATTAAAGTAAATGATTGTAAAACTTTCTCTCCTGGCCGAACTTTTATGGGCCGTTAGATGTGACAGAAAGTTTTCTCTTGTTAACCGTTCTGAGTGAGGTGGTGTTCAAATTTTACGTGTATCTGCGACCCCGTAGGTTCAACCCCTAATCATATCGAAAAGTTCAAATAGGAAAGGGTGTTGAGTGATCCGTCTTGGAAGAGGTCTTGTTGTTAGCAATCTTTCGGCGCTTTATTTTTTAAGTCGGAATATATTTTTCCAGGTTATGCCCTTTTAAAGTCTAAAAAAAATGGGAATTCTAAACCTTTAGATTGTTACCCAAAATGATAATTGTAAAAAATAGCAGCAAATTACTAACATTACATCTGTAATTGAAAAAAGTACAAATGTAAACACTGAGGTAAAAATTAAACCTTTTCAATATTCATTACATTGAACTATTGTAAAACTTTCTCCTTGAACCAAACGTCTATGGACGGTAGTGTATATTTAATTAAGCTATCTCCTGAAGTCTAAAATAGCCATTATGTAGCGTATTTTACTAGTAGGCTACTATATATATCGCATTCGGTAATTATTTCTAACCTTTCTCCTTTCGATTCGCTCGATCAAATCGTGTACATATATTAGTAATGCTTGCGGCGTTATCTTTAAACACATCCACCTGTTTCTCTTCTTTGTCCGTACGGTCAAACACCTGAAAGTAAAAAATGTTGTGACCCAATTCGCCAGTGCATGTGTACCGCACGGTGAAACCGCGCTTCGGTTTGTTCCGCGCGTTTCATATCCACGGCCTGCTTGATTTAGTACGCGCGAACGCATTTTCAGAAGAGCGAGATAGAAATAGACAAGCAGTCAGGAGACGACTAACAATCAAAGAGAATTAACTCGCCGAAATGTAATTTGTATCTAACCATTTAAAAAAGTACAGTCGTCTATGTTTATATTCGGACGGATAGTATATAAAATTACTGCAAATAAAACTAATTCGTTTTTATTATTCCCGTATAAATAAAAGCTGAGGGCTTTGTATATCTGTAGCAGTAAATTGTAGATAAAACTACGTAGGATGTTCAATAATTAACGAGAGAAACTCCAATATTATTGGATGAAACTTTCTGAGGATCTAGTTGGCAATCCTGATAATAAATTTGAATGAAATAAAAAGTAACATAAGGTCTTCTGTTAATTTAAAAATGTCAGCTCTTCTCGAAACATGTACGCCAGATGTCAGTGATAGGATTTGATGGGAAACTGGCCGAAATTTAATGGAGTATGTTGCATCAGTATGGTCAAAGGTATTTATGTCGCGGAAACGTGTATAAACTGATTCAACAGTTTTAAGTAGAGTAGAACAAGTCTCAACTAATGCGCTGCAAAATCGCATATTATGGCGCATTATTCGTAATGGGTTTTAAATAAAATAAAACAATAAATCTATTTTTCCTTTTTAATGTAATCACCCTTAAGCGCAATACATTATTAGATCTATGAATTAATTTTTCTAAAGCATCATAAAAATATTTTTTATCTTTCGCCTCAAAATGGGCCAAAATTGCCTCCTTTACCTCATTGTCGTCGGAAAACTTTCTTCCACGTAAGTTTTTTTTTTAAATTGGGGAACAAATAAAAATCACTAGGTGTCAGGTCTGGACTGTAGGGTGAATGGACTATTGATTGAAAGCCATGCTTGTGCAGAGCAGCCATTGCAACTTTGCTCTTATGAACCGGCGCATTATCTTACAAGAGCAACACAACCTTGGGCAATTTTCCTCGACGTTTTTCCTTGATGGCCTTCTTTAATTTTTCTAATATCGCTGCGTAATATTCCCCGGTTATGCTCCTACCTTTTTCTTTGTAATCAATCAATAATATCCCCTCACAATCCCAAAAAACAGTAGCCATCAACTTCCCAGCCGATTCTGACACTTTGAATTTCTTTGGCGGTGGTGTCCCCTTTTTCTGCCATGGACTCCTGTTTGGACTCACTGTGATGAACACATGTTTCATCTCCGTTAACAATACGCTCCAAAATCTGTGCAGGTTTGTCTCCACGCAGCTCCAAAAATTGTTTGGACGCACACACACGCTGCTGTTTCTGCAGCGGCTTGAGCATTCTCGGTACCCATCTTGCACTGACTTTTGTCATACCCAGGTGATCATGTAGGATACGCAAAATGGTGTTATCTGATACTCCAACTAATGCAGATAATTGTTTTTTCTTCAAACGGACATCTTGCAGTAGAAGTTTTTGCACTTTTTCGACGATGTCTGATTTGGTGGCCTCAACTGGCCGTCTTGAGTGGGGGTCGTCTTCAATCGACTCCCGACCATGTTTAAAAAGTTCATGCCACTTATAAATCATTGACTTACTAGGGCACTATTCCCCATAAACGGTTTCTATTTCATTCAATATGGTTTGAGCGTTCTTTGCTTGCTTTGTAAGGAACTTTATCACAGCACGGTGTTCAATTTCCTCCATAGTTTCAGTTTTCTTCCGGATTGACTTGTTTAGCAGGCAACTATTCGTAAACGACTGGCGCTGTAGGGCTGCAACTTAACTTATATACTAATGATGACTCGCCAATCAGAATGACACCTAGCGAGCGCCCCTATCCCCACTCCATCCCCTCCATTCCACGAACTTCTGGACCTCCCCTCGTATAAAAATCGGAACAGTGTAATGTTATTGTTGGAACCGTGGATTTGATTAATCATGACAAGGTGACGAAACGTGTTCGAGATTTGCTCCAAAACATTTGGCTCAAGTCACATACAGACACCCGTGTTCGTATTTGTTCTGAACTTAAACGACGGTTTTTAACGGACAATTATGACTTTCTAGACCTACGATGACACTTAAATTTATCACCATAAACCTAAATCGCAACGACAGTTCGAATGAAAACATCCGGATTAATCCATAAAGAAAAATATCGATTTTCACGCGTCTACTCACCCGTAAAGTGATATAACCTTTTTCTTCTTATTATTGCATGTATGAAGCTCTGAACCTGTTACGACCTTTAGTTTTGGTCTACCCATCTCTTTCGCGTTAATAAGTTCTTGTTATACACAATTGAACTGGATGCTACTCGATACGTATTCTTGACGGAAAAATCCATTACAAGTGCGGCACCCAAAATTTGATTGTAATTGCCTGAAGTTTATGTGCAGTTATGCTTTCTTAATGGTAGTATTATATAACGTTCGAATAATAATAAGAGTATTATTTATAGCACGAAGAAAACGCGTATGCAAACTTGTCGGTTTATTTATCATGGTGCTGCGGTCAGCTGTTCAATTCCAAGTTCAATGTTTGGTTTTTCTAAAGGTGCATTCGGTGGATTTTAAGATGAGTCTAGCCTGTTTCACTCCGCATTGACGTTGTACGAGGTCAGTGGCCAACGTCAGTGTGACTTAGTTTTAACATTTAACGATCGGAATTTGATAGTGTCGTAAATTAGGTATACAAATTTTACGTCTATTTTGACTAGAATCGTTTTGCCTTCTTCTTATTGCATGTATGAGGCTCTGAGCCTGTTACGATCTTAGTTTTGCTCTACCCATCTCCTTCGTGGACGTTCTATCGATTTTCTTCCTCTCGCCTCGTAATTCCACACTATTTTGGGTTTCCTGCAGTTTTCCAGCCTTTCCGCAAGTTCTCTCCAATTCTATCTGCATTCCCTTACTATTTCGTTAACACTTCTAACTCCAGGTTCTTCTCTTATATTTGTATTTCTCTTCCTGTCCATTCTTGTATATCCCGCTGCTCTTCTTAGAAATCTCATTTCCGATGTTTGGATTCTTCTTTCATTTGCTTTAGCTATGATCCAGTTTTCACTCCCATATATACTACATGGGACTGCCATTGTTTTACAAAAGTTCACCAACGTATCCTTCCTTACTTTGTTTTTCAATGTCCCATTTATTCGGTTAAGTTTTGTTATTTTCGTGTGTATGTTTGTATCGTCTCTTGATAATACGATAAGGTTTTTTTCTGTAGTTATAATGTCTAACTGCCCTGCCAATATAGAGACCCGTGCCAATCGTCTTGGCAAAGACGAGCTGGAAATACCTTCTCTGAAACCATCATAGCTATTGCAATTTATTAAAGCTCTTAGACTGGATGAGGAGCTATAAGTGCGGGCAAAGCCTAGCAATTTGCAGCTGATATAAGAGGGCATAATAGATCTATAGGTCGTAGTGCAACATTACCCTTAATTAATTTAATCTAGTTTATTTAGTTCGTAGGCAGCTCTTTGAAGTATTTCTTCATAACTGGCTATTAATACTTGGTGTTGGTAAGAAACCACATCCTTGTCGTAGTCTTAAATTTGTAATTACAATATTATCTTCGCTATCGGTTATAATAATTTATTTGTTACCCAACAGCATACATCTTATTACAGGATAATCGTACTAAGATACCTATAATGAAACAGGAGTAAATGTGTAGTACCAAAAGAAAAAAATAGCAAACGAAAATGCAAAAGTTTCTTAATCAACAGAAAATTGCTTAAACAAAAATGGCCTCAAAGCATTGATAGTAATGTTAAACAAATCAAATCCAGATCCATATAAATATTACATATTGACATAATTGGTGACTGAGAATGGTGGCGCGTGTTAGCCACAGAAAGATAAAAAGGTATTTCTACTATTAAACCTTGGTATGTAAAAATTCAAAAGGGTAGTTATGGCAATCTTTGAGTTGTTTATACATGCTTTGAATAACTTGAATCAGATGTAGTGGTATTCTTCGTTTTTCTAGTATGCCCCATAGTTTTTCTCTTACTACCTTGTCAAAAACTTTTTCATAATGTATAAACAATATGTGTCACAGCAGTCATTCGCGTTTTCAAAGATACTGATACCTTTGAAAAACTGGAATCGCAGTTCACGAAAGTTCAGGGACAAAAAAACCTAGTGACACGGCGGAACCCGACAACCGTTACGACTATGACAAACGGCCATGTGAAAGTCTGAGATAGTATTAAACAATATGTGTGTTTCTTTGTTATGTTCGCGTTTTTCTATTATCTCCTTAATTGAGACTGTATTGTCAAAGCAAGACCTACCTCTTCTGAAACATGTTCCTCCAGGATTATATTCCCCACTATTTTATTTAGCCTAGCGGTCACTATTTTGGAATATATTTTATATGCAGTGTTCAGTAAGGATATAACTCTATAGTTTGTGCAGTTAGATCGGTCTCCCGTTTTAAATTAAATTAGTGTTATCTTTACGATCTTCTAATTGTCAGGTATTGTTTTCGTTCTCCACCATGTATTTAGTGTGGTAATTGTAGAAAGCTTTGTATTACCTCTGCAGAGGCAATTTTGAAAAGTTCCGCTTTTACACTATCTTGGCCCGGGGCTTTTCGGTGTTTTATTTTTTGTAGTGTTTCCTCCAGTTCTCTTAATTCTATCTGGTCCACACTTATATCAGGTCCAACGAGGAGTACTACTTCAACATGCTTCAACGTGAAGTGTAGCCAGTGATAAGGAGAAAATGCTAAGCTGAACTATCTTATTACTAGAAATATATAGGGCCGGTTTATTCACATTCTGCAGGTAGCGTAATCCAACGGATAAACACAAACAGGTGCTTATTTTAATGTATATCTATCGGATATTATAACCTCGCTTTATTTCATGCCTTTGTTTTCATATAGTAATATTCTGAATGAATATGGAACTTCTTGAAGATTTTGGAGATGTTTTTATCGCAGAGAAAGTTCGATAATCGCTGTTAATTTAGTTTTGTTCTTGGCTTACTGTTAATAATAAAGATTCTTTTTCAGCAATTATTAATTACTTTTTTAAAAGATCTGACAGATGCATCAGCAAGCATTACAAATTTAATATTTATTTGTTCTTTAGGTTTTTCTATTGGTAATTTTTTGGAAACTTAAACTTTTCGATATCCAATTATTCTATTTCATAATTCGCAAAATTAGTTGGTCGATTTTTTCTTTTATTATGACGTTTTCTAATACCATTTTTCATTTTTCTAGAGATCTTACGTTTCTAACAAACACTTTTATAGAAACATCCAGGTTTCTAATATTTGTTCCTATTGATCCCCAGTGAATTCCTTAACAAACAGCTTGGAACCGTGAATGCTAAATTTTAATCGTTGTGTATGCACATGTTATTTATTTTAAGTAAAAGGTAATACATTCCACACTAAGTGTCAAAGGAAAGTTTTGCCGAAGTATTTCTGCTTTACGTCTCCAGATACTTACGTGAATGACTACACTAATAAAACGATGGTATGTGTATATATTTGTATGTATATCTTTAACGACAGAATTGGACTTTGTTACACGACGTGACGTTAATCTTCGACAATGTTTATATGTAAGTACAATCTTCGTAATGCAATACTTAAAGTTGAAAGCGAATACCGCATTGTTTTCAGAAACAGGGTCGCCGTGTTTGTGAGAGAATTTATGTATAGACGCTTCGCCTTTCTTCTCCTCCACGACGTTTATGTTCTTTCGTTAATTATGCAATCGAAATCCGTTCTCGAAAGCGGTGAAACTGCATTCCTGAATAACGATAAAATAGTGCATCCATTCACACGCGTAGAGAAACTGGTAATGCAGTCTTACAAACCTCTATTATTTACGATCCAGATGGAAGATGTCCTAATTTGTAATTATTCATTACGATGACGTTTCGACTACTAACTAAAACTGCACAACGAATGCTTTCGCAGTAGCGTACGGCTCAGTTGCTATCAGTATTAAAAGTAATGAATGTAATTACTTAGTCGTAATGGTAGTCGGTACCTTTGAAAATGCGAATTCCAGCTGTTCGCGAAACGTCGGGGACAGAAAACTTAGTGACACTGCGGCACCCGACATCCGTTACGACTATGACAAACGGCCATGCGAAAGTCTGAGAAACTATTTAATTTAATTACTTACTATTTTAGTTTGATGATGTTGTTGATGTAGAGTGACGCAAAAATTCACTGTAGTTATTGTATCATTAGCATGCCTTCTAATGCTGACTCACTCATACTCCTACGGTGAGGTGAAAATATCTTGGTGTATTTAGAAAAGGAGCGTTCTTCGTCCAATGATGTGATGTTCGCGAATTTAAGAAGGTCGTTCGCATCATATTCGTACCCTTGGTTTTTAGTTAAACTCCTTTGTACACGCACTATAGTTTGCAAATCATGATTCCTATTTTTAATCGCATACAATTTATCGGTTGTTAATCTTTCTATACCATCTGTTGGATTTCCTAACGAGGCTTTGAGGTAGTGCACTGTATTTAGCGCTTCATGTAATGACAACTTGGTGTTCTCTAATTTCGAAGTAGTATCTAAATAAATTCAATGATTTTCGGAAATTTGCTTGGGCTTCTTGATGATTTAAATTAAAGATACAAAGTTTAATAATGTGTAAAAATGTCTCATAATATAAAACAGTTTTAAGCCACGTTCCCCTTCTCGTCCGGCTGTGGTGGTTAAAGTATGTCTTGAAAACTCACGAATGCGTTCTGAAGATTCCATAGAAACTTTTTTGGTAAAAACTATAAATTGATCTTCTTTTGGATAACTGTTTCTAATAACTTCAGCCCCCTGAAAAAGCCATGATTAACACCGGTGATGAAGTTATTTTGTCTTACCTTTTGCCAATCTTCAATTGTGTAATGTTGATGACGTTTTGCCCATTCATAACGTGCTCGCTTCATCATCGGTGTTAATCTTTTTCAGGGGACGTCTGCATATTAATCGGCTTCGTACAATCGTCTACGTACCGTACGCGTGGATAGTTGCACTTTTTGGTGAGACATTACATTTCCTATTTCTTTGGCGTATAATAATAGGCAAGAGGTCATTAGGTGGCACTTTCTCATTTTCTTAGAAAGATATTTAGGGAACGTATTTAGATAGGTATTGTAAACCTTATTCATCAATTTTATATTTGTATTTGTAATTTATCGCGTTGGAAACACACAAATGCTTAAATTTATAAGGTGGCCCTAATAAAATGGACAATGACTGTATATGCTCATCAATCTCGACTTCATGTATGTTCGACCGCTTTCGAAATATGTCACCGCCACCAATGAGTGTGTACTCGTTTCTGAAGACCTATTACTAACAGTAGCTGTCAAATTTAGTGTTAATAAGTTCTTTAATACCATACACAATGCATCTGGAGTAGGATACTACTCGATAACATATTCATGACGTAAAAGTCCATTACGAGTACGAGATCCAAAATATGATTTTAATTGCCTGAAATTTATGTGCGGTTTTGCTTCCTCGATGATAGTACTACATATATAACATTCGAATAATAATAAGAGTATTATTTATAGCATGAAAAAAAAAACGCGTATGCAAACTTCTTGGTTTATTTATCACGGTGCGGTCAGCTGTTCAATTCCAAGTTCAATGTTTGGTTTCTCCAAACGTGCACTCGATGGATTTTGAGATAGTCAGTCTAGCCTGTTTAATTCCGCATTAACGTTGTACGAGGTCAGTGGCCAACGTCAGTGTGGTTTAGTTTTGACATTTAACGGTCGGAATTTGATAGGGTCGTAAATTAGGTATACAAATTTTACGTCTATTTTGACTAGCAATCTTTTTGTCGACGCACCTATATAAGTTCTTAAATTTTCCGATGACAAATCCAAAAACACGTCTTTGAAACTATCTGGTATTGTTTCTAAATGAATCACGCGCAGCAAACGCTTATACAGGGTGCTCTATAATTTGAGCAGATACTTTTATACTGATAACGCTAATCGCCAACCAATACTATTTTTCGAAAAATATTTGCATAACGAACGCATTAGTTTTTTTGTGTATAACATCCACGTTATATAATATACATTACTATGGAAATTAGGTGCAACACTTAGGAAGGTAATGTGATTTAAATGCGCATTGGGGAGATAATTACTTTTATTTGAGAATTATGAGTAGAGTTGGTATGTCTTCCCGCGCACCAGGTTCGAATTGAGTACGTAGCGCCCCCACCAGTGTAATGTAATAAAACGGATGAAGCGTAGAATTAAGTTAGTACCTAATGGGTCTTTATATAAGGTGGACGTATAATCATTAAGTATAACGCACGTGCGGAAGGGAGAAACAAAACAATTGGCTGACGCTATGCGAAAGTTTATTGATGAATTTCCTGATTTGTATTATAATGGTGCTTAGATATACTGCAATGTTTGCCGTAAACCGTTGATGTGCTGAGGCAATCGCAACTGTCAAAATCAGATGAAGAACGTATTACCTAAAAGTAATTTATGTTTTATTTACTGTTCATGATAATCGCATGTGATTTGGGACTTCATCTACTCTATAAGCAATTATTTCATAACTTTTGGAATGAACACAATCCAAACTGGAAGCTATTATTCCGGAGATGGTTACAGAATCATATGCCAATTGTGCGTAACGACATCGAAAACATTATGAAAGTTGTGGCAAAAGAGCTGTGGTTACGTGTGGACAAAACAACAGATCGAAAAAAAAAACATTCTCTTTTGGATATTATAGTCCGTGTTCTACATCCTGTTAAAACTACATTTCCCACACTGTATTAGCAAGCAAAAGATTAGGAAAGTGCACTGGCGAAGCAATTATGAAGGTATTGCTGGATACGCTGAACAAATTTCAACTTTCAACTGATCAACTGTTAATGTTTGTGAGTTGATAGTGCAGCCAGCAACAATGTGTAGTGTAGGTTTTCTCTTATAGAAGACCTTACATGCTTCACACCTTGTAGCATAATGTTATCAAGTGGATGCATTAATTTCAAATTCCAAAAAAGTACTTTTTAATGACTGGGTCGACATATTCCTCACAATTGAGTCAACATTTAGTCATTACACCTCAGACGTATACCAGTGTACAGACGAGACGATGAGCATTATTCCCATTATTCCCAGTGCAGCATCAGATCTACGCCTAATTTTGGCGGTGGCTCCATCGTGGTTTTTGAAGGCATCTCTTTAGCAAGCCTTACATAGTTAGTATCAGTAAATATAGGTACAATAACTGGCTACAGGTATATAACAGACATTTTACAAGAACGTAGTACCATACGCACCAGTAATAGGCAACAAATTCTTGTTAATGCACGACCCTATGTAGCAGTAATCCTTTCAGTTTTGGATTGGCCTGTGGTGAGTCCAGACATCAATCCTATCGAGATTGTGTGGGACTATCTTCGCAAAAAACATGTCACGTGGACTAGATGCGCTTTGTGAGGAGTGAGTGAATTTAGACCAAGCTTATATACGGGGGTTAATTGAATCTGAATATCAAGTATTCAGCTACTATCTTGTAACTTTTTTTCAAAAACATAATTTCTTTTACGATATCTGCTTAATTAAAATGTCAAAATATGAGTTTCTGTTTTCATTTGGTCCGTATATTATTCAAACAATCAACAACAATTGTTTCTTGGAATATGTTAGGATATATTTGAATGTTACTTTAGTCATAAAATTATTCATTGCGCTACAAAAATGAATTATGCGATACTTTTTTTTGTAGAGTGTATAACTTCTATTATCTTGTTTGTGTAAAGGGTGATGGCAAAATTTCCTATCCACTTACTGAATTACATTGTATTACGCGATAGCTGACAGAGCATTAATATCTCTACAATGAGAACCAATCTACTTTTGTCAAGCACGTTAAATTCATTCGGTATTAAATACATTTACTTAAGAAGCAATTTCATCGTTATCCAATGAAATCAATAAGTATCAATTTATGCGTAAAATATACAAAATATTTCCAAACACTTATCCTCCTGTGAAATATCAAAGTGAATGACCTAGGCTATACATCTGCAGCATTTAATATATTGCCAATAGCGCTTTACTGGGCGATGACAAGGTATTTTTATATAAAGAAGGTGAGCTTTCCACATCTAAAGATATACTATTTTCATACATAAAATCATCCTGGAAGAAACACTATCACTATCAAATTTTATTTACTCGGGTGAAATCTGATGCTATTTATTTAAAACACTATTAAACATGTTTTTGAAAAAAATGAGTTTTTTGTCAATTAAGATGTTTTGTAATGACTTCACCAATGACTGATAACATATATCAGTTATCTCGTGACTGTTGCGATGTATTTACAGTGAAACCGCTCTATGTCTATTATTCCATATAGGCCTGCGACTCAGACACTTGCTTGCCGATGTAATTTGGCAGCTCTGCTACGTAGGTTGATATTTATGTATCCGGAATTGGCAGTAATGCTATTGCTAAGCGCTATCTAACATATACACTAGCGCTCAAAAGTGTTTAGGCACCCCTGTTTTCATGGATTATTCATATAGTATTATGTTTACCAAAAAAACATTATAATAAAATGAAATACGTATTTAAAATGTAGTTCAGTAAGATAAACACCCATTATATCGCATAAGGTTTACTATCATTTATCTGCACTTGGTCGGATTACCATAAACTGTTTATTGCGGTGCAATTACAATAACAATCCCTCTGAATTTACTGAGTAAATTTAGTCATCTGTTAGATTGTATGTAATAAATTACCTTCCTAGAAGATTATAGTGAAATCTGTAATCTATGGCCAGTTGCAGTGTGGTATTTACTCTATTCACGTCGTGAGTGAAATATCCTGTGACAATTTTTTAATATGCCTCCGCGAAGAGAAATTAGTACGGAAACACGTACGCTTATAATAGCTTACCATAAAAGTGGCATAAGTAATCGACAAATTGCCAAAAATACACCACGCTACGATTGACTGTAACGTAAAAAAATATCGGGAAACTGGCAGTTTTCTTAATAAAAGACGTAGTGGAAGGCCAAAAGCGACAACATCTGCAGATGATCGCAGAATAGTGGTTACCAGCAAGTTAAATAGACGCAAAACAGCCCCGGAAATCACCGCAGAATTAAATGTTGGTCGCCAAAAAATAGTCAGTGTTTCTTCAGTCAAACGTCGCCTACAGAAAGCCGGGCTCCGTGGACGTATTGCGATGAAAAAGCCATTACTACGCAAACAAAACAAGCAAAAGCGACTTAAATGGGCTCGTGAACACCAACACTAGACCATAGAAGAGTGAAACAACGTCCTATGGCCGGATGAGTCCAAATTTGAGCTGGTCGGAACCCGAAGACGCATGTTCGTAAGAAGATCTATCGGTGAACGTGCCAGAGAAGAGTGTATTGCTGCTACCGTGAAGCATGGTGGAGGTTCTATCATCATTTGGGGCTGTTTTGCTGGTACTAGTGTAGGGGACATTGTGAAAATTGACGGTATATTAAAAAAGAAGGCTACCGCGAAATTTTGGAGAACCACGCAATACCTTCCGGAATTCGACTTTTGGGTCAAAATTTTATCTTCCAGCAAGATAATGACCCAAAACATTCCTCTAAATTATGTAAAGACTATTTACGCCATTTAGAAGAGGAAGGAACTCTCAAAATTATGGAATGGCCTCCCCAGAGCCCCGACTTGAATCCAATCGAGTTACTATGGGAAGAACTAGATCGGGAAATACGGAAATCGGCTCCGACATCAGCTACTAACATGTGGAACAAATTGCAATCGAGTTGGACCTCAATAACACAAGAAACTCTGGCAAAACTTATTGCGAGAATGCCTCGATTGTGTGCTGGAATTATTAAATCAAGAGGAGGTCACATAGATGAAAGCAAAATTTAAATTAAACGTTTTAATTTT
The DNA here is from genome assembly GCA_023509865.1 of Trypoxylus dichotomus. NCBI lineage: Eukaryota > Metazoa > Arthropoda > Insecta > Coleoptera > Scarabaeidae > Trypoxylus > Trypoxylus dichotomus. The sequence goes on along the minus strand of CM042074.1, from coordinate 10,118,513 downwards.
CACATTTGTTTAATATATTTTTATTCATGTACGTGTATCTGTACATAAAAAATAAATATTATTAACATTTTTGCTGAGTTTTTTTACATTTTCGCTTTCAGTTAGAGTGCCTAAACACTTTTTAGAGTTAGTGTACGTCGTAAAGTTTGAGATTATTTGACTGTATACGTACTCAGAGAGTTTGCCATATGGATGCTTTTTTGTGTTGTTTAGTGACTTTAAAATTTCATCTCAGTCAAGAAATAGAATTAACTCGTGAGAATTCTCGTGCGATGATTTACTACGAGTTTCGACATGGCTTATCTCAACAGTGCATCGATCAACTCACTTCAGATTTTGGCGATGATGGACCATCTAAATTCAATCGTTGCCATTGTTCACTCTTGGACGAATTTTCCTAAGTCAATAGTTGTGCCAAAGAACATTGATGCTGTGCGCCAAGTGATGTACGGTGAAATTGAGGCATCCTTGGGTATTAGCATGACAAACATACAATACTTAGCCGTGGAAAAAATTTGTCCGCGTTGGGTTTCGCATAATTTGACAATGGCTCAAAAAAGGCTCGCGTCGATTGGTGCAAAGAAATGCTCAACAAATACAATCGTGGTGCGTCAAAAACCGTGTATAACATTTACACAGGCGACGAATCTTGGATCTATGCATGTGAGCCCGAAAGTAAACAGCAATCGACTATATTGGTCTTCCAAGATGAGCCAAATACAATAAAAGTTGTTCGTGCCAGAAGCACCTCGAGGTAAATCGTCGCCTGTTTTTTTCGGATAAACGGGTATGTGGCCAGAGTGCCTCTAGAGAATCGTAGAATGGTCAGTTCTGAACGGTACGCAGCCATTTGTTTGCCAGAAGTCTTTTCTTCACCACGACAGCGCCAGCTCTCACGCATCGACCTAAGCAACTCTATATTTAACCGGTCAAAACATCGAATTTATGGGCCATCCGCCGTACTGTCTTGATGTAACACCCAGGGATTTCCTTTTATTTCCGTGAAAAATAAACTACGTGGTCAAGGATTTTCGAGACCGGGAAGAAGCGGTTGATGCGTTCAAAATGCATGCTTTGCCTCAATCGGAATAAAAAAAATGCTATGAAAATTAGTTCAAACATATGCAAAAGTGAATTTTGAAAAACAATAAAGCCATTTTCAATGACAAATATTTCAATGGCCGGATATATAAATAGCAACCCCAGTAATAAGTCGGAACTCTCAACGTTTACACCATAAGCAACAAGCGCACACAAGGCATTGAACAGCTTGTAATCGGAAGTATTCATCATCAAACTGATAGAAATCTTCCAGACACGTTTTCAAGTAGAGCGTTATAATTAAAAGTTATGTAATAGTTGCAAATAAGTTAATAAATAATCTTTATAACGAAATGCTACTATTCTAAATTTATCCTTATGAAATATTTGCATGCACGAGCGTTCCACACGAGCTGTTTCACGAGGAATTTCAAATCGTAGAATTATACTAATGTTGATAGAAATACACCATAGAGAATATAATTTTGAATTTCCTTCGAACGGAAAGGTTTCTCAAGATGACAGAATGCACGTCAGCGTGATTCATCGTCATTCCTATAATAAGTCATTACATGCAATTAGGTACGTTGCACGATGGTTGCGTGTTATTGTCGTGTTTTATTCCATATATTTAACAACCGTAATGTAATCGTGAATTACACATTAAATTCTCGCTGTATAAAACGAGTAATTTAATTAATTAATCAATATTTAACGATAGATATATGGCCGTGGTGCACCTTCATGAATAGTAAACCTAGTTTTTGCCTCACTGTTGCTACTTACCTTGTTTAACGCGAAGGTTGACACACGAACATTCAAGGTAATGCCTATCTCCTATCAAAAGCGGAATATCGTATCGTGTCTTTACGTTTAAACGTAACTCTAGGATTTTATGGTAAGAATACTGTAGAATTAGTTGAAAATTAGATTAATTATAATAGCATAAATTTTTGCATATAAACTTTCACTAGTATGCTATTTTAACAGTAATGAGCATATCCTGATTAAATATAATTTTTCACGCATCTAAGTAACTCAAAAAAAATATTAATAAACAGATAATAAGAAGTTTTTGTTTCAATATATTTGATTTACAGAGCCATATTGCAAATTGTACGTTCACAATGTACATTACTATCCATATACATAGGGACGACTATAAAAGTGAAAAGAAAAACAAGTATTGCATAATTTTAATGTGATTTTCTCAGATAACCCTTTTTACGCAAGGTTCCATTTATTTTTATCAAATCGCCTACAACTGTACCACCAAAACAACTCCAAATCATCACATTAGCGCCACCATGTTTCACAGTAGAAACCACATACAGTCCCTGTCCAATTTATTAGGGCCACTTGCTAAGATAACGATTTTGTTAAAATATATAATGAAAAATGTATTGTACAAGCATAAGTTTATTCAGAACGGTTTATAGACATCGTCACAACTATATAACTAATATTTTGTAATGCCTCCTTTGGCTTTTGTAGTTGCTCTTATTCTTTTTGGCATACTGTCTATGCAAGCGTTAATGGTATATCTAATTGTAGCGTCATTTTGCCACACATCCTGAATATTTCATACTAATTGTTTCTTTTCGAATACACACGCGATTTTACAACACTCCGCAGGTTCTCAATTGCATTGAGGTCGGGAGAATTTCCCGGCCGAGGTAACACTGGCAGAGCGTGTGTTTCCAAAAAACGTTTGGATGGATTTGGCCATGTGGCACGATGACCTATCGTGTAAGGGCCTTCATTCGGATCCAAATCATTGATTATGGCATCGAGGCGTTCTCCAATACACGCTTATATTGGTGTTAATTCATGATGCCTTGGCCCGTGGTCCAAGACCTTCGACTGATATACAGAACCATACCATAATCGACGGAGGGTGTTTACCGTCTTTCATACACCACACCAAACCGTTCAAATGGACATCGTTTAATAAGTTTCAGTCATAGCTTCTTGACTCATCGGTGAATACAATCTTTATTAGTGATTTTGTCTTACCTTTCGCCAATCTTCAATTGTGTAATCTTGGTGACGTTTTGCCCATTCATAACGTGCTGGCATCATCATCGGTGTTAATACATTTCCTATATGCTAGTTGGAGAATACCTCGATAATCTCGATTAGTAGTTATCCTTTTCTTTCATAAAAACGGCGATTCGCTACACTGTTTGTCGCGATATTTCTTCTTTCATTGCAATTGTGCGTTGAGAATAGACTCCTGTATCTAAAAATGTCACAATACGCAGTTCTTTCTCATTTAGCAAGTCCATTTTTACTCATAACGAAAAAATATAAAGCGCATACAAGCATGCAACACTAAAAAAATATTCTTTCTACAATAGTAACCGATCCAAATAATATTCTACGCCTTTCAATCTTGTTACTAACCATTTTCTATATAGTCCAGATTCATGAAGAGGATAATAACAGGCAAGAGGTCATTAGGTGTCATTTTCTCATTTTCTTAGAAAGATATTTAGAGAACGTATTTAGATAGGTATTGTAAACCCTATTCATGAATCTTATGCTTATATTTGTGAATTATTGCGTTGGAAACACACAAAAGCTTAAATTTATAAGGAGGCCCTAATAAAATGGACAGGGACTGTATTTAATACTGTTGACTTATTTAAATTTAATGTTTTACACATTGAACTTGCCACTTTCAATTACTTCACTAATTTTTAACTTTTTATTTAATGAACATGATTTTGCGATTTTTAATATACTTCTCCATTTTGTCTGAATGTTATTTGTTAAAAAGCGCACACACAACTGAAGCACCGGCGCAAAGAATGGTTTGAATTTCAAAGAAAATGACTAATTTAATCTATATTATAACCGAAAGTCCGTTGTAAACGTGTCCATTATAAGATGAATTAAAATACACATGTTTGAACAGGATTGAAATCGCGACCTAAAAACTTTGACCATTATATTCGGAATTCCATAATATCCATATTAGGATATTGTTTTATGTAAACTGCACTATAAATCTAGTAGTTCTTCCGCAGCAAAAGGTGTGTAGTAGAAACCCACATTTACTAATTTTATTTTTGTTTAAATTGTTAGGGAGCCGTGAAGGTAACGCCTCTGGTACGCCGATAAAATAACCAGCTCTAATTATAACGTACCATTTCGGAAATTATTATTACACACGGTAAATATTTTATATTTTCGCGGAATTTGTTTGTGTTGGCAGTAGCACACGAAAACGTAATATCAATATCACTGCCAAGCATGATGTGTTTTCATCGTTTTGTTATTCTCTGTTGCAAACGTCTAAGCCACGTGATTTTTGTGGTTCTAGAAAAAAATACTAGATCACCTTGAATTTCGTCTATAACAGAAAAGCCGGTAGTACAGTCAACGTGTTTGAGGTTGACGAAACGTTATTATTACCTACACAACGAACAACATAGTTCTAAATAAACAAGTACTTGATTAATTTAATTATACGTACATGTTCTAGAACTCGTCAAGTTAGAATACAAGTACACGGATGGTACATCATAAAAATTAAGACATATACAACTAAAAATACTGAATATAATACGCAATTAGCTTTTTCGTTTTTTTGTTTATGAAAATTTGCATCTCGTAGTCTTGACGGATTGAAAACTATACATATGTAAATATAAAATGAACGTAGACTTTTATCAATTCAACCTCAGTGTATATATTATAGGTGTAGATATTTCGATAAATCCATTACTTAGAAACACCCAGCAATTTTCTTGTAACGTTTATTCATTCATCATTCAACAGGTGATTTGTATACCTTTAGTATACTATTAGTCGTTACAACGTTGATTTATTACAAGACACGTGAATTGTTATAGTATTATTCGAAATATCTTTCGTATAACGTTACTGTTATATCGTCCTTAGCAATTTCTTTTTCTGGATTTAGTGGGTGTATCATTAGTTCAAATGAAAGTTCACTGACATGTATATACATATACACTCATTTTTATTTCAATATACGCTGCTGTCCATACATATGGGGACGACTTATAACATTGACGCTTTCCTTGATTTGAATTAAAATACAGAGTTGGCTTGTAACAATATTTATTAATAAATATTTGAGATCGCCAAAAAGAGTGTTTAACAATGAAAATATTACAACATTTTAATTCAAAGTTATTTTTCGTCAAGTAGTGGTTTCGGCATTTTTAACTACGATAACAAATTTTATAATTTATTCTCTGAAGCCGTTTTGTTTTACATTCTTTTCTAGAATCTATCTGAATCTGATTACAGTAGAGATTAATACAGTTTTAGCTACCGTAAAATGTAAAATAAGGCAGATGTCGTAGAATGCAAATTAATTTTAAAATGTACTGTATTAGGATATTGTTTGTGTAAATTGCATCATAACTCTGTCGAAATACAATTGAAACGTATAATCCAGGATGTTAGGATATTAGTATTAATATTTCTGTGTATTTCTATACTTTTTATAGTCATCCCCATATTTATAGACGGTAGTGTATGTATATCTATATACACTAGGGTGACAGAATAAAATAGACACCTACTAATTAAAAAAAAAGATTCTATAATCGTTATATATACAAAATATTTTAAAATTTTTAAATTAGACTAATATTCTGTCGATCCACCTTTACTTGCGTGAAGTGCTGCGAATCGTCGTGGCGTAGAATCTATTAAATGATTAATGGTGTCTTCTGGAATATTTAACCACTCTTCTATAACAGCTGCCACGAGTTCTTCCTTATTGCTGGGTTTTCGGGGTCGTTTCGCTATATTTGTCTGGATTATGTGCCAAACATTCTCTATCGGATTTATGTCTGGAGATTGGCCTAGCCATGGTAAAATCCGAATCCCCTGTTCCTCTTTCCATGTGGTTGTTGTTCTTGCTATGTGGCAGGGTGCTCCATCCTCCATAAAAGTGGCGTCTTCTTTAGATAAAATGGCGTTGTCGAATATCGGTAGCAGTCCTTCTCTTAATATTTGGATATATTTTGCCGCATTTATGTTTCCGTCGCAGATTACTAATTGCGATCTTCCACCATTCCATATCGCGCTCCACACCATGATGTTCACACCGTCGTATTTCACCGCCTGATGCAAAAATTTGTAGTCCAGTTGCTGTGACGAACGTCTCCATACCCACGTACGACCACTATCGCTGAATTGGCAGTATCTGCTTTCGTCTGGAAAAATGACAGACCGCCAAAACTCTTCGGGCTTCGTTCGCATTTCGATTGCCCAAGCCATCCGGCGCAGTTTTTGAAACGCCGTAAGGAGAAGTTTTTTGTTTGCCACCCTTTTATACATCCCCACACTGTGGAGGTATTGCCGAACGGTGCGCTGACCTTTCTGTGAAGTTGCCGCAAGCTCAGCTGTACATTTTCGCGGTTCTCTTAACACTTCGCGCACAAGCACTCTTTTACCTCTTTCAGAAGGTCCGACACGACCTGGTCTCGGCTCCGCTGTTGTTTTTTCCTTGCGTTTAAATTGTGTAATCACACGGTTAACTGTGGGGACACCGGAATATTTAAAAATTTACTTATTTCACTTCACGTTGCGAAGCGCCGCGTTCACTTTGGCCAACGATGCGACCCCGGGTGAAGTCGCTAATATCACTCGAACCTTGTAAGCGAGGCATAGTTGTAACGATACTAAACTATGACGAATTCCTTCCGTTACATCTACCCCTACCCTAATGACAAGAGAAAGTTCTTAATTCGTTCTTAGAATTTAGCTGTTTACATACTTCTACCGCTTTACCTGGTGTCTATTTTATTCTGTCACCCTAGTGTAATACTAATTAATAATTATTTCAACAGTCTACTCGCACCCTAGTGTTCATTACCGGTCAAATTATTTGTCCACTCCTAAAGGAAGACGTAGCCGAAAAAGAAACTGTCTTTTTGCATTTGTTTAAAATACACTTCAAGCAAGGAAAAGTATGTCTTTGTTCCCTTGTAACATTCTCTCTGTCAATTTTGTTAGAGTTACGGGTTCTATTTTAAGCCAAGATTGTTGAAAGAAAAGGAAAATAGAAGCATAGTACATGTTAACGAGCCAATAAATACACGTTTACTCTCTTCGAAACAGAGCCCCTCATTAATGTTGCACGACGGCAACTAGCAATAAATGCAACCCATTAAAAACAGCAACAACAGCTATAATAAAATCCGATTATTGCTGATAAAAGTCGAAACTCGAACGCCCAACCACCAGTCCGGAAACGAAAACAACACCGTATGATCAGGAAGAATTGAAAATCAGAAAAAAAGTTAGAAGAAAATAATCGTTTTCCGGGAAAACCTCATATGAAATATAGCGACAAAAAAATAAAATAAAAATAAGCAGAAGTTGTAACAGTAAGAATTTGGATGTATAGATGGCAGCACCTACTGGAGCGAACTGGATCATAAAAAATACCAACAGATACACCGAAAATTTACCATTAAATTTCTAATAACGTAAAATCAAGATATCTTTGAAAACGCTGGCATTTTACTACACATTTTCCCCCGATGGTAAGAGAAAATAATAATCTGTTTAAATGACTTATCGAATTTATAAATTCTTTGCAATTCCGATTTGCTAATATTAAGATTATGTGAACGATAGCTGCGACATCGTTTTCGTCATATTCCTTTATCTTTCTCTTCACGTTAAGAACGCTGCCAATTGCAAAAGTTCTTAACCATTTTTAAGGCAATCATACATACGTCTAAGATTGGTGTTGGGAAATGTCTAGTTAAACTGTGACACTGCTTCTCTTAGTGCATTTTTTCCGAGCCCATAACGCTGAATAAAGTAAGTTCTCTGCTGTAACGTTAACATAATATAACTGCATTCGAAATTTGATGGAAGGAATACCCTAAATCGTAATCTGGCAATAATTAAGCTTGGTCAATGATAGTATTGTCATAGCCTCCTGGCAATTTGAATAAATAATAAAGTTTTTTAATAAATACAACTTCAATACTGAGATATACTCTACATATACCATGATGTAGAATAGAAAATTAGGATATTGGTTCAAATTAATGAAATTTCTATGAAGCATCCTTTACATAAAATAGGTATTACGCAGTAATCTCATCAATTGTTTCACCTTTGTTCTATAAATAAAATATTTTTTCATTAAACTAGTTCTAGAAACTAACTTTACTGGGTAAATTTAAAATATTTAATCTTAAACAACTGAATTTAATTAGCTTTATTAATTAAGATACCTAGAAAATGTTTCTGCATATAATAAAAGTTTACGTTTAAGAAAATTTGACGACTTGTTTTTATGTGCAATTGTTATGCCACAAAAGCATTTACATTGTATCCACAGCACTTCAAAAATTATAAAAGTTTTATAAAGTAATTTGTATCAAACAGCTTGGGGGTTGTCCAGTGGTAAGAGGACCTGCACTTGAATTTGGCAACAACATCCGTCTAGTAAGTGGCAGTACTTTTTCGAGAGGCTTCAGTATGTTCCCCAGTCACCATACACCGTTGGGAAAATAATTAATTGGATTTCACTCTTTCCACCGAGAGGGTGTAATAACAAGGCCATCGAACTCTTTCCTGCAGCTTGAAATTCGTGAAGTTATGACAAGCTAACACAGCCTACAACACCGTTGGACCGCTCACTGCTCAGAAAGAGCTATGTACTCTTCTAAAAATGGTTGTTGTGGGCAAAGTAGCTTTAATAAAATAACACCACAAATTTTCGGACGACTGTATATATTGATATTTAGGTCCTTATTATTTTTAGTTTTTGTATCGTGATATATGCACTATTTTAAGAAAATAAAATGCGTTTCCAAGCTCTGTTTATCATATGGGCGGTAAATAAACGTTATATTAGAGCAAAATCAAACATCAGCGTTAAATTTTACTTTTAAAATACTCGTTATTCTCTTTTCAATTTCCTTTTTCTTCAATCAATATTTTTGATGATTGTTTGAACTCGCCGTTTTTTTCTTTGTTTTCATTTAGATTAGACTTTAAAAAAATAACAAAAAGTGAGAGAGAAAAACAGAGGTCTGTGTATTTGAAACGCTATTGGCCAGAGTTTGGAACGGTGCCGCAAAAATGCATAACCTATTGAGAGCCAACCTCAAGGCCGTCACTAGCCTAACGTACTCTCGAAACACAGTGCATTTTTAAATTTAGAATGGAAATATAAATAAAGCGGTTAGAATCAAACCCGACTTAATGCGATCGGAAAAGTAATCATAAAATATTAAGTCAACTCATGCAATTATAACAAATGTCCATGGGCCCTTAATAGTAATAATAATAATAATCGAGTATATAGCTGTTAAGGTAATGAGCGTTTATACCAAGAACGTATTTATTATAAGAGTAGAAGAAGTGCAGAAATACGACTTAATGATACTCATATCTCACGGCACACTTTAATCTATAACTCAACTCTCGCGGCATGCTTAAATGATGATAATCAGAAAATTGTACTATAAACAAGACGGTGTTACGCGCATATACATATTGTACTTGATTGTTTCGATCTTATCTGTTATATCATTATTTTTATCAGTACGTATTTAACTTCACAATAGTAGTAACGCCATCTATGCATTAAAATCACAAACTGTCATTATCGTTTTCTTACAGGAAAGATTTTACTTTTAAATAATAAATCATTTTAATAATTATTTAAGCATTTCATAGAAACATTCTGTATTGTTTGCGAAAACAATGATTTCATTTTTTATTGTTCAAATAAATAATAAAAATATAAGGTAAAGAAAAATAACCAAAGAGATCCGTTATTTTTTATTATAATTTTCGATAGTTGAGAAGAAAATTGTTTTCACAATGTTTTTTTTGGTTTCTGTTCCCTTTTTTGAAATAAAGTTGTCTGGTTTTACACCTTTTTTTTCGTTTCAAATATACTTCTTTTGTAATTTTTTAAGTAGATGTATATATAAATTCTCTTTTACTGTATTTCAGGACAACTGTTTTTTTGCCAGTCAATTTATATATATTTATACGTTTCTCAAACTATGTTTCGGAAATATTAAAGCAGATCTTCAATTGTCAAGATTCATCCGATTTTGTACCGTGGTGCGACAAATGCAATCAATGTTAATCAACATCAGTTCAAACATTGCCAACTTTTTATCTATTTAGAAAATTATGTTGGTCAAGCTGACATAGTGATAATTTAAATTTCAACGCAGAACTAATATTAACAAAGACTGTCTGCTGGCTTAAATACAAAGAAATACCAGTACGTTTATTGTACTTTGTACTCCTTTTAAAAATAATTTGAATATCTTTAAAAACATTTGCGCCATAACGGTTGAAAATTACTGTATTGAAATAAAAAAGGATTTAAATTTCGCGGGATACACCTATCTTAGTTGGCATTGGCTATTAAATTTCGGAATTAGTAATTTGAAACGTTGTTTTTGTCTTATTAAATTGTGTATGCATATCTAAATTTACAAAGTAAATAATGGATATTTTCATTTTGCGAAGGGTAGTCACAGTATCTGGAACGGCAATAGAGATGAGAAAGCGAACCTTTGCATTAGAAACGTTCAAACATGTATGTATACACATGTCCTTGCTGATAACATGTGTGTTTGAACATTCTTAATAGAAATTTAACTAAATAAATCCTCGTAAAGTATTGTTGTGCATTTGCGAAACATCGAGTAAAACAGTGAATACACGACAAAACCCGAAAAACATTTCTACTCTGGATGACGGTCGTGAAAGCCTACGCTCAATTATAAGTTGTAATTTGGACTGGGGGTCTTCAGAATTTTGTCTCTCTTTTCGGAATAAAGTATAGTTATATTCAGTTGTACTGTATGTAATAAAATGTATATATTTATAAATTGACGTGTACATTGGCGTATGATTGACGTTTCCACTTTATTAATGGAATAAAAATATTTAAAGTGAAAAAGTTTGCTTTATTTTTGAGTGATAAAAACTATGAAGAAGAAAGCAAGTCGAACAGAACATTAAATTAACTTCTTATAGTACACACAAGAATGTGTAAATCTGGTTTTTATTTGCGGTTTATCTACAACCACGAAGTGTTGTCAGAACTAGGTCAGAGCATAATTTGTAAATGATATTTACCGCTTAACGGTTCGATAAGAACCCGTCAGATATCTAGCGCTTGGGGACACCAGATCAACTTATATGGAAAATAAACGTATGAAACCAATTAGGAATTATTCCTTGCTTAAAACGTAAAGCATCTACTGAGAACTTTTTACTATAGATGCTTATCACAAATAGGTTATGTGTTAATGGCATTTATTAGTTCAATACTGGATATATCCCATACAAAAGCGTATTGAAATAAAGATAATTGTGACGCTATCAGGAAAATGTTTGTTTTTCTCGAAACAGATATATTTCTTGAGGATATTCGATTTTTTTGTGGAAAATACAGTTTTCTTGTTTATTATTAATTTCATTTCTCTAATTTGTTTCAATATTTTCGAGGAAATACGCTGCTTTGGCTATTACAAAGTCCTATTAATGAAGGCCTAATAAGTATGTATGCATCAATAACACTTAGCTAGAGTAGGTAAGCCTCGAGTGGAAATATTTTTTAACTTTCTGGAGGGTAGATCATGGTCTTGTTAATTTAATTCTGGCAAAAATAATTAAGGAATTAATAAGTGCTTCTTTCAAAGGCAATTCGCAGCTATGTGTCAAAATTGACAACGAATATATTCTGTTTGTTCGGTATATTTTGATTTCGTCTTCCCAATTTGTATAATTCTTTAAACAAACTGGATTGTACCAAATCATCTCATCAGAGTTCGAAGTATCATCGCCACGATGAAGTGGCATATATGTATCTTCTGAGGTATTCCTGGAAGTCTGCAACTTGATATGTTTGACGTTTCGAGAGCGAATAACATCTCCCGAAAGCAACAATTGTTTGTAATGTAAGTAAAGGGAACCGTATTGGTGATGAAGTATCGATTTAACCCGCGCGCAAAATTCGTGACGTCACGACAATAAATTTACGTCTTGACGGCTTTTATGATTCGATCAGCCACGTTCGGAAGAGAAGAATTAACTTCGGGCGCTCTGTAAATATCCGAAACGTAGCATTAGATTCTCCCGTACGGAATACGTTAATTAATGGTGGACGTTCTTTTTTTTGCTTGCAGAATGGTATTGGAGCCAAAATTTACTGATTATGGGAGCATCACCTCTGCAGACCTGCCACAGACGCAGCAACACATCTCGTCGCACGCACTGCTGAGTCCCAGATCGGTACTATCACTGCCACAAATCGAAGACGAGCCCAAAACTTCTAAGGGGAAAAATATGTCACAAGGTAAGTGGAGACGTTCAATCCAATTTAGCCCATTTCGTTACTCCCAGTTTATCTTCCTCTGTAGTTGATTTGTACCAAAGACAACCACTTCTACCAAATGCTAGTAAGAATGATAAGAACAAGGAGTACTTTATCGACGTGGAGGAGGAAGATATCCTGCAACACAAATCCAACACTTCTAACGGGCATACGCGGATCGAGATGCCACTTCCTACGCCGATCAGAGAAGAGCCGCGCTACCCGCAAGAGAAATGGAAAACCTTCTTCGCGTTCTTGATTACCATAATCAGCTTTATCCTTACGTTGCTGTCGCTATCGCTAGTGCACGATCGACTGCCGGATCGAGAAAAATACGGCCCTTTGCCAGATATTTTTCTGGATAATATTCCCGCGCAAGATTGGGCGTTAGATGTATCGGAATATATCATCATGGTCGCCGTATGGTTAATGATCGTCATCCTAGTCCTTCATAAACACAGGTACGCTTATTAATTTTTTTCGGTTCAAATTTCAACAAAGCTCTTCTCGTATTCAAACCAAGAGTCGATTTCGAACGAAAATTTCAAAGAAAATACCGCCAGTATTTAGTTTGATTATAAAGTTATAATTCCAAGAAATTAAAACCTGCAAAAAGCTCAAATAAGTGCACAAATTAGAATTTGAAACGCGCGTTTATTTGACAGTTACGTATCAAATTATCAGTCACTACCTTATTCAACTAATACTGTTTGGCAGCAATTGTTTGTGTAAAAACTTGTTTACCTGACAAGATTCGACAAAATTTTGACAATAGGCTTCTAAAACCTTGGTGAAGTCATTACGGCGAAATTGTTGCCAACTTTTGAAAAGTCATTCTTCCGTCAAATCGTCGTCGTGTGTACCCCGATTGGTTCATGCTGATAAACTTACGTAAACCTTCGATTTCTTCATCATTGTTTGATGACATAGGTAAGGATTACTGGCTAATCTAACTATCCTTTTTTTAATATCGATATCTAATATTCACGCGCGGAAGGTACATACACTAGGGTGACAGAATAAAATAGACACCTATTAATTAAAAAAAAGATTCTATTCTCGTTATATATATAAAATATTTTAAAATTTTTAAATTAGACTAATATTTTGTCGATCCACCTTTACTTGCGTGAAGTGCTGCGAGTCGTCGTGGCATAGAATCTATTAAATGATTAATGGTGTCTTCTGGAATATTTAACCACTCTTCTGTAACAGCTGCCACGAGTTCTTCCTTATTGCTAGGTTTTCGGGGTCGTTTCGCCATATTTGTCTGGATTATGTGCCAAACATTCTCTATCGGATTCATGTCTGGTGATTGGCCTGGCCATTGTAAAATCCGAATCCCCTGTTCCTCTTTCCATGTGGTTGTTGCTCTTGCTTTGTGGCAGGGTGCTCCATCCTCCATAAAAGTGGCGTCTTCTTCAGATAAAATGGCGTTGTCGAATATCGGTAGTAGTCCTTCTGTATTGGATCTGTTTGGATATATTTTGCCGCGTTTATATTTCCGTGGCAGATTACTAATTGCTATCTTCCACCATACCATATCGCGCCCCACACCATGATGTTCATACCGCCGTATTTCACCGTCTGATGCAAAAATTTGTCGTCCAGTTGCTGTGACGAACGTCTCCATATCCACGTACGACCATCACTGAATTGGCAGTATCTGCTTTCGTCTGAAAAAATGACAGACCGCCAAAACTCTTCGGGCGTCGTTCGCATTTCGATTGCCCTAGCCATTCGGCGCCGTTTTTGAAATGCCGTAAGGAGAGGTTTTTTCTTTGCCACCCTTTTATACATCCCCACACTGTGTAGGTATCGCAGGGCGGTGCGCTGACTTTTCTGTGAAGTTGCCGCAAGCGCAGCTGTACTGTTTCGCGGTTCTCTTAACACTTCGCGCACAAGCACCCTTTTACTTCGTGTACTGTTGTTTTTTCCTTGCGTTTAAATTCTGTAATCACACGGTTAACTGTGGACAACGGAATATTTAAATATTTACTTATTTCACGTTGCGAAGCGCCGCGTTCACTCTGGCCAACGATGCGACCCCGGGTGAAGTTGCTAATATCACTCGAACTTTGTAAGCGAGGCATAGTTGTAACGATACTAAACTATGATGAATTTCTTCCGATACATCTACCCCTACCCTAATGACAAGAGAAAGTACTTAATTCGTTCTTAGAATTTAGCTGTTTACATATTTATACCACTTTACCTGGTGTCTATTTTATTCTATCACTCTAGTGTACGTCCGGTGACGTAGATCTAAAGACCCATTTGACGAATAGAATATATTATACATGGATTGAGATTACTATACTCCATTCACGTTAAAAATGCAGACTTGGAATAGATAGGCCTTACAATACGGGTTTGCCATTGGCTAATGGGCGAGGCATATTCACACAGGAGAAACGGATGAAATTTCTGTCAGTTGATGTCAATTTCTAAATTTACTTATCATTTAGGTGTTGTTGTTTCCTGCAGCTTTTCATTGTATTTTATAATTGAATGGCTTACGTCAAAAGAAATTGTGGGTGGTGAAATCTTTATTGAAGCTTGAACTACTTGAAATAACCAAAAAATATGTGGCTGATAATCTCATAACATACGTTATTGACCAGATGATATCGTACAGTTCTACGTTTGCCCCCATATCTTTGTGATTTAAACCCTATTGAACTTGTATCGGTAAAACGAAATCACCACGTTGTTGCCAATAATAAAACTTATAATATCAGAGGTGACAGCATTATTACTGGAAGGGCTAGATGTTGTAACACCTGAAACCTGGGCAAGCTCTGTCAAACACACTAGCGAAGAAGAAAATAAAATCAACCTGATAATATAGTTGAAGAATAATATAATATAAGAATAGTTGAAGAATTTATTATGACTATAGATGCATATTCTTCGATGAATACATCAGATTGTGATCTTGCCTAATAGAAGAGGTAATAGTAATAAATTAATGAAATGTGTATAACAATTAGAATGTTCTGCTTGCGCATTTATATCTTCATGCATTTCATAATTTTAATTAACATATTTATTATTTTTAATAAGATGTATTAACTGGATAATATCGTTGAAAATATACTACTAGTACTATGTAACCTTTATGCCATTGAAGAAACTTTCTCTTTTATGTTAATTGAGGGAAATTACCAATGGAGAGATTAACTTCATAACAAATGACTTGGTACAACACTATGTACATAACCATTCATATCGAAGTTTTTCGATTCAAGTTGGCAATATTATTGTAGAAATGTTTTTCGGGTTTTGTCGTGTATTTTCAGTTTTGCTTGACGTTTCGCTGATCATGCTGTCAGCTTCTTCAGAAAGTTTATAAAGACTGGTGTTGTTGTCTCTTGCTTCTCGTTATATATCCCACATCCGTTACGCTTTGCTGATCCATAACTGTTCCGCTGGATCAGCAAAGCGGAACAGATGTGGGATATATAACGAGAAGCAAGAGACAACAACACCAGTCTTGAAAGGCCCTGCTATATACTATACAAGATTTTGATAACCAACCTTTGACGTTTACGATGTTGTCATTTCTCAGTTCCATCGGTTAAATTTCACCAGTGTAATACAGCCGCCGATCGTAACGCTATCTACTGCATTCTTAACGTGAATGGAATATAGACAAATAATAGGGTCGGAATGGATCGAGAAAGATAGATAACACATGGACTGAAAAGTCCCGGGCCTAACACATAGACGACGCCAGTTTTATTGCAGTCACCTTTCTCTCAATTAGTACTAACCTTGAAAAGACAGCTGTTAAAATTTCATGATATTCTATTCATTAGTTTGTGAGTTATTGTGCTAAGAGTCACGCTACTTTTGTTATTTTCAAAACAATGGATCAAAAACAATTTCGTCTTTTAATTTTACACTGCTTCTTGATGGGAAAAAATACAGTTCAAGCGAAGCAATGGCTTGAAAAGTGTTATCGGGACTCCGCTCCATCAGAAACAACAATAAAACGTTAGTTTGCTGACTTCAAACGTGGTCGTGGAGACATCGATGATGCAGAACGCAGTGGACGTCCAAATGAGGCGGTAACACCAGAAAACATCAAAAAAATCCACAAAATCGTTTTGATTGAATGATCGAAAAGTGAAGTTGCGTGAGTTAGCCGACATCGTAAAGATATCAAAAGAACGTATTGGCTTTATATTGCATGAGCATTTGACTATGAGAAAGCTCTGTTCAAAATGGGTGCCGCGTTTGCTCACTGTTGACCAAAAACAAGAACGTGTTGATGATTCTGAGCAGTGTTTGACCATGTTTAAACGTAACAAACCGGAATTTTTGCGTCGATATGTGACAATGGACGAAACATGGGTCCAGCACTTCACTCCGGAATCAAAACGATCGTCATCTGAGTGGACAACAACTGGTGAACCTCGTCCAAAGCGCCCGAAAGCACAACAATCGGCTGGAACGGTTATGGCCTCGGTATTTTGGGATGTGCGTGGTGTGATATTCATCGACTATCTTAACAAAGGAAATATCATCAACAGTAAATATTATATAGCGTTATTGGAGCGTTTGAAGGCCGAAATTGCAAAGAAACGACCGCATATGGCAAAGAAAAAAAATTTGTTTCATCAAGACAACGCAATCAAAACAATGGCAAAACTACATGAATTGAACTTCGAATTGCTCCCACATCCACCGTATTCGCCAGATTTGGCTCGCAGCGTCTACTGGCTGTTCGCAGACCTCAAGAAAATGCTCGCCGGTAAGAAATTTCGCACGAATGAAGAGCTTATCGCTGAAACTGAGGCCTATTTTGAGGCAAAAGATAAATCGCTCAACAAAAGTGGTATTGAAATGTTAGAGCGGCACTGGAATGATTGCGTTGCTCTTGATGGAGATTACGTTGATGAATAAAGCTAATTTTGAACCAAAAAAAACATGTTTTCTTTGTTAGGCCCGGGACTTTTCAGCCCATGTGTATTCTAATGTTCTTTAGTGTACCAATAATAAAAGTATACTATTCGATAGTGTTAAGTATTTATTTAATAACATAACACAACACGGTAACATCTATTAGATACAATTGTGTGCATATCGAGTGCAATACTAATAGGATTTTTATAACATGTAACTGTAACTAAGAAGTTATTTTTGCATTGAAATATGTCTACTGCATAAATCTCCGTCAAACTACTGCTACATTTCTATCTTAGTTATTCATTCTTCGAATTTGGTAAACAATTGAATTGTTTGAATTATTTATTTGAGAGAAATCTGTATTGTTTATGAAGTATTAAATGAATATAGTTTTGTTCTCACAAATTTTATTGTTTCATGTATTCATTTCGAAATGATTATTTGGTCGCGTTCTCGAAAATTTCATATTACATATATCTTCGGCAGCATTATATATTAATAAACCATATGTAGGCAACAATCGGCCCGCTGCAATTAAAGAAAAATATTCACGATTTCATTATAATGTTGTACCTATTTTAATAAATTGCATTATAATAACATTGTCGTATTATTTCATCTGATATCTATCGCTAAAAATTATGAACACTACTTTTAAACGCGACCCGCGAACGTATTTGCACGCTAAAGTTTGGCCCACAACATGTCAAAGGTTGCCCATACTTGTTATAAACCGTCCACTCTTCATTTACAGGTTTATCGTATTTAGGCGAATGTTTCTCATCCTTACGCTGCTGTATATGTATCGAGCGATCACCATATTCGTAACGGTCATGCCTGTTTCGAGCAAGACGTACTATTGTTCGCCGAAATCGAACCAGACGACATCGCTGGAGGTTGTGAAACGGATAGTTCAATTGTTTTCCGGTTTTGGTCTATCCGTGAACGGAAAGCACACATACTGTGGCGATTACATCTACAGCGGCCACACCGTAGTTCTCGTCTTTTCGTATCTCTTCGTTTCGGAATGTGAGTATCTTTTTTTCAGATAATTTATTGCAAAACAAATACAATACCTTGAACAGAATATAATTTCTTTCCGTACTTTACGAGATAAACGCAGTTACCATGATAAATCAATCACCCTGTACATACATAAATATCATAAAACAGTAAAATGCATAACACATAAATAAAAATAGTTATCAGAAGCATTTGTTCGTGTAGTATAAATATATACGTAGTTTGGCACAATGGCTGTGATTAATATAGCTAAATGCGTTCAACGTGTTAGTTACAACGTTTCAAGTAGCCAACATCGCAAAGATTGCTGTGGCGTTTCAAGAAATTAAATTGCATGATTCCTTGAAAGATGTGATTGTAAACGTTCAAAAAACTAAAGTGGTTAAATTAGCAAACTGCTATTTTTTATACCCTTTTCAACTTCATCGAAAAGTCAAATGAGCGTCACGTTTTGAAACATTTTGCAATTAATTATATTTTTAAATCCTTCTAAATAAGTACTCTTTTTATATCAGCGAATTTAATTAAATAATGCAGAGTCAATTGTTTCAGTGAAGTTACTGAAATGCGTATCAAAAATATTAGTAGTTTGTAAACTCCATAGCATGAAAAATAAAGAACTTAATAATTTGGAATACTTGGTACAGTTATACAATTCTGTATGGCTTGGAAGCTTTATCTTTTTATCTAAAGTTTTTAATATACGACAAGATACCTACTTACCTATGGGATTTTTACCGACTAAAAAACCATTCCTTTCTCCATCTATACACACTGCATCAGAACCGCGTTAGCATTGCTTCAGCACAGATGTTTATCGATACATTTTACGTTCGTAAGGCTCTCATGAATTTCTCTTTACTCTCGCCTTGTTACCACGTAGGCGTGCGTCCCTCGTTTTTTATCAGGCTCTGCATTATTTTTTCGGTTGTAAAAGTCTTTCCTGTTTGCTCCAGATAGAAGCTTCTACTTTCCGCTCACTTATCGCATACAGAAAGAGTATAAGCAACGACGTAGATGTCTTAGCAGTATGGGCCAAGTATGTCAGTAGGTTTAGCCTCACTAGATCCAGACAGTTCATTGCCGGTCCGGCTGGCGCCATCCCGCTGCGATAGGTGTGCGCGCCAGGGAACAGCCTACCTGTTCCATACCTGTTATACCTGTTACACACCTGTTAATACTTGTTTCTCACAAATTGCAATGTCGTTTATAAAATGTGTTTGGCGATACTTGTTTTTTTGGCGTCTCCATTCTTTCGAATGACCGAAGTTGATGGATGCAATTTCTTCATATGAAATATCATCCGCATTTTACATTTAACTCATCGGCACTTTTGATCCGTTATTTACGTTTATGTTCTTCTTCTTCTTGATCTTACATCCTTATACCTTGCAGTGTTGGACTACTATTCTCTTATTTTTGTCTTCCACTGTTTCCTGTTGTTCCAGTTGTTTGGATTCTTTTTTCTGATGTTTTATACATTTGTGCTGTCCATGCATTTCGGCGTCTACCTATTCTGTTTTGGCTTCGAAAATCTTCTTTGTTATTCAATCTTCCATTTTGTATATATGTTCAAGTCATCCCAGTTTTCTCTCCTCTATGATTATTTTTGTTGGCTTGATATTTTGATCACTAATTATTGTCGTGTTTCTGATTTTGTCTCTCCGTGTTACTCCTCCTATTCTTCTTAAGAATCTCATCTTCATCGCTGTCACTTTGCCTTTAATTGTATTCGTGATTGTCAATGACTCGCTGCTATATATTAATATTGGTCTGACCACTCTTTTATACACTTCTGTCTTTATTAGTTTTGCTATTTCTTTTTTTTTTCTAAAAGTGTATTTCTTAATGTATTATATATTTTTTCGGATTTCCCTATTCTCTCATTAATTTTCTTTCGTTGCCTTCAATGATTATTCCCAAGTAGTTGTATCTTTTAACTTGTTCCAAGATTGTTCGATTCTGATGTTATCCTTTTTTTTTCTATCGCTATTATCATTGGGTTTGTTTTCATCGTGTTTATCTCCATATTTATCTTTTCTAGTTCTTATTGGTATATTTTCAGCTGTAATGTCTTTCCTGAATCTGCTATCAATACCATATCACCTGCAAACATTAATTCCTGTAGATTAATAGCATTAATTTTCCTACTTTCATATTTTCCCTTTATGTTTGCTTTTCTGTGTCTTCTATTAATATAGGGAATAACATTGTACTTAATACGCATTCCAATTTTGATCCAATTTGTGTCTCAATTTCAGCCAATTCTGGATTGAAAGTTCCGACTTATTTTTGTATAAAGCATACCTCCTCTCTTCTTACCTTATCAAAAGCTTTTTTGAGATCTATAAAACGTATATGTATTTCCTTTCATTTCCCTGTTAGTTTTTCTCCTAGTTGTCTGATTATAAATTTTAAATCTATTTACGTCTATAAAATTGTCTTTTGTTATTTCGATCCTTCGTTACTCTGCAGACACGCTGTATGGAATTATATTAGCCTACTTTCTCAGAGGGTTGTTTTGCTTATTTGAATGGTCGTTTTTGTGCCCCTTTCTTCGGTGCAATTGCTTTATTGCAAGATCTAGGTGGTTTAAGGCGCATCTGGTATTGTAAACTAAAATTGAATAATGATTTATAACTTTCCCGACCAACCAAAACAGAGGGGGCGGTACTGTTGTGCGTTACATATAGAAAATAGAGGTTCAACAATACTGATCTGATGGAAATACAATAAAACGAATTAAAATTATTGATGAAATTTCTACTCATTACACTAGTGTCTATATTTCTATGAAAAGATAGTATACACGGAGCTTGTTTTGTTTGAAATAACATCTCTTATTACTAACGATTGCAAGGACTGTGTGGTTATATAATTCACAGGTATGGCAGTAAACTCTACTCACACAAATTTATTAATTATTCGGAACGCAGCGTTTCGAGAGCGCATGGACACCTATTGCCAACCGTGTTACCGACTGAATGTAAAAACTGTATCACACACATGCAAATTATTTTCTGCGCAGGCTCTAAAATTTCTTAAAACATATGACTATTTACAATCTATGGGTGGTTCCGGGTATCTATGTATTTTCAGGAAAGGATAGAACGAAAACGAACCGTGCCTTTAACAGGGCCCTATGGCAATAAATCCATCAGACTCGGGTGTGCAATTGGGGATGGTTCTCTGTTCTTTTTCATAAATATCGTTACGTACGCGTTTAATCCTCTACACGAGTTTGCGTTTTTAAGAAGTTTAAGATTTTTTACATCAATTTTAAGTCCGGATTTTTACCATATGCTCTGCTACGCTTGACAGTTCTGGTTTATCGAAATCATAGTGTCTAACATGTTCTTCGAACCTCGCTTCGATACTCCTTTTTGTTTGTCCACTATAAAGTTTATCACAATTCCAGACCTTTTCATCATCTCCGGTTTATCTTTAGGATTGCCTAAGAGATTCTTTAAATTGTTTTTGATACAAAAGATGCGTTCATATTTTGTTGGCGGAAAATTTTACTTAACCCTTTTACAGTTAGGTGGAAAGGAAGTGTTATAAATTTCTTATTACCGGTGTTTGTTGATGTCAAGGTCGTGGAATTTCTAGTGTGTTGTTTGTATTGGACCTTCCTTAAGATACGGTCAATATCCGTAGAAGAGAAACCATTGTACCTCGTTGCATCTTTGATATATTTTAATTCTTTTTCGTACCTGCTCTTGCTTAGCGGAAATCTAACGAGTCTGTTGACCAGAAAACTAATCGCGGATATTTTTTGTTGTTCGCAATGGTGCGAATCAGCCGTGATGAATCTGTTGGAATTAGTTTCTTTTCTGTAGATACATATTTCTAATTCATTGTTATTGCGTATGATTAGAGTATCTAGAAACGGAAGATTGTTCAATAGTAAACTTGATCGTAGTGAATTTTGAGTTAAGTTCTGCTAGAAAGTCTTGTATATTCCCTTTATTAGTATCAAACACCGCGAAAATATCATCTACGTACCTAAGCCAAATTCTCGGGAAATATTTGGTTTCTTTTTTCAAGTTCGTTTCAAATTTGCTCATGGAAAGGTTCGCCGTAAAAGGAGATAATGGATTACCCATCGCCGTGCCTTCAACCTGTCCGAACCATTTTCCGCCTATTTGAAAAAAAATGTTTTCACATTTGCATTTTCACGTTTTACATTCCGTCGGTAACACGGTTGATAATGGGAGTCCACGTGCTCTCGAAACGCCGCGTTCCAAATAATTAATAAATTTGTGTGAGTGGAGTTTACTGCTATACCTGTGAATTCTCCTATCACTCCCTATATTTAAATTTGATTTACAGATACACCTAAGAAGTTGTACCTTCTTCATTGGGCGTACGGATTGCTAGCAGCCGTCGGCGTGGTAATGGTACAACTTTCCCACGGCCACTATACCGTGGACATAATCATAGCATATTACGTAACCACTCGGATATTTTGGATATATCACACGTTAGCGAATAATTCTAGTCTAAAGGTAGGTCAAACGCGGACGCCAATATCGATTAATCTATCGCTTCGTTTTGCAGCAACACTCGTCGAACAATTACCTGGGACGTTGTTGGTGGTTCCCGTGCTTCCTCTATTTTGAGGGTAAGGTGAACGGACCGGTTCCTAGACAGTGGCCGGATTGGCCCTTTCCATCACCGTTGCCGCGTAGGTTCCTAGCAAAGAGTCGAGAAAGTTAGTAGCATCTTTACGTTCTAGAAACTGAATCAAATTTAAGTGTATTGTGATAAAAAAAAAAGAAAATGATGTAAAGATTTAACGATATATATACTATACTTGTTACATATATATGTAAATCAGAAACAAACACAAACGCCTTACCCATGACTCCTTATATCAAGAAGGAGGACAAGTCTCTTCATCATTCTCTCCGTTACGATTGATTATGATTTTTTTTTACTATTATTGATTATTACCATAATTTTTTAAGTGTATGTAAATATAATTGTTATTACTGCGCAAATCTTTATGATCGCATATATGTAAGCATAATTTTTTTTATCTATATGTGTTGAGAACGAAAGAATTGCCGTATTAATTGTTCGCTATTACTATTATTATACCTACATATATGCCCCAAAAAATGGAAAAAAAAAGACAGCATCCCATTCTATCGTAATATGCTAATTTGCAACCACACTCGAATTCATACAAAACAAAAAGACGTACACGAACAAAAGACGCCGATATACAGTGGGTAAAAAGAGTATTTGTTATAAAAACGTCTTGTGTATAAAATAAACAGGTCGTATATTATATTTAAATCGTACATTGCAAAAATTTAGTTTCCATTGTAATCTATAATCTATTAACAAAACTAAGTGGCCCAATGTATTAACCCTAGGGTACGCCGCAAATTTCTAAGTTGTAAGATCTAGTCGATAAAAAACGGAAAAATATATTTACACTTAATTTATATTAATTGCTGAATAAATTGTGATACTTTCTACTCGGTGGTTGTCGGTCTAATTAAATATCTTTACTGCGCATGCACAGAGGCAGTTGCCGATTAATACAGGCGAAAGATGGCGGCACAGGTTTCTTTTTAAAGTGGCAAAACAATTAAATTGAGGAAGTAAATATTTTATAGGATATTTATTAATTATCCCCTTTACTATTTTAATTTTGTTAAATGATCCCTTATCACTAACTTCCCCGCCTTAAACTTATATTCTTCTAGCGTGCCAGATAGCTCTATAACTTTCTTAAATTTGTAGCAAGGTATAAGGTTGGTCAAAAATATGATATAAACTTATATGTGATATTTATAATAGTTTAATATTCGAACCTTGGTCAACTGACACGCGATATTTAGTTGCATTAGGTTAAGTTTTCTAACTAACTCCGTATATACTATATTGTTATATTGAATGAAATCTATTCACTTATATACAATGAAGTATATCGATATTTTTAAAGAAAAAAGCACTCCATATTAAAATCTACATCTTCCACATGGAAAGATGGTGAAAGAAAACAATGAAATGTTCAAAAAAAAATTTTTTTCAAATACTCTTTTGCTCGCCGTATACTCATACAAGAAAATTCACATATTCACACGCAACAATCTATTCTTAACGATGGTGACTATCATATAACTAAAAAATTGTACCTTATTGTATTTTTTCGTTAGAACCTCTTTTTATCTTTGTGTGTTATTTTATTTTTGTATATTGGCGTATAGATTTTGTATGGCATCTACGAATGAGGAATCTCTACTATTTTTGTATATACATATATGTATATATTCTATATGCATATATACAGGGAAATTCACGATTTCCGGGACGTTCAAAATTTGCGTGTTATTAAAACAAATATCCTATCACACTTGACGATATAAGTTTCTATATTTCTTTGACGATCTATTTTAACTCACGACATGTTTAATACTCGTCGCTAGTTGTTCATTTCAACGATATCCTGATTTCTTGAGATATTAGTAAAATATGGTAGAACTGCATTGATATAAAGAAAAATATGTACTGCTGAATGTAAAGGATTCAGATATGTATTATCTAAGAGGGCTGTATAAACGTCTAAATTTTCTAACCTGTAAATATTCAATGTTCGTAGAATCGTGAATCATTCTGTATACATATACTGTTAGGTTTTTGTATTAATATATTATAATTGTATAGAAATGTTATATATAAATATAATTTTATGACATAAAGCCTTCTTTGTCGTTTTATTTAGTAATTGTTAGCACTTTTCTGATAACTTGTCAAATTTACCAAACAATAATGGGGTTCTTTTTACATGAAATGTTATGTAATATCAGTTAAAATTTATGTCATTACATCTTTCTGATTGAGCAATTTTTCAATAAAATTTGATTTGAACCTTGACGCTTTTGTGCATGGCTTTAATTATTTTCTACTAAAGTTAATATAAACTACATCTGCGCCACCTTCACACTATATAAACTGAAGCTATGTTGCCATCTATTATCGTGGAAGAAACTAAAAATGAAGAAACAACGTTGAGAATGCTGGACTGATGCTTGGATCCTATCCATTGAACTATACAGACATAATCTGAGCAAAATCAACGACGGGGAGGTATCTACAATCATACGCTTCCCCGTTATAGATACAACCATGATGTAGAAGGACAACAACCAAGTACTGTATGCAATGAATGACTGATTATAGAGGAATACTGGAGTGAGAAAGAATCACGGGGGAGCCAAGTGCGTATTATAACCGTTGACTTTGCTCAGATTATGTTTGTGTTACTATTAGAAAACGCACGATGGATGAAAAAACGGTCCTTCGTGTTAGAAAAGAATGGCTGTTCTGTCAAGTATATCTTTCTCATTCCAGCTTATACATTCTTAGGGCAAATATGGGGACAGGTGTTATAAATGATAGATTATACAGGAGATGTAATAAGGGATTTGAAAATATATCATTGTGGTAGATGTAGGGAATCACAGGATATGTAAGTCGGAAAAAAGTTTGAACTTATTGTTTATTGTTACAGCGTTTTTTCTTAGCGCTTTTTACTGTAATAAAGAAGAAAACAAGATTATTTAAAGTAATGAAATAGTAACAATACATATAAACATTTAAAAAATAATCAAATAGACAAATTGGATAAATTTGAGTGCTTACTTCCTTGGTTAAACATGGTTAATCGTTTTCAGTATTGGCCGTCTAAAAATAAAGGAGTAATTGTTTCTATCTTTAAATGTAGGATAATTATGAACTTACTTCGTATCCAGGTGATTGTGCCTGCATTGTATGTTCCTTTATTTGTCTTTAAGAAGTATGTTTCTTTGTAATACAAATCAGCAAAATATTAATGGCACTGCATATTTTCTTAAGAGTTTCCTATTCAGTGAAGACTGCAGTAGTTTTTGGAAAACAATTTTTTCTACGCAGTGCTTGTAACTATAAGTTTAATATTCTGTTTTTTTTTAACGGAAACCTGAAATGCAGTACACTTAACTTAAGTTCAATAGCTTTATATTGTAATAAATAATAAAACATTTCTCTTTTGTGGTATATATCATTTTCTTGACGAGTACAATTATTTTAGGAAAGAGATTAGTTAAAGATCATTTAAAAAGAAACTATTAAAAGACAACTTATTTATAAAATTTAATATTGCCGTTAGGCTCCCACACGTTTTGCTACTCATATGCACAACAATATTGCATCATTTTCTTACTTATAAATTAAATAAAACACAAAAAGCTCTTAACAGTTAACACACCATATAAACACATGCAACAGATAAAGAAAAGAATACCTAACACGGCAGTCGCACCGTTCTAACACATAAGACCAATAGGAACAACAGGATAATGCCGACCACTGCTCGAGTCTTGCCAAAATTCATATTCACAAAAGAAAATGGCGTGGTTAATTCCATTCTGTTTTCAGAGAGGGCACGTATTAAAGCATAACCAAATTTTTTAATATTAAGGTGCCATGGTTTAATGTTCCTGCTTCTGGTTCAGATTTCTCTCCATATTTCTATATCCGATTTTATTTTATAGACAAAAAAATGTGTTAGATTAACTTGGTGATTATTACTACCTCACAATTTGATAAATGTTCCAACAATAAAACGCAAATTGTTAAGCAATTAGTTTATTTTATCAAATATAAAAAACTATGCCTATACATTAAACTTAATAGGATCGAACCTCATATATTTGTATATAAGCTTCCGTTAAGGTAATCATCTGTGGTAAAATATCCGAGACATGTAAATCTTGCATTTCATACCATTTTCCTGTAGATTTCTGTAGTATGTGTACTCTATAGGTTCCTTTTCCAGGTTCTCCATCATGTACAATATTTGCAATTAAATCGTAAATTGTGTTCTTATGTTTTGCTTTGATTTCTGGGGACAGTAGTTCTCCAAAATCAACATTCTTAACAGGGAAATTAACTATTGTGGGATTCTTTTCAACAAAGAACGTATTCTTTGTAAATCTCTTTATGTACAGAATTAAATATGGTGGTAGCTTCGTAATTTCAAACCTTTTCAAGAAATTTTCTTTATACGTTTTATATTCTTTCTCCGTTTGACCATTAAATTTTGTTAGCAATTGATAAAGATTTACCTGCGGAATAATGTTTTCTCTAAATTCATCAATGAAAAGTGGAGGTGGAGGCAAGTCACAAGTTAAATATAGGAAAGGTGACTCGGATGTTACTTCTTGATATTCAGGTGTTGCTAGTAGCGTACGTTTTTGCTTATCGTCAAGATCTGTTGGTGGTATTTTCCTCGTATATATGCTCATGGACCCCAGAAATGATGTATAAATTACTGAACTATCTTTTTTCTTACTACCATTTAAAGCCCTATGTAAAGCATTTAGAAACCAAGATAAGAAATCTATTGGGTCTCCTTGTTGTGTGAATTGAAATTTTTTACGACTCCACAATACAACAGCTTGTAACATTTCATGTGGAGATACATGTGCCTTAAAATTTCGTGGATTCCATAATTTCCTCATTAATTCCCCAAATCTTTGTACTAAAAGGAAAGATGAATCACCAGGTGGTCGTTTTATCTTGTTATAATTCAGTTCGCTTAAGAAATAATCTCGTAAAGGTACTACATGTGATAGCGCTTGCAAAACTACATTACAATAATCATTTGCTTTGATATTATTCAACCCAACAATACCAGGCATGTACAATGATCCATCAATTGCTCTAGACAGTTTAATACTTTTATCCAAGTTTCTTATTTGATTTCCGGTAAATGTTGGATTTAATACATACTTAATATCTTCTAAAGACGAATCGATAATTTCATAATTATCTGGCAAACAATAGAACTTTAAAGTATGTAAATTTAAAAATACATGGTGACTTTCAGCCACAGAATGTGTATATGCATGTGTATTTGTTCCTCTTCCTTGAAAATACTTGCCACAGACTAAACAAGCATATACATTAATTCTTGTTAAAGAAACAGAACATAATTTCTCAAAGTCAAAATCCAAATATTGTCGATTAATTGTATCTAAGTAGGGACACTGCTGAATTGAATCTCCTGGTTTAATAAAGGGTTTAGTTTCCTCCTTAATTTCAATTTTAAACTTTTTGATAGGTGGTTCTTCCATTCTGCTTTAGTAATCAGCTTTGGTTATAGCAGGCACAAATCATTAAATGAAATATGAAGATCGTTTGCGCCCGTTATCACTCCTTTTTAGTAAAATTTAAGTCGAACCCATAGTCAAGATATAATTTTTTCACTAATGTAAGCAAAATTGTGAGGTTAGTTGTTTCTAGTGTAATTTCTAGGTATTTTGTTTTTTTTATGTGATACTACCAACTCACTACCACCCATAAGTAACTCTCAACGGCCTCTGTGTATCGTTTTATTAGAAAATAGATGAACTACGACAAATCCGCCACCTTCATGTTTCTACCGAACTAGTAATCACTGGATATTGCAAAGGTAATGTGATGTGGTTAAGAGTACTCTTAACCACGTACGATGTTAAAAAATTTATTAATCACTCTAAATAAACGAAATATTAAGAAAGTTTACGTCGGAAATCACTCCTTTAATAACGATGGAATCGGTTCTTTTGAGTAGAGATTATTTCAAATACAATTCACCTAACTAAAGAAGTACTTGAAGTTAATTATAATTTGTACAAAAAATACTACCAACGTCTCTGTTTTCGTTTGCTGTTTTATTTTTGCACTAAGCGTAATTTATTTCCTCTTTGTTGTATGTAAGAATAAAAAAAATTGCAAACACCCACCGGCAGCTCCATACAAGATTGCTGTACTATCATTATTAGAAATTTGCGCATAACTTAAAACTATAGCATGTTACTACGAGCTAGTTAGGTCTTTAAATTTAGTGGAGGAATCAATCTGGGCTAAAAGAATTGAAGAGAACATAATTGTCAATTTTGTTTAGTGCGAATTTAACATATAAGCAATACTAGATAGTATGAGAATTTATTTTGTTAGATTATAACATAAATATTACCCAGTGTAATTAAGGGGAGATGTTAAGACAAACAAGTAATGGGACACACACAATTAGGTTCAATAATGTAAACAGAAATTTATTAAAGATAACAGAGGAGCAATAGAGGTATTACAGGGATAAAAGTATTGGATACAGTTCTATTATTGTAGGGAAATCCAAAAGGTCTGTAGAAATGAATAGTAATTTTACTACTTACTTAGATTTAAAACAAATAGTTCCAAAATATGAGGGTTACCTAATCGCCTTATTTTTATTAATTTTCAAATAACGAATATAAGAAGGTATTTCAATGTACAGTAAATAACAATAAAATTGTGCGCTGGATTAAACATAAAATGTCCTGCTCTACACACAATTTATGCCAAATCAGTTCAAAATAAGAATCAATAGCCTATACCTACATCTTCTCTAATATTTTTTTCAATAACAATGGTCAATATTAAAAATGTTTTATATTAATATATAATTGTAACATAATAGTTTTTATTATTAATTTAAATTGCAATGGATAACGCAACATATTGTTACAAACGCTTGTTCTATCAAAATTAAAAATGTAAATGAAATAGCTATTTACTTAATTATTATATTTCCCATATCGCGGTACTTTTATGTTGCTGTTATTGGCTATTTGGAAAGATATTTGATGAAACACAATGTTCTCGGTTGTCATTGCTCCAACCATTTTAAATATTGACAGTTCGTACAGTATCGAACGCGTCCGCTATTTCTTCTTTTACGTTAGTTTGTTTAGTTTTTGTAGCATTTTTTTATTGCTTTCCGTCCCCAAAAGTTAGAACTAGTCGACGTATATTTGCGAAAATGCCACGTGCATTGTGTCAACAGGCAAAAAAAATTATCAGTTAAAAATATTACAAATGAAACATTATTTCCCTTCATTTAAGATATATACATTTTGTAGTTTGATTGAACACTTTTACATATTATCAAATGCTTTTTACTAAATTTTGTAGTAATTATTAAAATTTTCTATTTGATATACTATAATAAGCAAAATAGTAAAAGTTAGGGTGCATTAGTATTTAGGTTATGTTTGAAGGCGAGTTTATGTCTGTGTATTTGACAACGGCGTAAAACTTGACGTCCATTGGAACTTCTAATGCCCCTAGTATACTCAACAACTGTACGTACTGGATGTATGTACATTAAGTTGCATACACGCTATGTTATTTAATCATAGTAAGTATTAAGTACAGTGATAATAACTGATAACGTGAAGAAAAACAATACAAATACCGTCTAGACACCATCTCATTCTTTCCTGATATTATCTCTTATTAAAGAATTGATAAAATCATTATCTATGAACTATGTAAAGTGAGTGAGTGTTGTATGGGAAGTGGTTCAGTTGTTAGAAATTAGAAGACTAAAAAGAATTTGAAATAAAGTAGGACAAGCGAAACAAGTTTAATTTGCATATTAGAATACTAAAGATGTTTATGCAATCGTTTCAACATTGCGTTTAAAGATTAGCATTTAAATAGTTCATGCAGTGCCCCCTCGGTGTAATTTGCGTAATACGGCTATAAAAACGACCGCTGCGTAATTTTAGGATTGGGAAGACACGGATCATCTGTTCTTTTCTATTGACAGCAACGGTTACTACTTTATCGTCAACGTTTACAGGTTTAAATCATCTTTATTTTTGAGCACATACGAGTTGGTGGCATACGAACCATCTGCCAAAATGTAAAATCCGAAGTTGTTCTTCCAAAATACGTTGACGGACGCTCCTCCCATTTCCGCGAAATGTTTGTAAATAGAAAAATGCTAATCGGACGATTCGTTCAGACGTTAGCGTATAATTATGCGACGCGGTTATCGTAATCTTTTCATAAGTATTATCTCGTCATAGTAAAGATTAGACACTACAGTTCACAGAAAATAGATGAAGATGGGTTCAGCTATCAGTACGAATGCACTTCCGTATCGTATCGTGTGCAATGTGAGCAATTTCGTACGAGGTACGAAACGAAAACTTAGCGACAGAGATGCACAGGAAGATGTAGAGAAAGTTATCGAAATCGCCATGCATACACCGAAGAGGTATTTTTCAAAAAACTAACGATAGCGTGTTATATTTGTTATTGATTTGCAGGAAGAAAGTGGAGAGCACGGCCCAATATATATATCAAGCACTTTTCAAAGAAGGTAAAAATAGTGACATCACTGTACATGCTCTTGATGAACAGTTTTTACTTCATAAAATATATCTCTGTCAGAGCCCCTACTTTGCAAGCATGTTCGGTGGAAGTTGGTTGGAGACCAAGAAGAATTCTATTACAATAGATATTATCGATCCTTTAATAACTGTAAATTGTAAGTTAATGCTTTAAGATACTATAGTTTATTACTATAATTATATTTTCTTTTCAGCTTTAAAAATAGTATTTGGTTCTTTATACTGTGATGAAATTATTATTAATCCTGTGGAAGTTATACATATTTTAGCAACTGCAACTATGTTGCAGTTAGATGGTATTATTGACAAATGCCGTGAGGTTATGCTGGAAACAATAAATCCCAAAACAGCTCTAGATTATTATATAGCTGGCTGTCAGTACGGTGACAATAAATTAAAAGATAATTGCATACAATGGTTTTTAATAAATTTGATGGGACATTTCTGTAATCTAAACCAAATAGAACAGTTGCGAGCAATTCCCATTCCATTAATGGTAAAATTGATCTCGCATGCTGATTTGTGTGTTATGAAGATGGAAATTACACTTTATGTATTATTAACGCAATGGATGTATTTGCAATTACATCAAGACGAGACAAACGTAACAGCCACGGATATATCAAATTTCTATAGTTTACGGAAAGATCAAACACCTTTCTTATTGACAGAGGACGGTCAGAGCTATGTGAGCGTTTTCCAAAACTTACGTCTTCAACACTTAATATCGCATCATATGGATGTTGAATTACTACTTAAAGATAACATTCTTCCCAGAAACTGGATACACAATGTCGTTCTGAAACAGTGGAGGGCTACATTGAAGGTTAATCAAAACGAAGAAAAGGGACCTATCGAATGCAGTGACGAAATGTTCCTCGCTTGTAGTCTACGATGCGGAAGAACGTTAGAATCTAGGGAAAAGCATATGTGGAGATGGACGGGCTTCCATTACGGGGTAGATTTAGTAATGATTGCGGACGATCGGAGTTTAGTAGTCAAGAGGAACCATAGGCCTGAATTCGAACAGCTGTTGAGTTTGCAAACCATAAGGCATGTGGATATTCGGGTAACAGTTTATATGTTAAACGAACAAAGACAGGTGACGTATTGTCAATGTTCAGGTGTTAAACATTTGCCGTTGGAGAAGGGTGAAGAGGTAACGTTGTTGACGTTCGATCAAATTCACTTTCCCCTTGTTATAGCCGCTAATATCCTATTCCTGACGCCCGGTGAGAAAGACAACACATTAGATCCAATACAGACTATAACATAGGTGGCAAGTGCTTTTTTGTACTTTTATCGCTTCTCTAGCAGTTTATGGTTTATTGTATATTTTTTTGTAATTATCAACTTCATTATTATTATATATAGAAGATACTAATTATGTTAATATATTTCTGTATATAAATAATACTTTTCATATGTAATATACACACTTGTCTATTATCTTACAATTTGTACGTATTTAGTAAATATATTTTTAACTAACTATTTGTTTCTTTGTAGTTTTGTGAGTATAAGTTCATATTTAATAAAATGACTAATGCATGACCACAACTGAATTGTACTGTCAGTATTCATATTACCAGCACGTTACATTTCCAAAATTTAATTTTGCTAGATAACAAATAAGAAATAACTTTTTCAACATTTAAGCAATTAAATTCCAGCGACAGTTATTGTAGTAGTTATCTAATTACTAACTAATTACGTATAGTTTTTTATCATGTTCAACTTTTTATTTTAGTGTGCAAACGTGGAAAATAAATCCTGTCTGAACCAACACTATGCTCTTACTAGAAACGGTTTACATTATCACAGTAGAGATAGTGTAATTCTCATAGTCATAACGGTTGTCGGGTTCCGCCGTGTCAGTAGGTTTTTCTCCCTGACATTTCGTGATACGGCGGAACCTGACAACCGTTACGACTATATCAAACGGTCGTGAAAGTTTCCTCTGTTCTTCCACACTTTCTACATGAAGGAGAGTCTACTAGACCAAATGCAATGCATGTGCTTCTTCAGTGCGCAGTGTCCAGTTAAGATCGCTGTGAGTGCTCTCAGTTTGATCCTGCCCTATGCAGTCTTTCCTCACCTGGATAAATCCAGAGAGATTTGCTGTGTCTCAAACCGTCTACACCGTTTCAGTAGGACCGGTGATTGGGGGCGAGTTCGAACTTAACATAGGTCTTAATACTGCCATAGGTACTCCAACACGTCGGTTCAGGACCTGAGAATGGTTGTCCACTGGCATCTCTTGCTAGGACGTCAACTACTTCGTTCCCTTTGATCCCCAAGTGGCTTGGCACCCATCTCAGCGTAACGTTGCAATGCTCCGCCAGTTATTGCAGCATCTTATGGCACCCCAACACCACTTCGGAGTCAAACATGACAGCTTGTAGCGCCCTAAGGGCGGTTTGGCTGTCTGTTACGATTTCCACCGCTTCCAAGTCGTGTACGTAGTCCATAGAGTTCTCCGCACATGTCTGGGTGGTAATTACTTCTGCTTGAAAGATGTAGGAAGAGACCCCTAGACTGATGGCTTCGCCATCCAGTTCTCTCCCTCTTTCCAAATTTCAATACCTGTGCCATTCGAGGCGTCCGCAAACACATGCCTTTATTGCCTCGTTGCTGCGAATTATTACGTTGTATCCCCCAGCAAAGCTATACACGGGCCGAATTTTGTCG
This sequence comes from Trypoxylus dichotomus, assembly GCA_023509865.1. NCBI lineage: Eukaryota > Metazoa > Arthropoda > Insecta > Coleoptera > Scarabaeidae > Trypoxylus > Trypoxylus dichotomus. The sequence goes on along the minus strand of CM042074.1, from coordinate 10,084,259 downwards.
GTCCTCAATTTGCCTGTTGTTAATGGTGGTTGTGAATAGGGTCATTCATAATGCCGTTTTCAATCGAACAGAATGTTTATTCTTGAAAACTATTTGGAATAAATCGTTTGCAACATTGAATAAATGGTTCACGATACAATTGAAGAGTTGAAAACCAACATTCGCAATACAACTCCTGACATCCCACCAACCAAATAAACTGGCAAAAGTATTTGAAAACATGTTCATTTGTGTATGGTGAATATGGTTAACACTTTTAACACTTCCTGTGTTATTGGGTAATAAAGTGTATTATTATTACTAAATATTAAATAAAACAACTAATCGAATATGTTTTGTAAAGTTTATTTATGTCAAATATGTTTTAAAAATTAAAACTTATATCAATTTTAAAATATATAATATAATAAAATTGTCATTAAAATGGGTTCGATTTTGATATCACAACATCGACGTAAAACCATCAAAGAACTTATTATACTTGCATAATTCAATGTTTTTTTTTGTTTATTTATTAATATATGCGTCACGTACATACATATGTAGTACATATAACGTACCTAGTTTTATTTATGCACACACTTCAAAAATCGTTACTATTTCGTCTCAGGCTGAATACAATATATAGTTTAACAATAGTTTTTCAGTAGTTCGTTATATAAAAGTAAATGCAATTAAATATCACAAATATAATTATATTTATTATCGATTAAAAATAATAATGATAATATGTAGTTTTAAAATGTAATAGTAATAGTAAAAAAGAAACTAGCTATAAGGTACTTAAAAAACAGAAACAACATGATTGGTCGTAAATATGTAATGTTAAAAATAATTACTTTCCTTTTTATATATTTTTCCTTGTAGATGATGATACTTCGCTTTTATTTAACTATATTTCTTTCATTTCTTTATTTGTTTTAGTTAAATAAACGCTTTATACGTTAATAATGCGTCACAATAATACGTTATTATTATTATCATTTATTATTATGATTTCGATGTAATTCATTTTCTTTATTACTTTCTGCGCTAATCTATTCAGTAGCATTGGCTATAATTCGTTTATAAATCTTCAAAAAAAATCGTCTTTATTGAAATTGACGTAAAAAGGAATATGTAAAATAATACTACCTATCAATTTAGAGTATGCAGTGTGAGCGACTCAAATCGTTTCCTAAGTTTGGCAACGGATAAAATAGTAACTGTATTAACAAAATCATATATGCAAGCGACTTCTATGAATGCAGTGCTAATGATAGTAGAACTATGTGTTGACAAATTTGTTAATTTTTGACATTTAGGTTATCTTTTCATTTTTTTTAATATATAAATAAGAAACAAGATTAATTTAATGTGTACAATATATAATTAAATACATTGAAACTACTCTCAGAGGATAAAAGTCATTCTGATAGGAGCACTTGGTTATAAAACTAAAATATAAATGCTGCCTCATTCACGATATTCACCAGATCTAACTCCGAGTGATTTTTTCTTGGTGCCAAACTTAAAATTCAGAACAAATAGAGAAGTGGTTGTATCGGAAATGTGACGTCACATCCGATACATATTGATTCTACGTAATCGGTGAAATTAAAAAAAGTAGTTAATGTTTTCATAATCAACACAAGAACTACCAAGCAACAGTAGCTTACAAAAAGTATTCGAATATATATATAGTTTTTTGTTTCTTAATGTACTTTTGTACTCGCTTAACAATGTTCTGTGTTGCTTCTACAATAGTTCGTCCATCCAATGTATAAATCACTTTTTTTGTAATAGTCAATAATTCTGACACCAGTTTTTTCGGTATTTCACACTTCTCCAAATGTGAAATTGTCTTACTTATCGCGGAAATACGTTACCCAATTGTTTTTCTGTCGATTGTATATATATGTTTCTAGTTTAACTGATTTAGTGGGATCAATATTAACGGAATAAGAGTGACAACTACATTTAGGCCATATGAGAGATATTAGGGCAACCTACGGTAAATTGTATGCTAACGCTAGAGCAACATGGCCGTATACGGTATTCTTTAATAACGTGTAAAGGGTTAAACGTTCGATACAGTTTTCGCGTGGTTTGATTACGTTAATTAACCAAAATTTTAGTATTATTTTTGAAACATATTAAAGAAATTGTAGAAGCAGTTGTTCTTTTAGCGAATGTTGTTTTGTTTAGCAAATTAAATGCTGAAGGTGGTATTGTAACACTTACTTCTTTAAATTGTGTGTATTCCTTGTTTTATATAGTTTCAGTAAATGATCTTTTATAAACCTGATCGAAGATACCAAATTATAATTTTTTCATGGTATACAATATACAAAATGTCTCAGAGGAAATAGTAGATATTGATAATAGGGATTATTTTAAGAAAAAAGTTCACATAAATATGTGTCCAATTTTTAATGGTTGCAGAGATACAACTGTTTGAATTTAGCGCGTACATATCCGATGTGGACGCACGTCTATAAAAGCTGACAAACACTCGGTAGTCTGAAATCAGCATTTGGTATGTGATAGTTGTAATCTGACGCTATTTAGTATTACAAATATTTATAATAATACCGCACATATTTACACATGCTGAATATTCCGATAAGGTATTTTTTACGGATTTTGTAATGGCAATGACATGATTTCCTAATCCCAGAGTACTACATTCCAGAGTGTTTATTAGCTGGGTGGTGACGGTACAGTACCTAGCCATTATAGTTTTTTCCGACTTCATAGAATGAAGAAAATATGGACGACATAGAAGGCATTATTTAGTTGGTGAAAAGTAGTCCTTCGACAGGCACACTAAGAATTTCGACACATATGAGTGTTGCGCATGCAAGAGTATAGAAAACATAATTCTCAGCATTTACAGAGAGTCTAACACGTTCACGCAGATGAAAATTGGAACTTTATCAGTGGCTAATTGGTAATTGCTATATTATTCTATTGATACTGTTCATTTACGACGCCACTTACAATTATCAAAAACATTTCTGTGTAAATAGACGATTACTTTACTGCATCGTTTTAGAGGGCCCATTTATCTAGATTTTCTTCAGAAGGTTTCTTTGGCCATAAGGATGGTTACGTTCTTCCAGCAAGATCGAACTCCTGCATATTTTAGCCGTAATCATTTAGATCCAACAATGCCCGGAAGATCAATCAGTCCTAATTGTAACATTCAATGGCCACCAATGTCTCAAGACCTTATCCTTTTAAATTATTGTCTATATGAATAGATGAAATCAACATCTACAAATAAAAAATAAAACACACGAGAAAAATTCGCATTATAAACATTATTACCCGTATGAAAGAACGCAAGAACTACCTCAGATCTACACGTGGTGTTGTTAAAAGAATTCAAAAATGCATTTCAAAAGTTGGTGATGAGGTATTTGAAAATCAACGTTGGATTTAACTATTCATGCGTCTTATATCATTTAAATGATTAATAAATGCAGTCAATAAATTCGTTTGCCTTTGTTTCAGACCTTCTGTAAGTCTTTTCATGGGTAACATTGAAACAGCTGTATCTTTATAACCATTAAGAATTAGAGATATGTTTTTAGATGAAATTTTTGATTAAAGATAGTCCATATTATCACCACCCATAGTATTTACTGTGTCACCTAAAACATCCTGTATGGTTTACACTCATTTGTATTTTCGAACGAATTTGACCAAGAATATTTCTTTAATTAAATCATCTAGGTTTTTCTTTTGCTTTGTTGTTATACTTTATTTTTCTAGGTTATCTTATAGCTTTTCTTACTAGTATTGATTGACTGGTAATAAAACGAGATTGCTATATTATATAGTGACTGCAATATGAACGTAGACACCTTTTTTAAATTTCCAGTATATACTATTTTAGCGTAGGTTACCCGAATTGTTATTAAACACAAACCTGTAATCTCTCACACTCGACATGTACGGTGACCGTTAATTTAGTGAAGCAAAAAATTGAACTCAATGTGAACTCAAACGAAATCTTAATTCTATAGAACTTATGGCGCTTAGTCAGTTAAAATTAAAATGTAAAAACAATTATTTCTCTAAAATAAAAATATTTCTCCTTGAATCAAAGTGAATGTTGAAATATTTAAAAAATAATATCTTCCATTACAAAATTATTTTTTGACAGGTTATACAGTTCTGACAACTTGAAAATATAAAATACTTTCGCTGTTATAAAAAGCATGTACTTTATCTGTTTCCAAAACAGGTCCACTTAGAGTCGCTCTTGTATTGCGAAAACAATTGACAAAAGTAAACATTTAATGACTAAGGAAATTGAATGAACTGTAATAATTTAATGAAGAGTATGTATAATACGTATATAAAGCATTATTAAGGTAGGTTATATACAATATGAATATAACTCGTATTTATTTGAAAATTTCTTTAGGGTGTTTGCTAATCAGCGTATCTGAATTGTTACTGTTTGTTTTATTTACATGTAACATGTATCGTTTGAAAACGTTTTTTTATCTTCATAATTATTACTGCAGTATTTAAGATGTGATCAAGTCGAAAATTCTCAAATAGATATGCAGTACACCCATTGACAAACTATAACTTGGCTGAACGTTAAAAATAATTCAGTCTTCATCAGGATATCGTATAGCCTCTACATCTTATATTTACCTATTTTCTACCAATAAACTCGTGCTTTTTACACATTAAAAATTATACACAAGCCAGCTTAGAATCGATGACATACTATTCAGCGACATTTTTTTCCATAACTGAATTATTTTTGCAGTATAACCAATAACGGGTCGTTTGTCTCTATTATCAAAGAGAAAGTGATCGTTGGCACATAAATATATGTGTAATTTTAAAATAGACGATTCTCACAAAATAAAAATGCAATATATCTCTGCATTTGGTTATTTTAGTAGTAGTAACAGCCATACTTGCCACTTTTTAAAAGTAAAATAACGGCCGTGAAAACCTATATGCTTTAATTTCAGTGTATAATGTTTGGAAAGTATGTATGTGTTAGTATCTTCTGAAGTTGCGAGGTCGCATGTACTTAAAGTTGGCAAAACCTTAACCTACCCATTTTTGATTTCTAAATGGTTAAGTATCCAAAAAATAAAGAATAATGTCGCTGTTTGTACTGTTGAGGAATCAATATATATCATGTAATAGTTGTTTGACGTCAGAAATTGTTGAAAGTATTCGAACAAAAATGAAACAACGCAAATTATAAGACTAGAGTTAGGATCACTGTAGTAGTGTTGAGTTCAATATACATCACACTTGCGTGGAAAAAAGAGCATAATCAATGAAAGCAAGATCAACATTTTTTATCGCTTTATACCGGAAGTGAGAAGTGCTTACGAATGATTAAAATAAATCATGGAAGACATATAACAAGCTGATAAAAAAGCACAGCTTTATTTTTAACTGATAGTAATACACTTAAAACAATGAATAACAAATTAATTATAAGAAAAATATAAAATAACTGACATATTCACATTTATTGTTGAAGCAAAAAATCTTTACTATTAGCGTCTGATATACAGGGAATTTCAAGTATTTATGACACTAATGTATGGAAGCGCCTATCTTAAGTAGCAACGTTACATGTCATATTAATTCCTCGTAACTGTCAAAAACTCGAACTTGTTACGATGTATACAACGCGAGAAAAAGCTCAGTTGTATAAGTGGTACATTGAAATGGCTCACATTCCAAAATTTCATGTCATATATAACAATATCAAGAATTGTGGCTAAGTTTGATGCCACAAACTACGTTGCTATGTACACACAGAAGTTACAAAGCTACCAATTGTTGAGCTGATAGTAAAGAAAAATACTTTTGATACATTTGCTCTAATTGTTTAAGTAAATAAAAGCTGTAAAGATGTACAAAGAAGCAGCTTTTGCGAAACAATGATGGAGAACATTCACCGAGATGGTATTTTGCGATACTTGGAACGGACAGAATATACATCTTTTCCATAATATCAGAACGCAGTACTCAAAATGTCAGAACCTCTCTGAATTGTGTATCTGGTCATCTAATAAATTACGGCTTATTAGAGATGAGAATGCCATGCTCACCATGGCCTCCTGATTTAGCACCTTAGCGACTTTCTTTGAGGTTACATAAAATCAACCGTATTTAATGGTGCTCTAAGAAGCTATACAGCTGAAAATTAGTGTGTGACACAGTATCGGAGGTATCTTCAGAATACAAAACAAATGCTATTAATGGTACCTTCGATCGATTAGGGTATTGCCTCATTCAATCAGCGGTATTTTTGAAAATCTACTGCATTTAACATTTTGAGTTCTGATGGCATTGACAAATTAGGTGCATTGCTTATTATACCTAGTGAACGCAAAATAAACGGTTTACAACACAATGAGGTCTCACCAGACTTAATTTCCTGTGATATCTAAAAAAAATTCAATAAGCTACGACATACATTGTCAAATTTCATGTCACACTTTTAGCAACATAATTTTTGCTCGGTCGGTATATCCTAATATGAAGGGGACATTCAAATACCACCTGCAATATCAAAAAAATACATCCAATTAAAATCTGTTTTTATATGCTGCAGTGTTTCAGAAAATTTTATACCTATGTTAGAATAGTGCTTTTTTGTTAATATTTTTATATTGTTTGTTTAAACAACTGTTTTTTTTTATAAAGTAGTTAAGTAATAAAGTATTACTAATTTATTGCCTCCATGTATTATTTCTATTTTTTCTTGTTTCCAGTCGTCTATAGATTCCTGAAAGTTAATTTCAGGATATTTTTTGCCCCGGGTCACCTTCATAAATGTGTGGAAATATATGAATGTCTCAAGTATAACAATTCGTGGAGTAGAATCTAATAAAACTTCATGCATAAGTATATGCAATAGTATTTGCCTTTTCGCACTGACTAGCATAATCTATTTAAAAGAGAGCATTAACGTTTTTGTTTAATCAAAACTAATTAAACTTGGAAACCATCATAAAACACCAGAAACTACGATACCTACAGCAAATTTGCGCACTTCAATGTGACACCTCTGAGACATTGCCATCAAAAATCACATTACCCTGTTTAATAAATTAGAAAATAGAAATGTTTTGAGTTTAATGGAGGCGCAAAATATTGATTCTCTTATCGTACATTATTGCTTATATCTCTGACAGGCATTACCTTGAAATGAGGCCAACCCAACTTTATTTATAGTTAACAACGCTCTGTTGGCCAAATCTTCGGCAAAAATTGACTAGGGTACAAGGAAACGGAGATAGATTGGCCCAAAGAACTCGGTAAATTTTCGTATGGGTTGTGCGTGCGGGCAAGTACGGACCTGGCTCGCTGAAATTTGGCCAACCCTAGTTATTACACAATGAACCTTCGATTTACCAAACCAAATGATTCGATGACCATATTCGTTACTCGACATTTTCTTAAGTCGAGTTTGGATGTCCGTGTAAAGTGTCTAAATAGCAAAATAACAACAGAGTTATGCACTTACAACATGAACGAGTTTGTACTTAAAGAGTATTGACAGTGATTAAATTCGCTCGGGATTAGCTTAAAGTGTTGCCAACTTTGAATATTTTGAAAGTATGACTCTTCAAATTTTATTTCAACATTTCAGCGGTTTCTATATACTTTTCCAATATCGGTTTTAATGCAAAATCTCTTACTTTGCAGCAGGATAAATGGAGTTAGTTCATAAATGAAAATAAAATACTTCTATGTGGAAGTCCCTTAAATTTATAGTAATAAATATTTATATATCGCCAGTATTTAGTGAACAACTTGAACTTACGATGACAAAAAAAATTATTGTAAATTCTACAAAAAAAAAAAATGAAACAGATCAGGACATATACCTTCTTTTAACTCAGCGTGTTCAAGTTTATCAGAAAATATTTTTAAATATAATATTTATAATATATATTAGCATATATTATAACTTACTTAAATAATAAATACTATTTTAGATTTATTCTTACACTGTGCTTTGTTATACATCTATAATAAATAGCGTTTTTTTTTTTTGTTTCTTGACCAAGGTAGCTCTTCTGTATCCTACCGAAAATGAAACGAAATCATACAAATATTGCTTCTTGTTCAAAATGCCGCGTTACATTTACTTTCTTTACCTTTAAAATCATGGCTAAACGATACAGAACAGCTATAATATAAATAGGAAACATTCATACTTGATTGATACAATGTCGTTATTCCTATGATTTAAAACGTATGAATGATGAACTTACTATGTTTAATGGGTATGATGGAGTATGTATGTTGTAAACTTTCAAGTTATGTTGTGTAAAATTATAAAAAATGTTGTCATTATTAATATATGTCTTTCTTATATTTACCGGATGATCTGCGAAATGCGAAAATTACCTTCTATTCAGTTCTGATTTGATAGCTGAAATAGAAAAAGATAGTTTCTAGTTAGATATAAGTGTATGCAATTGTTTATAGTTCAAAATATTTTGGACGCTAACGATTTATTTTAGATAATTTTTAAAATCGCATTTTGTTCAGAGTCTGTAATACGTATTTCCGGGCTTGTAAGCCGTGGTGTTGAGCAGGTGTATGGCGGAAATTGTACTATAGTAGCAGGCAGCTTATGTGATCAAATAACATGTTGATATGTCACGTCACGTCACAGACAATCTAGACGCTATAATCATACCAAATCCTGTTAGTATCAAATCCCAACAGACTTGGTTTAGTTTTGCAAAGTAAGTAATTATCTATACCTCGGTTCGTTTGTTTGCTGGGGCAGGACTGAGCAATATAAATTACTGTATACTGAACATCTAGCGCAGAACGTAATCAAAACTTTTGAGATAATTTTAATTAATACCGAACCACATTTACAAATCTGTTTAGAACACGTCTAAACATATACAAAATTAATTTTATACAGGGGAAAAAGTAACCCAGGCCATAAATTCCTTGTTATGGTCTAAACAATTAAGGCTGGAAACAAAAATAAAAGTAGACAAAGCCGTCGTGGAACTCATTCTAATATACGGCGCAGAGAGCTGGTAGATGACAAATAGCAATAAAAAGAATGTAGACACCATCGAAACAGACTTCATGAGAAGCGGAGGTATCAAAATTGGAATATGTAAGAAACGAAGAACAAGATAGATGGTCAAAGAGGGCACTAAATTATACACCACAAAACAGAAGGAGCAGAGGAAGGCCAGCGGCATCATGGAGGGCTACAGGTCGAAAAAGCCATGAGAAGTAGAGCAACAAAAGAAGAAGTTTGGAAAAATAAAGACGAGTGGAGATCGAAATGCGAAATGCTACAATAATAAAAAGTATTACGTTCTATAATCACCAGTTGGGAGTCAGTACTTCCTACATCTAAAACTATATTTCACAGAGAAATGTTTCCTATAAAATATAATTTTTGTTTACGAATAGCCGATATCCGCCTGTCTAGGTTCAACTGAAAAACAATTAATAATATACATTTCCCGCCAACGCATTCAAATAAACTGTTTAAATTTCCCGCTCATCTCGGTGACAGGGCACACACTGTCGTGTAGGAATTGCCATGCGGGAGAAATAAAACATATAGCTATCTCACAGACAACCTTTTTCCATAGAGTCGATATTCTGGAGTGATCTGTGACTCCGACGATTGAGGTCAATGATTAACATTCTGTTATGAACTGCGATGATGCGCATGCACCTGATCGCCAGTAAATTCAAAATACACCTATCTAATTACTAACTGTTCACAGTTCTAGTTTCGAACGATTAATCGAATGTCCTTGAAATATGTGCAAATTTGACATCATCACGTTTGAACAAAGTGATATACCTACGCAGCACACTTTTCATTTAATAACTAAAGGTAAATTAACTTGGTTAAATTGTATGTGTTAACGTTAACATTTCGGATTCTTCGCTTAAAATTGTCTGTGGCAATCCGAGCAAATCCTTTTCCTCGTCGCTCCATTTGTAGATGTTTGGAAGAAATGCACCATTTATACAACTGCGAGCAAATATTATAGGCACCGTAATCAAACATGTGTTTCGCGCAGCAGGTCGTTATCTAAAGTAGAAATTCCTAGAAAATATAAATTACGAAACTAAGACAGAAATTAAAATTTTTAGGTTGAGTAATATATTGTTCACTTAGAGTGCGGACCTACTTTTGTAAGTTTGTGTATACACAATATGCCAAAAAAGCCCCAAATGTCTGAGGCTTTACGAGGCCAGATAATTTTATTGCACAAACAAGAATTGTCACAAATAAAAATTGCTAAGGCAATAAAATGTTCGCGTTGTGCAGTGCAAAACACAATTAGCCGCTACCAAAGGACTGCAGAGTATCATAATCTACCCAAGAGCGGTAGAAAACGTGTAACGACTGTGCGAGAAGAACGATTGATAGAGCGTATCGCGCTCCGGGACAGGCACAAATCCGCGATAGCGATTTCTGCAGAGCTCCGCGCTCAACGAGACGCACCAATCTCCGTGCATACGGTAAGAAGAAGGTTAACTGCGGCGAATTTACGTTCTAGGAAAGCGCGACACAAGCCTTTGCTGATCGCAACGCTTTACGTGGGCAAAGAAGTACCGACATTGGACTGTAGATGACTGGGCCAAAGTACTTTGGCCCGATGAATCTAATATAGACGTAAGTGCTTAAAAATATTTCATAATCCTTGCAATATATACAATTGAACTCAGCGCCCCTACTTTTCTCATCAAAATAGAAATATTCAAAAAGTTAACGTCCTTTGTTTATTCTGTGCAGGTGCACAGCGTTTCCGGAGCAAGTTATGTTCGGAGGAGGTCCAGCGAAGCATTTTCCGCAGAGTGTATTTTACCTACTGTTAAACACGGCGGTGGAAGCTTTATGATTTGGGGGTGTATGTCTGCACAAGGTATAGGGGAAGTCCATATGTTCGAGGGCCGTATGAATGGGGCACGCTACATCGAGATGTTGGAAGAGGTTCTCGAACCATCAATTGTCAGATTTCATGATATGGACTCAGAGGAGCATTACTTTCAGCAAGACAATGCCCCTGGCCACAAGGCTCGACCTGTAATGAAATGGTTTACTAATAACCAAGTGAAGATTTTGGGCCGGCCCTCATCAATTAAAGGACAGGGTTCGTAAATACAACCATGCCTCTAAAGAAGCCCTAAAGCAAGTGTTTAGTGTTTATGGAATGGGAGTCTATTTTCCCAGAAACATGTTACAAACTGGCAGCTACTATACCTAAAATAATTAAAGCTGTAATAAAGGCTAGAAGAAGTAGCATTAAATACAGATTTATTTAATAAAAGAACCTTATAAACTGAATTGTGTTTTTTTTTAGTTTTGAGATTCTCGTCTTACCGTAACGCTAAAAAAGTTACCTTGCCTATAACATTTGCTCGAAGCTGTAACTCTGTTTTCGTACAATGACTTCGGCCGATATTTCTTTAATGCACCAACTCGCACTTTTTTTATTAATGCGATTTCTTGTTTAAGTGAAGGTTAAAACGTAGGTGTCCAAAATATTTTGAACGGCGGTTCACTTAGAATTTAAAGTGTTTAAAATTTTAAACCTAATGCGCTCGAAATTTTATCTATTCACCTACCTTCTAAGATATCTTGTTTCATTTTGGTAAGTTCCTTCTTAATCTCCTTGACTATCTCGTTCTTTAAGCTCTCCATTTCCACCGGACCCAGACAGAGGCCGCTCACTTCGTTTAGACCGTTCACCTTCAAAATGGTCTCCTCCGATGCCGAACCGAAACGTTTCCTAATACTCTTCGGCGATTCGGATGAGGAGAACTTTGAAGAATTGCTGGGTAAAGTGTTCGTCTTCTCCCACGATGCTTTTTTCTCATCTTCGTCTAAGTTATCCGGTGTTTTTTTCTCTACCTAGAAGAGAAAATTTTATAGGGACCTCCCTTACTATTTTTTTTCTTTTGTTTTAACCGTACTATAAATAATACCAAAAACCATTCTTTAAAATTTCTTATCATGGAATTGCTTTTAAGAATCGTGTACTTCAATATTTTTTTAGATGCTGAAACTTTCTTGTAACAAATTTAATTAAATAAATTTCACGCTGAAGGAACAAGGAAATTTCAATTATGATTGAAGAAACCAACGGAAAATTATTAAAATAATTTAAAACGTACTGATATTGCGTTTAATCAAGTGTCGCGGAGTGTACAACAGGAAAATGAAAATGAATGACTTTTACGAAAGTCTCCAGAACATTGCCCTGGAAGGCTTGGATAATTTTTTACATCATCGTTGCATGGTGTATTTAAATGTTATTACACTTACCGCTGCTCGTCTTCTAGCAAGTGTCTTTGCCATTTCATCCATCATGGACGCCATACTACCGCCTCCGCCCCTGCCTAATGTCCCGTAATTACTACTACCACCGCTACTCGTCGATGAACCGCTATTTTCGGCAGGAGGCGGCGTGTTCTTACTCCTCTTCAGCCTTGCGTTCTGCAACTGCATTGCGAGCGAATTAACTTCACCCCCGTCGCTGCTCTGTGATCTCGATATATTCATCGGAGGCGGTGGTGGAGGCGGAGGACCGGCCACTACCGCCGGCGGAGGTGCTAAGACCGGCGGCGGGATCATAGGCGGTGCCGGTGCCGGTGGCGCTGCGGGCGGACACGTGCTCATCATAGGCGGCGGCGGCGGTGCCGGTGCTGGCGGAGCGCTTGTGGTTCTTTGGTGACCGCTACCGGACACGGAAGGCGGCGAAACGGGACTGGGTACGGGTGGCGCGTTAATAGGCGGTGCCGGCGATGGAACTGGAGCGACCATGCTGTTGTTCATCGGCGACGTTTGCTGAGGAGATATGAGCGAAGAAGAAATTCGACGTTCTTGGATGGCTGCGACGTCTTCACGTGTCATTGTACGGTAGCCCATGTCTTCTTCGTATTGCAGCTGCTGGGGTGGCTGCTGATGATGGGGGGGTTGCGGCGGTTGAGGCTGTTGCTGGATTATTTGTGGCTGTTGCACACCGCCCGTTACGGCGTACTGTCCGGATGGTGGTCTGGGTGCATTACTAAGTACCTACGAGCACAATATTTATGCGTCAATAAGATTGCGTAACTAAGTTATTTTCTGTCAGTTACATTTGTAACTACCTTACTAACATATTATAGTTATGTTTTCATCCATAGGAAACTTCTAAAGAAGCTGGTCGAATGAATAACGAAGCAAAACGCGGCAGAAAGGGAAAATTATCTAATTAAAGAAGGTATTTCTGAAGTTTTAAACAAGAAATTGTTTAGATTTATGATTTTTTAGGTAGAACTAATCGACTTACAACGTTACTATACTACAGTTAGGATATTGTAAGCAGTGATTCATACACAATAAGGTGTCACTATTGGGAATAAGCAACTGCATTCTGTACCATACGAAATTTGAACTACCACATAACATCGCATTGCATGTTTGCTTTACCGCTCTATGGAAGTGTGGCCAAGCTAATCGAGTGCCGATGTTGTAGCGACATGACAAGATCGACGATGTAAGAGGCGAACCATCTCTTACATTCACAAAAACCGGCCGAAAGTATCCGAACTACTTTGCGCGTTCTTTTGACGAAGGTTAGTGAACGATAGCCTATAAACTAATTAAAAACCAAGGTGAGAATGAAAATGTATCCAAACTTGACACAAGAGGAAAAAAGAATGCTATTCGCCGTGTTATACATACATATATTTCAGAAATTAAATTCCAAACTTGAAGAAAATCGCTGCAGCTTCTGAAGCCGACGAGTCTTCCGAAAGTATCGATGCATGGTTTATTACACGCATTACGATGAATAAATTTCTGGTATTTAGAAGGGTTCAGGTATTTAAAAAGAAATAGAAAAAGCACCTTCATTGGAAAAGAAGAAATAATTTTATGGCGAAGAAATTTTTTGAAAAGTATTAAGGAATATCGGGGACAAGGCCGCAAAATATATTATGACGAAAAAACTTGGTTAAATGAAGAGCATACAGTTGAAAAATTGTGGTAGCATTTAAATATAAGAAGTAAAAGTCAGGTGCATTTTGAGGGGTTTACCACTGGCTTGAAGGCTCCATCTAGAAAAGGGTGTAGACTCATAATTACACAAATTGGTAATGATTCTGGTTTTCTGGAAGAAGACTAGTATTTGAGTCAAAGAAGATTGGTGAGTATCACGAGGATATGGACGCCGACCATTTTGAAAAATGGTTTTCCCAAAATTGAACCTGGGTCTGTTATAGTATTATTCTTTTTTTTAAATTGATTATCCTGTTTCAGTTGATGTTTACAAATTAAAGTTTTACTAAACTGTTTGACTTAAATTTGCGATTGAGAGCTTTCGCATTGTAATTGTTTTTGTTGTTGACATATGTGAAAATTATGTAATTATATAATGTAATAATAAAGAAATTATATTATATATTTACTCACATCCTGATAAAGTAGCAGATAACCGGCAGTAAAATAAATTTATCAGGTAGCAGATATCTCGCTTTGGTATATTCACCAAATTTAATCTAGGAGGTAACAAACCAGCACTGTCTAATGCTTTTAGATGGTTAGTACAGCAATAAAAGCGAAAAAAGGATAAAAGCGTACGTTGTAATGAGAAAGAGAAACACATAATTGCTGTTTCGATTTGAACATAACTTAATATTATCATACTATATGTTAAATGGATCTTTAGATACACGTCATCAGACATACGTATCTTTCGTGTGATATTAAACAGAGATAAGATTAACCAGCAATCTTTGCTTATGCCATCAAACAATGACATATGCCTAAAGAACCGTTTGACAAAGTATACGTAGTATAACAGGTTTTCTCTCGTCTTTACATTTGTAGTATTCGGTGATAGAAAATATAATAAAAAAAAAAGATCGACCAACTAATTTTGCAAATTATGAAATAGAATAATTGGATACGGAAAAGACCAATATACGAAAAAATACGGATAAAGAAACCTAAAGAACAAATTAATGTCAAATTTATGATGGTTACTGACGTACGAAATCTTTTAAAAAAGCAACTGATAATTGCTGAAAAAGAATCTCAAGATTTAGAAATTAGAATTATGGGGCGACAGTTGGAAATTTGGAGAAAAAATGTTGAAAAAGGAGTGGAAAAAATTATAATTATTCTTTAATGTTGTGTAATTTATTATATATATATATATACTTCTAATGGGAATTTTATTTTGGGTTGAGAATAAAATGATTTTATGAAATTTAATAAATTTAAAATAAAACTAACAAAAACATTAACAATAAGTCAAGAACAAAACTAATGTTTAAACTTCCTCTGCGATAAAAACATCTTCAAGAAGTTCCATATTCTATATGAAAATAATCGCACGAAATAGAATTCAACAACAGATAAATTTATCCCTCTGATAAGCAATTTACCAACTATTTTTTTATCTGTCAGAAGGTGAATAAACACATGTTTATGTTTATCCGTTAGATTGCGCTACCTGCAACTTTATCAGAAAGTGAATAAACCGGCCCTAACTCAATGAAATAAATAAACAATTAAATTCTATAACATTAAATTTATATTTTTCTATTTTATGTATAAAAATTATACACGCCTATGGAATTTTGTTCCCCGCACCTTTCTTTCCCAACAACAGTCATATCTTGAAGTATGAATCACTGCCTACATTATACGAACTGGGATATAGTTTACAACTCTATCAACCACTTTAAAATCTAACCCAACTTACATCGAGCGAATGGAACATGGCCCTCGCGAAAGCGTCTGCATCCTCTTTGGAACTGAAATTCAAACCATAAACGTGCTTATTGTCCCGCCATTGGTGAAATGTTGCGGTTGCCTGGTTGTATTTCAAACCTTTAAGTATGGCACAATTGATTACGACCTACAAGAGGGAAGAAAGAGACGCGAAAAACGAATTAACGGACTTGTCCATGTGATGGCACCGTCGATAAACTCACTTCGTGATTCTGCAGCTTGCGGCCTACCACCCTGAAAGTCTGCTGAACCGTGTGCTGGTAGATCTGGACTTTTGAGAGGCCCGAGGATGTTCCGGACGGGACCCATTTCTTTGTCCCATCATCGTAGATCATAACACTTGCGCGGGCACTAATGATAGAATGCTCGCTGAAAAAAAATTAGGATAATATTAGGTACCTGAAGGTGTTTTTGCTTCGTAAATTAAGTAAACTTGAGAAAAATGGAAAATTTAGACAAGAAAATTTGTACTAAACATGCACGTGGATAGATTGTTTTTTTAGAATTTATTTACTATCTATAAAATTACAAATGTATTAATTTTTTGAATTGAAGATGAAATGACACGATAGTTAGAAAAATGAACCATTTTGTTTTGAGACATGAAACTTGTTTTTGAAGAACAATTACAATTCATGGCATGCTGCTCATCTAGTACAATTTAAATATAATTACCAGATATTCTATGCACAAAAGATCCGTATACGGAATATAATTAGTGTCTGCTCTTAAACTTCTAGATGTTAGGGTCAACAAAAGTTGCACATAAGAACTTACATATGTATATCCAAAAAATATGTATCGAAGAAATCGGTAAATTTGGGAAATTACTACTATCAGGTAGAATATTTTGTCATGTCTGTTTATTTTAAACGGAACCCACTACATAGTGTTGCGATTTTAAATTCTGCTTAATATAGTGTGTTAAATTTTTGCAAATCCATCATTATTTTCTGATGCACCTTAGAGGTTTTGCGACAAAAGTACCAACGCATCTTAAACGAATCGAAATTTTTTTTCTTATACAGGATATCAATTTGTTTTGATCACTACATGAATTTAAGTAGTCTTCATTGATATAGCATTGATATAACACTGGCCAACAAAATATTTAGGCAGTCAATCACTGATAAAATTAAACAGCATATAAAGAGTTCTTTCTTTATTATATATATAATATATATATATATATATTGTTATGTATAACTTTACAAAGAAAATTGACGAGGGTAGTAAGCAACCAGTTATACGTGAATTTTATATTTGACAGCTTTGAAATTACAAATGAATGTTCCTAGAGGTGAAATTTTTTCACCGAAAGTTTGGACAAATGATATTATTTATTTTTGAACTGAACACCAACGCCCCTTTAACATAGTATACTCTTTTTAAGACAATATCGGTTACTAATGACAATGGACAAGAAAAATGTGACGTCTGTAAGTATTGTGGTTATACTGAAGTTTCCAAATAAAACGAAGATACGTGATAAAACTAGCCTATTTCTTTGAATTGATTTGTTTACCGTGTTCTCTTGTGACCGTAAGCAGCATTACGTTGTTCATTAAGTAAAATTATGAAATTCGTTACAATTATTATTAGAATCTCTACTTCTTTGCTTAACTTTAAGACATATCTAGGATGGACTACAGCAAATATACGAGATTACTAAAAACTATAGTTTTACCAATAGTTTAAAAAGCCAAATGGTTTATTTTTTTGTTATTCAATGACTCTTATTACATTATGTACATACATACACCCCCGGTCGTAATAGAATGGACACTAAATTTTAACAGACTATTTAAGAAAAGAAGTACTTTTGTTCGTGTAATAATTTTACACATGATGGTAATTTTACTATCATCAACAGTAGTATTACTGGCACTACCATGTCAAATTTGCAATGCTAAGTGATGTAAATTTTAGTTTATTTGCTTCCTAAAGGATTATTAAAAGCATTCGAGCAAAGTTACCTGTGTTTTTGGGTTATTTTAATTAAATTTTAAATTTAAATTAAAAAAAAATAAATGAATTTTCTGTAAAAAAACAGTGTAATATTCCTCCAAAATATTGAATATTCATTGACAACCTGTAACATTGCAAACGCTATAATACCTAATTTATAATGTAATATTGCTTTCATTGCAGACGATAAAATTAATAATGCGAATATTGGTGTGGCTATAGTTCATTAAAGTAGGGAATATAATAAAAGAAACTGTTTAAAAGCAGTTTCTTATTATCTATATTTATAAAAATATTTTAAAATTATGCAGTATAAAATTCTATTTTAAACTAAATAAATCTTTAGCCTCTGAAATTAAGGGAAATTGCATATTGATTAATGCTCCCTAAATTTGAAATATGATTGTGCAATAGCTGTGTTGTGATGTAACTAAAAAAAAAAAAACGTAAATCTTTAAGGAAAATCCTTTATTAACTAATACGTCACCAAGCACCGTATTCTTCAATATACAACAAATCTTCAACACTTTCTTTATCTGATGAAATAGAATATGGGTGGTTAACGTTAACAAACTCTTATCTGTATTCATATATTTATTCGAAATGTATATATTTCATCAACTGGTAACACAAAGATCTCTACGATGCAAGTTCAACTGAAGCATGATTTTATTCATGTAATTAATAGTTGATCTTCTCTAGGTATATTTACTGCGGTCCGTCGTAGATATGTTTAAAGTTAAGCAAATGAGTAGATATTCCAATAATAATTGTAATCTATTTCATAATTTTACATAACAAACAACGTAATGTTGCTTACGGTTGCAAACCAGCACTGTAAACAAGAGGAATTGACAGGAATAGGTTAGTTTTATTACGTGTCTTTGTTTTGTTTGGAAATTTTTTCAGTATGGCCGTAATCCTTAGATACAATAAGTGTCCAATTGCAAGTGCATCGGGTTGGCAACAAATCCCTGCTTCGAAGAAAAATTGTTCAGTTTTATTTCTATATGTTGGACAGGTTTACGTTAACCCGTCCCACTGCTGTGTCTTCAGTCATTATTGTATTTATGTTTTTGTTAGTGATTCTATCAGCTTTTGCATTTCTTTCTTTAATCGGTACCCTTTAATCTGAATTTGATATTTTTTTATGTATTGCGACTTTATTGTACTGCTTTTTCTTCTTTGTAAAAAGCTTATAAAAATAAATTTCTTATACTTATCTGCAATTTCTAATTTTCTCAATTGTATGGTTTGTATTTATCCATCTATCTATATCAAGTTAGTAAATTTAATGATCATCAGTATTTCGTTTTTCTTAAAAAAAAGTTATCAATTCAGCGATGGAATTGAATACAACACATGAAATTTAATTATAAATGTTATGAATACAAACTATGGTAACATAACCTTTACATAAGATATTAATTTTTGACAACTAAACATAATAAGAATGAGGTTACCAAGTCAAGGCAGGCAATATTACAGTCTTACCAAATTAAATCTGGCGTTGCCAACCTGGTGCACTTGACCTTATGCTCCGAATAACTTGAAAACAATTGCCTGTATATATAAAATGCTACACTAATTTAACTTATAATGTTAAGTAGAGTTAAGTAATTTGGGGTCGACTTCCGGTGTAAGCAAAAGCAAGCAGACATGTCAAAATACTTTCGTTAAATGGATTCCAGCGATATTAGTAATCCAACCAATTTTCAAGTTTCTCCAATTCATATTTTCCCAGATATTGATTAGTCGTAATTCTCACTATAATACATATGATATAATTTTTATTGGAGAAAAATACAAATACCTTTTTAGATACCTTCTGTAAGGAAATTTTTAACGTACAACAGAATTCTGGATTAATTTCCGAATATAACACATTTACTATATATATTGAAAATATCAACTTCTGACACCCCTGTACGCATAAATATCAAAAGGAATGCGTTTATAAATGTACATTTTTATTGCAATTAATAACTCCCAACTTTAACGTGATTCGTTTCCACATGCGTTTCCTGTACCGATAACTCTCGCCTTCTATCTAAATAATTCTGCGTATTACATTACCACAAACTATTTGTTTATTTTAAAAATCTAGACATCTAGTTTTACGAACGTTTTATACACATAAAAAGAGTAGCATGCAACTGTATATCTAGAATATAAACATGCTATATATGTATGTTTTATCGTTCGAACGGCATGCTGAATTAAAGAGAAGATATGAAATCTTATTTAACTACTTGTATGTGGTGTTTGTACCTTCTGCGAGATTCTGGATTGTTGCTCATTTCCCCGATACTGAAAACGATTATGCACACATTAATACTCAAAAAAAAAAGGCAAGCAGAAAGAAAGTACTATAAACTGTATGCGATTATGTGGGTAGTAGTATTGTTGTTCTTGTATCGACAACGGTGAACGTAACACGCCGAAAAGCCGTTCAAATTCCGACTTTCTAAAATCGGAATTCAAATCGGGTAGGGAGAAGATAATACGCGATAAGTACGTGAAATATTTTTATTTATGCAGAAACGGAATATTTACCAACTGAACCGTTAAGTATCTTAAGTGATTGAGGTATAAAAATAAATTATAAGGTATACAATACTGTAATACAGCGGTTCTTAAACTGTATGCTGGAGGGAGAATACTGAGAGGTTTGCGATATGGACAGTTTAGGAACCTCTGTCAACCAAAGCCTATAATCCCGGGTCTGAAGAAGAATATTTCGATATTTTAATAGAAATTTTCTGATATACCTTTACAAATTCAAATATATACTATAGTCTCCAGTAAATGGATTGAAGCCACACTTGCCTTCAAAGAAATTTATAATATGCACTTCGTATTTGAGTATATTTCAAATTTTCGATTGTTCAAAGAGGAGATAGCATTGAAATAGCATTTAGCATTATTTTGACAGTGACATTGACCGTCATCAACCGCTGAAAGCAAGTTTGAACATCGAATTTGAATAAATTGAAATTTGGTTTACAATACGACGTAAAAAACGTACATGATTGAAATCTATTTTCGAATTGGAGTGTGAATTGATGGAATTTGGGTGTACAGTCAGCGTGCACGTTTGTATGATTTTCGAGAGCACTTCCCAAAGTTAGAAGTAACTCCCAAACATTTTTATAATTGGCTTTCCATTTGTATTGGTATATGAGCCATAAATCACGTACTGGTATGGTCTACCAGTTCGTTCCGAAGAAGTTATAAATGATGTTCGTCAACATGAAACATCTCTTTCAAGAGATTGGACCTTCTTATGGAACATGCCCGAAAATTGTAAAGAGAAACTTATACATGTATTTGTAAGATCACATCAGGCCATTTTGCAGGTAGACTACACCAGACGTTAAGATAAGAAAACGCTGTTGAATGAAATCAATTCACGAGAAAGACATGTGAAGAGACATAAAACGCTAACACACGGACATGTTTCTGCCTACCCGGCGTCATCAACGATGATGTTAGTGTGTTAGCGTTTTATGTCTCTTCACATGTCTTTCTTGTGAATTGATTTCACTAATACCATGAGAAAGTCGTATTTACAGTATTCTTTTAGATGAGTTTTTAAAAAGAAAGAGGTTTTGCTTACTACCAGTGGTTTGCAAATAATTTAGTGCAAGATGATGGACCTGTTAAATTTGATATTTTTCTCTGATGAAACATGATTTCATCGTTCGGGGAATGCCAATTCTCAAAATACTCGGATGTGAAATACTCATACCCTCAAAAATCCTCATTTTTGTTGAATAGTTTCTACATACTGAGAAACTTGGTATTTGGCTAGCAATTTTTCGCCGCAGAATAGTTAGACCTACTTATTTTTATCTTACATTTAATACTGAAAGATATTCCAGCAAGATGGTGCAACGGCATACACAACACAAGAAACTATTGCTTTTCTTCGTGAGTTTTTTTACGATCGAATTATAAGCTTACAAACGGAAACAATTTCTACCACGATCACTTTGTTTGATAATTTTCGTGCTTCTTCACCTGAAGAGTACAATATTTTAAACTCTCGTTGTAAATATGCAAGAGCTGCAGCAAAGAATTATTGAAGAATGTGAATTAATAACATCCTTAATATTGTAAAATGTCTTTAACAGCGTGAGAAGGCGTATAAACTTGGAAATTGAAAATAATAGACAATTTCAACATTTGCATTAATTTCGTCTTTTTAATAATAAAATACTGAACACAAGTTGAGCTTGCTGTTTTATTATATCTTTAAATCAAATGACATATTTATTGATGTCATGATGACGCTGTCAAAATTTTCAAAAGTTAAAGTTGTGTTACGGTTTTGATAATATGGCCTAAGTTCAGACATATGCTTTGACATTAATTGATGACAGTCAATTCGATCTTCGATCTAGTAACTTTATTATATCACGATATATACGATATTTACTTTATATATAGTACATCTCAAATTTTCGATTATTCAAGGAAGAAATGTATTACAAAAAAATGCAATTAATGTTATTACAACGATTACAGTAATACGTTATTGTAGTAAGTCGTTTATTACTACAATACTGTGTGTTATTTTACTATACATATATCCTCTTGAGTTGGGACAAGATAAACGTTGATAAAAACCAATTTTATTTTAATTTTCAGTAATATTATCGTGAAATTTGTGAGTGAAGTTGTGAGTTTGGAAATTTATTCGGTATGAGAAAAACTAAAGGTGTTTGTAACGAGAAGAAAATTGAAATAGAGAAATTACGAACACAATCGATCAGATTACCAGATTAATTAACCTTCTTCTTCAGTTCGTCTGACCTGGAAGGGATTGGATTAAATTGGAATTGTGTTTTTGTTTTAGATTTTGTTTTATGGAGCTTTAGTCTTTTATTAAAATTATATACATTTTTGCTTACATTCGAATTTGCCATAACTTTTTGCTGTGCTAATTTGGTTGTTTCGTGGAAACAATTTTTTTTCTAATTTTATTAAAATTTATTAAAACCATTTGATGGTAAAAATTTTATCACAAGAGATAACAACAGGAGATCGTCATTGAAAGATATTCAGTATTTAATGGTAAATCCTTTTGCACCAATAACTGCCTGACAATGGCGAGTCATGGACTCGTATGGTCGATGACTCACTGCGAGATCTTCCCACGTTCCTCTTTCAATTGCTCGAACTTTTCTTTATGCTTGAGCCTCTACTCCAGATCCAGTTCTTCTGATATATGTTCGATTGGATTCTTGGTCTAATTGGAAGTGTGTTTTGGTCTATTGTCTTGCTAATAAGTATACCCTCTTCCAAGCTTCTAGCGTACGAATGGAAGCATATCATTCTCTAGGATCTTCAGGTACATCTTGTGCATGATTCCGTCAATGCGGCGGAAAGGACCCATTCCTTTGACGGAGAATCTGCTTCCCCCATTCTTGATCGTAATGATCCGGTACTTCGGATTAAAACCGGTACCAAACGTCTCATACAAGTCAGACCACCAGATCCAAAGAGGCAAAACTTCGATAAATAGCTATTGACACTGCTTCATATAATAAACAGGAATTTATATACAACCACTGTTATAACTTCCAGTTCGTCAAAAGTCAATTTAGTTCTTGCTCAATTCAGATGAGAAAAGAATTATCCAATTTCACGATAACACTAAATTATTACACACGCGATTTGCTATCATCGCTACACAACGGAGGAGTTTTAGAAAGTCTAGAAATGTTCTAAATCTAGAAAATTATATATTATATATAAATTGCGCAATACACCTAGCGTCCTTTAGCGATAGACTGGTTGAGAACTGCTGATATAAAGGATAACTTCGGCAAGGAAGTCTATACATTAACATCAGTAATTGTTAGACTATCGGTTTATTAACTCTGTTTAGAAGAACTTTTGCGAGTGCAGCTTGTACTACAGAACAAAGATAAGTTTACGGAATAATGTAGCCGCCTATCTAATTAACTCCGCATTGCATTGAAGTAGGTGTCCTTTTCCCTTTGGTTTGTCAAGTTCTAATGGTTTGTTCCTTTTATAAATTCTAAATTGGACACACTTAGCGTTCTATAGCGACACACCAAAAGTATTGCGATACATCGATGGAGTACCGCTGGTCTAAAAAAAAAACAAGACTGCAGCTACTTTCAATGAAATTATAAAAAAATCTGAGAAACAAATAATTCACAGTTTATTCTATAAGAATAAGCTTCTTCAAATGAGATATTGAACGCAATAAAACAACACGAAAATTTACCACAGATGACCAACCATTTGCGTAGATAATGATATGCAGAATCGACGCCAGGTGTTTAACGAAGGATGAAGTATATAGCTGCGGAATGTTTCAGGGAAAGTAAGACGTCTTATTACTTCGCGTATAAGATCTGATAGTGGCTTTGTAGTAGCAGGTACTTTATTCATTTTTCAAAGGTAAGTAAAAAAACAGATTACCATAAACAAATGAGTGCTCTTGGTTTGAAAGATTGGTTTGATAGGGTATTAAAAGTATTACCAGATACGGTTGTTATTAGCACGGATAACCCTTCAAACCATACCCGTACAACGGAAAAAATACCCACAATATGAAGGAAGCAAGACGTCGAGATTGAGATTCCCGCCATGCCACTGTAAGTATAATTGGGCTAATCTAGGCTCAAAAAAAAAAGAACAGCTAAAAACACAACAATCAAATTGGCAGAAATTAGAGGACACCAATTACAAGCAAAATATTACTGCTGCCGATTGAAGAAAAAAAAACCTGTCGAATATGTTATTAACGAAAAATACCTGAATTAGATGTTTTATTTGATGTTTTCGAATATTTTATCATTTTAATTAACACTGGCGATTTTAGTGGGAGAGGCAGTGTATACAGGATATCTTTGAAAGGAGAATGAAAAGGCGTAATTGCATAGAACATATATCCAAAAAATCTTGAGTCAATTACGATGCGCGCGTCAGAATTAAAAAAAAAAACCTAGGAAATTGTAATATGTGCCGCCTATGTATCCTGAATGTGTATACATAATGCATACATACACGCAGATTGCGTACACTGCAATAACACAGTTGCCGATGTTATAAAAACTACAAGATAACACTGTCTACCTTTCAAATGGCATGGTAAAAGTTCAATAACATGGTTACGCACGAATATTTCAACTAGACATTTTTATTTAAATATCCTTATCATTTTTTTCTCGCGTTTGCAAAGGAACTTTCGCAAAATATTTTGGTTTATGTCTAATAAAATTAGATCCTTCCATTTTTCATACTTTTTTAAATTAGTTCATGGACATCCTGTATAGTGCTATGAAATAAAAAATAGAAATAAATAATTTTAATTTAATCAAACGGGATTATTATTTTATGTTCTCTATTTTCGTCTGGGGATGTTTCTCCTGGTTTGCTAGTACGGGTCAGTTATTTTGAATATCTTACGAACGGTAATGCTACCTTATGCAGAAGAACTCTAGATGTATCAGTAAGATAACGACCAAACGCATATGTCCAGAATAGGCTTGCACAATCGTCTGATTTAAACCCCATAGAAAATCTATGAGATAAATAAAAAAAAAACGATTTGCTGTAGTAAAAGTGTCTAACAAAAAAGAATCTTTGTATGAAGTACAGAGAGCTTGGCATTCGATTCCTAGCTTGGCATTCGATTCCTTACAGTAAGTTAGTGGATTCCATGCCGCACCGATGTGTAACAGTTTTCTGAAATCGCGATTATTCTACTCAATATTACTTACTCATGGAATTACTTTTATATTTTGTACATTTAGTTTATTTTTCTGTGCAGTTTGTTTTATAGATTTCTTATTTTTCAATGAATATGAACGATTTTATCTATAAATGTGCTTTAATAAATTAATTTTACTACATGCATTCAATATTTAACGATTACTATCTACTAATACGTATATTTTTAGACGCCAGAATATGTATTTGTAAACAGCTTGCAAATCTGCTGCAACTTGAGGATTGTGAAAATGCTTCTTTAAAATAAGTTGTAAAATTGAAATTTTAAAATGTTGAAAATCATAAAATGTAGCCTATAATCATATGTAATAATTACCTGTGGCAGTTCTGGAATGCTAAGAGTCTGTGGACAAAAAAGTCGAATACGTTTCCGAAATTTGAGAAAAAACGTTAATTCCTTTAATTCGTCCGCATCGGGTAACACTTTCGTATAGCGTCCGCTACAAGTTGTAAGATTTGAAGTAGGTATGTTGCGTGTAGTAAATGAAGACGGACGTTTCTGAATAAATTGCTCGCACGCAGCAGAAAAGACTCAGTATCAGTAACAATCAATTAACACTTTCTTTAGTGCAATTTCAAGGGTTAGTAGTGTCTTAACTACTAACATTACTAGTTACTTTACCAGTGCATTACTCTCTTTTACAAACTAGTAAATAGGGCTGTAATGGTTTCTGCAAGCTCAATGTACGTACTACCATAGGTACGATGAAACGCGTTTTTTTAAGCATGTAGTCTCATTATTCACATTTTCTTTGCACATAGAGGGTAAGTGGATTAGTATCGTTATTAGACTTGGTGCTTTCCTTGTAAGATTGTATATTTTCCAAACGATGTATTACAGGCATAAATATTAAATCAGGCAAAAAATCGACATACCGATTTTCTGCTGTGTTCTTTTTAAATGTGTGTATTGCACTAATTACACGTTTTCTATACATTTATGTGCAGTTTTATCATAAACTAAGCACACCACTTATAGACCATTATATTTCACGCCCAGACATTGCGACAAAAACCCTCTTCACAGTGTTGGCAAACAGTTGAGTTGGGACGTTTTTGCGTATTTTCAAAATTTTCGAAATTGTGCATACCTATATTAATAAGTTAGTGCATAAAGAACGACGTAGAAGATCAAGTGTTCATATATCAAATAGAACAAATCGGTCTCGATTTATCGAACCTTCCCCCTCGAACGTTAGTGTTAGACAAACAAAAACGGGTAACTAGTTATTAAGCGCATTGTAAGTATAAACAGTTGCGCAATCTTTTTAATTGTAAAATCGAGGTGAT
The DNA here is from genome assembly GCA_023509865.1 of Trypoxylus dichotomus. Lineage (NCBI taxonomy): Eukaryota > Metazoa > Arthropoda > Insecta > Coleoptera > Scarabaeidae > Trypoxylus > Trypoxylus dichotomus. The sequence continues at coordinate 10,057,453 of CM042074.1, read as the reverse complement.
TTATTTCATACAATTCACGTAACTAAAAACAACAGATGTTTCTTATCGAAATTTCGCTTTTAATGATTGATTGTTAAAAAGGCAATAAATAAAAATTCATCAAAGCCTGACTTTCTTACTAACTCTAATTTCGGAGAAAATAATATCTACTGTACCTGCATGTTGGACCATAAAGTAGTAATCTAATCTGTCGGAATTTGTTCCGTTAATCTTTGTTGATTCATCGGCTTTTACTTTCCGCTTGTATCAATCGGGCTTTTACTGTATGTATTTAGGTTCATGATTATATAAAGAATGAAATATATACCATTCAATAAATAGCATATTTAATGAGATATTTGGTGCTTCTCTTTTCATTATTGCGTATTCTAATAATAGGTAATGCGATTTTAATTGTGTAATTAATGAATGAATGTCTCTAATCATTGTAGGAAAATTATTATCAAATTACCACAAGTTTCTCCGTAACTTTGAATAAATTACCGAATAGTTTTCTAGTGTACTGCATACCTAAAATACGTCCAAGTTAGACAGAAAACCATTAGATACCACACATAAGATTTAATGGTTTTCTTAATTTCCGTAAAATTCCTTGCAATAACTTACAATAGTTCGACAATTCAGATAATAATAAATAAATGGTTAGTTAATGTCTTAGCTTGACTAGAATTACAGGGAAGTCCATTACAGTCTAAATATCTATATACACACTTTTAAAACAAAGGTCTATTACTTACAGCACTTTTTTTCTTTTGAAGAACAACTAGCAACAAAAATATTCAGAAACAAAATATACACTCAGCGAAATTTCTATAGTTCCATATGAACTTTTCAATGGAATATTTGGTTTTTGCTTGATATCTCAAACAAATTATGCATCGAAGTTGATGCTAAACTACAAAGAAACACAACTGCAAGAGAAAATAACATTAGAAATATTTAACAATAAATAAGCTTTGAAGATGCTTAGAGACTTTCTTACGCTCAAACGTAATACCTGATTTCGATTGTCTAACTGTGGACATATAGAAATTTCACTGTTTTGAGTTACCATTACTGCCAGTATTCTCTGTATAAAATGTAATAATTTTTTTAATATAATTTTCGCATTTGTGTTTCTTTGTAGTTGAAGAACATTAACTTCGACACATAATTGGCCGAAGATATTAAGAAAACCAAATATTCTGTTCAAAAGTTCATATGGAACTATAGAAATTTCGCTTAGTGTATATATAAAACTTTCCCTCCGATTGTATATATAATATACAGTAAAGTAATATAATCGCAATATTTAATATAATCCTAATATTTACTCAATCTCATGAAAACAAAACACACAGTTGAGCTGGGTAAGCCCATATCGTCAGAAAAATATGAATCAGACTTATATGACTAACTTCGCTTCAATTTTACGATATTTTGGGATACATTCCTTTTCCCGGAATAAAAATTGTCCGTTTCTTTATGTACATAGATAACGGCTAAGTACATAAGCGGAAAATCTATAAAGGAAAGTAAAATCTTAGAATGCTAACCAGTACATATTTAACGTTAACTATTATAATGACATACCGGGCACTTTGAGTACCACTGGATTGTTTATTTATTTGTCATTACGATTCAATAACATATTGTTGTATTCCAAAATTTACATTCAATTAAGACGCAAAAAATTAATGCAAATTGGTTTCGAAAAAAAGACATATGGTTGACGTGCGTCAAAGATCCAAATCCTCCAGACACTTATGACAATTAAAGACCGGATTGCTGACGCCTTCCAAAATGCATTTTTGCGATAGGTACGGGTGCATTTTGCGCTGATAAGCGATTTCGTCCCCTATGTTGCCGTGCATCGAGGGGGGTTGATATTGACCCTGTACAACACGGTCAGTTCAACACACCCACGATTTTTCCCAAATCGATAAAAATCGCAAACGGATTACAAATAATGCGGCCACCACATGGTAACAATTTTTCGAACAATATGTGTGTACAGACATAAAATTTAAATCTACTTTGTCAGAAACAAAAGAAAACTTAATGTTATGGACCTTCAATGTACATTGATGATATTAAAATATATCACACAACACTGAATCGTTACTAAGGCTAACATAGAAAACCATGTGTAAATAAACTAACACGTTAGTTTATATGTTAAATTTGATTTAAATTCAATCGCAAAATGTAAGAAAAAAAGGAATAAATCAATATTAAAAAAAGAGCAATTAAACCTAGAGATCCAGTACTTACTTCATTTTTAAACAATTTAAGGTAACTTCACTGATATATCCTTATCGAAACATAACACATCACCAAGCCATTCGTTTACATACTTCGTTTTGAATGAACTAGCAATAATGCAAGTGAATTGCAGTGTATAATTTATAAAATGTTCAGAACTACACTGAGAAACAAAATTGTAGTGGCCATGTTGTCACCTGACCAACCCATACTAGTTTGGGAGATGTTTAAATAATGGCGCGAAAGGTAACCCGTGCTTTCCACCCATCCTTAATTATTAACGCTACAAGTAGTACAAATTAAAATCAAATCATTATGATATTAACATTAATAACACACTAAGTCTAATCAAATTAAATTATGCAATAAAAGCAATAACAATTGTTGCGAAATATATCTTCCTACAATTTTAAGATTTAGACTTTATAGTGATACTATTAATATTTAACCTCATATGCATATTGAATATGAAATAATTTATGCAAGCCAAGACGTTCTAATTTTGTCTGATAAAAATCTGGTAATATTTTTAACTCTAAAGAACCAACCCTACTTCGAATTTGACAAGTTGTTCGTGTGAAATAGTCCTAGAATCATACTCGTTCTTAAAATAATTCGAAAAAATCGGGCAGTATTAGTCCATAAACCGAAAATTTTTGTAATACTATAATTATCTCTAAATACGATGGCATCAGCTGCAGAAGTTAACGAATCCATTTGCGGAAAATTAGGACTGAAGCCGATAAATGCCCACAATATTCTTTTTTATTATGCCCCTATTCAAGGTGCTTTGAGTTATACGGCTTTGTCTATTAATGTTATGAATCCATCTCTCGTATTAAGGTACGTTTTTCTTTAAGATCTACATAATTCACGCCACAACTATCAATTTTAAAGAGAATAGTAAGAATTAGAAAAAAAAAGAAGATTGAGGTTATGTGAAAATCATCGTTGCACAATAGTTTATCTCCACAACGAAAGATTTTCTCAAAACTTAGATCTGAGTAGATTATATTTACTTAGTATAGCTGTACTTTTAAACACTTTCCGTTTTGATATCGATTGCTTTCTTAAATAATAAACTACATAACCTTTTAGGCTATTTCCGAAGAGGGATATAACTAATATTTTGCTTATAAATACCCTACTTGGATCAGGATTGTTTTTATACAACCGACCACATTTAAAATCAGCAACAAAGCAACAAAAAATATTATATAGGTGAGAACATTAGTACTTTCAATTAGTCAATAGTTATTGTACAAACGTAATTTTAATTTCAGTGCGTTTGGCGCCGTGTCCTTCTCAATGGGCTCAGTATTGATTTGGGCAATACTCAGGAGTTTAGTACCACAAAATGTACCTTTATGTACAATTTGTGGAATAGGTACGGGCCTTGCTATGATCAAACTGGGATCCAGTTACGTAGAACACCTGGACTCATTATCCAAACCATAAGCAGTTTTGACTCTGTATTATTGATATTGTCTAATTATTAATAAAGTAGTTATGTTTATAAGATGTTTTTCTATGCTCTATAAAGTTTAATATTCCATAAAATTAGACATATATGTGCAAATTATAGGTAATTATCTAATTCAGGTGGGTGAATGTTTCTTTTGAATATTCAAAAGGTAAATCTAAAAAATAAATGGCCAGTTGTGCGTAAATTTACGAGTATAAACTGTAAGTGAAATGCATTTTCTTAAATACTAGTAAAGCTAAGGTGAGTTACAGTTGTTTTGAATATTATCTTGGGAATTTTAGGAATGAAATAAAATTATACCCCTACGCCTATAATTTTCTAATTATTCTTTTCCACTACTAACAATCGCAAGTCAATAGATTGCGAATATAAACGCGTGGTGAATAGGTTGAAACAGTTGATCCAGTGCTGATATTGTAAGAGTAGAATTGTCGGGTTAATTTTATGGAATATTTCGTTAATTCACAACAAATGAAATAAGTGAAATAAAATCAAAACTTCTAATAAACTATAGAGAACCATCAATACATGTAAGAATTCCTTTATTTGGTTTAAATACGATATAATTGCATTTTTTGCGAGTAATGCAGGTTCAATTATTAAAAATCTATGCAAGGACTGTCACAAAATCGGTTATGAAAATAACATTGATAAAATATATACATATTGAATATTGCATCAGTGTTATCGAAGATAATTATTCGCATTTGACAACCGTCGATTCTAATCACAGGCATATTTTATGGCTAGAAACAAAATCTTTCCTATCACTCAACTATGGTCACATGTACATCAATATTTTGATGGCACACAACAAGCGCTGATGCTCATCCAATTTGGTCGAATTTCTTGATATCTACAGGTTACGAAAACAATTATGAGATAGTTACTTTTATGTCTGGCAGTTGGTGGTAGTGTTGTCTTGTGAATGCAGATAAATGGGATTTCCTTGGCTACATCAGCACAGTATAGAAAAGATTTCGTATACTGTGACATCAGTATACATCTAGCCAGATCTAGCATCAGTTGTGAGTTATGATTGATATGTAATCATTAGCTCATATTACGTTTAATAGGTGTTTCGCAGACTGTAAGTATATAGACATTTTGAAAACTCTAATCATTCACAGTAAAGTCGTAGCTTAATACAAATTAGTATATATAAATCAAGGTAATGCTTATTGCGCCATCTAAAATTGTAGGATTATTGCATGTTATTACTAGCTGACGAAGATAAAATCGTGGAACTCACATAATGCAAGTCTTTTTTTTTCGTTAACGAATATTTACCTTTCTTCATGTGTTTATATAATTCAGTATAATTGGTAATTGCTTTTATAACACTACTGTCATAGAGTATATGTAGTTACTCTTTTTTTATTAAAAGTAAATTATTTTACCTTCAATGGGTATAGTTCTAGAAATAATATATACAGATATAATCTGAACAAGGTCAACGATTGTAATACTCATGTGCGTCTCCCTTTATTCTTTCTTGCTGCAGTATTCCTCTACAATCAATAATCGCAGTAATTCGCCGTAAGTACTACTTCGCTGTTGCCCTACTACATCATGGTTGTAGCTATAGTGGGGAATCGTAGTATTGTAAATATCTACCTCCCCGTCGTTGACTTTGATTACATTATATCTGTATATGGTATAGTTCAATCGTTTAAATGACGAATGCCAATGTGAAAAATCGGGAACGTTCGGTACAAATTTTAAATATATACATTTAATCAGTGGCGTACAAAAAAAATATAGTTATAATTTATACGTAAACCAAGGAATCATTATTATTACTAAATGTACTTGACAATATTATTTGTTTTCATAGAAATTATTGAAATATTATTTTGATATTTTCCATCAGCTTTTAAAGATTTCAGTCTTTTTCGAAGGACGCCTATGTAACTGGAAAGCTAAAGCGGCTGAATTGTATATAATGATCCAAATAGGTAGCATCTATAGCTATCCATTAACATAATTTTAATTATTAATATTTATCTTACAATCATGTTTGTTATACAAGTACAAAACGATTGTGGTGATATAAATTCCTTAGTCCATAGGATTTTAATATTGAACAGATAACAACAGCGAGCAATAGTTACTGTCAATCGATTTGTTCGCTTTGATATTTTCTTATTTCGGTTAAAATTTCGCGGGCGATTTAAGTTGGCAATTGTGAGACTAAAGGTCATATTCGCTAATTTTTCAAATTAAATATGCAAATATGATCTTCACTATCTGCTTGGGATATGTCCCGGCACTCTGTTGCAAGTTATAGAGCTTCAAACTGGCGTCTCTATTAAATGGTTAAGATTTTTAGCACTTTTAAGGAAGCAAATCAATTTGGCAATTTAGTATGTGATTTTTCGAATTTATTAAGTAGATCATATGTTGCCTATAAATGTTGTTCGAATATATACACAGCTTGATCAAAAAATACTGTTTGTATTAATACATCTGAAAAATTACCATTAAAATTGACGAAGTTCACAAGTAATGGTTTTTTTCAGTGACGTGTTTATGTAATGAAAAATTATTGAAGCTATTTAATTTATTGAATGTATGCATCGCAATATATGTAGTAGAAGTGTTGTGATATGTAATATAAATATACGCAGGAAACAGTGAAAATACTATAGTCCGTCCCAACCTCCGTATTCAGTATACGTCTTATGGGAATTTGTTTCATGGTTGCCAAATCATCCGATCGGCTGTACATTACTATTTCCGGTTAATTATTTGCAATTTCACCCGATCAATTCATAACCTTTATTAACGTTTATTGACGTTGAAGGTGCAAAATTATTGACATTCATATGACATTTTGCTTATTATTTTATTAAAGTAACTAACTTTTAACAGAGTGCATAGCGACTTCGCTGCACGTAAAATTATAGGAAAAATACTACAGATAAAATAGTTATATCTCAATATTTATTAACAATACTATACACACATCTATAAACAAATATACATATGAACGATATCTATGCAATGTACAGTGAATATTTGCTTCGATATTGGGAAAGTGCTATGCAATTTATTAAATTAAAAGAAGATGATTTATATATATATACAAATAATAGTTTCCACTTTTGTAACAAAAAGAACTGGAGTCATAGAAATACGTATATGTATAATACAATAATATTTAAGAAAGGAATAGCAATTACACACATATATCTATGTCTTACGTTAATTTTTCTAGTCAGTCTAAGAATCACTTTGATCTTCAGATGATGACTTAATATCTTACGTGAATAATAAATTCTTCGATGTCGTCTTGCAAATTATCCACTATCCACATTTCCTTTCAATATTGTTTACATGTTTGATGTAGTTTTGCCAATTATTAGTTGTTACAGTGCTATACGCTCGTCGAATTAATTGCTCCATATCTCTTACCTTAAATGTGGTATTATTCATTCTTACGTAGTTTTTAAGTTGTGCCTATACCATTTCAATGGGATTTAACTTCGCAATGGTAAGGTGGTAATCGAAGAACTTCATGACCTTTTTCTTTTGCAAATTCGTCAATCCTACTTTTATCATATTGCGGTTTAATTTGTGACCATAATACAGTAAGTCCCTTTTAGCATATCGGTACTGATTTGTATTTGTTTTTCATTGAGCCAATCAATGATCTCGTTTTTTCCTCCATGCTGTTGTTGGAATTTTCTCCAATTTTCTGCAGTTGTAGGAAGCATTATCAAGAACAATGACTGACTTCTGTGGTATATTTGGAAGTAATTTATTTATAAACCAATCCTCATACGCTTTCTGAATCCATCTCATGATGAACATCGGCAGTGTTTTTCTTGCAAAGAAATGTATATTCAGCACCAGGAACAAACCCATTATCACTGCCTGCATGAACTAATGCAAAAGCGAGGTCCTAGCCGGTTGGTGATTTCAAACCAGTGCTTAGTCCTTGAATAAGAGCTTGTCGACTACTTTGAATAGCAGTATCTGTCCAAGTTTTATTTACACGTATGTCCTGTATTCACCCATGACTCATCAGTGTATATAATAGTTCGACCTGAAATATAAAATTACAGCCATGTCAAATAGCAAGAGGTAAATTTTACCTTCTTCTCTAAATTTCTTGATCTCTCGCAAGTATTTGTGCCTCCATCTAATAATCTCATCTCGTTCAATGAGTATACTTTTTAGTCCTACTTTTTTAAATTCAAAGCCCATATCGTGTAACAATCTATGAAAAGTTGTTCGACTGAAGTTAGGGAAATCATCGTCAGCATTGACAGTAGTAAGAATTGTATTTAAAGTAGGTGGCATATTCTGTATAAAAAATCCATGCACTTTACGTCGAATAGCTGCTTATGCGTGTTCTCACCATATGTATGCAGTCGATCATTTACTTGTATGCCCTTCCTTTTTTAGGTTTTTGGACTTGATAATAAACCATTTTGTTGCTCCTGTTTTACATGATATATTGCACGGTCTGAGATGCCCAAAGCTTTACTTGCTTCTAACGCAGCACTCACATTCATTGATTTATTGAAATAATTGAAAACATTTGCAATCATACACTTCTCCTTACGGTTAAATTTGTCTCTCTGCGCCGTTTTCTTCCTATAGGCTCCATTAATGTAGTGGAAACTGTAATTACATTTATATTCTGTTATAACATTTATAAAAATAAATAAAAATACCCATATTACCCTGTGCACGCTTGAAAGATAGAAGTGTTCTGAAAAGAACAATTTGTACAACTATATAAGCAAATTAACAATTTAACGAAATATTTCAAAACAAGGACGATGACGATTGACAGTTGATGCTAATAGACAGATAGTATACAACTGTTGTCGACGCCGACAGCATATGTAAATAAGTTGCAACATCGCAACCGGTTGTAGAGATAGCGCTAATGACAGCAACCAAGGATAGTAAGAGATAAAAGTTGCTATTCTATCCCATACTGAATACGGAGGTTGGGACGATCTATAGTCTATTCCACAAAACGCTGGAAATAGCGATAATAAAATGATCGAAAATTGTTGTGGATAAGAAGTGTCTTAAAATTAACAAATCGAAAATATCTGCTTCCAAATTGCCAACGCAAACACTCTTTTTGATCGTATAGTATATTCAAACAACTCTGTGTATAACTGTAATCATAACACTCATAATTATGTATATTGGTGAATGACAAACTACTTTACCAACTTTACACCGATTTGCTTAATTTCGAGTAGATATTTGCAATTCTAAGGATTTACCTACTTATAGATTCATCTAAACTGACAATTTGTGTTATTTAATTTATTTATGCAGTATCGATTAGTCGATATTCCAGTTAACTGTAAACAAAAATAAGAAAACCTGTATGAATAAAAATTAACGTACCTTGTATATCTGTAACTATGTTTACTGCGTGTACTACAAGCAATTATTAAAAGTGGCAAACATATGGCTTTTGTATTGTTATATTGAATCATTGGCTTGTTTATAATAATATAAATCACGCAAATGAATCTTTCACATAAGATTGCATTATGTATTTAATTTATCTGATATTTCCGCTTTTAAATCGACGAATTCATGTTAAAATGTAAATGCCAATAATTTTTACCGAATCTGAAGATTGTATTTCGCACAACAGTATCAAAATTTATCCAAAATTGAAGTGTAAAAGATTGTTGACTAAAACATAATAGTAAACAAACTGATTTTTATTCAATTCACGTAAGTTAATCTGTAGAAATTACATCAACGAAAATGGCAAGACACAGAAATGTACGTTCAATGAACTATTCAGATGGTTAGTAAATTACTTATTATAATTGCTGTTTTATAAGATCAGTTTATTGTATTCATGTTTTCGCAGAATATGATGGGTATGATGATGTTTATGGCCATTCTGTCGAGGATGATTATTGTGTATCACCAAGTGAAGCAGCTTTTATGTACAACAGAGAAAGCTCAAGAAATCAGCAGATTGGAGCTTTTATTAATATTGCCGAGGAAGATGAACAAGAAAATAAAGTATAACCATTTCGCTTCGAGTATTTGGTAGAAAAAATAATATTTCACTCTTGCAGATGTCGAATGATGAATCTGCAGAATTGGAATCATGTATAGCAAAACTAAAATGTCTCCTTGGACCGACCGTGACAAAACAAGAGATGGTAAAAGCCCTGTTGGATAACCAATTAGATGTTGATAAAGCAAGCAATGTTTTATTAGATATGACATCGTCTCAACTAAAGCAACATGAGAAGAAGGATAAAGGTGAATATTTCAAAATGAGGATATTGAAACATTTCTTTATTTGTGTTTCCTTTTCATGTTTTTCTTGTTTCGTTTGGTTCTTCCACTTGTGAAAGGTAAGATGATAAATTGTTACTTAAGCCAGCCAAACAGTTTAACGTGCCAAAGTTAAACACATTTAAGATCCCAAATAATCTCTCCATTAACAAGACGAGTGTTTCCACACAATTAAATACCTCATTAAAATTTGGTAGTCGAGCTAGTCCAGCAAACTCGTTCTCATCATTAAGTGACCTTTCGAGTAACCATCTGAAAAATGTTAAAGGCTCTCTTAGTATTTCAAAGTTTAAGATTAATAGAACACCTGAGAAAGTACCAAGTCAAAGCGCAGGTTTAGTAAATAAAGAGGTTGATTCGAAAGATCAGTTAGGTGATATCGATTTGACAAAAGCATTAATAAGGAATACATCACCGAAATCAATTACTAATCTCAATAAAAAATTCGATTACTTGGATATTAATTGCAAAAAAGAAATTGAAATTAGGGACGATTTCAACTGCACCATGGATATTAGTTATATTGTGAGCAAAACGACTAACATTTCGAAAAGGGTATCTTTTTTCGGAAAGGTATTGTGCTGCAAATATAAGAAGTTTGTTCCCGTTATAATTAACGATAAGCAAAAGTGCAATTTTGCGTTTGATGTGCTATCCCCTGACGATATAATTCTGTCGTGTTTAAAAACATAGTCTTAACAAATGCTGTTGTTGTACACAATTAGCTAATAGTATAATTAATTCTTACATTCTTAGGGTAATTGATTGATTCTCAGAATTCATGATATTAATATTAGACGGGTGTGACTTAAGATTAGTGTATAGTAGGTTTGTTCTGTAACACTTATAACTTATGTCCTTCACAGTATTTTGATTTGCTCAATTGGAATTAGCTCCAGTTCTTACAAAATAGGTTAGGTTAGATATAAACCTGTTCAACTTAGCATCTATCAAACCTAGTTAAAGGTTTTGGGGTAATATAATAAGCAGCACATTGTATCAATGCACTTTACACTGCTAAATTACTTTATTTCATTATTTCCTTGGAAATATACAAATAATACAAGAAATATTAAATGACAATCAACTTGTCTGGTGTCGAGTTAAGTGAATTGGTTCAATGTTTACATACGTAGATGTTTAATTAAAAAAGTTAGTGTTGTTACATCGTGCCGGGTTGGTTTGGTATTTTATTACAATTTCTATTGCAATAAGTCAGTGCAAGATATCTTATTGATAGTATTGCATTAAACTAAATAAAAAATTATAAATGATTATTGAACTTCCTTTAATTTAGTTGAGTGTAAGTGTTTAGAAGAAAACGCAGGATGGCGACAGTGAACGTATTTACAAAATATGGGATTTAATTGGAAACGAATTAAACCAAGAGTACAATCTATTTCCGAACTTACAATGAAAATCTGAACTAGCTAGTGAATTAATTTACAAATTTCTTAGGAATTTGAAAGGTTGTGCTTGATGTATAGAGTTGGTCAAACCTTCGGCGCGCCAGGTCCGGACTCACGCATGACCGATGCAAAAATTGACTCACTTCGTAGAAACAATCTGTCTCCGTTTCCCTGTTGTGTATGCTACATCGTATTACGCGTTATAATGTATTTATACTTCATTATATGGAAGAACATTTTAACCGCCACAGCCGATTCTTACACGTCGAAGGAGATTTAAACATTATTTTCGATAATTATAGCATGAGCGCACTTTCGACGTGTCGATGGCCGTAATTGTGAGTGAGAGAAGGATGAAATGATTTCTATAAGTTGGCAAAGTTGAGAGATACCCATGCTATTCTGCACGGCAATTGTGCTAGCTGTGTCTAACAGTATTCTCTACCTTTTGAATTGATTCAATGAAACTCTCATTCTATAATACCTCGGGGTGAGGGGAGCATATCGCTGGACATGTGTTATTCGTGTTATGTGAAGCCGGTGTTCGATTCATTTTCTAGTCGCCCAGTATGCAATCCACAGCTCGCAGCTTTTCACCTGGTAGGATTAGTGGATGGTTTAGAAATTACAAAATTCAGGGTTGGCGTTAGTGGAATCAATAGTGGACGAAATGAGTAGGTTACTGCACTTTATAAAAGACGGCAGAAACTAGCGCGTTATAGAAAATTTATGTATTCTATCCGTTAACGAATCGCAAAGAATATTTTAACTATACCTGTATTACATCGATCGATGTAATCTTTCTCAAGATACAAGAACATTTTTTTGCCAAATGTGAATCAACTTTATTGAGACAAATGTCGAAACATACCTGATACTGCAAACTATTTATGAGAGGGTCATGAATAGTTTGTAGTAGTAAACTATTCATGGCCCTCGCTAATTCGATTCAGTAGACTCACCAACAACAATAAGGAGTTCTAAAACAGAGGACATGCATTAATATTCCGTTAAAATCAATAGAAAAATTGATATCCAAAAAGAAAAGGAAGACATTTCTGTTTTATGTATAACATCTTCCACAGTAAAGTTTTTAACAAATAGAAAAACAATTGAACATCTTTACATGTAAGAAAAGGTTCTAACATTATCCAGCTCAATTAGATTTCGTCGTACCGAAACATTTGGTTAGCTCTGTTACTCTATTACTATTTCTCATGAAATATATACAAACTGTTGAAATGTTCTTCCAAGTATAAATATATTATAACGCGTAATACGATATACCATACGTGCATACACAGCAGAGAAACGAAGACAGATTGGTTCAACGACCTCGATTAATTTTCGTATCGGTCGTGCGTACAGGCGAGTCTGGACCTGGCGCGCTGAAGATTTGGTCAACCTTATTGGTATGTGCGCCTGGGGTTAGCTTTCGGATCTTGAAACGGTTCTAATGTTCTGTCTGCTGAATTTAAATAGCCGAAATATTCTTCATCGCATTTTTTTTTTGTGTGAATAATTGTAAAGAATTTCAATAGGCTTATTGAATACTCGCTATTTTTGAGCTAAAATTCCATAATTTTTCTTGTTTCAGATAATCTTTTATCGTAAACTTCTTTACTGATATTATTTCTATATTGTCTGTGGGAAAATGTTCTCATTAAATATGCTACATGACAATTGCAAGACGAAGAAAAGGTGTGCGTCTTTTTTAGTAAATTTGGCAGAAACGTTTTACTATGCAAAGGTAATAATTGATCATAATTTTGTCGCGATAGATCAATTGATCATGGCATACCTGACATTTCCTGCAATCTTTTCTGACATTAATTTCAGCCGTATTTCTTGTGAGTCTTAATTCCATTTTCACCGTTTTCTTCGGTCACACTTAGGTTTAACGTGTTTTGAGGGTTTGATTATGCCAAGGGTGCGACAACGTAAAAATTACCGCCAGTTCAGCGAATTCGATAGAGGTAACAAATTGTTGGTTTGCGTAAAGGTGTTTTTTTTCCTACGTAGGAGTTATGATATGGTGCTACAGTATATGGGAATAGGTCTCAATTGGTGTCCATCAGAGGGATAATGGACCCCCAGTGTTGCGTTGTTGGGGTGGTGGGGCCTCATGTTCTTCCATATTTTAGCCGCCCAAAAACTTTCACAATAGGATAATGTCCGCCTCACGTAATAAGGAATTTTCTAAACCAGTTCAAAGAGGCCCTTGTCAATAACTTGCTATGGCTCCCGACCTAGACAAAGTAGACTCCTCTTTTGTCAATGCCGTCCTTGAGTATTTACAAAAGGCAAGCTGATGTGAAGATAAAATTTGCCATATTGATGTCCAAAGCGGAATTTCTTGTGTCTATATCTACGAAACATCATAGACTATAAGAAACACATCAAGATCTAACTATTCTAGTTCTTCTAGAAATGCTGTAAGGGTTGGTCTTTCTTCAAATGTCCTAGTACAAGGGAGAATTTTGATTGTTCAAGTAGAAGAGATGAAGGCTCACCGCTATTTTCTTATGTTGCGGATTTTAATCCTTACAATAACGTATAAGATTTTTAATGTAGATAATATACGCCAACTTGATCATAACAGCAACAACGGCTACTAAATAAAATTAATTTCACGATACAGCATAGCAGAATGTTGTTTATTTTTAATTTTTGAACATATTAAAAACAATATCTTATTATACCTTTTTTACAATATCTTCGTTATACCTTTGCGAATTTGTATGGCAAAAAGTATTTATTGCCTATAATAAATCTAATTCTTTGTCGAACATGCAATTCTTTTTTTTTTCAATTTTCTCGCTAATGTAGCTCCGACGCAGTTAGAACAGCTAGACAATACAAAATTTTTAACACCGCATGGTGTTAAACCCACCGCTACCGTGACGAAAGGTTTCGATCTGCCTCAAAAGGAAGGCTATCGACCTAACGCTGCGTCTAGATCGGAATCCCCCGCTTCGGGACGAGCTACACCCATAAATCTACCTTCCACGGACCCCGCCGACGATTTCAAGCTCTCCAAGGGTAGAGATAAGTTAGATCCGGTGGCGCTGTACAAGAAGGAAAGGGGCGAAGTTAGAGACCATCTCTATATGGTAGTGATCGGTCACGTGGACGCTGGGAAGTCAACGTTGATGGGACATCTATTGTACGCATTGGGACAGGTATTTACTTTTGAATTGTTTGTAAAAGCATGTAAATGGTTGGGTTATTCGTCTTTGGCTATCGCGCTTTAATCTGTCGTTTATTTTAGGTTAATCAAAAAACAATGCATAAATATGAGCAGGAGAGCAGGAAGCTGGGCAAACAGAGCTTTATGTATGCTTGGGTTTTGGATGAGACTGGCGAGGAAAGGAATAGAGGAATTACAATGGATGTTGGGAGTTTCCAATTCGAAACAAAGCACAAAAAGGTGGGTCTTGTGTTTTCAGCGATTTATAGTAAAATATACGACACATTCTTCGTGTATTTACATTAATTTTATCATCTTTTCGAATCTTTTACATTCGAAATATTTACTCTGCATAATATTTTATCACCTAGCTGTTTACATGAACTTTATGGCGGTGCATTCAAACTGACTTTAATACATTCTAAAAGTGAAAGAGCGCGTCATCACAGAATAAACAGAAAGGATAAAACTGTTGGCTTCTTTAATGTTTTAGGGTTCAATTGCAATGACCTTGACTCGAGGCAAAAAGTTATTTAAGGACACCTTTCAGTATTTTATTTAATCACCGAGCTAGTACATTGTTTATTACTTAAATTTTTAAACCGAAATTTTATCGATCTCTATTATCAAATCACTGTTTTCTCTTTTCACCCTTTAGATCACTCTCCTAGACGCTCCAGGACATAAAGACTTTATCCCAAACATGATTTCGGGTGCCGGTCACGCCGATGTCGCTCTATTGGTGGTAGACGCTACAAGAGGCGAATTTGAGACAGGTTTTGACCTCGGAGGTCAAACTAGAGAACACGCCTTGCTCGTACGATCTTTGGGCATCACCCAACTTGCGGTGGCGATTAATAAACTAGACACCGTTTCGTGGAGCCAAGAAAGATTCGACGACATCAAGAATAAACTGAAAACTTTCTTGCGACAAGCGGGTTTTCGCGAAAGCGACGTTTCTTTCGTACCATGTAGTGGTCTAACCGGTCAGAATTTGACACAGAAGCCCAATGAAAAGGAATTGTTGGCGTGGTATAGCGGACCGTGTCTAATTGAAGTTTTAGGTGAGGTATTACGTACTCAACAAGTTACGTTGGCATCTAATTCATTTATCTTTTTTCTCTAGATAATTTCAAGTGTCCAGAAAGGCCCATAACCAAACCATTTAGATTTTCGATTAACGATTTATTCAAGGTAGTGACGGTAATTATTGTAGTTTAGAATTTGTCGTTCTAACTATTGTCTTCCAGAGTACTGGATCAAGTTTTTGTGTTTCCGGTCGTGTTGAAACTGGTTCTTTAAGCGTCGGTGAAAGGGTCTTGGTGTGCCCGAGCAGAGAATTGGCTGTGGTTAAGGGGGTGGCTATCGAGGAATCTCCGAAACAAATAATCTTCGCTGGGGATCAAGCGTCAGTAACGTTAGCAGGCATCGAGATGCAGAATGTCGCTGTCGGTTTTATTCTAAGCGATCCCGCTAATCCCGTGCAAATATCGTCCAAATTCCAAGCGAAAATTGTCGTTTTTAATATTACTGTGCCAATAACCAAAGGATTTTCGGTTAGTTTGAAGTTATAGTAACAATTGTTTGTGCAATTTCGTAAGTCAAATGTACCAAGGAACAAATGTATTATTCTTTCCATTTAGTAGGCGTCTAAAATGTTTAGTAGAAACTAGTTGAACGAGATTCCTGCTTGTTTCACTAGCATCTATCTTTACAAAACCAAATGCTTGCTTTCTATTTATGCTAAAACCAAATTGCGCTTGGGAGCGAGAAATTATGCGAGTTGCGCTAAGCGAAGAACACTTTTTCATCAAGATAGCATGAGTTCACGAAGATAATTTATTTTAATAGCAATCCGAATCATTGAATCGGTAGAGAGTGCAAGTTACAACCACAATTTTCACACGTAACTGCAGAAACCTTCATTACCGATCTAGCGCAAAATTTGGGTGTTTAGATTCCTAGTACTAGATGGCACCATAAAACGAAAGATAATTCATTGCATACTAAACTTTATACAATAATACACGCTCTTCACAAATCAATGCAAAGCTTTCTATCCACATTACATGCAGTAACTAGTATCATCTGTTACACGATAACGCTACTAATCCTGAACTTACATGCGGCGTTACTAATAGTTTTTTAAATATTACGTAAGTAATCAATAATCTCGGCAAAGTGGGGCAACCTACAGTGCAGTGCGGAGAACAACGTGGCCTCTCCACGTTGTTCTCAGATAATTTTTCAATTGCCTCCGCTAGTCCATAGTAGTTCTTGCGAATACTTTCTAAATCGCATTTTTACCTGATTATCTTGCATTTTCTGGCTCTTCTTGATAGCTTTGGCGTGTCTCGGATCGAATTGTGAAACTACCTTCTTTACATCATCAAAGAGTTCGCAGTAACAACAGTAATAACCATGTTCCCCAACGCGTTGTAATCGGCTGTGGAAGTTCAGGCACTTTGGGACACACTTCCTGAAATCCTTTTGTACGTTTTGGGTACTTTAGAAATACTTACTGCCTTCGTATGAGCTATTAAAGCATTTGCTCGTGGATAGTATTTAGGGATCAATTACGCCGCAAGATTTAAAGCATGGATTTCACATGTAACAGATTGCCATTCTCTTCTTTAAGAGATCAGGCTAAGGAAAGCATGTTTACGGCACCGTCACTTACAAACATTAAAAATGGGGTTGTTGAAACTTGAAATTTGTTCAATGTCCTCAGTTTCGTCGTTTCTTCCACACATATCCACAATTTTCTATCTTTCAATTCTGCTTTCATTCTTCTTTCAACACAGTCACGGATAGATGACATAAACTTCCTTAGCGATGTCCGACTTAGTAGTGTATAACCCGAATAATTGTTCCAGAAGAAGACAAATACTTGTTGGTTTAGTAAAGTGTACAAAAGTACATTACATAGAATAAAAGAAATCCCTATATCAAATATTAATTGTTCGCTGTATCGTTTGCCACTGATCGCAGTACAGTGTTTTATACTTTTTAGGTGGCGCTCACGCTTCCACCTGTTGGTACACGTAAAATAATTGTCGCACTTTAAACATTTAATTCTATATACGGCATACTCGCTATTACGTTTTCTAGTTTATTCGAAATATGCCGTTTCCGAAACGTATCTAAATGCGACAGTGTCTAAGTATATGTGTACTGCCAAGCACTCACAACGACCAGTCGAATAATATTGAAGAAATGTGTTTTGATACGGGTACTCGATTCTACGTGTCACGCGATTCACGCCTCCACGTCGTTCTCCGCACGGCACTGAAACTTGCCCCTCTTTCCCGAGACTAATGTCGGTCTCTATGAATTGCTAATTTGCTATATTATTTTTCGATAGACTTATTATGATAATCGTAAAAAATTGTTTTCGTCTAATTTCAATCAATTTAGTTTTGCCAAAAACACGTACAAATATGTTCTATATTTCCACTAGGTTGTTCTACATCATCAATCCTTAGCTGAACCAGCTGTCGTCAGCAAGTTAATCGCGCAACTCCACAAGAATACGGGTGATGTGGTGAAGAAACATCCTAGGTTTTTGAGTAAAAACACCAGCGCCTTGGTCGAGATACAGACCACCCGTCCGATTGCTCTGGAACTGTACAACGATTGCAAAGAACTGGGTAGGGTTATGTTGCGTGTTGGTGGCGTTACTATAGCGGCGGGATTGATAATGAAGATTATCCTGTAAAGCTTATTTACTAATCGAAATGCGTATTAATTATTTTTTTATTATTATTTATGTATAATTAATCGTTATATCGTATCTTGTGCGACTGGGCGTTATTGATAAATGAATAAAGAACTTATAAAAGCAATTATTCGTCTTATTTTAAGTCCTGCGTAAGATTGTAGTTATTATGATCTTTCGCAGGTTGACAACATTGTTCTCAGGTATCGCAGTAAATTCCACTCCACACAAATTATTATATATTGCCAACCGTATTACCGATAATCATATATATGTCATTAAATACAGAAAACTACCATAAATCATAAAACAAACAATTCTACGTAACTAAGAAGTGTACTCACTTTGTCTCTAATTACAATGAATCCGAGGCCTTACATAATCAAAGTAGAAAATCAAAAAAAAAAGTAAGAAAAATGTCTAAACCTGAAAGACCATCGGATTAAAACCAAGAATATCATATTCTGCATATTCTATCCACAGTTCAATTTATTAGTCTTAAGACAGAGATGCTAGCCAGAACTCGTCGAAGTTATCGTTGCCTCTTCCAGTCTCACTACTACGCCTTGCATCTGGAATTTGGGCGAAAGGATATGAGAGATAGCTTCGCTAAATTTTCTCCGGTACAGTGTCCTAAAGAACTAAATATGTATAATTATTAAAGAAATATATAGCCAAAATGAAAATAACGATGGACATAAATGTTAAACTGTACTTGTGCTTGATCTAACTGAAGACCACGTCAGCCAAAATTTGAAATTGGTATGACTAAAGAATTGGCGGTGTGGTAGCACCAATTAGTGTTCGTAAACAGGATCTTGACACAATTTGCGACGATTAGGCACCATATGTTTTCGTGTTGCTCTATCAATTGTCTTAAAAGTCACGCGGTACTCACCAAAAATTGAATATATACTTTCCATTTATGACTTTTATGTGAACAGATATCAAAAGAAGTACAAAGATAATAATATAACGAAAAGAAAAGTAACAAGAAACTGACATCGAAGTGAAACAACCAAATGACAGTAAGCCTATTACTGTTATCTTTTCAAAACAGAAACCCTCTGAATTGGTGAATTTTATAACACCACCTCACTTCATTTAAAATAAATCACTAGTACTATCTATCTTGAGTGAGATTGAAATAATTACAATTTCCCATTTCATTCGATTTATCGGATTTACTCTGGCTGACCTGCGATTTTTATATGAATAAATCTCAAGCGAAATGTTCAAATGAGTATTTATCTTTTGATTTAAAGTCCTCCAAATATTTTTTTAAGAATAGAAAATTACAGAGTTTACCAAAATGTATTAAACAATTTTTAAATTTCACGAAAAACTTATCTTGGTGGTTCCAACAATAAAAATCAAGTTGCTATTTTTATGTATGCAAATGTGATCTCTATTGTTGGAACTATCAACTTGAATTGTACGCGACTATTCACATATACAACGGTCTTTTATTAATCTCGGATTCTCACTAAGCCGCAGAATGTGCAGATAGGAAGTTCTGAAAACGTAGAAGATCACTTTTATTCGATGTTTGGAGACGAATTGTACTATACTATTGTTTGCCTAGTTATTAGGCAACACTGTATACGTGCTTAATTACTTCAAATAATGTTTTTATGTTGTCAGTCGTACCACCTTCTCCGCAGTTAGGGGTATTTTAGAATGCACTATATGCTTCCCAGTAAATAATGTCTTGTGTATAGTAAACTGTTTTATATTGCATGTCTTGCGTTTTAAATCATCTCAATGCAAATAATAATTTAGCTAAAGAGATACATCGTAATATCGATAGTGGACTTTACGCCTCAACTGAGCATGTAGATGGGATGTTCTAATAGTTGCCAATAAATCATTTTTTTTTTCTGCTGACTAAGATCTGACACTTGATTTTTACTAACATAAGTAGGCTAATGTCAAATAAGATGCCAATTTTTCCTTAAGACGTTAAGTTTATTTTTTCTATGGCATTTCTTGTTTGACGAAATTGCCTCTTATGACGTAATATGTTAAAGGAAGGGTACTGTTTCAAGTGGATATTTCAAAAGTTTCCACGGCGAAGTTACGGAAAAATTAAATCTGGCGTATTTCATGGACCTGAAATTATACTTTAATGACAGATCCAAAAAACAATTTTCTTGGATACAAAATGGCTTCCAATAACAAAGATGCAGTCAAATCAATGCTTCAAAAAATTCACTATCTAGGTCGTAAAATGAGCTTCATTTCCTTCATAGTCAACTTGATAGGTTTCCCGAAAATTTAGATGCTATAGGCGATGAACAAGGATCTCCCGCCTTGTTCATCGCCATCAAGATTTAAAAACAATGGAAACTCGGTATCAAGGAAGATAGGATCCTCATATGATCGCCGACTACCGCTGGAGTGTTCAGAGGGACCGCCAAACCAAAATACACAGCAGAGAATGCAGCAAACAAAAATTTATTCTCTGATTGTTGTTTATGTCTTTATAAGTACTCTTAATATTGCATTTAAATACATAAATGAGTTATTAAAATGCTACACTTCGTTTCTATCTTATTTAGTTCTTAACTAAACACGTAGCCGCATTAGTGATTATTCAAAGACATAGTATGGCATACAGTTAAATTTTGACAAGATACGCACAAACTAACATGGTTTTCGGATTCAGCACACCCAAATTAGTAAAAAACAAGTCTTATATAGAAGTCAACAAAAATTGTGTTTTGCAGTGTTAAATAATTCAAAAAAAAAGATGTATATTTCTTATAAATCTCTTTATTGTTATTATTGTTCATAAAAAAAATATTAAGATATGCTTTTGTTTGTTACGAATACAGCAATTAGTTGTTTGTTTACAATTGACTACATTTTACAAAAAAATATTAGTGTCTATAATTTCAACGGTTTTTTTGAGTTGTAATCGTATCTGCTTTATAACACGATATTGAGAATAACAGCTTTGTATCTTCAAAATTTTATCTATTTATAAATTTTGGTATTGCTAATCCTTATTCCTCCAGCTTTTTATCTTTTAATGATAAACTTACGCAAGTTGACAAAATAATTAATCAATCATGCATGGAATTCAATAAAATGATCGGTTGTCAATCGAAATTTTATAGGTTACGATCTTTTGTAAATCACAAGAATAATTTCTTTACGTCGTTACTTTAATGTTTTGTGTTATAATGCAAAATTCATTCATTCTTTTGTAACATTTCCTCCATAGTCATATTCCTACTGTAACATTAAAGCCGCAAAACATCGTTAAAAAATAACACAAAGAACGCATAGAATTTATACAAACAATTTCCGTTGTTTGTTTGTTTTACGGTGATTTCGATGCTATGCGCACTTAAAAAAACGTTCTACGCATGTGCGCCGAGCTTACATTACAGGTTAAAGTTGAAAGCTCGGCCACGGACATTGGATCTTCACTTCACAACGCCAAGAGAACAGATACCGTACGTATGCCGTCAATTGCGGTTCCCCACAGCAATTACAAATATTACAGAAGTGCGAATGTGTTAAAAATCTAGCCGTTTTAAATATTTGGGTCAAGTTTATAACGTCGAATGTTGAATACATTGTCGAAGATGTAGAAGAACGTTCTACGAAAGTGTTAGAACATTTACTGTTAGTTCGCCGACAGAAGATTAAATTTTTAACAAATTGAATTATCTTATTGTTATCTAGTGTATCGAGACACTATACTGTTTGCTTTGGTGTACACATATACGGTATTCAAACAGTGACAATTTTGTTTGTGCAACGCATGGTGCGGCAAGGTATGTATATACCCGCCGTATTTAAAAGAAGAAAATTTGTATTTTTAAAACGTTAGAACTACGCAGAACTATGTGTAGATGATAAATATCTGCGATTAAGTGAAAGTAATGTAAAATGCGGAGAAAGTCTAACGAAACAATAACGTTAGGTGTGTTATTTCCGAAAAACTCTGATCTGTCAATATAATTGATATAGTATCAAGTAATCGATGTGCGGAGATCTTGAAACAATTGTGTAACGGGTTCGAAATCTGGATATCTTGATGACCGAAAGGTGTTCAAATTAAAAGGTAAATATACCTAAAACGTAACGTATATAGATTCGTATCTGTTTCTTAAAAAGTTATAATAATATCCTTGTAAAAATGGATTTATTTATCTTTTGTAAGTGAATCTTCATTAATAGATTTCTTGTTTGGACAAAACAAAAAAGCGCTATTATTATTTAACTAATTGTATTAGAAAACCTATACATCTACAGTAATTTTACTTGGTTATATTTGTAAGTTACCAAAATGCACACCCTATTAAGATAGACTTTAGCAAACATGCAACAATCAAAAAATGGCTTTTGACGTTTACAATATTATGTTGGACGGTTCTTAAGTTTTGTGGCAACTTCTCTAGGAATCCGTTATTGCAGTATATATGTTGTATTATTGTTCAAAAACTTGAGAAAACTTTAGGCTTTGGTAGATTAACTACAAATTATTCTAATTGATCAAACAAAACTTATTGGAGTGTGATATAGCAGTATGTATCCGTAAATTTTAAATTATACGATGGTGATTTGACGAAAGAATGATTTATCAAAAGTTGGCAGCAATTTCGTCATGCTGAGTATGTTCTTGACTTCAGACAAGGTTTACAATCGTTTAAAATAAACTATTTGTTGTGTTTGTGTTAGCATGGAGAAAAAAGAATTTCGTCTGTTGCTATTTGTTATGAGGAAAGTCCCTTAAAGGAACTGAAGAAAAGGCGAAACTGTTGTTTCTCATGGAATGAGAGCCCGGAGCTTTTATTTACTGTAATTTTTCCAGAAAAGAATGTGTACATTGTATACTTAGCAGCAGCAGAAAGCCATTATTAATTGACGGGCACAGGATTGAACCTTTCTCGATCCTGAAAAACAATTCAACATCTCAACAGAGTGATATACTCAAGTTTCTCAAGCGTTGGAATACTCGGGAAAGTAAACCTTTAATTCTTCAGTTAGAAAGACTCTTTTCAACCATTCCTCTTCCTCATAGAAACATCTTCCGTCTGTCCATATCGAATTCCCTTTTCACCACAACGGACATTCTTTACAAATTATGTGACCCCTAATACCTCACCCTTTCTATTCGTACTATTAGAGAGAGAGAGTGACGATTGCAAGGACTGTGTGGATGTACAATTCATAGGTATAGCAGTAAACTCCTCACACAAATTAATTAATTATGCGGAACGCAGCGTTTCGAGAGCACGTGGGCTCTCATTGTCAACAAATCTTACCGACACATACAGTGGTAATACGGTTGACAATGAAGCCACGTGCTCTCGAAACGCTGCGTTCCGCATAATTAATTAATTTGTGTGAGTGGAGTTTACTGCTATACCTGTGAAGAGAGAGAGAGAGTGCTGAAGGTAGGACTGAACGGTCTTTGTTCACCGAAGAAGCCGATGGCTTCTGAAAAGTAACAGTAGGCGCGAGTGGAATGGACCAAGGTCCACAAGAATTGGACTAGGAAAGAGTTGGAAGATGCCTTCTGGAGTGATGCAAGTATTTTCGTTCGGTACTGATGGGATGCTGTGGATTCGTTGTGTTGTAGGCACTCGTTATAATCCCAAGTACCAAATCCCGACGATGAAGCATGAGGGTGGAAGTATTGTGGTGTGGGGTGCATCTCCACCCATGACATGGATGTCCCCAAATGCATTTGAGATATCATGAACCGGTTCGGATACAAAGATAAAGTACAGGACACCGTGCGATTATATAGTCTCCACATCATTGGACATATGTAGATACATATATCAGATGATAAAAGAACGTCTTGGCAGAGCTGGAGCATCGTTTTATGGGCAAAAATATTGCTGAGAAATTCGCCCAATGACAGCAAAGGTGAAGCAAGATCCCTCTCTCCTTCATTAATATCCTCTTGAACATCATGCCAGGTAGTAAGCTATTATCGATGTCAAAGTGTATGCAACTAAGTATATAAGACCGTCGATGAAATTTGATTAGTCCCTGTTGATTTTGTGTATTTCGATGATTTTGTGATGCTTACATCTCGTTATTGATTCTGTTAACTTTTTGGTATCTAACGAAATATTTATAAAAGTTCGCTTTTTGGGGTTGGGTTCGAAACTGGTCTACACAACAAATTGAAAACACATGATCTATTAAAATTTCAAGAAAACATATGCATATTACGATCAGTCACAGAAAGAAAAACTCGAACCTGACACCGATGTGGCAAGTCGTTTTGGAAAAAGATACAGGTCCCTTGTTACGAATATTGTCTTTTACGTTTTGCATATACAGCAGAAATAAAACAGTAGATAACTTTTAAAGGCCTCATTACTTTTCAAAATATTCCCCATGAAGGTTAACGCACTTTTGCATGCGCTGGAACTAACTAGTTATTCCGTACATTTGTTGGTAAAGTCAAAATTGCGTTTTAAAAGGCATCGACTGTTCCTTCTGACGACTGAAACCTTTGACCACGCAGTCCGTTCTTGATTTTTGAAAAGGTAAAGAAATCGTTGGGACGTACGTCCTGACTGTACACAAAATTAAAAATTCAATTGTATTGCGTGCCGTGTGAGAACTTGCATTGTCTTAGTGAAGGATGATTCCGTCGTTCAGGGTTGGTTTTTCGAAGTTCAGCGATGACTTGTGGGAAACAAATTAGTTGTATACCAATCGGCAGTAGCAGGTGTTTAATCTTGTAGAGGAATTGTTTTTCTTCACATTGGAACACCCAAACAGACGACTGGCTTTATTTTCTGCCTGGTATGAATAAGTACAAGATTCATCATCACTGAGTTTCCGGCGTTGAAGCGGTCTATAGTTTTTTGACACCAATTCACAGTAGCTACTTTCTGTTCTTCAGTTAACAGATACCGTATCCAACGGGAAACTATTTTTTTACACACGATTCTTCATGCAAAATGTTTTGAATTGGTGTCTTTGAAATCCTCAATGATGCCTCAATACCGCGATATGTTACATGTTGACTTTCGTTGACAATCTTGCGCACAGCATCGACGTTGTCCCGAGTTTCTGGTGCACCTGGAATTGATGATTGATGTGGCACTTCATTGCCGAAACCACAAACCAACTCGGCGTGGCATTCTTGTTGAGATAATTGTTTTCGAAAATTACAGAAAAATTATTGTCCAGAAATGTTCTCGGATCAATTCCATTTTTCAATTAACTTCTCACCTTCGACAGTTTGAAACTTTGTATTTAGGTTATCGAGAAATGGAGGTTAACGTTTAGTACTGATATTTGATTAGTGGCGCCCTCTATGCCCCAGTATGCAAAACTTAAAAGCCATTCCTCGTATTGTTTTACGAAAGCGGAATGGTCCTATAATCCTATTTCCAATAATTCTAATCCAAACATTAGGTTTCTGTGGATAGTTCTGTTTATATGGTATTTAAAGGAAAGTAGTTTTATCTAAAAATGGAACCTTCGCAATGAACATTTTTAAACCATGATTTCTAATATAGTTTAACGTTGAAATAATGCAAAGATCAATTTTATTTGTCTTTGGAAGACGAAGTATCGTCTAAGAGGATTGGTTACAATTACTTTGCTGAATCTCGGCGTGGACCCACCACGCTCAGGTACGAATTTAGCGAATGTCGTCCATATCGATGGACGACATTCGGTTATTGTGATTAATGTTGATGCTGTGTGGGTAGTAATTAGAAGAAAATAGAGAATATAATGCCACATACCATGGGACATTGTTTATTGCAGAAATATTATTTAGAAGTCGTTCCAATTTTTCATTTGCTAACTATATACTACCTAAATACATATGTTAATCAAATTTTTATTGTATTCTTTTTTCAGTCGTACTCGAGGTTATTTATCTAATAACTACCAAAGAATATTAACATATTATTTCCTGATGTAGTTTTTTATATTTAGCTTTCTCGTTATAATTAGCGATAAATACTTATTACCATTCCATATTTGATAAATCTATTTGCAGATAGGTGTGTGCGTGTATCTGAGTAAATCGCCCACGTTTAGTTTATTTAGCATTGAATTCGCGTCCGTTTATGGTTACGAAAAGTAAAGGAACTTTTCCAATTACATCGCTTCTGTATACGCCTTTACGACTACTGTCAGCCGACGCGTTTTAAACGACTTAAAAATCAAGACGGCGATAGTATCCGTAGGTGAAATCGTCCATAATTGTCATTCACACCTTCGCTATAGACGGATATCTAACGATAAATAGAAAGAACCTCGCTGTCGATAACCTTAAAACACGAAATAGAAATAGAAGTGTTACTATATGTAACTTCCTTCGTTGAGAAGCGTCCGCAACGATACTATGGACGTTTTTGATTGTACTGAGTGATTCGCTGTTACAATCTACGATATTCGTGATGTATGTCGAGGAATGCGACCTAGAAGTTTAAGTTGGCGACCTTGCCAGGTTGATATTAAACGATAAATGTAATCATCGGGATTGCCAAATTCGGCGGTAAACCGCACAATTAACAGGTACCTATTTTTGCGATAAAAATTATAAAGATGCGGTTATTGCGAATTGCACGATTTTCAAATGCAAATGTTGGCTAGTTTTTCTGCATTTGGCGTATTTACGGCGATTAAGAAATGGAATGCTACATAGTACAAGTACAAAAATTGAATGTAATAATATATTTGTTGTCAGAGAAAAACTGCAATAAGCAATATGCATTCAATTTCTAGGCATTACTGGATGTACCACCCACTTCAAAAAAACGGAATACAAATGACTCGTGTATTCGCGCTAGGGCATTTCTTCGATGCCAGTTGTAGAGATAGTGTGATAGAGTGCATTGACGTAGGGTATTTACAGACTCACCGCAACTTGTTAGTGATAGTCTATTATCGTTACTGCAGGCATGTATTTTGTTTTTATTAAGTTATCTTCATTATTCTGGTGTCAATAAAAAAGCGGTCGAAAAAGTATTAGACTTACAAAGGAAGTTAAAAATTATTTCACGTCTTGAATCTGGCGAAAGTGCATCATCTGTAGGACGCAGATTTAACATTAACGAGTCTACTGTGAGAAGTATCAAAGTGCAGAAAGAAAATATAAAACGATCTATTCTGCAATGTATATATTGATAATTGAAACGATGGAGAAAATCTTATTAGAATGGATAGAAGACAATAATCAAAAACGAATTGGAATAGACGATATAATAATTCAAACAAAAGCAAAGCTTTTATATGACAGCTTAAGCGAGGATAGTGAAGTATCGGTTAGCAAACAAAACTTTAATGCAAGTAAGGGCTGGTTTGATAGGTTTAAGCAAAGACAAAACCTGCACAACATAAAATTCACATTTAAAGAAACTGTAGATTCGCAAGGTTACAGTCGAGACTAAATATTCAGTGCTGATGAGACCGGGCTGTATTTGGAAACGCATGCCCTCTCGAACATTCGTATCACAAGAAGAGCGACGAGCCCATGGATTTAAAGCCGTCAAAGATAGATATACTCTTCTTTTCTGCAGTAATACTAGTGGCGATTTCAGGTGCAAACCTTTTCTTATTTAACATTCCGAAAATCCTCTGGCATTGAAGAACATTAACAAATCTACTCTACCTGTGTATGGAGACCCAACAAGAAGGTCTAAATGACAGCTGTACTGTTTGAGGACTGGTTTAAAAATTGCTTTTGTCCTGAGGTAACGCAATACTTTAGGGCCAAAAATCTAACAAGAAAAGCTCTACCTCTCGTCGACAGCGTCCCGAGTCACCCTGAATATTTGCTGTTTGCTAATGATGTTTTTACTACCGAACACCACCTCTCTAATCCAACCATGTGATCAAGGTATAATTTCTACATTTACACTCTACTATCTTCACCTAACGTTGAAATAAATTTTACATAAGACACAAATAAGTGGAGGCAGCACTGACGCCGTTCGTGCTTTCTGGAAATCCTACAACATGGATGTAATAGAAAACACGAAATCTGCATGGAATGAAGTGAGAAACGCAACTTTAAGTGCTGTATGGAAAAATATTTGGATTGAATGGTGTCAGAGTTCTTCAACATCAACACTGTCCCCAACGTCTGAAACCCAGA
Source organism: Trypoxylus dichotomus (assembly GCA_023509865.1). Lineage (NCBI taxonomy): Eukaryota > Metazoa > Arthropoda > Insecta > Coleoptera > Scarabaeidae > Trypoxylus > Trypoxylus dichotomus. Next base: position 10,029,001 of record CM042074.1, on the reverse strand, counting down.
CTGATACTCAGGAAGAAATATTGCAACTGGGAAGGTCATTGGACGCAGATTTTGCAGAGTTGGATATACAAGATATAGATAATGCGCACAATGCTGAGCTGTCTATTGAAGAATTGTGTTCGAAATATGAGGACACTTCAGTGATAACACAGGATTAATCAGAAGTAACTGAGGTCAGCTGCAAGGACAAACTAACTATAGTAAGTCTTTCAAAGATTTTCTTAATAGCGGACTACTTTGTTAAGTGGTTGGTTTGTTAAGAGGTATATAAAATGGACGACGACTGGGAACGAAGTTCTAAGTTCCAACGCGTCTTTGAATGTTTGCTTGCTCCATATAAGATTTTACTAAATGAAAGACGGAAGGAAACTAAACGATCAAAGGTTGCAATTTTTTTATGCCAACAAATACATAGATGTTACGTGCATGTGTACACTTTTTACCTTCACATTGTAAACTGACGTTAAAATACACGTTTAATGTTGTCTCGTCTTTTTAATTTTTTTTTCTTCACTAACAGAACAAAACTAATATTGTATTTAAATGCAATATTTTCGAAATTGACTTGAGATAACTCTAGGCAATGCATTAAAGTGTGTAAACTTAAAATAAGGGGTCACCTTCCTGCCAAAGTAAAAAATTACGATGGTATATAAAAATAAGATTTAGACCTGTTGTTACAGTAATGTGCACTACCGTCCATTTGTATGGGAACAACTATAAAAGGTATAGAAATACACTGAAATATTAATACTAATATCTTAACATCCTGCACTATACATTTACAATAAATTATAAAAATATCTGAAAATGTTTGCAAGTATTTTGAATAAAGCGTCAATTTAAAATTTGTTATAGAAGAAATATCAAAAACGTTCAGCCATTATAACTCTACTCGGTGAAAGGTATCCACTAGCATAAATCGCTAAAAAAGTGAAGATATAAAAAGAAACGAAGTATTTATGACTCAAGGGAATGCCGAAAACAGGTTCACTTCACAATTATTGCATTGTTTGTGAAAATAGCCTCGTCAGTGAATAAAATATTAGCAGTAAAGTTTTAACTTCTAATATTTTTTTCCAAAATAAATCTACAGAAAGTCAGTCTGGAATTAGTATCCGAAATCCGGAGCTAGAAGAGTTTGTACCCGTTGGATGTGATAAGGATACAGCAGCTATTTTCGTAAAATCTTCCTTACTAAAGAAGCATTAATATTTAGTTCTGCTCCTATTCTTCTGGTGTTGGTATTCGGTTTTTTTCCACTATTCTCAGAACATTTTCTTCCGTTTCGAGAGTTGTTATTGTCCTTGGTAGCCTGGCATCAGATTTTTTAACGTCAATCGAACCTTTTTCACTCAATCGTTGATGCAGTTTCGAAAATAATTTATCAGATGGAATAGCATATATGCTTCAACGTAGAGTCGCCGTTTTTTCATAAGCATTGCTATTGGCACGACCGTACATAAGGTATATATCACCCATCTCTAAATTTGTATAAAGGAGCATCTTCTACTAGTCAGAAATAAATAAACAACAATTGACACCAATACACACAAACTGACAAGCACAAAATGATACTAATGCGCACAAATTGACTAATAGCACCACCGAAACAAATGACATTTGTCGAAAAGCCGCTCTATATTTGGCCTATGCTTATTAAGACTTTCTTCTGTATTTAACTAAGTACTATATTTGGGTCAAATATCCGACCTTTTTTTTAAACACTCGTTATACGACTTTAGGCCAATTCTGAATTTGACACCTGGAAAGCTATTTTTGTGCGTAAGAATTTTTTGAAGCAGGTAGTAATTAATAACATAAAATGTAGAGAATGCTAATGCAATCTTCCAGATTTTGTAACCATTTTGGTCGAAAAATGTGTCCCAACAAAACCGCTATAAACAATACTCAAAAATTCACAGGAATCGCAGTAAATTCCACCCCACACAGCGTTTCAAAAGTACCTGGACTTTCATTGTTAACCATGTTGAATACTCAAAAATATCATCCCAAATTTCATTGACATCTGACTGATTATAATTTAGTTGTGAGATTAATCTTATTTATTATAAAGTTTTCCATAAAAGAATTAGTGTTTTTTCCTAACATGATAATAGATAATCTAATTACTAAGACAAGTTTTCAATAAATTGATTTTACTATGACAGTTGTCAAAGTTTGACTTTTGAGAAACATTACTGTTTCACAGCGTTTCCAAATTTAAATGAAAATCATAGGCTACTCTAAAAAATGAAAATTTAATTGAAAGTATCGTATATGTACATCTAATTTACGCTTTTAAAAACTCTATGCTACATCATTGGCATTAGCTGTAAACATAATGAAATACATCGTTCGGTTTATGTAATAACTAACAACATAAACCTATTTGTGTAGCCTAGTGTTTCAATTATGTAACGTACATTTGTTACGGTTTCGATTATGCGAAGCCTTATTTAAATGATATTAATGTGTGGCTGCCTTTAATTAATTTCTTCACATTTTAATAGAGAGAAAAAAAATAGATAGACCTGTCTCACAGAAGATCAAATACGTTTTTCATTTTCTCTACAGTCGTTTCTATTTCACTCTTTCAATAAGTTTCATTACAAATATATATACACGCCATGCTACATTATTAGCATCCTTTTATTTTTGGTTGCTAATGACGTATGTAAATTTTCCCATCAAATTTCACTATCAGTTTTCGGAATTTTAAAAATCTTTTCACTAGATTTTCTTAAACGTTACGCTTGGTTAAAGCAACTAATTAATGGTTTTTGATTTTTTCATCGTTACCAGCTTTCACTTTTTTTGGTTGAAACGGGAGATAACTTGTCGAGAAGATAAAGTAAATAAATTAACGTTTGCCTTGCAGCATTTTCGTGCAAGCGGACAGATGCAGAAGTGCTATAGAAATCGGAAAATTGGCAAGCAATTAATAGTAAGTGATTCATTCGATTGGTAAGCACGATAAGTAAATAATTTACGATATCTCTTCTGACTTAGTTTTTCGATGATTCTCATTATGTTTTCGTAGTTCCTTTTTCTTTTAAAATTATGCTAATGTAATTGGGACGCTTACTTAACATTTGAGGTTAGGTACCTAGTCAGGTTTAAATTGCGTTTGCTTTATAGGTGCTGTAGGGTACTCGTTTTTGTTATTCAACAACCAAGTAAAAGGAGTTGTACTTTAATACATTGAATTGAAATTCTCCTAATTTCCTTGAGCAATTGCTTGTATCTTTCAAGGCTTATGATTATCCTACACTTTATTAGTACTTTTTTTTTTGTAAAGCACACGAAAATTTTCTTGATTTTTTTTAATAAAAATTATAGATACCGATGAAGATTTAAGAGGAAAATAAATTTCGCGTCGAAATGAAGCTTGGATATATAGAATATTTATCTGAGATTATTACTTATTATGTTCACTCATTATTTTTTGTTCTTACTTAAATTTCATAATACTGTCATCAAATAAAATATGTTTATTTACAATTTTTTTAGAAAAAAAATTCATTCATACATCTTTTTCTTACACTACAAAGTACATTTTGCAACATAGTTATTTGAACCTCATAAATGGATTTTTTTTAATATGGCCATATGAAGAAGTCGCAAGGTGTAATATCACATGATCTAGGCAGAAATTCATTTTCAGTGTTTAAGCTTATTAACTTGCAAAACTTGTTCGTGTACAGCAACTTTGTCGAAACACTTCAAGTGCTTGCAATTACATTCCCCGGGTATTTAACTATTTCTATTACTACAATCATCGGTACTGTTATTTTTCATTTTTTTACACTTTCCGCAACACAATAACACGTCTAGAATAACCAAAATTACTAAATGTTCGGTGTCGGTACACCTAACCTTGTTAACTGTCAAACGCTGTCAATATATATGCCATTGTGTTTGGTGTTCGATAGACTTTGATCATTTTATTATTGAACAGTTGGACTCTGATCACTTTTCCAACGCATATTATATTTTAAGACCTGATTTTTATGGACTGCGACGGTTTTTTAGCGGTTGAAACGCGCATTATTGTAGTACTCAAAACTTCCTACAAGATGGCACCCTTATCTCACTTTCGCCTAAAAGTGACTGACAGTTATTTCCGTGTATCCTTCAAATGTGATAAAAGTAACGCATACATCGCAAGGTCGCTCGTTTGTTTGTACACTAGCCTTGTTACGATACTGGCGCAGGAGAAAAATACCCCAACTCTTGTTATTATTATTAACATTAAAAAAAAAGTAGACTAAAAATATAACGTAATAAAGGAATAAACATTAAAATACAAGCACGGCAAGCTGGCCTTTTCAATGTCGATTCTGAAGGTGCAAAAAGATACATAAGTAAATTTACAAACATAAAATTTCTAAAATAATAATCTCCCTCGAGTATTTAACAGATTGATTGTGACATTGCGTGCGAACGAAATTCTGGCCGTTAAACGTGAAGGCGCTTTCACTTATTAAGTAACTGAATATTTTATCTCCTGAATGATTCTTTATTGTCTCCGTTCTTGCTCCGAGATGAATATACGAACTCGTGAAAGTGTTAAGGTTTCGCGTGAGAATAAGTCAAATGAATTCATAATACAACAATAAGATCAAGAATAAAAAAGGGGAAAAAAAATGAAAGGTGTATTATTTTAAATTTGCTTAGCGAAGCAAGTGTACCTGTATATTATTTGTTATCAGCCTGATTCATGCAAGAATTACTATTTAGATACAGCTAATAGGATACCGTGAAATTCGCCTTGTTTCAAACGGTTTCTTATTTTTCTAATAATAATTCTCGTTTTAGATGAAAGCAAAACAATATTAAGGGAAAATCAATGTTTTTAGCTGATGTGAAAAGGTTTTATCTTTATTTTATTATATTTGGTAACCAATTGCATTATCCGTTACTACTTAATTTTAGAGTGTTAATCCAGTCTATACACAATATAGGTATTTCGAATTGCATATTAACCATCAACGATTAATCAAAAGATTCTCATAATAAGTCACGATGGGTTTGTTTATGATCATGCACTGTAAATTTAACGAATTTTACACTTAAATTTAAGGCATTGGCTTGCATATCATTGTTGCTGTTTAGTCACTTTGAGCAGACATCCATTGTATTATTATAAAAAGAGTAACAATTTGAATTGCAAATTTCTTGGACAATGTATTCAAATACGTGATTTTATTCGAATTTCACGAACTGCATTATTCGCTTTTAACCGTGTTTATCGTATTTTACTTCCGTTTACGAATAGTAGAGATTGCTTGTGCTTCTACACATATTAAACGTTTCTAACTGGATTACCCATTATCTCCTATATACAATGCACTTTCTGCGGTATTTTGACTTTCGACTTTCTTTATTCCACTTAAAGTAAATATCATATAAAGAAAATACTTCAAAATTCTGACACAAATACCAATATGTGTTCAATATATATTGTGACACATTTTTACTCTAGTTTCAAGATGAATTCCTTATCGAAGGATGAAATAAAAATAAAATAAATTCAAAACGGCAAAATATCTGCTTCGTTTTCATATACGATGTTTTGTGTGCTCATATACATTATCAGTGCACTGATATATTTTTACCTCTAAAAAGTAGCCAGTTTACGGTATATGACTAATTAAATTTATTGGGATATTAATAAGCGAACTAATTCCGGAATTGGAACGTGTCATGATGATATATATAGAAATGAAATAAGAGTAAGAGGAGAAAGAAATAAAAAGAAAGGAAAAAATGAAAAAAAGTGGGGTGAAATGAAGAAAAGGGAAAAGAGCAAGGTGGGATTTCGATGTTTCGCCTCCGTTGTAGGAGGCTTCTTCAGGAGAAAAGTAGGGGAACTAAAGGGGCGCGGTAGCACGACGTGTAAACCACGCTAGTGGCGAAACCACTTTGGAAGAAGTTCACGGTAACTCAACATGTTAACCACGCTAGAGGCCAAAACCTTCTGACGTGTTCCCTGTTTTCTCCTGTAGAAGCCTCCTACGATGGAGGCTAAACGTCGATATCCCACCTTCCTCTTTCCTTTCGTTCCTCCTTTTTCTTTCTGTCTCCCTTCTATTTTTCCTTCTCTTACTCCTTTCACCTTTTCTTCTTTTTCACCCCCTTTTTTTAATCTTTTCTTTCTTTTTCATCCCCCTTTTTTTCATTTTTCCTTTCTTTTTCTTTTCCCCTTACTCTTGTTTCATTTCTATATACCTCATCATAACACGATCCAATTCCGGAAGTAGCTTATTACTGACTCTGGCCGTGGAAGCCTACGTATTCATTTCTATTGGGATATTATTTGATGAAGAAACATTGTTCTTTAATCATTTATTTCCAATTTTTTTTCATAAGAATTAATTCAAAGGTTTTTGTTGCTACTCTTCTTAAAAAAAATTTTTTTTGTCTATTTGTGTGATGGCCCAAATCTACGAAATGACTTGCTAAAGGTGAACCAAAAGAAGATATGATTGTGCGTATCTTGTTGACTGTAAAGATTGTAGCTCCGCCTATATAGACCAAATACAAAGGTCTCTAGAAATTAAGGCTAAAGAACATAACTAAGGTTGTCTCCGAGGAGTAAAATTTTTCAAAATGTCGAAGTTCTAAATCCTTCAAATGTAAATTATTCTACTTATCCAACGTGTCCCATAAATAAGTTCATTTTTTATTAACTTACTACATGAAGGTTACAATCGAGAGGGCAATGCGAGAAGTACAAAGGGCAAGTCAAATCGTTGGAAATTTAGTGGTCGTAGAGTGTTTCACGGTATGCAACGTGCGTTTTTTATGCGAGAGTTTTATCAAAGAAATGCTTCTGGGACTATCGTGTGCAGATGATTTCGCGTACATTTGCATTACCTAAATGAAGCTCCAACTTATCAAAAACGGGTGAAGAAAGTTGCGGAAACAGGTTCGACATTGAGCAAATCGTGAACAGACCGACTACGGACATTACGAAGCTATGCAAATGTGGAACGAGTATTTGTTCGCGAAAATTCTGATCCGTCAATTTGTAAACGATCAAGCAAGAAACGGCGATATCACACACTTCTAACGCATCGGTACGAGTCGTCCGAGCAGCCCCGATATGACACCCACGGACTAACAATGTGAAGAGAGAAGAAACGTTGTCTTTCCTATAAACGATTCCACCAATGCCATGAATAGCTGCATTTAGCAGCGTTATATTAGGTATTGTGTTCTACGCACTTTTTCGATGCGTTTTTAATACATCATGGTAAGTCAAAGTCTTAAAGGATCTTTTACATGTGCAGTTTCACCCAATGCGCTTTCGGTGCGCACCCTCTCTGGTTTAGCACTCCATGTGATGCTCAGGGAAAGGTTGGGAAACTGTACCCGCTTGTGTCGCTGTTTATAAGCGGCAGGCAAGTGTCTTTTCTTGGCGTTAACTAGCGTTACGAAATGTTCACCTTTAATTGTCCGTTTATTTAGAGTAATATTGGCAGAGAGGAAATTTGCAATGTCTGGTTGAGAAAATCGCTTGAAAGCCCACCAATGCCATGAGTAGCTGTATTCGTTTAAATGAATGCGTTATGGTTTACACTTACATATAATTATTTTTAATGCATGATTTTTCAAGATCTGTAGTCTAAATTACAATAAATATTGGTTTCTTAAAACAGTTTGTTGTTTCGTCACTCAAATTTGAAAACTGTAATTATTTCTGGGACATCCTATATATTGCTGCTAGCTCTGCAAACTGTGCACTAATAGAAAGGGGGATAGCGTTTCCGTAGTAGCCTATATGTAAAACAATAATAATAATAATTTGAGCATTATCCGGCCATGAGTTATTATTACGCTTCTGCCTGTGATGCGTCTTAAGATATTCGTTCTCAGTATTCGCTATGAAACGAGGGAAACTATAGAAAACCTCAACCTTGAGAAACAACATTCCCGGAGGTTCAAATCTGGTATCCCGAGACTGATAGCCAAGCGCGCAAGGCATTGAGCCACCAGCACCAAGCTTCTTGTGTTGCCGTGGATGAAATCCGATTGACTTCAAAAACATAACCGCGTACGGAGTTTCGCCATTAATTCCTGTCGGAACAGTTTCATACCAATTAATCTGAAGTTACTATAATTTTGCTCTAATTCTGATTGGTCCAATTAAACCTAATGGATGAAAATGTTGCAAAATAGTAGCCGTTTAACGATACGCACATATGTTTTTCAGGCTTATAGGATAGCTAGAAACACCTGTCTCTGAATTTCAAACGATTCCTAGTATTTTGTTTTCAACTAATCAAATTTGCATTTTTTTTCTTGTTTAATTAAGCTTCACTAATTCCAATTACTGATATTGAAAGTTTTGATGCGTTTAATGTTAACGTTTCAAGAAGAGTTTTTAACACGAAAATAGATTGTGACCCAGAATCAATTAAAGCAAATGAAAATTGTCTTGCTGTTGATAGAAGCACACTCAATTCGCTTGATCAAGGTGCGACCAGCGACTACTTGATCTGCAACTTGGGGCTGCTCTCGGTTCAGACTAGGATTGTTGTTATTGTCCCATCTCTCCTCGAAATGTTGTAATGTGTTTTGCGCTGAATTACATTTTTTTTTACTTTTGCCTGTCTTGCAAAACTTGTTCAAATGGTTAGATTTTACTGTTGGTACATTTTTTTTTCATCGTACTGTATGCTTCCTTAGCTGGAATGCTTAGAAATTTTTAGCAATTGTAAACAAAATGCGACTTTTTCTAGACAGGGAAATTTTGTTTAGTTACTAATAATTATGAATTCGTGTTCTGTTTAAATATTGTTTCGAAAGACCAATCGCTGAGACTATTGTATTCTTTAAAAGGTGCAAATGACTTATCAAAAATAGAAGAATTAGGTGTCATACGCACATTTCCACTTCTATCAAACAACGAATGAATCTGATATTGTAGTGGTCAGCACGTTCCACCGGTAACGGAGAGGTCATGGGTTCAAATCCTACCGAGAACGTTGGTAAAATGCAAAAAATCGTTAGTACTAGTAACACCAACGAGAGTTTCATATTAATATTAATTTAAGTTTGCTAAATCGGATACTTATTTCCGAACGGAAGAGGTAGTTTATTATTCCCTGGTCTTTGTTTATAATTGCTAAATTAGTTTAATCCACAAATAAATCGTTCCATTATTTTTTTTCTTTTCAGACAATTAAATGGAATACAATGGGCAACATCGGCAGTCAAATCTCGAACAACTCGCACAAGTACAAGCTGGAATCTACCAGCGACATACAACGGCTATCTTTACCGCGAATCGGACACAATCAGCAGCAGAAAGTCCTACCGATCAGCAAAGAGCCACGCCCCAAGCTCCGTTCAACCGAAAATGGAAAAATCCTAAATTCGGGCGGTACGTTATCAGGTAGGCAACATCAAGAAAGCCGCGTTCCCAGAGGGAACTTCATGAACGTCAAGGAAAAGGTGAATCTACTCAAGGAATTGCAGGAGCACGATAACGGGAAAGGGTTCCCATTGAGGCCGAATCGCGATCTTAAGAAATCCGGTTCCGAACCAGATTTGAGGATTCGTCTGCGTCAAGAGAGATATAACAACGTGGCGCAAAGAAGATACGACGATTGCATGGCAAGGGTGATTGGCGTTGAGAAACAATCGAGTCAGGATGCGAATAATTGTAATACGAGACGGATTGGGTTGTTTAAGACAAGAATCGAAAGTAATAACAGAAAAAATATCCCGAGGGAGAATAAATGCGTTCTAGAGGAGAAGATCCAAGACGTCAAACATCAATCACTAGTCGATCTACAACCAGATTCCCCAATCATCGTGGAAAGGCTACAAACAAATGAATGCAAGGACGTAGATCCAAATCGAAGTAAAAGATGTTCGAACGTTGAAGATGTCAAACATGTAATTAGTGATGAAATCAATGAAGAAAATCACGTTAAAAAATACTATTTCGGCATGGAAAGCAATACATCCCACATTAACCAATTACATTATACAATTCAAGATGACATTTCTTCGGATATTTTTGCAAATCAGGAAGTTGGGGACGGTGTGGATGCCTCACAAAAGATTAAGTTGAATCTTCGACCGATTTTGCCCAAAAAACAATTAGAAATACCACGATTTTCATCTAGTCTAGCATGGAAGCTTTTGTATTCCGTAGATTCTGATTCAAATTTAGATCGAAGTAGCCTGAATAATACAGATGACGACCAGGTACTAGTGGAAGAGAGAATAGCACCGCTTTCGCCTTCGAGACTGTCGAAATCGTTGGATTTTCAATTCAGTCAAGATAAATCTGGCGATTCGGGGATATCCGGAGATGAAACTCCGAAACCTGCGACGACCTGGAACCATTATTATAAAAATAAACAATCTTGGACGCCTCAGCAAGATCTAGGCGATGACGATTCAACCACCGATGAGGACGATGTGGAAGGAAAGAGATTCAATAGCATCCCTTGCTATAGCAATACTACCAACGTTAATAAACCTCATATTTTCAGTTTGTCGCTACCTCGCGATCATTTCACCAATCAATGTACCTTAGAAAAATATAAGAACAACCTGAAAAGATCATCCTCCGGTCTTTTAAGCAATAATAACGAATTGGATTCGAATGAGAACCATTGTGCGATCAAAAATTCCAACTGGTTACTCAGTAAATCCGCACCGAATTCGTTGAATAACGGTTTCGCCTCGTTGGATAGCGGCCATTGCGTGTACAACGGACCGATATCGTCTATGGGCGCGCTACAGTCAAACGGCCAGCACGGAAAAGGTCGCATCATGTATCTACCTCAGGGCAATTGTGGTAACCATGGTAGTAATAACGGATTATGGTTGAACAATCAAAAGCGAAGTAAGAACGAGATGTCGAACGGATTATCCGAAAATCTACTACAAGAGGCACAGAAACGGGAACAGGAACGTTTGAGAGAGATCGAAGCTATGCAAAGGATTGAAGAGGAGTTCCGAAGGAAGAGAGCCAGGTTAATAACACCTTCTGTCTATATGAGGCTATATAATGTTTAGAAAAAGCGTAGTTATGTTAACTAATACTATTTTTTTACACAGAATGCAAAATTTAATGAAATTTGGTCGCAACGTTCTGTGAGGTCTTTTGTGATTATGTACCAAATTTCAGTTTAATATCTTCATTGGTTGCTTAGATTTTTTAAAACATATATACTAGAGGTACGCTAAGTTCCAATGTACGTCATCAATAAATCGTGACGTCAGGTTTTCCGTTGTTGCCGGATACACACACATAAACTCGCTATCAAACCTAACCTAAGATACTAATGTAACCTAGTAACGAACTGTCAACAGTTAAAATGACCGGAGCAAAGACAATCGACGGCATGATAGCCAATAACAGTAACGTATTGCAATATGGAAAATATAATAATTAAGTAAATAACTATTTCTTTTACATTTTTTACTTTGATAAAACGAGCGTTTGTATTAAAAAACAGTGTGTTGCGTTATCCATTGAAATTTTCTTTAATTATTAAGTATTATGTTATAATTATGTACTAATATAAAATGCATACTTTTAATTTATTTGCGTGGTCGCATTGCATATTTTTGACGTCATTTGATTATATGTATGGCGTCGCGTTAATGACGCCTCTAGTATAGCGGCTTTGTTTTTGCACTCTCAACCAGCTTTTTGAACAGCACCAGAATGATTGGTTAGCATTTTAAAAACATATCTTTGTATAGATATGCCTTTTTAAAGTACAAAAAAAATTCGTTAAAATATTTTGGGAAGCCATTTAGGCTACCAGAACTTTTTATTGAATGCGCAGATCCAACCAACAACCCACTTACGCCGTCTATGCGTGGATAAAATTCAATGTATCTACACCAAAAGTGTAAAGTTAGTCAAAACTTTTTGAGCATCTTTGGAGGGCAATATCTCAACTAGTCCTTTTTCAATCTTCTTTGTCTTACTATAACTAGTGTTTGAACTCCTCCTGGTTTGAAGAAGTTAAGTTTCTTTTGTAACACGTTCTTAATAAAACCCGTAAATATATTTATACTATATTTATAGGTAGTTACAAAAATACACTAAATGACGAGTTAAGCCGTTTACTAACGAATTAAAACTCACTAGCTACTGTTAATAAGTGAGTACAAGTTAACTTGTTCCAGACAAGTTGAAACTCTATATCGCTTATGATGTTAGATGTATTGATGGAGCTAGGTCTTGTTCTCTTTGAAAATTACGGTATTTGGCCAAAAGAAACCTCGGTTTGTCTTATCAGTAACTACAGAATTATCTGAGTACCCTTGCAGTAAGGAACATTCCAGATAATTACCGATGATGTCATGGTTATAGTTAGAAAGCGCAACAATAATACCTTAAATTAGAATGAGGAAGTAATTAATAGGAAAATTCTTTAAACAAATATCAGGAGCCGCCATGGGTTCGCCGCTTTCACCTGTTGTTGCAAACATCTTTATGGAATCCTTCGAGTCCGTCGCCCTGGAAAATTCAGAGCTAAAACCGAAAACTTGGTTTCGATATGTAGATGACACTTTCATCATTTGGTCCCGCGGTAGGGATACTTTAGATAATTTTCTTGGTCATCTTAACACCCAACACCTCGAGATAAAATTCACCATGGAAGTGGAGAAGAACGGTGTAATTCCTTTCCTTGATGTCCTCGCAACACGGAAACCCAATGGTAGTCTAGGTCATTCAGTCTACCCAAAACCCACGCACACGAATCGATATCTACATGCCGATTCCCACCATCATCCGGCGCAAAAGTTAAGTGTGGTAGATTCCCTGGTACGTTTCTATTTCTGAACCTGACAATCTGTCGAAAGAACTACAGCACGTCAAGTCATTGCTTTAAAATAATGGGTATCGAGGTCGGGATATACAGAAGGTCATCAAAAAACACATACATCCCTCACACGCAGACAAGTCCCAAGATTCCGAAAACTCTGAAAGTACGGCGTTTCTTTCTTTCATTCACGGTGTTACCGAACGCATCGGCAGAATCCTCAGAAAACAAAACATCAAGGTAGTGTTTAAGCCTCCTTCAAAAATTGCCAATATTCTCCCTTCTCCTAAGGATCAGGTTCAGACCCTATCTTTAAAAGGGGTCTACAAAATCCCCTGCTCTTGCGGTCTAGTACACAATAGAAACCCGTATTAAAGAGCACAAACGTTATCTAAAATCGGGGCACGTATCATCGTCTGCGGTAGCCGAACATCATCTGGAAACGGGTCACAATATTTTGTTTGAAGAAACCTCGGTCATCGCGAAAAATCCTCATTTCTATAGTAGAAAAGTCAGGGAGGCAATGGAGATTCAAAAACACCCCGGTAATATTAATAGGGAACACGGATATCATCTATCCGCGATCTGGAAATCGCTCCTGCAAGCCTACGATGGAGGCGAAACGTCGAGACCCCACCTTTCTCTCTCTTCTGTCTCTATTTCTTTCTCTTATTCTTTTCACCTTTCTTTCTATTTCACGTCCCCCCACCCTTTATCATTTTTCCTTTTTCTTTTTATTTCTTTTTCTTCTTTCTCCTCTTACTCTTATTTCTTTTTATATATATCTCAGCATGACACGGTCCAATTCCGGAAGTAGTTCGTTTATTACTAACTCTGGCCGTGGAAGCCTACGTATTCATTTCAATTAATAAGAAGTTAGTTAAGCCTGAAATTTATACCTAATAATAAGATACTAATTGTACGAAAATTTGGTTGGTTAGATACATTAAAATATACAGGAATGAAACATGAATGTGAAATATGATAAACTAGAAATACAATAAATGTTCAATTGCGCCCGAATAGCTAGAAACAACATTTTCAATCTCTAGAATAGAAAACTTAATGCCTGTAGCATTATTATTGTAGAATTTGAATAAATCATGTGGACTCAATATTTGGCTATCCAAAGGTTTCTGTAAATTAGCATGAGTTGCTAGCTGTTTTGTTTTTCCCTAATTCCATCACAAGGGATTTTCCAATGGCTTGTTCCACAGAAATTCCATTCAGGAGTGATGCCAAAGATCTCTTCATGCAGATATAAAGTGAGGAATATTACGTCACCTCGCTACCCTCATAGTAAAATCCCGGAAGCAAATATTTAACAACATATGCGTTCTCGGTAAAATCCATCAATCTATTAAATCTTCAACAATTACCTAGCGTGTTCCTAATGTCTCTGTCGGTACCAATCCAATGATTGTATTTATATTCTTTCTTCTAGATCACAGTTTCTGAAGACACCTCCAAAATAAAACTCAAATATAATTTTCTCTGGGAATTATATACACTTGCAGTTTCACAATTTTCTTAATCAGTTCCTTTGATTGTTGTTGTGGTCAAGAAAGTTTTAGAATGTTGCAGAAATTGGTAAAAACAAACACATCTCTATGCACGGACTATAATAAGAGCTTTTTTGCGCTAGAATGAGTTTGCAAAAATTTTGCTTAATTTTCATAAAACCTTCCGTCCTTTTATTAAAACTGAACTTCAATGCGCTTTAGCTAATTTTAAAATATCTCATTATAAGGTTTGAAATTCTTTAAAAGTATGTAGTAAGTAACATGTGTTCAAATGAAAACAGCTCAAGGTTGGCTATGCAATATATTAAATCATCTGTAAGATAAACGAGATTCGTTAATACATATCTTGAATAATAAAATTCAAATATGGAATAACCTTAAAAAAGTCAAAGAAATAAGCACAAACTTCTTAAAAGTATCACGAATACTCAAAATATTTTGTTCTAAATCAAACATCGGTCATGTAAGAATGTCGCAATAATTAACTAATACTATTTTTATTGTGTATTTCAGATACAACGGTCTGTATGTCAATAATCAGCAGGACTTCCGAAAAGTTTTGATTATCACTGGCGAGAAAAGTGTTTAATCCAATAGAGCACAAATACATAATGCTCTAAAAATAAGGAGAGGTGTTATTCCAGTACTGACAATTTGTTTAATATGTATCATTTTAATTTAATTGTTGTTAATTACACCTAATAAGATGATTTATTTAATAACACTAAATAAAAATGTTAATTGTTTTAATATCTGTTTATGGATTTGTAACAAATTGTACATATCACATGTTTTAAATAAAATATTAATAAACTACTGTGGCTACTATTGTTTGTGCTTATGCTAATAGTAACAATCAGCAAAACAGGAATAAAAAGAAACAGTAGATAAGTTCCTTTTTTGAAAATTAAGTTATAATATTACTAATAGATTGATAATTACTCCAGTCACAGTGCATTTCATGAACCTGACGTCACAGCGAATGATTTTGCATATAACTTACATATCGCTGGATTTCTTTTTCCATTATTTGACAAAAAATCTAAAAGCATCCGGGATGTTTCATTAGAAATAAAAGAGACCATTTTCGGTTATGTCGTATAGTGAATACTAGGTACTTACTACGTTCGAAAATTAAAATAAACATCCTTCTGCTATTTTCAGTCACACATTTATTTTGTTAGACTGGTCACAGTATAGGATCCGTTGTACTAAGTACCAACATGCTATATAGTTGACTGGGCGAAGAGAATACTATCGGCGGTGGTTGAGTAATATACACATATACGAGGGCAATTCAGAAAGTAAATGCGGTGAAATTTTAAGTTTCAACAACCCAACCTTTAGTGTTTGTGAGTGCCGCTAAGATCTCTTAAAGAACGGAGTCGCATCTGTTACATGTAAAATCCATGCTTTAAAACTTGTGGCGCAATTGATTCCTAAATGTTATCCACGAGTAAATGCTTTAATAACTCATACGAAGGCAACATTTCTAAAGTCCCCAAAACGTACAAAACGAACTGTCCCAAAGTGCCTGAACCACCACACAACCGATTACTACGCGTTGAAAAACATGGTTAGAGACTGCGTTTTACTATTGCGAACATTTTCATGACGTAAAGAAAGTGGTTTTACAAATCGATCCGAGGCACGCCAAAGCTATCGGCGGTGGTTGAGAAATATACGAGGGCAATTCAGAAAGTAAGGCTATTTTCGCTAATTGCGGAGATCTCCAAACTAAACATCGGAAAAGAACTCGCCAAGTATATTTCAAATTTTAATCAAAGTTATTAGAAACAGTTTTCAAGAATTTGGGTTAAGAAATATCACATTTTGCTTTATCTCTTTATTCTTTGTTGTGTATTTCTACGTGAGAATATAAAAGTCGCTTTAAAAATGAATCCCACAACTATTCTTCACATTTCGATACCTAGATCCTCTTCAAGATTAGAAACATGTATAGTTAGTTGATTAATTTTGCAACAAATGTCGATTTTGTTCGTACAAATAAAGATTACGTAACAACCAAGATCGACCGGATGCAGAATACGTATTTTTATAATAAAATCTCTATTTTACTATTATAATCTTTAACAGACATACACAATCATCCATAAGTTTGGAAGGTAGGTGAAATTCCTTTAAAATAATACAACTGATAGGCATATCGTGAAATTGTTAGTCCCTATTATAAATTACTGTATGCAAACATAATATTGTTAAAAGTGTGGGTTAACTCGAAAATTAGGCCAAATGCGGTACTATTTCTCAATTATTCGGAGTGCCGGTAATTAGCACAAATAATAAGGCAAGTGTTACAATGCAACTGTTCCTTTGTTATTTGAATAACTTTCGTAAAACCTCCATCCCTTATCTACGTGTGAACTTGCTGCTCACTTCACATTTCAATACGACGATGCGCCGAGCAAGTGTTGATGTTGGTTAGTCTGCATCCCTTATCTGCATGTGAACTCTGTCTGCTTGACAGTCCTATACCCTGACGCGTTGAATAGGAATTCGGTGTAACAATATTGTTACACATAGTCCGTAAAATCCAAACATTTAAGTACAGTCTTATGGACCTACGAGTCAAAATTATTATTATTTGGTAAGCAACGAAGTTTTTGTTTATTGACGACCAGGTGAAAGAGCTAATAAGGCCTGCAAAGTTATTCTATTCCGTGTGGAAGCCGTCTTATCGGTGAGCAGTTTATAGTTTAGCATTAGCAAACAAACGGCTCGAATCTGTAAGAACTTTTTTAGAGGAGAAAGCAGCAAGAAATTAACTAAAATTAATGGTTTGGCCTCCTCAACGTCCGTATTTATCTCTCATGGAGCTTTTGTGGGATGAGCTTGTCCGAAGGATTAGAAACCGACAATTTCTGACGAGCCACAAAGCCAGCAGAGGACATATCGACGAAAATAATTTTACGAGCTAAATAATACATAAATATGTTTGAATTAATAGTCATCTATATTGTATTTATTCACTAATAATCACAATAAAATTTTACTATATCTGTGACTGTAAAATCCGTTGCTGCTTCCAAACTTTTGGACGGTAGTGTATGGTATATAATTTTCCTAATTAAAAATCCGTTGTTTTCTTTTTAATTAAATCTTAATACAGAATTCTTAAAGTGGTATTAAACATATGAGCGGTAGTGTACTAATGTTCAACAAATGCTAACGGCGTAACTTCGTATTTATTTTGGCTGTGGCTGAATATATTTATAGTAAAACTCGTATACATAATAAACAAAAATCATTTATCTTCAATAATAGTAATAACACAATACATATACATCTATATTAATAATATAATAATAATAATAATATATTTATGCTTATATTAATTCTATGATACAATCGTCTTTATACATAAAAAAATGTTGATTAGTAATTGGAATGATAATGATATGGAAGTTACAAAAAAAGGAAAATGAAGTAATATGAATCGTTAATATGTGCAAGGAAGATAAAAATTGATTAAAAGAAAACGTTTAAAAAGAGGAAAAGAGATGCAAAAGACACACCGGTACATAAACGAAGAAAAAGAACGGACACAAAATCTACTTACAATACATAATACAGGAAATAATCATTGATACTACTTACTTAAATCATACAATATATATTTTCCATTTTAGTATAACGATAAATTTAACTATCATCATATCGGTATGTAGAAAGTATAAATAATATACACACCTCGATCTCGACATCTCGTTCTCACCGCTCGCATTTGTCGCAATTAGTTAAGTAGTTAGCTTAATTAAATAATACAGAATTAGGATCCTCATTGTCTAGTTGCTTAATATGACGAAGAACGTCCTTCTTGGTTATTACACCTAACAAACGACTGTAAAAGGGAACAGAGTTATGTACCGCCTAAAAGCATTCAATGGTGGAACACTTACCCGTTATGCGTAACTAAAGTTTGCCTTAATCCTAACTTCCGGAACATATCTACAACAGTCTCCATCGGTGTCTGATCCGTGATGGTGATCGGCGCCATATCCAAGATTTTCTTGAGTTTAAGGTGCGGCGGACCCAACGTTTGTGGCGGATTGCTGTTCGTAAAGATGACCAGCGATTGACCGGATATTCCGTCTACCGTACGACGGGCATTAGCTAGAATAACAGAAACGAAAGCTGGCATAAACTAAAGAAACAAATACTGCCGGGTGATTGGATAATTAAAATGCTACATAAAATTTCAGATTTCGATACGATGACTTTTCAGTAGATAGCAATAAAAGGCACTAATTTATAAATAGTTCTACACTAGATGCCGTTGCAGGCGACATTAACAATTCTTTTTAGAAATTAACCGAACTATCTTTTGTTAACTATTGTTATTAAAATTGTCTTCTACAAATCACTCCGCTCCCATATTCGCATCCATTTTGCGAAGTAGGCGCAGAAAGTTTCTTTTGGCGTGTCGTTCAATGTCTGTGACGAATTTATTTTAATTTTAATCAGTGATCTCCCAACGGCATTCGTTCAGTACTGATTTCAATATCTATAAACCACTTGTAAATTATTTTAGGCAACGGTGAAGTTCCCATCATGTTTATGAAGTTTTCTTTTCGTTTGTGGCTAGTAAACACTATAAATTTGAAGATATATATAACCCAGTGTCAGACTTCGTGAATTGGTAATAAATTGCTGCATTTTGATTGGCTAGAAGAATTAGTATGACAATGTTGTCGCACGAGGGCGCACCCACGTAAAAGTTTTACCTCAAATATAGGTTATGTTTTTATCTACTGTGATATTTTTAAGATAACTGTTAGGTTAGGGTTATGTTAGTATCTGGTCAGCATTAGTGTATCTTCGCTATTGAGTGTCGGTCTTGATCTTCGTCATTGCCCATAATTTATCTCATTCAAGTATATTATTTGGTCAGAGTTTGTGGTGTTATTATTAGTAGCTTTGTAGGCTTTCTATTTATAGCTATAATCTGCAGTTAACTAGTGGGTGTTGTAACAAAATGTCTCATCGATGTGCATCAAAAGTAGGAGAAGCTGCCCGGCATCATTTTCCTAATCCATATCAGTGATGTGATATCACGACTGGTCTTTATTTAAGCAATAGGTTACCTTAACAGGAAACAAAGATTTACAGACAGAACATGATGTATTGATTGTATTTAAATCAAGACGAGGGTTACATGCATTTTGAGAACACTGATTTGTCAGGAACAAGACTTCATTTAAGCGTATCTTGAAACTCAAGTTACTATGTATATATTTTAATAGTGTATTTTATTTTGTTGTACATACTATATTACATAATATGCTATAAATAAATCAGGTGTTTCCTATTTTTTTGTTTTATTCATAAGTATCTTTGTAGATAAAAATTTTATAGTATTATAACGGTTCATTCATCAACGTTTAACCACGTTTTCAATCCGATTTTGGTGCAGTTCGTGATTATACCAACTCAATTAAAAGAAATTGGATTATTAATAAAGTATAAAATATAAAATCATTTAAATTTTGCGGTTACCTAGTTGACAATGTGCTGTCAATAGATGGTTCTGAAACGTGTCCTACAAAATATGCATTGACATGCATGCATATCACTATCAGGAACTTTTATTATTAGAACTAAAACAACCTAAATCTTTCGCGACATTTCGAAAAATATTTAATGCATTTTGACAATAATCTTAAAATATGCGACTGTGGCGCCTTCTGTTGAATTTCTACCAGACTTCTCACTTTACTCTCATAATTATAAACTACAGATGTCTTTTTTTAATCAATGCCATAGATAAGTTCTTGACAAAACACTTTAGTAAAAGGAAAATCTATAAATATAGTCTCTACTGACACAATTTGAATCATCTTCATCTATTAAGAGGTTGAAAATTACCAGGAGTTGTAACCATTAGATCCGTCAAAATTATTATTCTCTATAAACCGGAAATATTTCATAAAGCATTAATTTCTAATACGCCTACTTAAATTACAAGCAAGAAGATTTTCTACTATCTCCACGTTGCTGTTTGGTAATTAGAACAGGAATGCATGATGCTATTTTTTAAGACCTCTACCTAAAACTCCGAAATAACGTTTTATGTTTTTATTGGCTAAGCTACCCTCAAATGAATCACTGTCTTGTTTGTTTCTAGTACAGATGTTGTAGGAATAGAGGAGCACTATAGCCAATGTCGAAGTGTGCCTCGTGTTATAATGCAATCAAGAACTTTACCTGGTTTTTTATAGAAGAAGTTGACAATATCTATGCTAGAAATAGGACAAATATAATCTATATATCCGACTAATATTAAAACCACATAGAGTTGAAGTACCTAAATTACAGCGAACTAAAAAAAGAATGTTTATTAACATACCTATTGCAAGATTTAAGTCCCTCCGCAGGACAAATCCCACTAGATACTGAGATTCATTCGACACCACCACTGGGTATCCGTTG
This sequence comes from Trypoxylus dichotomus, assembly GCA_023509865.1. NCBI lineage: Eukaryota > Metazoa > Arthropoda > Insecta > Coleoptera > Scarabaeidae > Trypoxylus > Trypoxylus dichotomus. The sequence goes on along the minus strand of CM042074.1, from coordinate 10,008,216 downwards.
TGTTCAGTTTCTTTAAGCAATGCTTCGATATCGTCCACCGTCATCGAGTCTTGGGTTATGACGGCAAGGCTCTCGTTTCGCCTGAAATTTTAAAAATAGTTGTAATAAATGTTGCCAACTCCCTCAATGGTAGCAATCTAGTAATTCGAAAGCGGAATCCCGTTAAGGAGAGAAACTTTACACAACATAAAAGTTGTACGCAAACAAGATACGTTACTCGACTTTTTTGCAGTTAGTTTTTCATCTATACATAAGTTACTGCGAGTGTATAACATTTACATTGTGTATGAATGTTAGATGTTCATGTGCTTTTTCTAATTGCTTGTGGTGAGCTGATTTGCCAAACAAGAATGATAGATAACAATGTAACATACACCATGTATATTTTCTTGCGCAGATAACTCGTTGCAGGAAACAGGACCGTAACCGCTACTGTACTTCGTTCATGACAAGAATGCAGCGTTAAAATAGATATGCGCAGAATATAGAATAGATATACGGGGTGAATTCACACACATAAATAAAACGAAATGTCATTTGATGATCTCAATTTTTATATCTATTGATTTTTAGTGTCATTCGTAATAGTTTTTGTTAGCAAATTTTCATAAAATTGGATCTTTTTGGAGCTCTACTTGCAGTACCATTCAAAATTTGTTATAATAGTAATTATATAAAAAGGTTTGTATTGGTTACAGTAGGTTTGGTATGCCTGATGTATTTGACCTACCAGTAGGGCCATAAAAAATCCTCAAGTAAAAAACATGTATCAAGTCGGTATCTGTTTGATTGCAAAACAACCTAGGTTGGTTAGGATAATAGTATGGAATATTGCAAAAAAATTAATACCATAGTAAGTATACCCTCACTCCAGACGCTAGGTCACAGATCTGGCGCCATGCTGCTACGATGAGTGCGCGCGCGGGGAAACAGCTTTCAACAGGTAAGGAGCAGGTGAGAGGCAGGTATTAACAGGTACGAAACAGATAATTAACAGGTATGAAACAGATAATTAACATGTATTAACAGATATGGAACTGATAAGCTATTTCCTCACGCGTATACCCATCGCAGCAGCGTGGCGCCAGACTTGTGACAGCGTCTAGACTAAGTGAGGGTATACTTACTTACCATAGGGCTTGTTAGTTCGCCTCATAAAAATGGGTCTTTGTTATAAAACATACGATTCTTTAGACAAAAGTCAGCAATTAGAAAATATGTACTTTTTTTTTTAAGAACAAATCATCTACATACACAAAAATATTGGGGGTAAATTTAATACGCACGTTTATCTTACATTTATGTAATGTTACTAAATTTTTATAGGTTGTTACTACAGACAACACGTCTATATTAAAAAAAACGACATTACGAAAAATTTTAAAGAAATTGGGAGGTTAAGTGGATCAAATGAAGACGAAACCGTGTTTAAACGGCGTAGGATGATATTGTGTTTTGGAGGCATTGATGCTTAACTAATGATTTTCATGTAGATGATAGAAAGATATACTATTTAGATGAAGTTTGGATCAATGCAAGTCAAAGGTAAAATAAAGAAATCACAGTACTAATTGTAAGAGAAGTATCTACTGCATTCTTATCGTAGATGGATTATAATGTTGTGACTGAAAATTTATTTTTGCTGACAGTGTTTCTTCAACAATTTCGATTTTATTTTTTTCTAGAAGAACTTTGCACAAAAACAAAATTATAGTGGCAATAATCTACACCGAAAACCGCGAAACTTTGTAGTTACGTTGTAGTTAGTTATGACGCATGCTGAAGTAGCTACAATTTATGTCATATACTTCTATCTCGCTTGTGTTCACGTTTCCTTCTGACGTATATATGTATATACACAGCACTTGACACAATGACGTAAATACAAACTTTCGTGATTTCCAGTACCTTTGAAAATACGAACGGCAGTCGTTCGCGGAACGTCAGGGACGAAAGACCTAGTGACACGGCGGAATCCGAAAATCGTTACGACTATTTCGTGATTTCATTTGTGTATCCGTTTAATCCGTTTCTTCCATTTGAGAAAAAGAAAATTTACACGTAAATATGTGTTAATTTTAATAATTTTTTAACATTAACTCTTGTCCTGCAGGGAGGGAGTGAAGGGAAGCGGGGAACTTTAACGTCTCACATTTTAAATTACTATAATAAGATATTGATCACATTGTACTTACTTAGGCTGCATGACATCCGCAGCTAGCGACGTATGAGCGAACTCGTACTTCGAATCCAAGAACGGATACCCGTTGAGCGCTATATGAGCATCGTATATGCCCTGCCGCCCGAGCGCATCGCCCACCCATTTGCTGGCCATCGCGGCGGCCATCAACGGCACGATGTACCGCACGCCGCCCGTCAATTCGAACATAATCACCACCAGCGACACAGTCATTCTCGTAACGCCGCCGAGGACGGCCGCGGCGCCGACCATCGCGTACAGCCCGGGCGTTATGCAATCATAACCGGTCGCGCATTCGCCGCTGAACAGCCAGTTGTTCGGATAGTTGTATGCTAGCTGCTCCATGCCGACGCCGACGATACGACCGGCGATCGCCCCCAGACACAGACTTGGTATGAAAAGACCGCACGGCACCTTCATGCCGAACGTGAAGATGGTCATGATGAGCTTGAAGATTAGCGCTAAGATTAACAGCCAGATGGCTCTGTGCACGCCCGGACCGGCTGGAGCTAATTCTATTGCGGAATTCACGTCGGTGAAGTTCCTATTATAATCACTGGAAAAAATATTTAAATATTAAATTTAACAAATATAAAAGAAACTCTTTCTGCGTTTATATAATGAGATCAGAAATAAATGAAATAGTTGGTAGTATTGATTTTAGTAATAAAGTTGGTTGTGACCTGACAAGTACTTCGATGGAACAAACTTATAAACAAAACACTAGCGTTTTTATTTGTTTTATCAAAAAATATACATTGAACGTACACATTTTTGCTCTTTATGTTGCATGCAAAGATTAGTTTTCCATTTTATATTCTCACTCCTATTGTGAAGGGTCTGAATAACACCAGTTATACTTTATCAAATGGATCTTTAGATGAACGTCGTTTGATGGCATAAGGAAAGATGTAATTATCTTTATTTAATATGGATATCGAATAATGCGTGAAAGATACATGTGTCTGATGACGTGCGTCTAAAGATCCATTTAACGAATGGAAAACGCTAAAACTGATTGGCAAGAATGCAGCGATTGTCTGCTGCCGTTATCAAAAATAAAGGTCACATAGACAAATCACAAGTCTTGTAGCGAATACCGCCTCTTTTTTTTTCTTATTTCATGCAATTACAATAGTTAATAAAGCGAATGGTTGTGGACAAAGAAATGAATGCAAAAATTTTCGGCCTTGCCGATGGAGCCATTTGTGCACAGTTTTCTTGATAACTTCCTTGTCTTCGAACTAAAAACACTTAGTGAGCTAAATAAATGAAAATCGGGCAGTTCAAGGTCGGAACTATCAGCTAGATGGGGCAACATCTCCAAACTCAAAGCTTTTATAATCTCTTGGGTTTTCTGGGCGGTTTTCTCCTTATTGGATGTTTCATTTAAAGCATTTTGGAATATGTCACTGTTCGAAATATGTTGTTCTTCTATAAAAAATTGGTCTTGAGAGTCCCAGAAGGCCTCTAATACCATCAGACGCGTGAATTCAGATTTCTTTTTGGGAACGGATCCGAATGTTTCCATCCAAAACTTCAAGAGATTATGTTTGTTTTTATTTTTTTCAACCCCAGCTGATTAAATTTGCTATCAAGATTACCAACGCGATCTTCGAAGAATTTCATTTGATAATATGCAGTACTTTAGTACTATTTTAGTTTTTCTTGTTGATGATTGAATATTGTTATACCTACTTTTATTTTCAAATGACGATTGCAAGGACTGTGTGGATGTACAATTCACAGGTATAGCAGTAAACTCCACTCACACAAATTAATTAATTATGCGGAACGCAGCGTTTCGAGCACGTAGGCTCCCATTGTCAACCGTGTTAACGACTGTCGGTAACACGGCGGTTGACAATGAGAGCCCACGTGCTCTCGAAACGCTGCGTTCCGCATAATTAATTAATTTGTGTGAGTGGAGTTTACTGCTATACCTGTGAATACTTTTATTTTTATGCAGATCCATATCGAAAATTGCCGTTACAACAAAATTGTATAAAAATTTGATAGACTGTTTCTGAACATATGGAACCTCCATAATAGACTGTAAAAGTATTGTATTGTATGATGTCTTACCATAAATCATCTGCATTCGATATTCCGCACTGGCTGAATAAAAGATAGATGAGTTCGCTGGTGTTCATCCTAGTGTAAGGATTGGGATACGCAACCAAGGCGGTTATCGCAGTTACGAGTAAGACTTCAGTCACCGGGTACTGACCTAGTTTTGAGTATTTTCGGTATCGGCACCATTTCACGTTGCCCTTGATGAAGAGAGTGGCGATTACACCCTAGAAAAGTTAATGAGTATATCATATCTGACGAGAATGAGGGAATGAAACAAAGAACAACGGAAATAATATTAAAACACTTTATTAAATACTTACACCAATAATTCCTAATCCGATAAACGGTATCAGTTCAAAAAATATCCACGGTTTATTGTACTCCACGTAGAACAAAACGGAGTGTTCGTTACCAAACGGATTGATATATCTAAGGATGAACGCGGCTATAAGAGCGCAGAAGAACGATCTCCACAACGTCTTCAGCGGAAAATAATAACTCACCTGAAATCGACCAAATTAGCATAAATATAACGCGAAGGGTCAGAAGCTAGCGATCACCGGACGGTTGAAAACCCGTTACGTCATACATTCTAACGTCATCTGGTAACTATACGGTGATCGCATGCTTTAAAATCACGTACTTCCTCTAAGCTGAAGAGGACGCCGCCGATCGGTGCTCCGAAAGCCACCGAGACGCCCGCCGCCGCAGCTGCCGATAAAATCTCACGTTTTTTCGCTTCGTTTCTTCCGTACTTTGGAAATAAATACGATAAAATGTTACCTATAATAGGCATTAAGTACATTTGTTTGGATACAGGCTATTGTACAGATTTAAAATATAATAAAGAGAATGATTTCGACGAAAAAATGAAGGATGTGTTAGTTCGGACATTGGGAATATCCTATACAGTCATATACACTTATATACAGAATGTCTCAAAAGGTATGATCCAAACTTTTATGGACGACTTGGGGTAGTACAAAAGAACAAAAAAGTACATTAAGCCATGTTTTATTTTTCAATGGTTATCTAATGTCAAGGGTTTTCTCTACAAGTGCGTTTCATTTAATTTAGTAGCCAACCTCCATCAACAGTGAGGTAAAGTTCGTAGTGTGGTACGATCAAAAAGGGCTGATTAAGTTGGCAATTCAGAAACAGATATTGAGCTTGTCAAGCTTATAACACTTTTTATGCTCAATAAATTAGTAAGTAGCTGATTAACAATGTAAATATTCTAAAATATGATGGACCACTTTAATGAAAGTTTCTAGTGTAATTTTAATCCAATAATTGAAGTGACGATTGCAAGGACTGTGTGGATGTACAATTCACAGGTATAGCAGTAAACTCCACTCACACTCTGTTCAATAAGTTTCCGTTCTTTTTCATATATACCGTTTCGTACCATATGCTCTGCTACGCTACCTATGGTAAAATCCGGACATAAGATTGATTTAAAAAATCTGACACTACTTAAAAACGTGAACTCGTATAGAGAATTAGACGCGTACGAAACGGTATATATGAAAAAGAACGGAAACTTATTGAACAGAGAACCACCCCCAATTGCACACTCGAGTTTGATGGATTTATTACCATAGACCCTGTTAAATGATACGGTTCGCTTTCGGTCCATCCTTCCCCGTAAAAGGCATGAGGCCACCTAGTAGATTGTAAATAGTCATATGGTTAGAAATTTTAGAGCCTGCGTAGAAAATAATTTGCATGTGCGATACAGTTTTTACTTTCAGTCGGTAACACGGTTGACAATGGGAGCCCACGTGATCCCGAAACGCTGCGTTCCGCATAATTAATTAATTTGTGTGAGTGGAGTTTACTGCTATACCTGTCAATAATTGAAGCTTTGAAAAACGTGAAAATCTCATCAAAGCATCGACTGTTACGCACAGAGAAAGAATAAGCAGCTCTTGATCAAGAATCTGCCATTTTATTTCAATACCTTAGATAATTTTCCGTTTCACACCATTAAAAAATCAAATAGTTGTGTACTTCATTAATTTTAATGCCGATCTTTCAGGTACATCAATACAATCAGTACATTTTGAACACATTGTATGTGTAACCTCATATTTCAATATTGGCAAAAATATTACATTGTCCCAATATTCTAAAAATTACTAGCGTGCCATGGATGAACTTATTTTTGTTTTTTGCTAAATTGCAGCAGATGGTAGATAATTAACATGTCTTTACTAAATTAACTGTACTGTAAAAATATTGTTACTTTTTCGCTCGAATCAACTCTGGAAGGCGTTATTCCACTCATTTGTTGGTACAGTCAAAATTGCGTTTTTGAAGGCATTGTCGGCTCCTTCTGGCGACTGAAACCTTTGCCCACGCAGTCCGTCTTTAATTTTCAGATAGGTAAAGAAATCGTGGGGACTTAAGCCCGGACTGTACAGAGGATAGTCTAACAATTCAACGTTTTGTTGCTTTAAAAATTCAATTATTTTGCGTGTTGTGTGCGAACTCGCATTCTCTACGTAGAGATTGAGTCGTCGTTTGCGGCTGGCTTTTCGAAGCTCAGCGATGACCTGCGACAAAACAAACGATTGTATACCAATCGGCAGTATCTGGTTCTTTGATCTTGTAGAGGAATTGTTGCTACATGACGTACTTTCGAGACAAACGTCGTGACCATTTTTTGGAGACACTTCGAGAAACCCATGACTTTTGTCGGCTTTTCTTCACCCTAGAACACCCAAACAGGCAACTAGCGTTTATTTGTTGGCTCGTACGAGAAAATACAAGATTCATCACCACTGATGACGTTGTATACGTTTTTAGAGTTTCCTGCGTTAAAGCGGTCTATAATTTTTTAACACCCATTTACCCTAGCAGCTTTGTGTTCTTCAATCAGATGCGGTATCTAACAATTCTTCATGTAAAATTTCTTAATTTGAGGTCTTTGAAATTCCCAATGATCCCTCAATTTTCGCGATATGTCACATGTAGATATTCGCGGATGACCTTGCGCACAGTATCGATGTTTTCCTGAGTGACTGCCGTTTTTGGTGCACCTGCTCTTGGATCGTCGCAAAGAGTAATCCATTCATGTTTGAATTCTCCATACAAACGAGAAATTTTTGAATGATGTGATAGAAATCAATTCGGCGAGGCATTGTAGTTGAGATAATTGTCGAACAAAAATATTACGCGAAAATGTTCTCGGTTTAATTCAATTTTTTAACTAACTTGTCAATTTTGGCAGTTCATTGTTCGCGCAGACACCTTGGATTTGGGTTAATTAAAGATGGAGGTTAATTTTTAGTACTGACATTTGATTAGTGGCACCCTCTACGTCCCAGTATGCAAGACTAGAAAGATATTCCTCGTAGGAACAGCAGCGAAACTACAGGAAGCAAGAATACGCTCGAAATGCGCTGGAAGATTCGAGAACGTATTCGCCGGCTATTATAAATACGGGTCCTGCATATCCTCTATGCACGACAGTCAGTCGTGGTTCGAACGTCGCGCTTGAATGCGTCACAACATAAAGATAAGTAATCGGTACAGGGTGTGTATAAATAATCGATACATAAATAATCCTTTAGCTGGTGTCATATAGTTAGTTATGCGTTTCAGTGTTAATTTAGTTTTAGTGTCATCAATAAATAATTTTAATAAAGTATCGTCTGTTTAAATTGTAATTGGAATTGTTATCAAACCTTTTGAAACATCCTGCATAAATATTTTCTTTTGTTTTTTTTCAAAAAAATCATCGAACCAGCATATCCTGCATTTTCCAATGCGTGCTACCATTATTCTTCACATTCTAAACTTACCTATACAACAAGCTATATGTACCATCGGACCTTCTTTGCCCAAGCTGAGTCCCGCAGATACGGACAATATGAGGCCGACCGATTTTATTATCAGCGTCCATTTGCCTAGATAACCGCGGATTATGAAGCCGCTCAATATCGTTTTAATCTAGAAACACAACACGTATAAACGTTGGCAATAACGATCGCCAAATCTTCTCAAAAGTCTCACCTCAGTGATACCGGATCCGCAAGCATAAGGTGCGAACATGCGCACCAAAGAGGCGGATAAGGCGGCAAAGAGTAACGCGCACATAATATAGAAGAGATACGATATTACGTAAGCTCCCGCTCCGGTCCGCGACTGCCCCAACACTTCGGACCATGTAAGCCACTGAAATAAGAAACAGGAGATAATTAAGGAAATGTCTACGTATATCTTAAAGTTATTATTATTGGATAGGGCCTAGCCACCAACGTCTGTAGTCCCTGCTACCTATAAGATCTGTTGTAACAATGCTCTAAATGTAGTTATAAGGTGTTAATAATTTTCTTTTGCACCATCAGCGACTAGTATAAGGATTGGGATGTATGTATATAAGGTGTATTCTGTCATTTTTAAATGTCCCTGATGTTGAACTTCAGCTTTTCCAAATATGCGTAAACGGTATTTCAGAGCTACATGCACTGCAGTGTGAGGTGTTCTTTGCTGAAAGTTAGCAATGTCTTTATTATACTTCGCGAGGACGAAAGAGTGCCTTCGCATGACTTTGTTCCAGTAATATTTTCTCAGTACGAGACTTCTTTCGTACGCCACCATAGGTTTCTCGACCAATGAGATATGCTCGCTGCATCTTTGACCGGCAAAAAGTTCTAATTGACAAAATATATATTTCCGGACAGAATCGAACGTTTAGAATCAAAGTTATACCTCTCTCACCTTCGGAAGGTGGCTTCTTACCTGTGAACAATTCCCAGTATCGAAAGTAGTTTCTTCGGACGACCAACAACACTGTTCTTTATTCAGCCAGAATGCTTGTGGGCAAATACCGAACTTTAAATCTGTCATCCAGCTGGTGCCGATGTCTATGACGCCTGCCACGACGCCCGTGAACAAACCAACTAATAAAACGCACAGCCATCCTGACCAAGCATCGTGAGCTCCCTCTATTAAACTCCATAACGAATCATGCTTCTTCTTGACGATGTACCGATGTCGCATACGATCTCTAGCGATATCGCGCTGCCAGTCGATCGTATGAAAGTCTTCATACTGGCCAATACCGGGGATATCCGCAGTTTCTAGTATGAATGAGATAAGAAACGATAAGGGAAAATGAATTTCGAGAGGAAAAAAAATGTATATTTACCATGTACACCTCCGAAAGAGGAAGTACCTAAAAAAGAAAATTATCAACTTATACAGCGTTCGTACAAGTTAGTTTTAAGGAATAGTAAACAATTATAGTATGAGGGTAAGCTGAAATGTTCGATAGCTAAAACATCGCAAATAGCAATATTTCAATGAAATGTGTTTTATTTTTCGACATAGTCTCCCTCGAGATCAATACATTTGTTTAGTCGATGCTCGAGTTTCTTTATACCTTCACAGTACTTATTTTCTTCGAACTCGTCAAAATAGTGGTCCACGACAGCTATCAGTTCCTCATCTGAAGCAAATCTCATACCGCCGAGGTGTTTCTGAAGCTTGGGGAAGAAATGATAGTCCGACGTGGCTAAATCCGGGGAATAAAGGGGATGCTCAAATGCTTCGAACTTTAATTTGGCCAATTTTGCTTCGACAATTGATGGAAAAGGAACTTTCTTGCTTTCTTCCGGGTCTTTTCTCGATGATAGCTGCCTTCAATCGATCCAAAAGTTTAGAATAGTATTGTCCAGTAATCGTTTGTCCCTTTGGAAGGTAATCGATAAGCAATCCAAACGGAAGCTATCACCTTTCCTGCCGATAGAATGACTTTGGCCTTCTTTGCAGCCGGTTCACCACGTTTAGTCTATTGTTTTGATTGCTGTTTACTTTCCGGTGTGTACTGATGGATCCACGTTTCAATGCAAGTCACAAATTAGCGCAAAAAATCCGTTAGATTTTGCCGAAACTGGTTTACAATGACTGTAGAACAGTCCACGCGTTTCAGTTTTTGCGATGATGCGAGCAAACGCAGCATCCATCACGCACACCGCATAGACAAACATTTAAAATGTACGTCACCCATTCTCTGGAGATGCCTATAGCCTTAGCAATATTTTTCAATGTTGATCGACGATTGACTTTCACAAATTTCAAAACTTTTTACAGACTTTCTGTAGAAGTGGCTGTTTTTGGGCGTCCAGAACGGGGATCGTCATTTACGCTCATACGACCTTTTTTAAATTCATTCATCCATTTGCAAACAGAAAAGAGTCTTAAAAGAAAGAGCGTCCTCACCTACACATTTAGCATGTCAGCATGAATTTCTTTGGGCGAAAAATACTTTTTCCATAGGTTATTTAATCACTGCGCGAATTTCAATATTGTCCATTTTTAAAAAGCGCCAAAAGTCCTCTGCTTTGATCGAGTGTACACAACAAACTAGTTGATGACATGAGGTTTAACAGTATATCATTGAAACGTCAAGCTATACAATAACGTCAAAGATTGTCAGCGTCATCTTATAGTTAGGTACCGAATTTTTCAGCTTACCCTCGTAATTTTTTTTCAAGAACATCTTATTTTATGCATCCTGATGCCGATACAATAAATATATACCGATGGAAATGTTTTTCAAGAAATTTTATTAACAAATATTCTTATGACTGTTTTACTTTTATAATCGCACATAGAAACATTATATTCTTCAAGTCTGGGGTTGTCACAAAGTGAGAGATATACATTACTGTGTAAAAAAGAGAGGCATATAGTATATACTGCGAAAGCTAGTGCTGCAAATTGTGATACAGTGGTTATATTTGGAAACAAAATACCGAAAATATCGTTATTAAACAGAAATAAAGTTGTTGTTTTACATCAAAAAGGTTACAGCCAAGTGTTTTCGGTGCAATGTACAAAAAATTCTTAAGAAATATAACGAAATAGGCGACGTGGTGCATAAACTGAAGCCTGGACAATCGAAAAAACTTACTAGAGGGGATGCACATTTTTTGAAACTAACAGCTCTAACAAACAAAAAAAAAGTAGGCGTGGAATTGGCGCGAGAGTTAGAAGAAGCTACAGGCACATCAGCACATGGTTCGACTGTAAGGTGGTCTTTGAAGGAATCGGGATTACGTAGGTGTGTAGCTGCTAGGACACTTATATGCGGCAAGAAAATAAAGTAAAAAGGCAAATAAAATTGGACAGATGCTAAGTGGATTATTACTTGGCTCGAACAGGCGTCAGTAGTTCGAGGACGTGTTGGAGAAGCTCTTGCAGAACCACGTTTGGAAGCTACTGTAAAACATGGGGGTGGTAATTGCCCGCAAGAAGTTCGCAAGAGGACGGAATAGTTCGCACTATGGTGTAGCCACCAGAGCCCGGGCTAATAAATATTATCGAACATGTTTGGCATTACCTTGACCGTAAAAAGATTAAAAGGGCACCAAAGACTTGAAATGAGTTGTGGAACATATTGCAACAAGAGTAGTATCATATTGGGGACGATTACATCAGAACACTGCATGATAGTCTCCAGGCTCGAATAAGAGACACTATCAAAAATAGGGGTAGCCATACAAAGTATTAAAAAACCTAAAGTTCTGAAGATATTCAATATACTACTTATTGATATAAATATTGTATTAGTTGTAAACATTTATCGGACAATATAGCTACTTACATTGCGGTAACACATTTTCTCTTAAATTTCTTTTCTATAAGGTGCCTCTTTCTTTTGCACAGTAGTGTATAAATGAAATTACGGTGACAGATAGTTAATGTCTGAATGTATGGAACGATTATTAGTGATTTCCTTCCATTTCAATTCTCAACATGAATAGTGGAAAATCAGGGTGTGTGATATGTTTTATAAACCGATCCGTCTGTGGAATTTACGTCATGTACGTCTGGGTGACGATCCCTATTTATCACAACTTCATGAAAATTTCTAATTCCTTTGAACACCTACTAATGATCTTTAAATTTACCTAACCAAGTCAGGACGCCATTTTTATTACTTTTTAAATTACAATGTCTCTTAATTGGTAATATACAGAGTACAACATATTACAGAAAGTTGTACTTCTAAAGCAATTATAAACAATCACAGTTTTATGATGTAAATACTGTGAATGAATCATAATATTTTTTTCTTAAACAAGCAAGCCTATCTGAAGGAAATATTTTGATAGAAATAGAATTTTTAACTAAAAAAAAATTGGAATGACTTGCAATGTGTTATAGTGGTATAGAGCTGTCTAAGACTTTTTCGATTAATACTTACAATTAGTACTGGAATCATCTTCCTCGTGATGATTTCGAGCATTCCTTTCCGCCTGGCCGGACGCCGTCGTGATATCTATCATATCTTCCTCGATAGGATATGCATGAGATCCTCCACGAGCTCCGTTGCTGAACTATGGATGAACAGAAAGCGAAAAGAGGGCGTTTTAGTATCGAAATGTTGAAAAGAACAAAAGGAAAACGCGTTTATTTTTTTGTTGTTATTGTTATCGTAGTAATTGCGCGTACGACGCGAATATGACTATAAACGATAACGCAATATGTTTCAGCGAAAACGCGAATATACGCGACGGACAAGTGTCGAAATGGACGAGACTAGCATGCGCGGATTCTAAAAAATCGATAAGTCTTATTAGTTGCTTTAGTTTTTAAATCTACTTTCGCAAATAAATAGAAGCCGGTCGGTTTCAGATATCTACACCGCAACAATATTGGTTTGTGGTGTTGTAAGCAATACTACTATTATTCGGTTCTTTCGAAAGTAGGAAAAAACCAGGTATTAAAATGTTACGTAATACAAATGCTATACGATTTATTTTTACGGATGGTTATTTTCAATTGTTGATTGAAATTCTTAAAAATGTTGGAATTGTAAGATATAGGCAAGGAAGTATATTGTTTTACATAAAAGGTATGAATAGAAAATCCATATTCTCTTGTAGTGTATACACAAATGATTTTAAAAGACTAACAGCTTTAAATTTCTCATTCGAAATTTTTTAGGCATTTTACACCTTATCTGTCAACGTCCTGTCGTTACATTCATTTTATTTACTATTATTTACTTCATTTTTATTTGATATTTCTTCCTTTTCAGAGCTACAGTTCATTAATGTTATTGTCCAGGTACGTATTTACGAATTTATATTAAATTAAGGTTGAAGATTTATTATCAATATTTTATCATCCGTACAAAATCTGTTTGAGACGCTACTGGTAAGGAATTCAAAACCAAATGGCCAACCTGATAAAAAATTAACAAGGCAGGAAATTCAAACTATAGCTAGTCATTTAAAATCACTATAGTTATAGGCCCTACCGATAAGACTATCTAGATATAGCTATTGGTGGAATCTTTTCTTTCTCTGATTACCACATTGAAGTTAAGCAAATTACATTACAAATTCTGACTTGGCTGGGTGATGGTAAAGACGAAAGCAAGAAAAAATTTCATACACATCTTACGTTCGACGCCCATTTGTTTTTAAGATATGATTTAATGAAAAAAGTTTACATATGTAGGTACAGAATTAGTAAACTTGAGAGTGGCCACTATCATGATCGGTTAACGTCCTGTGTCACTTTATTTAGTATTCGTATGTCATTGACCAAGTACGTTTATATGAATTTATTAAATTATGGTTGAAGATGTATTATCAATATTTTGTCATCCGTACACAATCTGTTTGAGACGCTACTGGCAAGGAGCTCAAAACCAAATCGCCAACCTGACAAAAAAATTAGCAAGGGTTGAAATTCAAATTATAGCTAGTCATTTAGAATCGCTCTGTAGTTATGGAGGCAATCGATAGGACTATGTGGACATATACTACCGTCCAAAAGTTTGGAAGCAGCAACGGATTTTACAAAAAGTCACAGATACAGTAAAATTTTCTTGTGATTACTAATTAATTTATAGAATAAAAGTGACTGTCGTCAAATAAAAGTAAATTAATTCAAACATAATAATATTTATGCATTATTTAGCTCGTAAGTATATTTTCGTCAATATGATCCCCTTTGGGAGTTGTCGCTGTCTAACCCTTCAATTAAGCTCGTCCCATAAAACCAGATTCTGAGGAGGCCAAAACATTAAGTTTAGTACATTTCTTGTTTCTGTGTTGGATCGATGACACTATGCAAGCCTTACTAGCTCTTTCCCCTGGTCGTCGACGAACAAAAGCTCTATGTTTCGTACCAAATAACTGATATTTGGACTCGTCGGCCTATAAGACTGTGTTCCAATAGTTTTTTTGCGGGCGATACATCTTCAATCTGCTGCCAGTAATCGCCTCTTGACGGTGGTAACAGAAACATTTGTTCCTCGTTGTGTACTAACGCGCGGTGCGATATCCGGTACCGTTAGACGTCGATCTCGTTTCGGAGTCGTCACTATAAATCTATTTTCAGCTCCAGAAGTCACCCATGGCCGCCCAATTCCTGTTCTATCAAGATTTTATCCTGTCTCTCTTCTTCGGGCTAATGTGTAATCCACACCATTCGGTCAAATCCCTAACCGTAGAGCAATTTGTCTCTTGGCCTATCCCTCGTCATGAAGAATATAAATATTCAGGCCAAGTATGTATCCTTTCTTTTATATAGAATTATATGCATGTTATTTTCAAACATGTTGAATTATAACGATGTTCATAACTTTGTCATTTTTTAATAGTTTGTATCCTTGTACAAACTGTTATGTTATCATCCTGTTTAGAATAACAAGAACTAAGTTTTGTGAGCATTTCTATATGAACCGTAAAGAACAGCTTTATACATATTTTAATTGATAGAAAGAAAAGGTAAAATACGCTCTTCGTATAATATCGGAGTGTTCGACTATATTCGATTCAAATTTGTCAGCAATTATTTACTTGTTATTAAACGTGCTTATGGTAATTGTACGTATTTGTGGCTGGAGTTTTTCACCTTTTTCGATTATTCATTCGATGAATAAAACACTGCACTTAATATAATAAGTATATTGAATATTTTCTACTGAGCTACAGGTTGTCTTGTAAGTATGTAAAATGTAAAATTAAAACCTCGTTCGGACGATCCGAACACTAATGTTTTATAATTACACGTGTGCGTATGTACAAATTTAGTGATATTACAGTACAAGAAAAATGTCTTTAGAATGGAAACGTTACCAAAAACATCAAAATAGCAATACAATTATTTATTAAATTTTATAGAAGCAAATCGTATAATCGTTTCTACTTATGTACACTACCGTCCATACTAGTTCGGACACCCGGAAACTCTACTAAAGAATAATATAATTGCTTTTATATACATATAAATTAAATTTATATTAGGTTCTTTATGAAGTTTGTTGTTTATTAATTGTACAGGCTTTAACAACAACTTCCATGAATATCGATTAGGGAATGATTATAAACCTATTGTATTTTATGACACAATATAGTAATTTTCAGAATAATCCTCATCGCCACAAATAGGAATACTTTTGGGACAATATTGCAGGTAATGAAGAGCGGTGAGAGCAGGCCAAAAATAGAAGTCATCTAAAATATGTCTGCCTGTCAACTGAAGATTTTGGTGATTAGATTGTAGAAAAATTATCCATCACGGCGAAATACTTCATATTTTTAGCGTTAATTAAATTTAATCAGTGTAAGACATCTACAAATAGACGTAAAGTATAATAAATAAATTAAATTAAATTTTTGCACTTTGCATATAATCGGGTCTCTAGTTATTACACTTTTCACATGTTTTCAAATCTTTAGAAACGAATACCGTCTAGATTAGTCCTCTTGTGTCAATGTTGGTTTTAAAATCGTATTCTGTATGATTGGAGATAGCATTCGGTGAGCCTTAAACCAAATCCAAGATGGGTGAAATTTCGATGAAATTTCAAAGGGACACACCCCTTAGGTTTTTTGCGAAAAATCGAAGTCATTTAAAATATTACAACAAACCTCTGCTCTACTTCTCCAATTTCATTTAAAATAAATAAATGTGAATTATTCGAAAGTCCTAATTGATTAGAAGTAAAAGACTAATCAGCTTTCCTACGCCATATTTTACTCCTAATACAGTTGTTATCTTCAACAGTAAATCTACCGATAGCGTTCTAAAATTTATGTTGAACTTAATTTTAACATACAAACCATAACAGGTCTGTTAAATCAACATGGTATGTAAGGGATATATACTTCTAAAATATGTTACTACGTAACATAACATATACATCTTAACATAACAGGTTTATAACAGCACATGTTAAGGATACATACTTGGCCAGAATATTATGTTGTTCTGCAGTCAACTGTCTATGTTTTGGCATTTTACGCTCAGCATTATACCAAATTGTTACAACTGCGCACTGATTTCAAAAAACTAATTCCGCACAGGAAAGCCATAATGCACTAAGGATATATTTTTCACATGCACTAAACGATTACCGAAGTAGTAGTAAACTGTTTCACGGAAAGTACGAGGGGAGGTCCAGAAGTTCGTGGAATGAAAGGGTTTTAAATAAAATAAAACAGTAAATCTAGTTTTCCTTTTCAATATAATCACCCTTAAGCACAATACATTTATTTATTTTTTATCTTTCGCCTCAAAATGGGGCAAAATTGCCTCCTTTACCTCATTGTCGTCGAAAAACTTTCTTCCACATAAGTCCTTTTTTAAATTGGGGAACAAATAAAAATCACTACGTGCCAGGTCTGGCTGTAGGGTTGATGGACTATTGATTGAAAGCCATGCTTGTGCAGAGCAGCCACTGCAGCTTTGCTCTTGTGAACCGGCGCATTGTCTTGCAACACACCCTTGGTCAATTTTCCTCGACGTTTTTCCTTGATGACCCCCTTTAATTTTTCTAATATCGCTTCGTAATATTCTCCGGTTATGCTCCTACCTTTTTCTTTGTAATCAATCAATAATATCCCCTCACAATCCTAAAAAACAGTAGCCACCAACTTTCCAGCCGATTCCGACACTTTGAATTTCTTTGGCGGTGGTGTCCCCTTTTTATGCCATTGCATGGACTCCTGTTTGGACTCAGGCTTAAAGTGATGAACCCATGTTTCATCTCCGGTAACAATCCGCTCCAAAATCTGTGCAGGTTTGTCTCCAAACAGCCTCAAAAATTGTTTGGACGCACAGACGCGCTGCAGTTTCTGCAGCGGCGTGAGCATTCTCGGTACCCATCTTGCACTGACTTTTGTCATACCCAGGTGGTCATGTAGGATACGCAAAATGATGGTATCTGATACTGCAGCTAATGCAGATAATTGTCTTTTCTTCAACCGGGCATCTTGCAGTAGAAATTTTTGCACTTTTTCGACGATGTGGTGGCCTCAACTGGCCGTCCTGAGCGGGGGTCGTCTTCAATCGACTCCCGACCATGTTTAAAAAGACCATGCCACTTATAAATCATTGATTTACTAGGGCACTGTTCCCCATAAACGGTTTCCATTTCAGTCAATATGGTTTGATCGTTCTTTTCTTGCTTTGTAAGGAACTTTATCACAGCACGGTGTTCAATTTCCTGCAATTTTCTTCCGGATTGACTTGTTTAGTAGGCAACTATTCGACTGACGCTATAGGTCTGCAACTTAACTTATATACCAATGATGAGTCGCCAATCAGAATGACACCTGGCATCCCCTCCATTCCACGAAGTTCTGGACCTCCCCTCGTAATTACTGCAGGTACCCTACCCCATCCTTGTCAAACGATAATCATATTCTCGGAAAAGAGCATAAAATGTATCTGAGTGGAATTTATACCTAGATGTTTGGACTTTACGGATTATATGTAACAATTTTATATTTGCAATAATTTATAATAGAGATTAACGATTTGTTGTAGTATTTTAAAGGAATTTCACCTTGCTTCCAAACTTATGGACGATAGTGTATACAA
The DNA here is from genome assembly GCA_023509865.1 of Trypoxylus dichotomus. Taxonomy (NCBI): domain Eukaryota; kingdom Metazoa; phylum Arthropoda; class Insecta; order Coleoptera; family Scarabaeidae; genus Trypoxylus; species Trypoxylus dichotomus. Next base: position 9,990,080 of record CM042074.1, on the reverse strand, counting down.
AATCTTTTATAAAACTATCACAAATATCTGCATTCTATGCCAGCAAACAGTTATACATCATAAGCGTGAATTATTATTATATTTCAATTTTCCACCAGTATTAATGATCCTAAAAACATGAGACCTTTATGATGGGAATATTTTTATAATTGAATAACATAAGGTGCATTATTCTGCACCGTAAAACATGGAATTATATAGAAAAAAAAGAGATACAAAGATAAACACATCGTATAATTACCTACATTCATTTCACGAATCACTAGAATCTCAAGAGCAGATATGTAGGACAGTGAACCTCTGACGTGTAAACATTAGACTCCATATGTACATTTTCCATTTAACTTGAATGACGACAAATTAGTCAGTTTATCTTCTACGGATTTATGTAGATAAACATTTTGCAATTATTACGAATAAAGTACAGAACGGTCGTGTAGCATTCTTATCGGCGAATACGTAATATCGTAACATATGATTAAGCTAAATCCCTTAAAGAAAAGTAAAAAATCGTATGCATTTTATAAAGCAATTGTTAGAGATAATATTCTACTGATTAGAAGTATGCATTATCATAGATACATATGCAATTCATTATATGTAAGACACCTTTACGAAAATTGACAAAAAAAAAAGTAAATGGAATAACTGTAAAGAATGAACTGAATATCAAGATTACTCATAGTCACAAGTAAAATGATGATAAAAATCGAAGGCAATATTTGTTTTATTTAATTGAGTGAGAATACTTCATTTACTGGGAAATTGACGTCATAAATGTGTAATAATGTACCATAGAACGTCTCAGATTTATTTTTTAATTGTGTTTACACGGAAAGCTAAAACAGATATTAGAGCTAAAACACAGCGATAAATGTAAATGGGAGTAATGTTTCTTTTGCATGATTTCTATCAATGTTACAATTAGATTCTGAATTACATAGTTTTGGCATTTGTCAGCTGTGAAGTTTAACTTTCTTAAACACCAAATTAAGTGTGAAACTTGCTTGTGTGTGTTCAATTTTAACATTGAGAATCAAAGCCTTCATTTTCGTTACATTTTATTTTAATATTTCCGAAAGGGAAAGAACGCAACACAAGCTACTAAAGACTTAAGCGATGTATATGGTGATGAAGCTCTATAAGAAAGACAGTGCCGGAGTTGGTTTGATAAATTTCGTTTGGGTGATATTTTACTCGAAGATGAACAGCGACCTGAAAAGGCCAAACGAAGTTGATGATGATCAAATTGAAGCCATAATTGATTCGAATCGTCATATTCATGTCTGAGGGATTACAGAAAGGTTAAATATATCGCATAGAACAATTGAAAATCATTTAAAACATATGGGATCCATTTAACCCAGCGCATTGATATCTGAGATCTGTATCCCAAACGAAATAAAATCGAACCTTTTTTAAAACGGATAATCACTGGTGATGAAAAATTATTATCATAACATCGAACGAAAGCGGTCCTGGTCGAAAGAAAATAAACCAGTGCAAAGATTATCGAAAGTTGAAATGCGCCAAGGAAAGATTATGCTGCTGTCAGCTTGGTGGGATTACTATAAAGGTATTGTGTATTTTGGGGTACTTCCTAGGATCCAAACAATTAATTCAGATGTGTATTGTCGCCAAAATTCAACTTTGCAATTCGAGAGAAACGGCCGCAATTGGTGAATCTTAAACGTGTTGTATTCAATCAACACAACGCTATGCCACACACATCATTGGTCACTTGCCGAAAATTATTGAGACTTGGTTTGGAAATTATGTCACATCCGTCGTATAACCCTGACTTAATGCCATCTGATTACAATTTGATCAGAGCCTTACAAAATCCGCAAAACCTTCAATTGTGATAACGCTTTGAAATTACACTTAGTTCAGTTTTTTAGCTAATAAAGACCAGACAGTTCTATAAGTATGCAATAATTACGTTGACAGAAAGATGGCAAAAGGTCATTGATCAAAATGGAAAATGTATTATTGAATATAGTTTAATAATTATATAAAAAAATGTGTCATTTTTATAACAAAATAGGCAATTACTTTATTGCTAAATAAATAATATCGATTTAAATTTTTCGAGATGGTTCAACAAGAATTAGTAAAACTCAAGAAAATGTAGCAATAACTTGATACCCTTGAGCAGAAATATTCGATATTCCGTTTTTGCGTTAATACCCGTATTTGTATCTCAGATCCGTTAAAACACACAACCTAATCAAGGTTTCTTTTATGAATAGATTAGTGAGAATATATTATTCATAACTAAATGCTATAGTCCGTAAATTGTAACACAAATTAAGCAAAAGATGAGTCACTTTCTCTTATCCTTTATGGGTTTTACCGTGCATTATATTAGAAGTAGAGGTATGTATCTTTTATTTCTTTAATGTTAAGTTTTTAGTCGCGCTTTTCACTTCTCAGAGTATTCAAACGTAGTAGTACAGTTTGTAGTAGCTGGGTGAATTTGCAAAATTGAAATTATTGAACGTACTGCCTGTTTCAAGAATATAATAATAATAATAATATCTTTATTGCCCAACAGAAAATAATTCCATTTACAGGACAATGCGAGAATAATGTAACCTAGCATATATATGTAGTAACAATATACAGCGCAGTAATAAATTAAAATTAGTCAAAAAAGATACAACTGAATCATAAATATAATAATGGCTCGGTGACACCAGAATGCAAGAACAAAATAGGACGATAATGTAAATCCATGTAGACTCTTCAACAAAAAGGATCGTGAAGTAGTTCATTGGCATTTCTAATCATATGCGTAAAGGGTGCTTTAAGCAGAACATTAGTTTTGCATGACGGGACCTTAAAATTAGGGAAGGACCTGGTATCGTACTGAGGTACCACAAAATTAATTTTGGAGAGAAGGGATGGAGCGTCAATAGCGTGATTAATTAGTTTAAGTAAAAATTGGCTGCTAAATTCCTTCCTTCGATCCGATAACGATACAAAGCCGTGTTTCCTCAGCAGACCAGCATAATCAACATCGCGTCCAGGCTAAGTGCCATCAATTTTGAAGGACAGGTATTTCAAAAATCGTTTTTGCACTCTTTCAAGTAGTACTTGCAGATGGAGATAGTGAGGATACCAAATTATGGAGGCATACTCCAACCCAGTGCGGACAAGCGAATAGTATAATGCTTTTAGCGAGGCAGGATTATTGAATGATCTGCAGGATCGTATGAGAAATCCTAAGGATTTCATCGCAGAATTTCGTATGGATAATATGTGGTCTGCAAACGACAAACATGCATCAAACTGCACGCCAGGTCCATCACAGACGAGTGCCTAGGAACAATAGCCTGACTCACAGCATAGTGAAAATTGTAAATACTATGACATCAAGAGTAGCTTACAACAGCACACTTATCCAGATTCAAATGAATTCCATTCTATGTACACCATCTAACAATAGTATCCAGACTGTTCTGGAGAAACAGACAATCTGCCGGGGAGATTATGGTATTGTAGATCTTAAGATCGTCCGCGTAAGCCAGTACATTGCAGTCCAGCCCCTGTAGGAGATCATCCAAATAAATATTAAACAAAAGAGGACCCAAATTGGATCCCTGGCACACACCAGAGGAAGCAGAGAATGTTAAGGATGTATATCCATTGTAGTGAACATAGCATGAACGATCAGTTAAATACGAGCGGATCAATTCAGTTACACTTGGCGGAAAACCAAAACTACTCAGCTTAGATACCATAAGGGAATGATTGATAGTGTCAAATGCTTTACTAAAATCGGTGTATAATACATCTACTTGTTGACGTCGTTCCATGGATTCGGCAATATGCTGTGCTAACTCAGCAAGGTTGGTTGTAGTAGACCTTCCTGGAATGAAACCATGTTGTCGCGAAGATAAGTAAGGCTTGACACTAACGTAAATTCTGTGAGACAGAAGATATTCAAAAATTTTTGCAAAGTTGGATAAAATATTTATTGGTCTATAATTTTGGAAGTCAGAACGATTACCTTTCTTAAACACGGGTGTAATTCTGCTAATCTTCCAAGCGTCAGGAAAGGTAGAAGAACTTACGGCCAAGTTAAATATTCTAGCTAGAGGTTCACATAGTACTACACAACAATCACGTGCAAAAAATGCGGGGAGGCCGTCATGACCAGCAGTAAAATTAGATTTTAACTTCTTAGATGCTTTTAAGATATCGTGTGCTGTAAAAGATCCAATCAAAGAACTACCACTAATGAGATCCCTATCAAGAGGCGATATCTGCGAAATGCAAGCTTTTACAGTAGCACGAGCACATTAGGTGGTATGCAATAAAAAATTATCACAAATTATTGCAGTAATGTCTATAATTGCGCACTATAAATTGAAACGGACAGTACCTGATGTAACTGGTTACACTGTAACTGATGGAAAGAATCAGAATTGATATTTCTTGCATAGGATTCATTTTCATAAATAATAATATAATTTCTTAATTGAACACTGCATATTTTTACTTTTCGAAAATATGGTACCGTGATATAAAATTTCTAGGACGAAGAATGCATTAAAAAGGAAAATATATGCCTGAACATAAGCTATACTGAGTGACTTTAAATGTTTGAGGACAGTTTAAATTTCGCGCCTTGCTAAATTTTTACGTTGGCGATTTGGTTTTGAATTCGTAACTAGTAGCGTAGCAAATAGATTTTGGATGGGTGATAAAATATTGACAACAGATCTTCAGAAAATCAATTTCATATTGATTTTCTAAGCAAAATGGAAAATAACACTGATAAACAGTAGCTCTAAGAAGAACAGATTAGCAAATAACGAATAAAATGAATATAAATAACGTGTCGCACAGGCAGTTGACAGGACCGATACTCACAATGGCCACTCTTAACATGTCAAATCCCCTAGAATCCACCGCGCGAAATTTAAACTGTCCTCAAACATATAAAATCACTCTGTATTATCATACTCGTATCACAACCTTCACTTTTGAAAATTATTTTGACAGTATCATCATGACATCAATAAAGTGTCATTTGATTTAAAGATATAATAAAACAACAAGCTCAGTTGGTATTCACGATTTTATCAATAAAAGAGCGAAATTAAAGCAAGTGTTGAAATTGTTAAAACACATCTAAAAGAATGCCTAGAAAATAACACCAAGATAAGAAAACGCTGTAAATACAGCTTTCTCGTGGTATTAGTGAAATCAATTCACGAGAAAGACATGTGAGACATAAAACACTAATACACGGACATGTTTCTGCCTTCCCGGCGTCATCAGCGTGGTTTGGAGCAGTTTTAAGCTAACACATAGAATTCTTTCGCTGCTTCTGTTGCCATACTTAACCCTACGATGAAAGTGAATATTTCTGGCGCTAACTAGTGCCAAAAGAAAGAAACACTTGTCCGCAAAGTCAGACAGCGAAAAGAAGCGGGTACAGTTTCCCACCCTTCTCTCGAGCAACACTTAAGATTGAGATTCTTTAGGTGAGGAAACACGAAAAATCCCATAATTGTCAAAGAAGGTGATCGCAGTGAATATTCAACTTGCGTATGTAAACTTATAATCTGATCGTAAAAAAACTTACGAAGAAAAGCAATATTTTCTTATGTTGTGTGTGCTTTTGCACCATCTTGCTGGAATCAGCCATATTGAAATTTGTCTTCGAGCAGTTGCACAATAAATTCATTCAAAATGTTTCTATACCTCTCAACATTAATTGTGAAATTAAAAAGAAATAAAACAATTCTGCGGCGAGAAACTGCTAGCCAAACACCAAGTTTTCCAGTATGCAGAAACAATTCAACAAAAATATGAGGATTTTCTCTACTCGACATCCGAGTATTTTTTGAATTGACGTATCTCGAAACATGAAGCCACATCTGAGAAAAATATCAAATTTAGCAGGTCATCATCATGCTTCAAATTATTTGCAAACCACTAGCAGTAAACAAGACATCTAGAGTAGTCTACCGGCAAAATAGCCTGATGTGATTGCATCTTATATGGACGTAGTGTAAGTTTTTCTTTACAATATTCTTGCAGGTTCCATAAGAAAATCTAATCTCTTGAGAAAGACGTTTCCTAATTTTTGTAGATTTATTTTTTCATCCGTTGAAGAACATCATTTATAACTTCTTCCGAACGAACAGTTGGTCTACAAGTACGTGATTTATAGCTCACACACCAACACAATTGGAAAGGCAATTATACAAATTTTTGGGAATTACAGCTAACTCTGCGAAGTACTCTCTAAAATCATTGAAACATGCACGTTGGATGTATACCCAAATTTCATCAATTCGCATTCCAGTTAGAAGATAGTCTTCAATCATGTATATTTTTTGCACTGTTTTGTAAACCATATTTTTTATTTATTCTAATTTACTTTCAGTCGTTCTAATACATCAATTGATGACAATCAATGTCACTCTTAAAATAATTTTCAAAACCGTTTAAGTTATAATTCCTGGCTTAAGTTCAAACGTATATTTTCTATTCCAATGCCACCTTCATCCTAGAAACTTTATATACATCACGATACTATACATACTTTTTTTCTAATAACCACATAATCTATAATTAATACTAGAGTCCTTTGAATGAGATTAACTATATTAGAAAATAACAGAATTATTCTTATTCACGCAGAGAAAAATGTAAACAAACACAAACATATTAAAAAATAAAAAACGAAAATTTAAATAAATTTAAATCCTGTTTCATTTGTATAAGAAAACTTGCAATTGCTTTGTTACAAAAAATGTATGAAATTCAAATCGATTGGAATAAATGCAAAAATAACGTCGTGACGTCAGTGTTATACAAATATAGATGTACATGCTTACTACATTCACATACCACTGCCACATACTATTAAAAATGAACAGAAAAATAAATTATCAGTGCTGCTCAGCACGTCGTCATCTTCAGAAATTGATGGTTAAGGTAGATGACAAGAATCTATTGCTGCGGGCTTATATTAACTTGTTTTTTTTTTTTGTACAACGTTATAAGTACACATACTATCAATAACGGAACGTTCGTAGTCAATTAGAATGTAATTAAAAAACAGATACACATGTTTTTGTTGGTTTTCCAACTGCTAAACGATATAGATCACATTATATTACGAATACTAAGAATTGAAATACCAGCCGAACTCCAGATGCTCAATACGAGTCCATTAAAAATTCTGGAAACAGAAATACTTGGTGATTTTTAATAGTAATAGGTCCATTTTGTACGATGTTGCTTATGTTTTTAATTTCATAATTATGTATTTCTGTATGTATTAAAAATTTGCCCCTATTTTGAAAAGTTAATGTTAAAATAAGTTAATAAAGTATGGATTTTAGAAATGTCTCTACATGATTCACGTCAGCTTAAACCAAATATAAATCTTATGTTTTCATAACAAAAAAAACACGGTCTATATCTTTTGTTTCTCCCCAGACAATAATATTATAGGAAATTATTATGGATTTGCGTAGTACAAATTTAATAATGATTCAATTGATAACACACCTAAGAGTATTTTTTTAAATATACGCTTTTGAAAGCTTTGTGCATTCATAATCAATATAATCATCCCAAGCAAGATTGCAATCAGGAAAGGTACCCAATAGATTGCTTTGAAATGCGCAAATTATATGATTATTAAAAACAAGATTAGCGACTAATTGTTTCTAAATTCATAATAGAATTCGGAGATAAATGTTTCTTATGATTAATAATTAATTTATTTTTACAGCACCAATCAGAAAAACTTTTATTGATGACGTTAACATTTTGATTAAGATAGTTAATGATGTTTTCAAGAACAATAATTCAACAATCAACATACAGAAGTACTTTACCGATGATGATTATTTATAAACAGTAAGAAAATCGACGGCTCCAAAACGCTACCTTGCGGCGAACCTGTATTAGTATTGCACTCCTGTGATCTGAGACGCCAATTAATAAAAAACGATCTTTTATGATGTAAAAAATCAACCCCTTATGCCCAGGTTAAAATTTTTTTTTATAAATGAAACATTCGCTAAATCAAACAAAATCAGCACTACGTTTTCACCCACCTCCATAGTGATTGATTGAAACTGTTTGAACTTCTCTTGGTTTGTAGAAATGTTTTCTTTTGTAACACGTTGTTAATAAAACTTTTAAATATAATATCTATACTATATTTACAGTTACTTTCAAAAATACACTCAATACACTGAATGACGAGTTAACCTGCGCAATGACGAATTGACACTTACTATTTACTCTTAATAAGTGAATACAAGTTAACTTGCCCTGGAGAAGTTGAAACTGTATTGGTATTTGATATTGTATGTATAAACCTACAATACCGCTCAAAAGTGTTTAGGCACCCCTGTTTTCATGGATTATTCATATAGTATTATGTTTACAAAAAAAAACATTATAATAAAATGAAATACGTATTTAAAATGTAGTTCAGTAAGATAAACACCCATTATATCGCATAAGGTTTACTATCATTTATCTGCATTTGGTCGGATTACCATAAACTGTTTATTGCGTTGCAACTACAATAACAATCCCTCTGAATTTACTGGGTAGATTTAGTCATCTGTTAGATTGTAGGTAATAATGTTTAAATTACCTTCTTAGAAGATTATAGTGAAATCTGTAATCTATGGCCAGTTGCAGTGTGGTATTTACTCTATTCACGTCGTGAGCGAAATATCCTGTGACAATTTTTTAATATGCCTCCGCGAAGAGAAATTAGTACGGAAACACGTGCGCTTATAATAGTTTACCATAAAAGTGGCATAAGTAATCGACAAATTGCCAAAAAAAAAAATGAAAATATACCAGGCTACGGTTGACTATAACGTAAAAAAATATCGGGAAACTGGCAGTTTTCTTAATAAAAGTCGGAGTGGAAGGCCAAAAGCGACAACATCTGCTGATGATCGCAGAATAGTGATTACCAGCAAGTTAAATAGACGCAAAACAGCCCCGGAAATCACCGCAGAATTAAATGTTGGTCGCCGAAAACTATTCAGTGTTTCTACAGTCAAACGTCGCCTACAGAAAGCCGGGCTCCATGGACGTATTGCGATGAAAAAGCAATTACTACGCAAACAAAACAAGCAAAAGCGACTTAAATGGGCTCGTGAACACCAACACTGGACCATAGAAGAGTGGAACAACGTCCTATGGACGGATGAGTCCAAATTTGAGCTGTTCGGAACCCGAAGACGCATATTCGTAAGAAGATCTGTGGGTGAACGTGCCAGAGAAGAGTGTATTGCTGCTACCGTGAAGCATGGTGGAGGTTCTATCATCATTTGGGGCTGTTTTGCTGGCAGTAGTGTAGGGGACATTGTGAAAATTGACGGTATATTAAAAAAAGAAGGTTACCGCGAAATTTTGGAGAACCACGCAATACCTTCCGGAATTCGACTTTTGGGTCAAAATTTTATCTTCCCCAGAGCCCCGACTTGAATCCAATCGAGTTACTATGGGAAGAACTGGATCGGGAAATACGGAAATCGGCTCCATCAGCTAGTGACGTGTGGAACAAATTGCAATCGAGTTGGACGTCAATAACACAAGAAACTCTGGCAAAACTTATTGCGAGAATGCCTCTATTGTGTGCTGCAATTATTAAATCAAGAGGAGGTCACATAGATGAAAGCAAAATTTAAATTAAACGTTTTAATTTTCACATTTATTTAATATATTTTTATTCATGTACGTGTATCTGTACATAAAAAATAAATATTATTAACATTTTTGCTGAGTTCTTATACATTTTTGCTGTCAGTGAGAGTGCCTAAACACTTTTGAGCGGTAGTGTATGTCTTGTTCTCTTGGAGTTACTCGTTCTACTCCACTTAAATTGTGGTGTTTAGTCTAAAGAAACCTGGGTTTGTCTTATCGGTAATTACATTACATGAGTACTCTTGCAGTAATGAACGTCCTAGGAAATTACCGATAATATGACGGGATGATAGGGACATTGCCGGGATTTCTAGTCTGTCTACTGCCGTCTTCAGGAACGCCCTACGAATATTTGATAACAATAGAATATTTCTTTACAATAATACTAGACACATTAAATATACATGCATCTGGAATACGATTGACAAGAAATAGAATAATCGTTCGTTTGTGTCTGAACTGAAAGGTAAAAGTATTAGGGGTTGCAGAAAACTTTCTTTGTTTTAAAATTTGCACTTAAACTGAATAAACCATGGCAAATTCGATGAAAATATTTTCAAGATAGTTGCTTTCTCTGTTCTACTAGACGTCAGCATCAGCTTTCTTATTCTAAAATGCTAAGAAGGGAGGCAGTAACATCAGCGGTCTACTGTGATACTCTTCAAAAACGTCAACGCGCAATCCAAACAAAAAGACATTGCTTCATAACGACGCTCGACCTCGAGCAGCCGGATCAACAAACAAGAACAGAAGTACTTAGGGTGGAAGGTTTTTTACTATCTCCCTTGACTTTCATCTATTTCCGAAAATGAAGGCGTTTTTTTTTTCTGGGTACAGGAGAGGAAGTAATAATTTTGTAGTTACAGTCATTGGTGACAGATGAGTACAACAGCGGTACTAAGAAACTTGTGTCATGCTTGCGGCTGCTGCCTCACTAATGATGATGATTATGTTAAAAAGAAGAATTAGGTCCAGTGTTAATGTGAATGAAATTTTGTTGTGATATTATTTGTTTTGATAGAGTAACACCTGAACACTGTTTACTTTTTAGACGACCTACTAATCCACCATATCCCATACTTTAAGCCATATGTGGGTAATCACCGGCCCGCTGTAAGATTTTATCGGGCCCGCAAGACATTTTGAAAAACCCAATTAAAAAAATATATTACACTACTTACTCATACTCACTCCAAATGAGGAAGATCGAGTGATATCGGGTTTAAACGCGGCCCGTCATAATTTACTGTATCTAGTAACTTTTAATTGGCAATAAAAACACTCAAATAAAAACAATGAGATCAGAACTTGATTTGTAATTGTAGCTGCTTTATTTATTTTGTCAAAACCAATCAGCCATTCCACAAAATTTGTTAATGCAAAATAGTTAACTATATATGGCTTGTGTTAAGTGATAAGAGTGAAACATAATATGAATGTGACAAGATACGTTGTTTGCTACAGACTAGCAGATAGTAAATTTTATCTAACAATGTCATTTTACAATACTAGAATGATATACATATAAATTATCTTAACATACAGCCTGCCTAATTCAATAAATATTATAGTTTAATCTAAATCATAACAAGATAAAGCAATTTTTTGAATCATTTATATGAGAACTGTATCAAAGCGCTTTTAATATCAATTACATTTTCCCGATAATTTGTTGATATAATTTCTATTACTATTCGATGTACAGCACTATTTTGAATTGCGTAGTTTACTTTTCTACACCATGCAATGCTTGCCACTACAATCACCAACCGACTCTACAAGAGTATAATTGAATTTTAAGCTACCTTAATCTCTCATAGGATATTGTATGTTTAAAATTTGTTCGATAATGTGCTTACAGTTGCGACTTTCATTTTCAAGGAATATTTTTCCTATTTAACTAGGAGATAGGTAGCAGCATGTTAGTAAGTATATCACTTGTATATCCAAGCATATTGCATTACAAATATAGAAATTATTCTTATTATAAATAACTGACACCATTTACAAATCAATTATAAACACTATGTCCCTACTATAAAAGAAAACCAAATTACCTTCATATCTTCCGATTGGAACGTAGGCGAATAGGGTAAAGTATTGTGAGAATCCTTCCGCAAGTGTGATTTCTCCATTATTCAGTTGAAAATCTGGAAAAACACGATCGTCTAAGTAACACATTGTACACTGGCACGTTTGTTGGAAATCAGCACGTTATGCACGCGTATAATAGTTCCATAAATAACTCAAATAAGTTTACCATTGCTGGGGGAGAGGTGTGGACGTGATTTTATAAATAAATTTTGTCGACGTTAAATGTGAAAATATCTTTTACGTATGCGTTATTGTTACTACTAATTATGTTCATTTCACTCTCTCTTTATACTCCTACCAGATGTGCCTCGTTGTTAACTGTCACTGTCAGTTTAGCATTACAGTAATCTGTAAAACAAGTACCTGCTGACATCTATTACTACTATTCATTAAGAGCATTATTAACTCAAACAATACATTTAATATACAGAGGGCGCCAAAAAAATACATACAAAATGTAACTTTTGAAGTGAGAAATGTCAATTATTATCGTAAGATCAATGATTAATGATTCTCATAAGAAGAGTATTACATTTTTCTAACTATATATCGCTAACTTAGTATTTTTCGAATACTGTGTTTGTAAAAAATCTTACATAAGTACTGAAATTAAAATGATCAAAATTCGATTTGAAATTGTGCTCGTTAAGTTTCCCAAACTGGGCGGTAAACTACAAAATTTTGCGGTAAAAATTATAAAAATGCGGTTATACAAGTTGAGCAATTTTCAAATAAGTTTTGGGTGGTTGTTCTAAATTTGAAGTGAAGATTTCTCTTATCAAGGTTAGGATTCATAATGCATTTCCATAGTAAATATTGAACGCTATTGAAATAATCGTTTTTATATTGAAATATTCTGAGGAATTCCCAAATTCTTGTTTTTTTTTTTCAATCTAATACAACTATAATTAATACCGTTGTTGTAATTACGTAGGTTAATTATTCAATTAACTGAATTTTAAATATACATAACTATAATAAATCTAAATCATAAAAAGTATTGGCTACTTTTCTCAATATCGCATCTCAATCCGAACTTGTTTATAGTTAGCAGGTGCAGTAGCCTCGGGTTAGAGATATAAAAAAATTAAAAATTATCAAGTAATTTGCGATTCCATAATACAAAAAAGACAAATGCGTTATTGCTACAGGGAGTGATGATACGAACTCGCTTTCTTTAACCGATTTAATTAAAGAATTTGGCGAAAATAAGAAGTTTATTTCTACAATATGATCAAAAAAGACTAGTAAAGTTGGCAATTCATTGTCAATATTTTTCTATTAGTTTATTTGTTATCGTTGTGTTTTGTTGTAATATTTTAAAACATTTTTTATTATAAATTTTACTATTAAACTATAAAGTATAGGCAGCAAGAATCCTATATATTACATATATTTTAGTAAAATATACGTAAATAACCACTACATAAATATGTCGCTGAATATCAAAATAGCCGCGACCTTGCCAATTTGTTAGATGTACCAACACAATTCTTTTATCGTCTTCCTTTATCATGTTTAATCTTATGGAACAATCCATCGTTTTCTAATTTCTATCCCCGTTAAGTGAAGTTGATTACAAACATAAAGGTTTTAAACTTTAAATTATATAACAGTTTATTTTGTTATTATTTAATACTTAGACGGTTTAAAGTTTAATAATGAATTTATTAGTCGTCACAGTGCTGAATCCTAGTAAAAAAAATTTTAATAGAAGAAATATATATTAACAATAAATAATAATAATAAATGATTGTATAATTTAAATATATTAAACGTATTTTATCACAACTAGGGCGGCAGCATACGGCGCAAAATATCATTTCGTTTGCGATGAAGTTCTTCAATTTCTTCTTCAGTTAAGAATAACATTTCTTCATCAGGATATAAAGTAATATCTACCCCATCTTGGAACTCCTAAAAATGTAGAAATACTATAGTAGTCTAAAGCATAACCCCCGTTTAAGAGAAAATCATTTTAGTTTGTATACTTACTCTATATCTCTGACGTCGGAACTCTTCATGTTTGGCAGACCACCTGATTAAGATATTGTATAGGACACGCAAAAACAAAATGATATTGTCATCATTGATGAACGCATATTCACCATTACGTTCTAATAATTTATAAATTATATATTTCCTATCTACAGGAAAGGTATCCCGTCGTAAATACCAATGGCTATGTCGATAATATAAGGAACAGTAAAATATTATATCGCGATTGGTCCATACGACCTTGGAAGGTTCGAAAGTGAACTTGATCTTCGTATGGCGAAATCGGATGAAGGTTAATCCGTCGAGTTGGAAAATTGAGCCTTTTGCGTCTCTTTCGTCTTCGAAATATTGCTCGTATAAAACTCTTCTTTCTTCGTCTTCTTCTTTCGTTTGTTCCTCTGTAAGTATTTTCTGTTCCGCAAGGTATGCAGCTAAAATGTATAATCGCAATTATACTTAATTAGGAAACCATCAAAGTTTTACGTTTGACAAGATTCAATTACTTTAGAAATATTCTTGTCACGCCTACTAATTTATAGTAGCTGTAGTAAGCTATATCAATTCAAAATCAAGTACTCGTTTTTAGTGCAGGTGTTTATTTATCAATGTTAAAGAAAATTTAAAGCTTCGTGGTACATCTAACTTTGTTAACAGCAATTATATGCGACCACTTGCTAAAATTACAAGATTTAAATGTTTTCAATTCAGAGTTATTAAGTTTTAAGAAAGAAAATGTTAAATAAAGGATGTGGAAGTCACTAATGAATAAGAAAAGTTTAAAGAGTTATTTTAAAAGACTGACGACAGTTAAAATTTCTGGCATTTTTTGACATTTCACATGCTAAAACTGGCCATTGTTATTATCTGCTAACGTCCTGTCCGATGTGTTATTTGTTATCGGTTATTTCCGTTCACTTTATTAATTATTTGCTTCTTTTTCATTTGATTATAATCTATATTTACCTTATCCATAGAAAATTGATTCTTTGAAGATTTATTATCAATATTTTAGCATCCGTATAAAATCTGTTTGAGACGCTACTGACAGGGAGTTCAAAACCAAATCGCCAACTTGACAAAAATTTTGCAAGGCGGGAAATTCAAACTATTGTCAATCATTTAAAATCACTGTATATACTAAATAATGACAACATATTCATACATTCTGAACATTATTGTATTGGGTTCCTTTAAAAGTAAAATTAAGTGCTGCCCAAATATTTTTTGAGTAACAATAGAACACATACCTCAAGCTGTATTTATAGTTTCGTATATATCACGTTATTTAATAATTTATTTTTAAATTACTCGTTTATAGCAATATATTTTAAAATTCCCGCATAAAGGAAAAGCCATTCAGATAAATCAGAAATATAGAGAAAAGAAAAATACACTTCAATCTGTACGTTGGTGATTATTAAGATACTATAACACGTACATGCATTGAACTAATTATTTGATAAATTAAAAACTGTAACAAGTAATTTTACAGTGCTCGTAACCAACAACAAATTGATGCTCCAAATATAATTAGGTTATTTTTTGTTGCCATTGATTGTTTAAGTATTCAAACACAAAAGAGGATACGTTGTAGTGTCAGAAATTAATAAAAAATTATATGGAAGTAGAAGAAAATGACAACAAAATTTAATTCTAGGCTACCTTTTTGACATTGCAATCTTTAAAATGTTAAATGTATATATATAAACAATATTACAACTTGGCGTTACACATCACAAGAAAGTTACTATATTTAACAACCAGGTTATGTTACTGAAAAATGTAATTTTAACCAATAATATAGATAGCTTTATAATTTTAAGACTATTTTTGCAACTGCGTAACTTTATTCAATTATTACATCTCCAATGTGTTTAAAATGGTCTCCATTAAATGCGTCTTGCTCTGCTGTAAATGGCATTAATATAAGGGTCACACGATAAGTATAATCTTTGTTTTAGTTATATTCGTTTGGATGTCACTCAGGTGGCGTACAGCGCCAGCGTAAAATCACATTTATGCCGTGCGCCATCTGGGAAACTCAAAGGTACTATCAAGCAATTGGTATGATTGTAATGATTCAATGAATAGAGACCGGATTATATGCAAACTGCATATATTTTATTTTGTTTATTTATTATATTTTACGTCTATATGTAGATTTATTACACTGATTACACTTAATTAACGATAATTAACTTTAATCTGTGTAATACATATATCTACATATAGACGTAAAATATAATAAATAACTAAAATAAAATATATGGACTTTGCATATTATCCGGTCTCTACAGTAATGAATATAGAAAGAGTGTAATGCAGATACAATATCTCTTAAAAGAACTGTTACAATGAAATAAAATTAACACGAAAATAATGAAATTATTAGAAAGGATAATGCGAAAAATAATCGGTCAGTGCAACTATTACATAGGCAATCAATATTTTAGTTATGGCGTTAGGCTAATTTATTCTTGAAGACACTGTATGTATTTAATATAGAAATAACGAGAGTGAAATTAGCTATACCATAGAACAGAAACAAAAAAAAATTAAGTATGTATATAAAACACTTTGCTGTAATTGTACTTTTTACTGACTGAAATATTTAGATTTACATTATTTGCATAATAAATTATTACATAGATAGCAAATGTATATTAGGTTGCCTACTTACTCATTTGTATATTTTTTTAATACGCTAAAAACCAGTTATTTTCGAATCAACTTTACGTAGCCCGGCAATTTATAAAGTTATAAGTTCTGTATAGACAGAACACAAGCAATCAGAACACATGGAAGTTATCAATATATTTACATATATACGTAACAGATGCATCTCAGAATATTACTTTTAAATAAATTAAATATCATTTGACTGGCTTAAAATTCCAAAACAAGAAAAAAAATCCGGCGTAGTAACTACAAAACAACGGCATTTGAAAATTATGAATGTTATGCTTTATTGAATTTTATTAAATTAATTATATTATATTATATTATTATTTAACTTAACACAAACATTATGAAATAAAAAAATTTGAAAATGTTTCAACTGCAAATATAATCTCTATTAACAATGAAAATATCAAAACTTACATATTCTTTCGTCTTGACTGTAAGTGGTGAAGTCTGAACCACTGTCACTAAACATTTCAATTGTTTTTATTGAAAAGTCACTTCAAAAATTAAGACGTTGTCATAATCATTACATATGTTGAATTCTTAGAAGATGCAGGTGCGTCTGCAGCTGGATTTTGCGTTTCGGTTTGTATATTCGTGTTGTTGCCTGCAAATTGCCTGTGCATTGAATCTGCCTATTATATGTTTTGAGAGTAAGGCGCGATAGGTTCGTATTTTATACATATGCGGTTCTAAAAAGACGTTTAGGTAGTCTGCGTGCGACAAGAATTAGGCAATTGGTGCTCAACTACAATTTCTAGTCCTGACTCAAATATATTTCATGGACATTTCGTTATTAAATGAACTGTGACGCAATTGGAAAGACTTGCATTTCGAAACAGTATACAAGGTGCGTTCAATTTTAATCCTTTGTATGTATAATACGCGATATGAATTTATTAAGTTTAACTGCAAATATAAAGGATTTTTTTATATTGATAATATCAGTTCTTCGCTGCAACACTGGCCAAATTTTACAATCACGCTCTGCTGATAGTAATCTAGTAAACATTTTTTAAATTTCCTGAACGATGTAAGTTGATAGTTCTACTTATTTAAATACAATTGTTGATACTTTTAGACCATGAATAACCTATAAATGCATTTATTTATCTTGTAATAAGGAGATTAAAATGATGTTTCGAATTATGTACCAATAGAGAAGCACAAAAAGAACGATGTATTTTGGTTTTTTGTATTTGTTTCTCATATATTTTAGTTTAATTTATACAAGGTTAGTTCATCGCAATTATTAATAACCAATACGGAAGCTTTTCAAATAAAATCTGTCAAAATGATATAACAATCATGCGGAGTATCAACCTATTATTTCAAATAATCTCTCCATTACAAATTTGACAACGTTTGTTATCATATATTCCAAAAAGAGAGAGACAAATTTCTGAACAGACCCAAGTAACAATTATTTCTTATTGGTTAATATCAAGGCGAAATCATACCGTACAATATTTGCTTTTCCTTTTTTCTGTAAATTGTTAAAGATGTTGACATCCTTAACATTGTTTAGATCACGTTTGCGTTCCGTAGTTTAATAATAATACGTTGCCTTAGCTATTTTGCGGTATAGATTAATTCTTGTCAGAGCTTTAATTTGAAAATTAATAGATTATCTAAGTAATATGCAAATACAGAGAACTTTAGTTATGCTAAAATCACAATTCTGTAGCTGCTTCTTTCAATTATGTATGCAGAACCTAGCGCCATATCCAAATACACAGAACTTTAGTTATGCTAAAATTACAATTTTGTTGCTGTTGCTTTCAATTATGCTGTAATTACTACAATTATTTTATTTATACTGTTACCTTGTAATTGTAGAATTATCTCTGAAAAATCCATATGCAATTTTATTTGGTACAGATTTTATATTTTAGACAGATCTTCAAATTTAAGTTTACCGCGTAAAATTGATTTCACAAATTTATAGGTTGTAATTTTGGGCTGGGGGTCTGTTCAGAATTTTGTCTCTCTCCTTTTGGAATAAACTATATCTGGATAAGAGCAATACTTCGTGTGAATGTAATGTATAACTTATATTTTCATTTCAAGTTAGACACCTATAATCATTTCAACAGTAAATCAACTTTCTTCAAGAGAATTATCTTTGGTTTATCTGTTTTCACTACAAAGCTCATGAATTTTCCATTCGCTCTTTTTCAATAGGAATAACACGGTATATTGGTATCTTATGTGCAAACATTTTCAAATTTTACTAAATTATTTTTGACAGAATTATGCATGTCAGCCCGTCAAGAAGTTTTAAATTATAAAAGTGTTGGCCTTTAACGTCTCGATTTCAAATTATTCTACATTATGTTTTATATTATTAGCTGAAGTTTTAGGTTGAATTACTAAAATTGAATGTTCCTCTATGTGTTGAATATTTTTTTCTAAACTTTAATCAACAATATCTGTTTTATTCTTTCGTAGACTTTACCAGTTGTTTATAAAAATGATTTGTGATTAATTTCAATTGAAGATTATGTTATGCCACATTTTAAGTTAGCGTGAGCAATGAGGGTAGAAAAGTGATGACGTCAGTTTACTATAATTTGTGCTGTTAGCAGAACTGTTTAGGTTTCCAAACAAAACAACCAGAAAACAACTATATGCAGAGGTAAGAACGTCGCATATTATTAAAATTTGGAAACCCAAATTATTTCTCAAGTTCTTTTATCAATATCCATATTTACAAAAAAGATATTGTGATTATGTGCATAAAATCCTATTTTAAATTAAACGAATCTTTAATTTTTGAAATTAAAGGAAATTGCATACTGGTTAATGATTTAATAGAAGAATCAAAGCTTATGCTTTCCGTGCATAGATGACAGCACTAGTATCTAGAAATTAGTCACATGCGAGTAGACTGTTGAAGTAATTATTAATTAGTATTACACTAGGGTGACAGAATAAAATAGACACCAGGTAAAGCGGTATAAATATGTAAACAGCTAAATTCTAAGAACGAATTAAGAATTTTCTTTTGTCATTAGAGTAGGGGTAGATGTATCGGAAGGAATTCGTCATAGTTTAGTATCGTTACAACTATGCCTCGCTTACAAGGTTCGAGTGATATTAGCGACTTCATCCGGGGTCGCATCGTTGGCCAGAGTGAACGCGGCGCTTCGCAACGTGAAATAAGTAAATTTTTAAATATTCCGTTGTCCACAGTTAACCGTGCGATTACACAATTTAACCGCAAGGAAAAACAACAGTGGAGCCGAGACCAGGTCGTGCCGGACCTTCTGAAAGAAGTAAAAGGGTGCTTGTGCGCGAACTGTTAAGAGAACCGCGTAAAAGTACAGCTGAGCTTTCGGCAACTTCACAGAAAAGTTAGCGCACCGTTCCGCGATACCTCCTCAGTGTGGGGATGTATAAAAGGGTAGTAAAGGAAAAACCTCTCCTTACGGCGTTTCAAAAACGGCGCCGAGTGGCTTGGACAATCGAAATGCGAACGAAGCTCGAAGAGTTTTGGCGGTCTGTCATTTTTTCAGACGAAAGCAGATACTGCCAATTCAGTGGGGTATGGCGACGTTCGTCACAGCAACTGGACGACAAATTTTTGCATCAGACGGTGAAATATGGCGGTGTGAGCATCATGGTGTGGGGCGCGATATGGTATGGTGGAAGATCGCAATTAGTAATCTGCGACGGAAATATAAATGCGGCAAAATATATCCAAATATTAACAGAAGGACTACTACCGATATTCGACAACGCCATTTTATCTAAAGAAGACGC
Organism: Trypoxylus dichotomus; assembly: GCA_023509865.1. Classification (NCBI taxonomy): domain Eukaryota; kingdom Metazoa; phylum Arthropoda; class Insecta; order Coleoptera; family Scarabaeidae; genus Trypoxylus; species Trypoxylus dichotomus. The sequence continues at coordinate 9,969,827 of CM042074.1, read as the reverse complement.
CACGTTTATGGAGGATGGAGCACCCTGCCACATAGCAGCAAGAACAACAACCACATGGAAAGAGGAACAGGGGATTCGGATTTTACCATGGCCAGGCCAATCACCAGACATGAATCCGAAAGAGAACGTTTGGCACATAATCCAGACAAATATGGCGAAACGACTCCGAAAACCCAGTAATAAGGAAGAACTCGTGGCAGCTGTTACAGAAGAGTGGTTAAATATTCCAGAAGACACCATTAATCATTTAATAGATTCTATGCCACGACGACTCGCAGCACTTCACGAAAGTAAAGGTGGATCGACAAAATATTAGTCTAATTTAAAAATGTTAAAATATTTTGTATATTTAACGAGAATAGAATCTTTTTTTTAATTAGTAGGTGTCTATTTTATTCTGTCACCCCAGTGTATTTTGTAAGAACACTATTTGCTATATTTTAGTAGTGGGATGAAGGAAAAACTATTTATTAAATGAAAAAATATTTTAACATGCCGAAACATGTGTCAAAACACTAGTGCGCAAATGACAATAATAAAGTGATAGTGAGATGTTAGCGAAACGTATTCTCAACTTAACGAGCTAAAAATATCTGCACTAGGTGGTGTTCAATTTTTAATACTACTGGTATACACTTTTTTGAATGCATCATAGTGTAAATATAGTGTTAAATGTTTTTACCGTCTATTTAAGTCAGAGACCACAATTTGGTATTTTATGTTAGATAGCAATACATAACTATACAGCAACATTTTCTTTGAAAATCCATTGCTAAATAAGGGTCCTGTCTAACGTCATCATAGTAAGCGTGACTGCTAGAGTCTAATGTCTGAATCATTCTAAATTCCATTTTTAGTTGCATTTCTTGTTTTTAATCTTGAGAGGTGGCATAAATCAAACAAAATTCTCAATTCTAGAAGAATGTTATTTTGATTTAATTTACACTTAACAATTATTATAAATACACTCATTTTACATATATTCTAATTTGTATCTTCTTTTTTTTTTGTTTTAAAATTTCTCATGTACTATTTTAACATGTGTTTTACTCACTATAAAGCTAAATGAAGAATATTTACATCACTTTCTTCGTCATACACGTATTCGATATCTCGAAAACGAAAATATGAGGATTTTTTTAATGACCAAAACGATTCAATGAACCTAACAAATGTGATTATTGCTTAAGTATAATCCATTTTCAAAGACAAGGTTATATTCAGCATTTGACATACTTAAGGAAAAACAAAATCTCCCCAGACTTTCGTCTGCGAAAATCAATAAGACCAGTAGCTATACATGATTGTGACGTTTATTTTTTAAAGGTTGGCTACCCTAGTTTTTGTAATTTATAATCTATTGATTAACGACTGGTAAATATCAATTTGATGCTACATTATAGGTTTACCAACGAAACTTTCGATAAGTATCGCCAACTGTACTTCAAATAAGTCACAAGTATTTGTAATAGCTTGCTTCGTACGCGAATCAACTCACTACAGAACTATAAAAACCATCTCTATCTAAAAAAAGGACATCTATAACAATACAATACGTTAAAAAATATCTTAACGAAGACGTTTTTATATGTTCCATATAATTCATCATTTATAACTAAATACATAGATCGGTTCTCTTTTAAAATCTCTTTCTAATATCAAAAATACAGCTCTCTGTTTTCTCTATCGCAAAAAATAAGTATATCATCGTACATAGTCGTTCATTTATTATAATTAATTGAAATATTTTCTAATTAGAATACTTTTTCTTCTCTGATATGAGTTAATTTATTATTATTTATTAAGTTATATTGAAAAAAAGATTTTTACATCGAATATAAAAGTGACTAGGAAAATTCATCTAACATACATATATGTATAAGAATTACGCTACGTGGATCGTTCAAAAAGTTCGAGAGAATAAAATCTAGTTAGCTATTATCATTTGTTCATGATTGTTTTTAAAACTGTCAAATATGGAGGTTATATTGGAAACACAATACTGTCAGGCATATTCTAAAATGCATTTCACTGAACTTTTTTAAACAATCCACGTGTTACTGTTACCCCTTTTTATTAATTACTGAATTTTTTATTCAAACGTGTGCTCAACACTACGATTTTTCACCAAAAATCTATCCACGCGTTCTAAAGAAATAAATCGTCTCTTCCTGCCTATTCATGGTGTTCTTTCGAAATCTTCGTTAGGCGGTTTTATTGTCGACAAGGAAGGGATCTGCTCTAAAGGGATTATCGGCCGAGAGCTGCCGAAGATTCTATCGACGTTTTGCAGATTATTATGCTGATTTAAATTGTGCGTAAGCCGTTCGTTCTCTGACTCTAATTCTTGAAGTTTGGCGCGCAATTCCTCGATTTCTGATGTCAACTTGTTGATCTGCCGTTCTTGGATTGTTTGATCGTAGTGTGCGTAAGTGGTCGGTTCGAATTGTAGCGATTTCGTGGAGATATTTTCATTCAGGATGGCGGTGTTATCGTCCGGGGTCGGTTGCAAGAAAATTTGATGTTGGTAAGGGTATGGTTGTTGATCACGATGGCTGGTAGTGATTTCGCCGCCAATTTCAGGATTATATTCCTCTGGTATCGGCACGAAAATGTCCTCCTCAGAAGGTATATTGACGTCAAAATTAGCTGATTGTGGCTGATCGCCTTGGATCTGATTTTGTTGATCGTTTGAATCGTGAATCGTCAAGGTTTCGTCTTCTACGGATTTTTTGACTTGATTTGAAATATCAGGGACGGGATTGTAGGGAACGTTATATAGGGGATTAATGTTAACCGGTTCGCTGAGGTGCGGTAGGTTAGCTGAGAATATCGGCAAAGGACTGGTGGCTTCCGGGCCTATGTATCCTAGGAAGTTGTTCCTCTTTGTAGTTACTGGTTGTTCACTTAACGTTGGACAATTAGCCACCCCAGTAATTTTAGTGTGGTTGATTTCCATTACAGATAGTATTTCTGGTAAAGCAGAATCGCAAAGTATTGGATTATCTGCGAACGGTAAAAAGAACGAATTAGTATCCAAACAATTTGGGGAAAGGTTTGCAGTAAAAGTTAATTAGGGGCAAATTCTGTGTATCATAAAATTGTATTTAAATATATAGGCAAAAGATGGCTTTGAAAAATTTCCTTGTCTAAACGTCTCTTGATCTATTTCATCTTTCGTAAAAAGTCGTAATGAAATATTGCGCAAGAATCTGAAATTGGATATTTGTTTTTAAAGCGAATTCCATCACGCAGAGTGGAAATTGAACACTTTGTCTGCTTTAGCATAATTTGATCGTGCAGGATTTCTTATTTAAAAAGGTTTGCCCGTAGAAATAGTTGTTTTCCAAAGAGAATAAGAAATTTCATCGAAAGGTTTTCAGTAATTTCTTACCTTGGAGGTCTATTTTTAATACGCCCCAAACATCTGAATGGATACCATCATGTACTCTACAATGCGTCTTGCTGACCAAATCCCTTCCAAGCGCAATGATGTGGTTATGCGATAAATCGGCCCAGCAAAGTACAGGTAGACCATGGAAATCTTTATCCAAGATGGTGAGGTTATTGTAGGATGCCAGTAATTCTTGCAAAGCAGGTAGGAACGTCTGCAGAGAAGGAAACCATTTAATTGTCATTATTGCCTATTAAATAAAATTTAGAATATGAGTAATTACTTTGCTAGTTTCCTCAAGAGTTAAAAGATGATTATGCGATATATCCAGCATATTTAATCGATCTAAACCGATCAAGTCGTCCGGTTGGATCTTCGTCAATTTGTTGTGACTAACGTCTAACCTCACCAGATTTCGGAATCCCGATACCGAGCCGTTTAATGAGTAAATATCATTGTGGTCCATTCTTAGTTGTCTTAAATTTGATTCCCAATCAATTACATTCTGAAATCATAGGAAGGGGATTTTTAGAATAAATAGTAAATGTGAAATTCGAGAGCTACTGAGAATATTTCTTGAACCCCGTGGTGGTGTCCGCATTCTTCAACTGTCACATTCGTAAAATTTGAAATTTTTCATCTATAATCATAATTCAGTTGACAGCTTGTATTTCAGCGAATTTAGTTTTGTTTGCACGGCATTTGAAAGAAAGTAGGTCAGTGTAAAAGTTGAATTTTCATTCAAAAGTTATGGTAATGGCGGCATTACTGCGGAGTTCACGTTTTCTACTTAACCCTGGAATGTTGGGTTTCAGAAATTCAAAGCATCATTAATTATAATTTGACATCCGTATGAATGGTTTGTTTGTGTCACAAATTTGTGTAAATTTACTCTACAGTTATCTGAGCAAAGGTACGCATCATTTATTGAATTTTAGTAAAACATACACTTGGAATACCCAACATAATAATGCTCCTAAATATAGTTACTCATGAAATCATTTACAGGAAAGACAATGTGAGGAGAGAAAAAATACTAACGTACGTGTTAGCGCACATGCACCATGTATATTTTCTAACATATATTGTTTCCAGAAATATACAAGGCAGCCCTTACATGTTCCCAAATATCTCAAAATCAAATGAACATAGATACTTACCGTCGTAAATCCTGTTAAATGGCTAATTTTATTGTGCGATATATCCAAAACGGTCAACCTCGTAACGCCTCTAATTTCTTCAAATGAGAATGTTGTCATTAAATTGTGGGTAACGTTGAGAACGGTTAAATTCACCAGCGGCCTTACGGAGTTGTTCAGTGACGTGAGATTATTGAAGGCGAGATTTATGCTTTGTAGTTCGGATGCTCCGGAAAAGTCATCTTCTTGTAGCTGAAATTTTTATGTTTTATTATATTCTTTTCATTAATTTGGAACAAAAAAAAAGTTTATATTTGTAATATTTCCGTATAAAGAGTCTTAATATTGAATTTTCAAGATAACTAATTTTGCTACCATTGAATTCCTAAGACTACTTTAATCGAATTGTTAATTAGATTGCTATGTCTATGCAATTGTTTTTGAATCATATATGCTGCCTATCCTTTTTGATTCAGGTGGTTGATACAACAGACATTAGTAAAAAAGTCCCAATGTGGTATTATTATTAGATATGTTATTGCCGGAGGAATGGTAAAGGAAAGACTTTTAGAATTCTTTGATGTAAGCTCAAATCGAAGTGCTGACATTTTATTTAATCTTGTTACCAGTTGCCTTGAGAAACATGTTAATGAATATAAGTCAAAACTTATTGCGCAATGTTACGATGGGGCAAGTAAAATGTCTGGTCATATATATGGTCTCCAGGCAAAAGTCAAACAAGTGGCTCCACACGCAATTTTAGCTCGTTGTATGGCACATCGCAGAAATTTGGTATTTCAGCAAAGTTGCAACTCAATTTCGAAATATAGTGTCTTTTTTGCAATCGTTAATGGTTTATCAACATCATTCTACAAAACGCACAAATATAGTTGACACGGTTATAGACAGGCGAGTACCGACCACCAATTCAACAAGATGAACTTCAAACTCGAAAATTTTATCTGAAGGAATGACTAGAAAATAATACCAATGACAAAAGCGCTGTAAACACAGCTTTTCTCATGGTATTGGTGAAATCATTCACGAGAAAGACATGTGAAGACACATAAAACGCTAACAGACGGACATGTTTCTGCCTACCCGGCGTCATCAGTGTGGTTTCTAGCGGTTTTTTGCTCAACACATTGCAATTCCCTCTCTGCTACTATCGCCACATCTAACCCTACAATCCAAGTGATTATTCTTAGCGCTAACTAGTACCAAAAGAATGAACCACTTGTCTGCAAAAGTCAGACATAGCGAGAAGAAGCGTGTACAGCTTCCCACCCTTCTCTCGAGAAATACACGGATTGCTACCACGAGAGGACGCGCGCACAAAGGGCAGTGCAAAGGGAACCGCGCATGTGAATGTTTTCTCAGGCTTACCATGATGTATTTAAAACATATCTAAAGGAATGCCCAGAAAATAACACCAACGATAAAAACGTTGTAAATACATGTCTCTCTCGTGAATGATTTCACCAATACCATGAGACAGTAAGATTCAGGATACAAATTGCAGAGAAAAAATTGAAAGAATTCCAAATGAAAAAAAGCAATAAAATAAGGTGACAGTCTAAGTGCTCTCTTATTCGTAGTAATGATGGACGGAGTAATCAAACGAACAAAAGCACAAACCGAACAGCTTTGCACAGTAATAGGGTACAAAAATCCAGAAGATTTGTAAGAGTGAGTAGCTTACTACATGCCGATGATGTAGTCTTGATTGCAAACTGTAAAAATAAAATGCAAAAGCTAATGAACATCTGGACGAACGAAAAAGAAAACGTGAAGATGGAAGTAAACTTGAACAAAATTAAGGTAATGATCGTAAATGAAAACCGAGACAATAGAGTCAACAAAGAAATTAAGTGTAAATGCAATACATTGGAGAGGGTAACCACATATGACTATTTGGGAAGCATACTAACAGACGGCGAAAAAATAGATGGAGAGTTAATAAACAGAGCCAATAAATCAACAAGAATATGTTACTCTCTAAATAAGACAATTCTAGTAAACAGAGATGTTGATATGGACACCAAAATAAAAATATCTAATACTATAACAATCGCAGTAAGAAACATCTAAGAAGAATGGCGGAGAAAACAAAATGGGATAGGATCAAGAATGAATATATTAAGAAAATAACAAAGCACCAACTAATAATAAAACAAATAAGGAGGAAGCAGTTAAATTGCTACAGACACATAGTAAGGATGAAGACCGATATAATTACAAGAAAAATAATGGAGGCAGGACACCTAAAAAGAAAAGAAGAGGAAACCTAGGAGGAAATGAACGGGCCAGATAAAAGAAATGGGTAGAAGAAAGGGGAAAAGAAACTTAGAAGAAATGAAAGCAATGGCAAGAAATAGAAGGGGGTAGAGAAAATTGATACAAAAAGAACCGGAATCCTCATCCAGCACCTCAAAAGGTGTAAGGACATGAGAAGAAGAAGAATTTGCACTATTGGTGATTATTTTTAGTGACATTTTTGTAATTACACATGTCGCTTATGATGTTATGCAAAAAAGTCATTAGAAGAACTGCTGAATGAATTGTTGGATACCCAACTATTTTATGACATCATTGATAAGTTTGCCATCTTAAAGAATAGAAGAATTGAAATTATTTCCAAAAAATAGTTCCACCTGTTATTGCACCAACGATAAGTTTTAACTGTTACCACTATTTGTTTCTTTTTTAATCTTGACTACATGTACAATAATTTTTCTAAGAAGAGTGGGCCAAGTGGATTTTGCCGACATTGATTCACCTGTTATTGAACTTATGCGCTGCCACTGTCTTGTAGTATTTTAGAACAGGCAACTTTGTTTTGGACTGTTTCGACAAGTCAAGCATCAGATGTACACTTAGACGAGACCAGGAATGTATTCAGCTATAATGTACTTCTAACACATGGGCTGAAAAGTCCCGGGCCTAACACATAGATGACGCTAGTTTTATTGCAGTCACCATTCTCTCAGTTAGTACTAACCTTCAAAAGACAGCTGTTAAAATTTCATGATATTCTATTCATTAGTTTGTGAGTTATTGTGCTAAGAGTCACGCTACTTTTGTTATTTTCAAAACAATGGATCAAAAACAATTTCGTATTTTAATTTTACACTGCTTCTTGATGGGAAAAAATACCGTTCAAGCGAAGCAATGGCTTGAAAGTGTTATGAGGACTCCGCTCCATCAGAAACAACAATAAAACATTGGTTTGCTGACTTCAAACGTCGTCGTAGAGACACCGATGGTGCAGAACGCAGTGGACATCCAAATGAGGCGGTAACACCAAAAAACATCAAAAAAATCCACAAAATCGTTTTGAATGATCGAAAAGTGAAGTTGCGTGAGTTAGCTGACATCGTAAAGATATCAAAAGAACGTATTGGCTTTATATTGCATGAGCATTTGACTATGAGAAAGCTCTGTTCAAAGTGGGTGCCGCGTTTGCTCACTGTTGACCAAAAACAAGAACGTGTTGTTGATTCTGAGCAGTGTTTGGCCATGTTTAAACGTAACAAATCGGAATTTTTGTGTCGATATGTAACAATGGATGAAACATGGATCCATCACTTCATTCCGGAATCAAAACGATCGTCATCTGAGTGGACAGCAACTGGTGAACCTCGTCCAAAGCGCCCGAAAGCACAACAATCGGCTGGAAAGGTTATGGCCTTGGTATTTTGGGATGTGCGTGGTGTGATATTCATCAACTATCTTGAGAAAGGAAATACCATCAACAGTAAATATTATATAGCGTTATTGGAGCGTTTGAAGGCCGAAATTGCAAAGAAACCACCACATATGGCAAAGAAAAAAAAATTGTTTCATCAAGACAAGGCACCGTGTCACAAGTCAATCAAAACAATGACAAACTACATGAATTGAACTTCGAATTGTTCCCACATCCACCGTATTCGCCAGATTTGGCTCCCAGCGACTACTCGCTGTTCGCAGACCTCAAAAAGATGCTCGCCGGTAAGAAATTTCGCACGAATGAAGAGTTATCGCTGAAACTGAGGCCTATTTTGAGGCAAAAGATAAATCGTTCTACAAAAGTGGTATTGAAATGTTAGAGCGGCGCTGGAATGATTGCGTTGCTCTTGATGGAGATTACGTTGATGAATAAAGCTAATTTTGAACCAAAAAAACTGTGTTTTCTTTATTAGGCCACGGGACTTTTCAGCCCATGTGTTACATGTTATTAATTATAATCAAAGAAATAAACAATATTTTTGCATGAAATTATAATCCTCAATTTTCTTTGTAATCCCATTACTATTAAGAGGAATTTCAACGAGAAGCAGCATATAAATTACTACCGTATGAAAATGTAATTTTACGTAATTACTCCGCCAAAAAGGGCGAAGGCAAACATGTAAAGCAATTCCTTTTAAACTCAAGATTGTTTTCGTACCATCACGAGTTGATTGTTCTCCAATTGTACGCGTTCCAGATTCCTCAGCTTCGACAGCATACCGTCGAGCGTGATCAGATTGTTGTTGTGGAAGAAGAGCGTCTCCAAGCTGGTGAGGTACTTGAAGTCCTGCGGCAATTTTTCGATGTAATTATCCGAGGTGTGTATCATTTTCAAGCGTTGACCATTTTTGGGAAGTTGATTTTCCAGCGAGGTCAGCTCGTTGGAGTTGATAAAGAGCCACGCTAGTTCGGTGAGATGGCACAAGGTGCCGTTCAGATCGCGCAATTTATTCCTGCCTAAATGCAGCCGTTTTACGGTCGACGGGATGCTGTTCGTGTCCATCTCTTGCAGAGCGTTGCCGGGTAATACTAGCGTGTGCAGAGCTTCGAAACCCTAGAGATCAACAACCAATTGGCGATTGAGATTTTAAGGATTAACTGATACAATGTTGGGAAGTCATTGTTCTGCGTTTACTTACCTCTAAGTCATCCTCTCTTAAAGATCGCACTTGCAGGCGTCCAAGATCTAACGTTGCGATTTGCGGCATCTTCTCTATGGTTTGTGTTGGTATGTACGGGATTGGGTTGTCCGATAAACTGAGATACGTAACTTGTGATAAACCAGAGAATGAATACGGGTTAACATCTCTGAAACAATGATAAAATTATTATTACGAAAAGCGTAATGACTTAGAAAACTGGTCTAGTATTTACTTTTTTCATATATCCATATTTGTAAGTGAAGAGTAAACTAAAAGAAGAAAAAATTATACATATTCTGTTTTTAATTGATGGCTCTTTTACAAGTACTTGATAAAAGAGATATTTTCCAAAATTATTGCAAAAAAAAGTTTAAAAAAATGTAATTGGCGAGTATATAGGGGAGGTTGGTGTAAATTGAGCATAGGGGGATGAAATACATCAAAGTACGAATATTACATACACCACCGCTCATAAAAGAATGGTCATTTTAAATTTTAACAAAATATAAAGAAAGTACTTTTACTCATGGAATAATTCTACAAGCATGTATACAATTTCCTAATTAAAGTTGATGAATAACGAAACAGGAATATCACTTTTCAAACTTATGAAATAATTAGGTACAGTACAAACAATACCAGGTATACGAGGGCGACCTGAAATGTTTCCGGAATCGGCAAGAGCTGGCGCACGAAAGTGGATTCATTGGTCTTCAAGGGCAACCTACCTATGGCAACTGTCAAAATTTCCGACATCTACTGTTAATACTTGTTGTTCAAGAGTGTGTTTTGTGTAGCAAGTCAGGCGGTTTCGCAAAAATGGATAAAATCGAATTTCATGCAGTGGTAAAACACTTCTGGATGGCTGAGAAAACGGCCACGGAAATTCGAAATATTTTGCTAGACGTTCATGTCGGATATACTCCATCATTTTCGACCATCAGCCTCTGGGTGGCCGCACAAGCACAAGTGACGAACCACGCTGTGGACGCTCAAAAACCGCTACCAACGATGAAATGGTCGACAAGATTCATGATACCGTCTTAGCCGATCGCCGATTGAAGCTGAAAGAGATAGCAGAGACAACAGGCATCTCAGAAGAACACGTTGGGCCTATCCTATACGAAATTTTGGGAATGAAAAAACTTTCGGCGCAATGGGTACCGCGTTTGCTCACACCGGAGCGAAATCGGGGAAATTCGGTGGAGTGTCTGACCAAGATTCAACGCAATCCAAGGAATTTCTTCATGTGTTTCTTAACCATGTATGAAACTTGGATCCACCACTACATACCAAGCAACACTCAAAGCAGTGGATTTTTCCGGGCGAATCGGCTCCGAAGAAAGCAAAGACCGTTCCATCGGCCGGAAAGGTCATGGCGAGCATTTTTTGGGATTCTCCTCGTTTGCATTCATCCCGTATCGTCGTGTCTAAATTGAAGGAATTGCGCTACGAATTAGTTTCTCATCCTCGATATTCACCGGGCCTAATCCTCCGCGACTTTTTTCCTATTCCCAAACCTGAGAAAATCACCGGAAGGAAAGAGATTTGCCTCAAATGAGGAGGTCATCACCGCTAGAGATGGTTATTTTGCAGACCTCGAAACATCCTACATTTCCGACGGCTTAAAGAGACTGGCATTGATCTTCGAGGAGACTGTATCGAAGAATAAAAATAAAAAACCACACCAATACCGTGCTCTCCTTGTCGATTCCGGAAACATTTCAGGTCGTCCTCGTAGATATTTTAAGTAATATACGGCTAGAAATTTTATGGCGCTATAAATGAAATCCGAATTCTAAGAAATGACCGAGTTTCTGCAGAGATGGTATTTATCTCAAAAACTATGTTTGTGGTGGTTCCATTCGTGAATTGGGTCTGCTTTTGATTAAGTGGAATAGGGACCCTTGTGAAAATAGGTGGGATAATGGGGAAGGGGAATTGTCGAATCGAAGATATTAGAAGAAAACGTTCTACCATCCGGATTGCGCTTAATGAGCAACAATTTTGAGTTGATAACGATAACGATCCGAAGCGCACGTCGTTATTATGCAAAAACTACCTCGGTGATGCAGAAAATGAAAGAATATTAAAAATAATGGCTTGGTCTCCCTAGAGTCCGGATATTAAACCGATAGAGTTTCTGTGGGACGAACTAGACAGACGAATTGAAAGAGAATGTCCAACGTCCAAAACCTATCTCTGGATGGTATTACAGAGGGAGTGGAACAATATTTCTTAAGATACAGTGAGGAAATTGGTAAAAAAGAACGCCACGAATTGTTTATTATTATTTTTTCTTTTGTATACACATGTGCAATAAGTCGTAGGTGAATAAATATTTTTCTTATAATTGTTTAGTTTAAAATTTGAAGAAAACGTCAAATTATATGTCAATAAATACCCCCCCGCATCCGGGACAAAACAAATTTCACTAGGTTTCAAACAAACCCTATATGGCCGCTGTGTTTCTTCTGAGTTGTTACTGAATGAATTTTGTTTCGATTCACTTCGTAACCACCGAAAATTGGTATCGATAGTACACTTACACTACCGCTCAAAAGTGTTTAGGCACTCTCATTGACAGCAAAAATGTATAAGAACTCAGCAAAAGTGTTAATAATATTTATTTTTTATGCACAGATACACGTACATGAATAAAAATAAATTAAATAAATGTGAAAATTAAAACGTTTAATTTAAATTTTGCTTTCATCTATGTGACCTCTTGATTTAATAATTGCAGCACACAATCGAGGTATTCTCGCAATAAGTTTTGCCAGAGTTTCTTGTGTTATTGAGGCCCAACTCGATTGCAATTAGTTCTTCTCGTCAGTAGTAAATTTTGACCCAAAAGTCGAATTCCGGAAGGTATTGCGTGGTTCTCCAAAATTTCGCGGTAGCCTTCTTTTTTTAATATACCGTCAATGTTCACAATGTCCCCTACACTAGTGCCAGCAAAACAGCCCCAAATGATGATAGAACCTCCACCATGCTTCACGGTAGCAGCAATACACTCTTCTCTGGCACGTTCACCCACAGATCTTCTTACGAATATGCGTCTTCGGATTCCGAACAGTTCAAATTTGGACTCATCCGTCTGTAGGACGTTGTTCCACTCTTCTATGGTCCAGCGTTGCTGTTCACGAGCCCATTTAAGTCGCTTTTGCTTTTCAGCGCAATACGTCCATGGAACCCGGCTTTCTGTAGGCGAACTTTGACTGTAGTTTGACTGACTAGTTTTTGGTGACCAACATTTAATTCTGCGGTGATTTCCGGGACTGTTTTGCGTCTATTTAACTTGCTGGTAACGACTATTCTGCGATCATCTGCAGATGTTGTCGCTTTTGGCCTTCCACTCCGTCTTTTATTAAGAAAACTGTTTCCCGATATTTTTTTACGTTATAGTCAACCGTAGCGTGGTGTATTTTCATTTTTTTTTGGCAATTTGTCGATTACTTATGCCACTTTTATGGTAAGCTATTATAAGCGCACGTGTTTCCGTACTAATTTCTCTTCCCGGAGGCATTTTAAAAGATTGTCACACGATATTTCGCTCACGACGTGAATAGAGTAAATACCACACTGCAACTGGCCATAGATTACAGATTTCACTATAATCTTCTAGGAAGGTAATTTAAACATTATTACCTACAATCTAACAGATGACTAAATTTACCCAGTAAATTCAGAGGGATTGTTATTGTAATTGCACCGCAATAAACAGTTTATGGTAATCCAACCAAGTGCAGGTAAATGATAGTAAACCTTATGCGATATAATGGGTGTTTATCTTACGGAACTACATTTTAAACACGTATTTCATTTTATTATAATGTTTTTTTTTGGTAAACATAATACTATATGAATAATCCATGAAAACAGGGGTGCCTAAACACTTTTGAGCGGTAGTGTATATAAACTGACTCACGTTATCCATGTCACCCATGGTTTCTATAGAAAATTAGTCTTTACACTCGTAGATTAAATTCAAACATCTCAATGACTTTCTCAATAAAAATACCGAACATAATTTCTTTAACGAATTTGTCTCTGCATGTTATATGTTCCAACTACAACCCATTGCAGTGAATTATGCAATGGATAAATGAATACATTGGACGGCAGTTTCAATATAATATAGAAGTCAATAAAAAACTAATCAAGACAGACTGATTTGTAGAGACAAATCTTCTTAATTCCGATACTAGTTTATTCCATGTTCGGAGATACAACCGCCCTAATCTTAGAGCAGTCATTATCACGTCAATTAATATCAGTAAGAAATGCGTTTTTATCACCAGTAAGAGACCAGAAATTCAATATCTACATTTATATTGCATTGGAATGTACTTATCTTTTTAGGATAAAGTTATCCATCGGCAATACTTAAGGTTAAGCGGCCAAGACCGTATAACGCCGAAAAAATGGCTGACGATATCGTCTCGTTTTATCTGTTGTTCTGACTTTCTCGGTATGGTTGCGACCTTAACAGTAGAAGATTTCGAGAAAGTGCTAAGATTTTTAAGAAATAAAAATTATAAAAATAGATTTGGAAAAAAAAGGGAATTAGCGACAGTATTCGAATTGTCAATTTTAGAAATAAATTTAATTCATGGAAACGTAAAAGCGTTCGATTTGTTGTTCTTAGATAAGCAAAATAAGAATCAAGATGATGTTATACCATTCATACGTATAATATATCCGATTTCATTGTAAGAAATACGTTCATTCATTTGTTTGTTCATCGCGGAAGATCGTAAGAATGTCGTCTAATTGGCTATGATTGAACAAATCGACGGACATCTTCATACACCTAGAACCAATATTCGTTTAGTGGCCGTGCGGTCAATGAAGAATCAATTTGTTCTAGTTGACCCGTCCAGACCAATATGGGTCTTGGTCAAATGACTACCATCAATGTTGTTCGACGTCGTTATACAACGTTACCCGAATGATTTCTTCGAAAAAAGATCGTCTAATAAGAATTTAAAAATTTTATCTATAAAATTATGGTAAATGATATATGTAATAGACACAAAAACATCTTTCGTTAAAACACTTGTGTCTTATTCGGAAAAAATCTAGTATTAACATCGTATACTATAATTAGTTATGAATTTGTAAGCATTTATGCAGCGGATAATAATATGTGTAGAAAATGGAATGGTTGCAGAAGTATAAGGACTGCTATACGTATTTTATTGGTGTACTATTTGTGATTTTGTAACTAATGTAACTACAATGTTGGTATCACCGTTAATGGTTGCTCTCAGTGTTGCCACTTCTAAATGATTTAATTGAGGAAATTATTCGATCTAGCAGTTAGTGGATTTTTTGATGGCTTTTGTTCAAAATTACAGGCAAACTGATTAACAATATTTCCTCAAATATTGTTAATCAGTTTGACCAAAATAAATTTCGTGTCGAAATTGAATATAAAATATATTATGTTCTCTCATTATTTTTGTTTTTGGTTATCTTACTAAATGTTAATCCGTAATACTGTTATCAAATAAAATATGTTTATTAATAATTTTTTTTATAAAAACTGTTGAAAGTGACTACCGCCATATTTAAGATATTTCTCATATCTTACTTTAGAAAACATATTTTGCAACATAGCATCAACAATTTTATTAATACACTCTACAATTTTGTTTTGACTATGTGCCATAATAGCTACTGAAACCTCATACGTGGAATTTTTTAAAAAGTGGCCGTAGGAAGAAGTCACGAGATGCAATATAATAATAATAATATCTTTATTGCCCAACAGAAAATAATTCCATTTACAGGACAATCCGAGAATAATGTAACCTAATATATATACGTAATAATAATATACAGCGCAGTAATAAATTAAAATTAATCGAAAATGATACAACTGAATCATAAAAATAGCTCGGTGACACCAGAATGCAAGAACAAAGTAAATCCATGTAGACACTTCAACAAAAAGGATCATCAAGTAATTCATTGGCATTTCTAATCATATGCGTAATGGGTGCTTTAAGCAGAAGATTAGTTTTGTATGACGGGACCTTAAAATTAAGGAAGGACCTGGTATCGTACTGAGGTACCACAAAATTAATTTTGGAGAGAAGGGATGGAGCGTCAATAGCGTGATTAATCAGTTTAAATAGAAATTGGCTGCTAAATTCCTTCCTTCGATCCGATAACGATACAAAGCCGTGTCTCATCAGCAGACCAGCATAATCAACATCGCGTCCAGGGTAAGTGCCATCAATTTTGAAGGAGAGGCATTTCAAAAATCGCTTTTGCACTCTTTCAAGTAGTACTTGCAGATGGAGATAGTGAGGATACCAAATTATGGAGGCATACTCCAACCCAGTACGGACAAGCGAATAGTATAATGCGTTTAGCGAGGCAGGATTATTGAATGATCTGCAGGATCGTATGAGAAATCCTAAGGATTTTATCGCAGAATTTCGTACAGATAATATGTGATCTGCAAACGGCAAATTTGCATCAAACAGCACGCCCAGGTCCATCACGGACGAGTGCCTAGGAACAATAGCCTGACTCACAGCATAATTAAAATTGCAGAGTCTATGACATCTAGAGTAGCTCACAACAGCACACTTATCCAGATTCAAATCAATTCCATTCTGTGTACACCATCTAACAATAGTATCCAGACTGTTCTGGAGAAACAGACAATCTGCCGGGGAGGTTATGGTGTTGTAGATTTTAAGATCGTCCGCGTAAGCCAGTACATTGCAGTCCAGCCCTTGTAGGAGATCATCCAAATAAATATTAAACAAAAGGGGACCCAAATTGGATCCCTGGCACACACCAGAAGAAGCAGAAAATGTTAAGGATGTATATCAATTGTAGTGATGAACGATCAAGCAATATCACATGATCTTGGTGAAAATTCATTTTCCGTGTTTAAGCTTATTAAGCGGTTATGAAAAACTTGTTATAAATAGTTTTTCTTTTGTTTTACAATACTGTCCGATCTCCTGAAAGGTGGAAAGTACAGTATTCATTTTCTTGAACACTTAGAATACGAATTAAAAGTTAAAATATACGAGATTTATTTTATTTGGCTGTAATTTATTCAAAAATTTTATAGCACTTTTCTAAGATGCTGTACCTCTTTTGTAATAGTGTTGTCATTTTTATCTTAGTGAAGGCTCAGTGTTACAGACCAGTTTTTTTCAAATTTACATAATAGGATCTCCATTCATACACTAATTTTAATATATTTAGGACGAATTCAAATTTTCACAAACAATCCAAGGTAGTATCTCAAAACGTTAAATAAAATCATATACGATCCACTTTCCAAAAAATAACAGTTACTACAAGCGTTACATGCGTCTTAAAGAATTATATTTTCGAGTGTTGTAGCTGATAAATATTGGGGAATATATTTCGGTATGCCGTCATTATATTTAGGTTTATAGCCAACAAAGTAGACCTTAAAAGTATTGCCTCGAGAATGTTCGTCTTCTGTAAAATAACAAAATAGAAATTACCCTGTTTCCTTAATCCAACATATTACAGTTAACAGTACTTACAGTGACATATCTATTGGAGCTAGCGCTGATAATTTTTATAACAATGCAATAGTACTGTTTGAAGTATTTATCATTTCAGGTCGGCTCCTTTTGTGGCATTATTGAAATATACTTACTTTTATTATAAACTCAGCATAGACACTCTCGTACAGAATCTAGGCAAAGTAACTTGTGATTTTGGTAACGACATTCAATATTTTATCACATGATTAACTGCCTTGAAGTTGTCTAGGCTCTTGCTATAAGAATGTTACCTATTATTAAATTAATATACTACAGGCATGTATTATTTGTTTGAAAGATCTTACGCTGGAACACCTGTTTGAAGAAGTTATATTAAGAAGTACACTAGGGTGACAGAATAAAATAGACACCTACTAATTAAAAAAAAGATTCTATTCTCGTTATATATACAAAATATTTTAAAATTTTTAAATTAGACTAATATTTTGTCGATCCACCTTTACTTGCGTGAAGTGCTGCGAGTCGTCGTGTCATAGAATCTATTAAATGATTAATGGTGTCTTCTGGAATATTTAACCACTCTTCTGTAACAGCTGCCACGAGTTCTTCCTTATTACTGGGTTTTCGGGGTCGTTTCGCCATATTTGTCTGGATTATGTGTCAAACATTCTCTATCGGATTCATGTCTGGTGATTGGCCTGGCCATGGTAAAATCCGAATCCCCTGTTCCTCTTTCCATGTGGTTGTTGTTCTTGCTTTGTGGCAGGGTGCTCCATCCTCCATAAAAGTGGCGTCTTCTTTAGATAAAATGGCGTTGTCGAATATCGGTAGTAGTCCTTCTGTTAATATTTGGATATATTTTGCCGCATTTATATTTCCGTCGCAGATTACTAATTGCGATCTTCCACCATACCATATCGCGCCCCACACCATGATGTTCACACCGCCGTATTTCACCGTCTGATGCAAAAATTTGTCGTCAGTTACTGTGACGAACGTCTCCACAGCCACGCACGACCACTATCACTAAATTGGCAGTATTTGCTTTCGTCTGAAAAAATGACAGACCGCCAAAACTCTTCGGGCTTCGTTCGCATTTCGATTGCCCAAGCTATTCGGCGCCGTTTTTGTACAACGGAATATTTAAAAATTTACTTATTTCACGTTGCGAAGCGCCGCGTTCATTCTGGCCAACGATGTGACCCCGGGTGAAGTCGCTAATATCACTCGAACCTTGTAAGCGAGGCATAGTTGTAACTATACTAAACTATGACGAATTCCTTCCGATACATCTACCCCTACCCTAATGACAAAAGAAAGTTCTGAATTCGTTCTTAGAATTTAGCTATTTACATATTTATACCGCTTTACCTGGTGTCTATTTTATTCTGTCACCCTAGTGTAGATATTTTAAGTTTATCAGCCTTAGTAAAGTTAAAAGATAGTGAAGTATAAGAGTATTGGTATAATTATAAATAAAAGATCAATATCCTTTAGATACTACTGTTGGATAGCCATAAAATGTTCGTGAATTAAGTGTTGGGTGTTTATACCATTTTGAAATTTATACTTGAGGCACATCTTGCCTATCCACCAGTGTGAATGTTGAAAGATTCTCAATCTTTCCTTTTTTGCAACTATGTACATATCGTTGTCAATTTTAATAAAATTCGTTTTTTGTAGCTTGACAAAAACTTCAAAAAATCATAGGAACCAGCCGAGATTTACAAGCCATCTCCAAATATAAGTAGTTGGAATTTCTTACCAGTACTATTTCAGTAGCTGATGAAAACGGACATGAAATTCCCTCTTACCTTTATTATTCTTAGGAATTTATATTTGTCGGTATAGATTTAAATAGTAAAATTATATGTTCATTAAATTTACGTCTGAAAATTACATGTGCATTGTTTTTCTACCCATGAAAATTACATACACATTAAATATTATAGTAAATTTGCTGAACACCATTAATTATACATGACAGATCACTGGTAAAAGTTCATTTTACATATAATTTTGTTAGATCTTTTTCTAGAGTGCGCTGTACATTTTGGATAATACACGCTTTCCTATAATTCTGAATACGTTTTTAATCCTTGATACTGCCTCGTACATACAATGAGTAGTCACTAGATGAAAATTGCAAAATGAGACAATAGTGCTTTCATGAAATACAAGCCCTTTACCTAACATAAATTCCATCATTTTGCCGTAAAAAAGCAGATATTTAATAAAAACGTGTAAACCTACGATTACGATGGAGTACCCTGTATACATAGCACGAGAAGAGATTTTATTTCGCCGCAATAAAACGTAATTACGCTGTCGTTACGTTTCGGTCGCTCATAAGCCACATTCTACCGGCAATAAATTACGACGACGGTGATTAAAACGCCGTCTATCTCGCGGTCGATCCTCGGCTGAACGGCGCGAGATATAATGCGACGATGCGACGCGATCGATGGCCGTCCGTTCCCATGTCGCTATTGCGTTTCCCGCAGCAGCGGCGTTCGCTTCGGCATCCGACGCACGTAGCCTCTATAGATCGCTAAATGTTAGCGATCCGGCGTATGTCTAATAGGTAGCTGGCGCCAATACATCCTATGGTCTGGAAACCTACTGTACTGGAGCGCGATCATATTCCGATTATTATTAATACGTTAGAGCTGCGAACATGTCGATATATCTTCCTCGTGTTGTGGTTTCTGCACGTTTAATGCGTATAGCACGTTTTATGTCGCTCTTGTTGGGATATTTCCTGATAGCACTTTATTTAATTGTATTCGCTTTAAGTATATTTGTATTCACAAAGTAGGAACTAAAAAGAAGTTAAGGAAGCATGCCCAGTTTATGCAAACAGCATACCTATTACCTGATGCGTTTATCTAAACTGACATGCCTAACGAAAAAATATTGGGCGTGTTCAAAAAACTGCTTAGCCGTATCTCAAACGTATAATTTCTGACGTGTTGATTATTAGAACGTTACGTAGAAATTTTCGAATTGCATGTTAGTGTTGACGGCTCATTTTGTATACCTTATGCTGGTTTCCTACACTGGAACGTTGTTCAAGTATTAATTAATAAGTAGTTATCAAGTCGATCGTGCCGTTTCGTATCGTTTTGGTATTACCCGACCTTTCTTCATAGATGAACGGTTAAATCAGAATGTTTATCTACAACTAACTGAAAGACTAAGGAGAGAGGAACCGCACATTCAGTAGCACCGATAAATTTGATGTTTGGAGAAAAGTGGATAATTAGAAATGATCCGATTGTATGGCCCCCAAAGTTGCCCGACCTGACAATATTTGATTTTTTTTATGGGGTCGCCTTAAACCCCTGGTTTACTCTCAATCATCACGCAGCAGTAGAGGAATACTAAATGAAAGGTTAAGATACGTCGTACACCAAATACACATCGAGGAAATTCGGAACAGTTTCAGAGAATTCAGATATTCCATAGCAAGAATTCAGATTCACTTTACTACACCAACAAGTATTTGTCTCATTCTGGAACAATTATTCGGATTATATACTAAGTCGGACAGCGTTAAGAAAGTTTATGCCATCTGTTCGTGACTATGTTGAAAGAAGAATTAAAGCAGAATTGAAAGGTAGGAAATTGCGGTTATGTGTTGTTTCGTCTACACATCGATCGGGAGGAATGTGATGGTGCATACAATGGAAGAGTTTAAACCGTCATCCCCTATCTTACTTGCTTCCAAAAGAGTTGCAAAATGTACTAGCGATGAAATTTTAAAAGTGGTTGAAGGCATAGAACAACTTTCAAGTTTCACCAATCCAACTTTTAATGTTTGTCAGTGACGGTGCCGCTAACATGCTTTCCTTAGGCCGATCTCTTAAAGAAGAGAGTGGCATGTAACATGCTTTACACATTGTAGCTCAATTGATCCCTTTTCACGAGTAAATGCTTTAGTAGCTGTGTCCCAAAGTTTCTGAACCACCACAGCCGATTACTACGCGTTCGGGAACATGGTTAAAGACTACGTTTTAATGCTGCGAACATTTTGATGATGTAAAGATGGTAGTTTTACAATTCGAACCGAGACACGCCAAAGCTATCAGGAAAAGCCAGAAAATGTTTCAAGATAATCAGGTAAAATATGATTTAGGGAGAACTACTATGAACTAGCGGAGGGAATTAAAAAATTACAAAATGATTCGATGTCGTCTGTAGATTCTATTCAAATTGTGAATGATGTTCACTCACACCCACGTACGGTGTGACTGAAAGTGATATTGACAAGAATTCAGATATTCTTATACTAAGACAAATTTGTGGAGGTGTCGAAAGATCCATTAAGTTGGCACAAGGATTACTTTAAATTTGCAAATATAACCTCACCGACGTGGAGCGGTGGTTTTCATCATTAAAAAATATTTATTCCGCACGCCGTACTGGTTTGACTGAAACAAGTGCGGAAACATATTTAATGATTACAATATTTAATAGATGCCACCCAGTTTATGATTTCGTGGAAACTTCTTAAAACAGTAAGTGTTTCAGCACGTTATATAATATATTTTTTATCATTATTTTATTCGTCTCTATGGCCTATGCTCACTCATAAAGGTCACGATCATACGAGGGGGGTCCAGAAGTTCGTGGAATGGAGCGGATGCAGTGGGGATAGGGGCGCTCGCTAGGTGTCATTCTGATTAGCGACTCATCATTAGTATATAAGTTAAGTTGCAGCCCTATAGCGTCAGTCGTTTACCAATAGTTGCCTGCTAAACAAGTCAATCCGGAAGAAAACTGAAACTATGGAGGACATTGAACACCGTGTTATGATAAAGTTCCTTACAAAGCAAAGAAAGAACGCTCAAACCATACTGAATGAAATGGAAACCGTTTATGGGGAACAGTGCCCTAGTAACTCAATGATTTATAAGTGGCATGGTCTCTTTAAACAAGGTCGGGAGCAGATTGAAGACGACTCCCGCTCAGGACGGCCAGTTGAGGCCACCACATCAGGCATCGTTGAAAAAGTGCAAAAATTTGTACTGCAAGATGCCCGTTTAAAGAAAGAACAATTATCTGCATTAGTTGGAGTATCAGATACCACCATTTTGCGTATCCTACATGACCACCTGAGTATGACAAAAGTCAGTGCGAGATTGGTACCGAGAATGCTCACGCCGCTGCAGAAATAGCAGCGCGTCTGTGCGTCCAAACAATTTTTGGAGCTGTGTGGAGACGAACCCGCACAGATTTTGGAGCGGATTGTTACCGGAGATGAAACATGGCTTCATCACATTGAGCCTGAATCCAAACAGGAGTCCGTGCAATGGCATAAAAAGGGGACACCACCGCCAAAGAAATTCAAAGTGTCAGAATCGGCTGGAAAGTTGATGTCTACTGTTTTTTGGGATCGTGAGGAGATATTATTGATTCATTACAAAGAAAAATGTAGGAGCATAACCGGAGAATATTACGCAGCGATATTAGAAAAATTAAAGGAGGCCATTAAGGAAAAACGTCGAGGAAAATTGACCAAGAGCCTGTTGCTCTTGCAAGACAATGCGCCCGTTCACAAGAGTAAAGTTGCAATGGCTGCTCTGCACAAGCATGGCTTTCAATCAATAGTCCATCCACCCTACAGTCCAGACCTGGCACCTAGTGATTTCTATTTGCTCCCCAATTTAAAAAAAGACTTACGTGGAAGAAACTTTTCCGACGACAATGAGGTAAAGGAGGCAATTTTGGTCCATTTTGAGGCGAAAGATAAAAAATATTTTTATGATGATTTAGAAAAATTAAATCATAGATCTAATAAATGTATTGTGCTTAAGGGTGATTATATTGAAAAGGAAAAATAGATTTATTGTTCTATTTTTATTTAAAACACTTTCATTCCACGAATTTCTGGACCTCCCCTCGTAAATGATGCGAGTACGTAAACGATACTGAACATTCGCCTTGATACGACCACTCGGACTCTCCGCGTTGTTCTTCACGATGCACTGAAACTTGCCCCACTTTGCCGAGACTAATGACTAGTTAATTTTAAATAAAGCTTTGTAAAGATCAACGAGATTCGCTTCCTTGAAGTTAGAAACCTCTTGCTGATATTGCAATTGACAGAAGTAGTTCGTACAACATTGCAAGCAAGAGAAATTCGCAAGTTGATGATTGCAATTTTTCTCAACAATAGGAGCTTACTCTTTTTCCACAAATATAGTCATATCACTAAGTATTAAGTCTAGTAGATGTTTACATGTATCGTATTAAATTGCTTTAAACTAATAAAATAGAGACACGTTTGAAAATGAAGTAAGCGACGAAGAAGGGGCAGCTGAAATTGTAAAACCCAGAAGATGCGTTTACCGGAATAAGGACAGTTACACGATATTTAGAAACTGAGGAACATAGTACCAATATAATTTTAAGTAATGCATTAGACTTTTTAGAATCTATTTGTTTCAAAAGATCAAAATGACAGACTCTTGTTACCGACTTTTCTACTAAGTAAATTTTTGTATATATTTGCTTAATACCTATTATTATTTATTATTATTGTGTATCATTTTACTATTTCATAAATAAAGGTACATTTTAATAGTACATAAATAATCTTCTTTTTTAACGTACTGTTTTGCATGGTCTCGACAAGTACATTATAAGCGAGTTTTACTGAATATGCTCGACCGGATAAGCTATAGCTGACTGACGGTTTTCCTGTTATAATATTTCCTAAACAGGCTCCGATTTTCCGAGGCATGTGCTAGTGACACTGCGTTCGTAGTGCCAACTATAAGTATAAGTATAAGCTTACTACTTATTCACTGAAAAATACATATGTGATGTACCGAATTTATGACATATATAACTAATTAAAACACGTACTAGGCATGATGTTATGCATTTAACTATATACTTGAGACGTTTATGTTATAAGTAAACGCATTAGCTAGCTAATCAATCATATGTAACACATGGGCTGAAAAGTCCCGGGCCTAACACATAGATAACGCTAGTTTTATTGCAGTCACCTTTCTCTCAGTTAGAACTAACCTTCAAAAGACAGCTGTTAAAATTTCATGATATTCTATTAAGCATCACGCTACTTTTGTTATTTTCAAAACAATGGATCAAAAACAATTTCGTGTTTTAATTTTACACTGCTTCTTGATTGAAAAAAATACCGTTCAAGCGAAGCAATGGCTTGAAAAGTGTTATGGGGACTCCGCTCCATCAGAAACAACAATAAAACGTTGGTCTGCCGACTTCAAACGTGATCGTAGAGACACCCATGATGCAGAACGTAGTGGACGTCCAAATGAGGCGGTAACACCAGAAAACATCAAAAAAATCCACAAAATCGTTTTGAATGATCGAAAAGTGAAGTTGCGTGAGTTAGCTGACATCGTAAAGATATCAAAAGAACGTATTGGCTTTATATTGCATGAGGATTTGACTATGAGAAAGCTCTGTTCAAAGTGGGTGCCGCGTTTGCTCACTGTTGACCAAAAACAAGAACGTGTTGATGATTCTGAGCAGTGTTTGGCCATGTTTAAACGTAACAAACCGGAATATTTGCGTCGATATGCGACAATGGATGAAACATGGATCTATCACTTCACTCCGGAATCAAAACGATCGTCATCTGAGTGGACAGCAACTGATGAACCTCGTCCAAAGCGTCCGAAAGCACAGCAATCGGCTGGAAAAGTTATGGCCTCGGTATTTTGGGATGTGCGTGGTGTAATATTCATCGACTATCTTGAGAAAGGAAATACCATCAACAGTGAATATTATATAGCGCTATTGGAGCATTTGAAGGCCGAAATTGCGAAGAAACGACCGCCATATGGCAAAAAAAAAATTGTTTCATCAAGACAACGCACCGTGTCACAAGTCAATCAAAACAATGGCAAAACTACATGAATTGAACTTCGAATTGCTCCCACATCCACCGTATTCGCCAGATTTGGCTCCCAGCGACTACTGGCTGTTCGCAGACCTCAAAAAAATGCTCGCCGGTATGAAATTTCGCACGAATGAAGAGGTTATCGCTGAAACTGAGGCCTATTTTGAGGCAAAAGATAAATCGTTCTACAAAAGTGGTATTGAAACGTTAGAGCGGCGCTGGAATGATTGCGTTGCTCTTGATGGAGATTACGTTGATGAATAAAGCTAATTTTGAACCAAAAAAAACGTGTTTTCTTTGTTAGGTCCGGGTCTTTTCAGCCCATGTGTTATATGATTAACCGGTTAACGAAATTTGTTCGATTGCACAGCATTAGTCTCGAGCCTATATGCAACAGTGTAAATAGAAGGTAATCTTTCAGAGAATTGTACAAAAAAATTGAAACAATCTGTTGATCGGAAATTCAACTTTATGTTACAATTTGTACCTTATTATCTGTTATGTCGTTCTTTCTTTTTATATAGAAAAAAAAAACAATCCATTCTGATCACTCAAAGACCGTGTATCTTACAATTACGCAAATTAAAATCTACTTAACGCGTGTATTTAGCTTAAAACGTTTCCCCTTTTTTTCATCCGCTTATTAAAACCATCTTCCATCCATATTAATCACAATGTATCCATTAACATATTATTCTCGACGAGATTATATAGCGGCTCGCTAAGAAAAACATCCAATTTCTAACATTCCCATACTATCAATGTAATTAACATTTTTATGGTGAATCTCGGGGAATCTCGAAATTAATTTCTGTTTGTTCGAGGTCAATGTTTCACTGGCGCCCGCAAGGATGGCGCCTAGGTACACAACGAGCGCCACATCACTTTGAAACGTACTCTCTATATCGTTACTTACAGTACTTATTTACTGAGTGCGTAACTGACAACGTACACAAGTACAGTCGTCGCAGCTTGAAAGCTGAGCGATCGCGAATTTCAAATTCGCGCGCCACATATCCAACGCCGCAGAGATGGATAAAGGTACGAAAACGTTTTCCGCCAGAAGCTTCGATTACACTCACAATATACACTGTGTTCAAATTGACGTCGACAGAACTGCTAACTTTGTTGGTTAAATTGTCAAAGTAATAACATTTCCGCTACTTCTAACGTTAAAAATACATACTTTATTCAGTTTTACATATTCTAAAAGATACAATTTTACATAAAAACTATTTTCATAGAATTACAAAGCAAGCATAGTTGCATTACTGCGTATTAATGTAGCTGTGATAAAAGAGGAACATATCCACGTTGTTATTTGTCATGATTAAACTGATGCTGTGGAAATTTTATGTTGTAAATAAGTGCGAAATGGTATTCACACATTTAGAAAAATGTTGGGGACTTACACATGTTGTAACAAAAATTTACAACGTGCTCCCAAACATTACAGTACTTATTGTGTCTACGAGGCAAACTTTTTTATATCTATCTAACTATGAAAACCATATGTTATCCCAAAGAATGAAGAAAGATGTAAAAAATGATATTTCTGCTGAAAGAAGGTAGTAGCTCTAAGAATATTAATGAGAGAAAGGAAGCAATGCCCTATTTTCAAGTCAAATATTGGTGCAAACAGTCGATGATCCAAAGCGTAGAAAACCTCTAGATGCAGGCACTAAGGAAATCACCAACAAACTTGAAGACTTTGTGTTAGCTGATCGCTGAGTAAAAGTTTCAGTTATTATAACTCGTATCTGGGTCTTATGAATCGCGTTTTGAGATTAAGATCAACTAGAATTCTAGAATTATTTGCGACATGTGCGCTATTAAAAACTGTTGCTCTTGCAAAGCCAACGTGTCCTTGATTTACTGATGTTATTAAACTTATGGTAACATTGCAGGGGAAAACACAGGCAAAGTTTTGTAACGAATCAAGCAATTCTAAACACCTTTGTACAAAACTGAGATTGTTTCCTTTCATCAAAAATGGCGCAGATTTACCTTTTCAGCTACAAGATGTAAACCTTAATTACACATACTTTATTAATTCTATTCCAAAATTAACTAGTCATAATGATGATTTATAGAGTTATTATAAAACACGTGTAGAAAGAATAATATTGATACTAATGTTATGCTTCAATTAATAGATGAGAAGTACGTTTTAGAGATCATTTCCAATACTACCTCTTCTTCTTATGGTTATGATGAACTGTCCATCAATATGTTAAAACTTCTATATATGTACATTGAGGCACATCGTCCATATAATTAATTGTTTTTTGGATATTTTTCCGATTGTTTGGAAATATGCTGTTGTTATGCCAAGATTACGCCCAAGAAGTGTGATCCATAATGGTAGTCCGATTTGAGTCCCATTAGTTTACTTCCAGTTCTTTTTAATTTTTCAGGAGATATTTCGAAAACTGTTGCTTGACCACCTGACGAAATTCAACATCTTGCGGATCTGGGTTTCACGCTGACTACAATTGGGAATCAACACTACTAAAAGTCACTGATGATATTTTAGCAATCTCAGATAGAGGCAATGTTTTCCGTTTTTGTGTTATTACATTTTTCAAAAGCATTTGACACAGTGCATCATCAGCTGTTGCGAGGGGAGTTTGTGGAATGAAAGGGTTTTAAATAAAATAAAACAATAAATCTATTTTTCCTTTTCAATATAATCACCCTTAAGCAGAATACATTTATTAGATCAGTGAATTAATTTTTCTAAACTATCATAAAAATATTTTTTATCTTTCGCCTCAAAATGGCCCAAAATTGCCTCCTCATTGTCGTCGGAAAACTTTCTTCCACGTAAGTCTTTTTAAATTGGGGAACAAATAAAAATCACTAGGTGCGAGGTCTGGACTGTAGCGTGGATGCACTATTGATTGAAAGCCATGCTTGTGCAGAGCAGCCATTGCAACTTTGCTCTTGAGAAACCGATGATGTCTGATGTGGTGGCCTCAACTGGCCGTCCTGAGCGGGGGTCGTCTTCAATCGACTTCCGACCATGTTTAAAAAGACCATGCCACACACCATGCTTTTGCAAGACAATGCGCCGGTTCACAAGAGCAAAGTTGCAATGGCTGCTCTGCACAAGCATGGCTTTCAATCAATAGTCCATCCACCCTACAGTCCAGACCTGGCACCTAGTGATTTTTATTTGTTCCCCAATTTAAAAAAAGACTTTCGTGGAAGACAGTTTTCCAACGACAATGAGGTGAAGGAGGCAATTTTGGGCCATTTTGAGGCGAAAGATAAAAAATATTTTTATGATGGTTTAGAAAAATTAATTCATAGATCTAATAAATGTATTCTGCTTAAGGGTGATTATACGAACTTCTGGGCCTCCCTTGGTATCTGCTACCTTTTATTATATTCGCCGATCATCTGAATTCAGCAATTTGTTAGATTCGTTTTTGTATGGTAGATCTCGGTCGGTTAAAGTTAAAGTTAAAGTATAAAGATATCTCATTTCGTATAACATTATCTGCGGGTGTTCCACAGGAGTCTGTGCTAGGTGGCTTGTTTTTCTCGATATAAGCTTGCAGTCTATTTGAAATTTTAAAATTTGTTCAATGCACATGTATGCTATACACAAAGTTGTATCATTCTTTCTCGAGTACTGAAGGCGCAACTGCATTGATTCCACTGGTCTATTGTACTTCCTGCAAATAATTCGTGAATCTGCTGTATCTCGAACATTTTCACAATTTCTTCTTACTTTCTTTGTGACAGTTACTTCGTTAGAACCAAATTGTAAACTATAGCATTAAGAAGTGTTATAAATATCCGTGTTGCGAATGTTTTGGTGACAGAGAACAATGTCATTCGCTCAGATGAGATTAAGAATGCAAATTTATCCCTTGTATATAAACAGAAAATCCAAAAAAATATTTTAAAATTACTGATTTAATACATGTTTTTCATGTCACATCCAAATCATTAAACAGCGTTCCCAAAGAAAAAAAAGGATTTTTGCTTGCCACAATACACTAACACAAAAAAATGTTAATATAACATTAGTTGCCATATTTGCCATTAAAAATGGGATTCTCTCTTCTTAAATGATTAGAAGAAAAGTATGCTGCTATCAAAATAGGTATATCTTAATGTTATTGAGATGGTTTTTTTCTTCAATAAAGTCAAACGAACATTCTCTTACACTCAAATAAATATTTTTGTCTTAATACACGTTTCAAGTAGCTACAACAGCAGTAATTGTTTTGGCGTCTGAAGAAATTAAGTTTACATGATGCCTTGAGATGAGAGAGATGATTGTAAGTGCTTAACAAGATGTCCTCTTTTGAATGTTTGGGTTTGAACGATTAAAAGAACCACACGAAGTGCACTTTATCAAAGATATAGCAGAAAATAAAGAAGACCATGCTGTTGGTAAAGTAAATTAAACAATGTGTTGTCGAACGTGTGAAAAATAATTTCAAAAAAGTAAAATAGGAAAAAAGTATTAACAGAGGTGGTACCTACACGAATAAATTATACAAAATTTCAAAATAAACATAAATTCATGGCATGGACTTTTGACGGTTAACTTTTGAAGTCAAACAAGAAATTGGAAACACTGCTATTGAAGAGTTACGATTGTCAAGCATTCCACATCATTACTATCTGCAGAAACAACGTGGACTTATTATAGAAAGATACTCCGACCATACACTAACAGTAAAAGATCAGAAAACAGTTGAAGGTGTTGTGTAATCTTTGCACTTTACAACACATGGTTAAAAACAATATCTAACATAATGCTGCTAGGAAGGAAATCATTTTTGTATCGAATTGTGACGGATGACGAAAAATGGGTCTATTTTGAAAACCCGAAGCGGAAAAAAATCATGGTTTTCACCTCGCGAACAGTAATGTCAAATTTTGAATAAGAAAGTTAATTTCCCTTGCAAATTACGTTTCATTTTACCAAAAAATCGTAAAAAATCCGGCATGTTAGGTAACGCATAATTAGTTACAAAATTTTATTAACCATTTCTTACCATTTTACTTTTGCCATTATTTTTGGTGTTAAAGGATTCCTACCTAAAATCATTTTAATTTTATCCCATTTCGACAATAATTTTAGTTTTGCAGATCTTTTCAGTATGGTACGATCTAAACTAAGAAATAGTTTGCTTATTAATGCACCATTATATTAAAACGCGCCAGAGTATTTGGTTTCCTGTTCAAAAAAGTTAATACCAGTTTGTAGAAATATTTGTATCCCATAATTAGGTTTCGAATTTTTAACAATTAGAACGCTTTAAGGAGCCTATGTAAACTTTGAATGCAATCTTGGTAACTTTCAACACGATCCCGCTGTACACGTTCGCTTACGGACGCCGTACATACATATATACGCTTTCCTAAAAAGAATCGTACGAATAAAAAGTAGCATTAGCAATACCGAACAAGCCAGTCGGCTGGTCGGCCAGTGGGATGCAAGAGAATACTTAACGGTGACAGGAAAGCTAGTTGGCTAGGCACGAGCCTTGATCGACACGACACAGGCGACTACTTCCGCCTGCCATCCGCCGTTCAAATAGACTATGTCATTCATTCATCGTTTTAACAACAACAACAACTGCGAGACGACGGCAGTACGAGCAGCATGCTGAATAAATGACCGACGACTGCACGAGCGAAAAGAGTGATGCGAGAGCAGAAACAATTGATGATGATACATACGCGACACTAACACACACATACACGTACATACGTAAACACGGCACAGATACGCGGTCGCTGCGATTCTTGTTTACGACGATGGTGAGACACCCTTCAATTCTTAGCCGTAACGCTATCTCCGTCTCAGAGACGTCGTAAGGATGTGTAATTGATAAAATTGTAAATATTTTTCGTAATTAGTTAGAAGCTTATAATCTATTATGTATACAGCGTGGTTGCTGCTTCATTTTACACTCAATATTTTCGTTGAGAGTAACACATTTTTGCAAAGTGTATTTGATGCAATTTTTTACTCTCTTTCTAATACTGTGAAATAAATGCCGTCACTTGAAAAACAAAAGATGATGTAACGAATTTTTTTTGTTTTTTTTTTTTAATTGTACACCCTGTATTTTATTGCATGTTTAGCTGGCTTATTCAAGCCTGAATTCTGAACCTCTTTTATTTTTTTTGTGTTAGCCACTGAACAACGCCGTAAATTACAAAAACAAAAACAGAAGTTGGCTTTGGAAATGTGATTAACAAGGAAAGGTTCTCGGGTGTCAAATTCAAATCTTAATGAAACTTAGTAGGTAAGTAAAGCACGTTGAGACGTTAAAATAAAAATTATTTGTTTGTGCTGAAATTCATATATTTTCAGTCTTCTTGATTTAATTCTTGAACGGAAATAAATAGAACAAAAATTTAAATGCAAATGTTGTACTTTATCGAAAGGTCTTTCAGGACATGAATATTGTATACAGAAGGTGTTGCATTTAAGTGCTGATCATAGTAATGCGAAAAAGAAAGTAACGCAAGTTGTCAATCTTTAATATCCTTTATTGATTTTAAAGCATGTTCAATTATACAGGGTGTTCTAATGGTGTAGAACAAGTCATGGTGTTCTAAAAGTGTAGAACAAGTCATACCAGGACTGTGTAAGATGCACTTGTAACTCGTATGTAGTACGTGCCTAGCATAAGATGTAAGTTCTTATGTTAATATCACCTTTGGAACACCCTGTATAATTGAAAATGCTTTAAAATCAAAAGAAGATGATAAAAATGAACAATTTGCGTTAATTTCTTTTCCATATTTCTATAATCAACTCTAGCATAAGAGGGTGGCGCTTAAATGCAACATCCTGTATATACCACATTTACGTGTCCTGAAGGACCTTTCGATAAGGTATAATATTTTCATTCAAATTTTTGTTCTACCTATTTCCGTTTAAGAATTAAACCAAGAAAATTGAAAATCTATGAATTTTCGAAGAGGTGTTTTACCCCCGCAGAGTGAATTTCAGCTCAGCATACTCTGCTTACCTACCAAGTTTCATTAAAATCTGAATTTGATACTCGAGAACTTTTTCTTATAAGTGAAAAAAGATACTATGGAAACGTTGTTTGTATACTAGTTGACGAGTCGATACAGTTCAGCGATTACTGTGTTATTATTGCTAATTTCGCTGTACTATTTAGCATAGTAAGCATTTAAAAATGGAATTTTGTAATGTAGAAGAGGCAGATACGTTATACTGCTTTTATTTATCGATTGATAACAGCCGCGAAGCTGCAAATACCAATGCCAATTAATACTCTGATCAAAGATAACCACACCGTAACATATTTCTAAATTAGCACATTTTCTTTGTGGGGTGTGGAAGTTTTAAAATAAAAAATGTAAGAAATAGAGGCATACTTTAATTGCCATGCAAACTTGCAGAACTACTGTTGTTGGAGTTCAACAAATCCAAAATAGAAGTAAAAAAAGCTACTTCACTCGCCAAAAGTTCCTGTTTGATGTCCAATGTCGGCGCAAAGAGTCATCGGCCCGTACTTTTTTGAAGATGATAAGAGTCGTACAGTAACCCTAAATTCCGAGCGAAATGTGAAGATGATTAACAACTCTTTTACATTAACCTTGCAAGAATTTAATGGTTTTAATTGGAACATTTGATTCGAACAAGATGGAGCGAAATCTCACACGTCTCATTCTTCTAGAAGTTTTTCCTGGAAAATTGATATCCAGACCCGGCGACATAAATTGTGTATGTCAATACTCTCTGAACAAATTAAAAGAGTAATGGCGGCTATCACAGAGAATATGTACCGAGAAGTTCTCGAAAATTTTATCTCATGTTTGGAAGATGCGAGTAAAATAACGGAACACATTTATTAGATATAATTTTTAAGAAATAAATTCCTGTCTCAGTAACCGCAGTGGATTTTTGTTTTTGTTTATTTTATCCTCACTTTAATATCACGGATCCGTTTTCTCGTTACCGTCAAGGGAGTTGCCAATATGCTGCAAAAAGTTGAAGTCGATATTTGTTTCGGTGCGCAATAAAAGCACGGCTAAAGTTAGGAAGCGGTCACAGGGACCGGTTTACGGTACTAACGCTAGTATGTGAGTTGCGCTTTTTGGACAAAATAATGAGTAAAAATCCTAGAACATTCAAATCGGTTCTGTGAGGCGATCCTGATCATGAGAGCACTTTATTAGCATGGTATGAAGAGGCATAAGGTAAGTAATATTAGTGACGAAAACAGTGTAAATGAGGACAGTGAGGGAGAAGAAACAGAAGAAACTAATGAACTGTTGAACGAAACTGAAACTAACGACGTCACTTCTTAAAACAATGTAAAATTCTTTTATGGGAAAAATTGCTATAAGTGGTCATCGCAATGTTTTGTTTCTCGCGCGAGAACCTAGACGCACAATATCGCTATACAGCTTCCAGGGTTGCGAAGATCGACCGGATTAGGAAATATAGCTGATGCAATTACTTGCTGGAATCTGTTATTCACGGTAGATCTGCTACAAGTTATATTGCAGTGGGCAAATGTAATATTATACGCCTTCAGAATGAAATATACATATAAAAGTACTGAAAGATCTGAATTGCAGAATTTAGATATGATTGAGCGGAAGTTCTAGAAGAAAATACTGGAAAAACGAAAAACATGTTGTACTTGTTAAATAAAAGAAAAACCTTTTGTGTGTGTAAAATTT
Organism: Trypoxylus dichotomus; assembly: GCA_023509865.1. Taxonomy (NCBI): domain Eukaryota; kingdom Metazoa; phylum Arthropoda; class Insecta; order Coleoptera; family Scarabaeidae; genus Trypoxylus; species Trypoxylus dichotomus. The sequence continues at coordinate 9,936,264 of CM042074.1, read as the reverse complement.
GCCGTATACAAGGGGAGGTCCAGAAGTTCGTGGAATGGAGGGGATGGAGTGGGGATAGGGGCGCTCGCTAGGTGTCATTCTGATTGTCAACTCATCATTAGTATATAAGTTAAGTTGCAGCCCTATAACGTCAGTCGTTTACGAATAGTTGCCTGCTAAACAAGTCAATCCGGAAGAAAACTGAAACTATGGAGGAAATTGAACACCGTGTTGTGATAAAGTTCCTTAGAAAGCAAGAAAAGAACGCTCAAACCATATTGAATGAAATGGAAACCGTTTATGGGGAACAGTGCCCTAGTAAATCAATGATTTATAAGTGGCATGGTCTTTTTAAACATGGTCGGGAGTCGATTGAAGACGACCCCCGCTCAGGTCGGCCAGTTGAGGCCACCACATCAGATATCGTCGAAAAAGTGCAACAATTTCTACTGCAGGATGCCCGTTCGAAGAAAAAACAATTATCTGCATTAGTTGAAGTATCAGATACCACCATTTTGCATATCCTACATGACCACCTGGGTATGACAAAAGTCAGTGCAAGATGGGTACCGAGAATGCTCACGCCGCTGCAGAAACAGCAGCGCGTCTGTGCGTTTAAACAATTTTTGGAGCTGTGTGGAGACAAACCCGCATAGATTTTGGAGCGGGTTATTACCGGAGATGAAACATGGGTTCATCACTTTGAGCCTGGGTCCAAACAGGGGTCCATGCAGTGGCATAAAAAGGGGCACCACTGCCAAAGAAATTCAAAGTGTCAGAATCGGCTGGAAAGTTGATGGCTACTGTTTTTTGGGATTGTGAGGGGATATTATTGATTGATTACAAAGAAAAAGGTAGGAACATAACCGGAGAATATTACGCAGCGATATTAGAAAAATTAAAGGAGGCCATCAAGGAAAAACGTCGAGGAAAATTGACCAAGGGTGTGTTGCTCTTGCAAGACAATGCGCCGGTTCACAAGAGCAAAGTTGCAATAGCTGCTCTGCACAAGCATGGCTTTCAATCAATAGTCCATCCACCCTACAGTCCAGACCTGGCACCTAGTGATTTTTATTTGTTCCCCAATTTAAAAAGACTTACGTGGAAGAAAGTTTTCCGACGGAAATGAGGTAAAGGAGGTAATTTTGGCCCATTTTGAGGCGAAAGATAAAAAATATCTTTATGATGGTTTAGAAAAACTAATTCATAGATCTAATAAATGTATTGTGCTTAAGGATGATTATATTGAAAAGGAAAAATAGATTTATTGTTTTATTTTATTTAAAACCCCCTCGTACCTACATCTTTAGCATGTGCGTCAAAAATTTGCAAAAATTGTAAACACAATCTTTGGATATTTGACCCTCTACAATTTTTTATTTGTTCTAGGTTATTTCTTATATTATTGTTTTTTTTAATCGCATGATCATTTATTGTTAAGAATCTGGTCTGATTTTCGTATAGAATATTACTAAAGAAAAAATTTAGCGTTTGTGTTAAAAACACAGTAAAACATGACATTTACGGATTTGTTGTTTGGTTTGTTAATTAAAGCACGAACTATGTTAAAAGGCATCTTGCGTTTTATTTTAGAGTGCACTCAATCCAACACGAATGTTCCCAATGGGAAAAACATATATGTTCATGTAATGTAATTAAAGTTTGTTTATTATATGCGGTCATCAAGACCGCACAACGGTGAAGACGTTGCAGTATTTGCACTACTGTGATTAAGGGTAAAACCTGGCCAGAGAAGAACAACTTTTGGGACACTTTGTATATTGAAATTCACTAAATTAAGAATTATTTTTCTGTGTAAAACAAAACTCCTCCATCGAGATATTGGCCCTATATCTTGCAGTTCGATCATCTGTCAACGACGTAGCCCTGTCGAAAGGTAACCTATACAATCTGTACAGTCAGTAAGAGGCGATTGATTTATTTTCGGCCTGGGCGCATTCTTCGCGTAGTTAGAGTTAGGATTCACTCGACGGCAACGATTTGTGTCCCGCGCCACAAATCGTTAATATTTGATCTAGCGATGCTCCTACGGCCCGGTCTGGTCCAGTCCGGCTATATCCCGGCCCGATACACGCATACGTTCGTCTACGTTCTCTCACCGCGGGATATTTGCATTTCTGATGATGATACCCGGCTACCTACTGCGTGCCCACTTACTGCCCGTCTACTGTTCGCCGTTTATCTTGATACTTCTGCCTGCTACCGGTGTTACCTGTTGCGACTACCTGAACCACGATCCACAGATAATATTATGACGTCTATGGCGTGCATACTTATTAGGGTTATATCGTATCGTCGTACGTTTTGGTCGTTAAACGCGTATCTGATGTTCGTTTTTTTTTCTCTCGAATAGGTTCGTACGTGTGTCTCGTATAGGGAGCACACAAAAAAGAGCAGAGAAAAACGAGAAAAGAATTCCATTATGGTGTTCGTAAAATATGTGTACAGATTTAGAGATTACTTTCGTATCTAAAGCTCGCTGAAGAATGCGATATTTTAAAATGAACAGATCGTGTATCAATTTTTTTTATGTAATCAATCTAGCCATGGTCTCAGCGCTAGTGACAGTTCCAATGTTCTGCTGTCAAATTGGCTGACAAATTACATTTTTCTACATATTTAAACCTCTGAACCTTAAACTTTTCAATTTGAGACACTTTACCAGATGGAAATATTTCTGGAATCTCTATTCTGTTCTTAGGTTAGGATAACTGTTTTTAAAGTCAGACGATTGACATATTTATATTCAGTGTTTGCCGGTTAGACGTTACGTACAGTAGCGGTTTTTTATATGGTTTGTGCAACCACCAAAAATAACAATAGAAAAAAATATTTCATTTGTAAAATTAAAAAAGCGTAATTCTACATTTTTGAATTTGTATCGATTAAATTTATGCTCTAGTAAGCCATGAATTTTTTTTCCTTTATACTTAAGTCGGTAGAATAACTAAAAACTTGTAATGGAAAAAATAAAAAGTTAATAATAATAATAATAAAGAATGGTTACATTAAATGTTCAAAGTGCACTGTTTCATTTTTTTTTTGATATATAACGTCACTCTTTATTTCATGTTACTGAAAGCGCTCCTTAAATTATGTAGTGTAACTTTCTCGGAGACATTTCGGATAGCTTCAGTAAGTTCGTCAATAGTATGAGGACGATTTGTAAATATTGAAATAATCCATAATTGTCAAATCGGAGGATCGCAGTGGAAAGTCTACTATCCGATTATTAAAGAATTCATGCAATAATTCCATCGTTTCCTTTGTCATATGGAGTATTGCATTATCTTGCTGGAAATATCCCTCGCAAAATTTGTCGTCATGTAATTAATTTAAAAAATGGTTCTAGCAAATTATTATGATATCGTGCCCCATTTATGGTATCATAAAAGAATATGGGACCAATAATCCGTCTACGAGAAACAGTAATGTAAAGCCCTATTTTTTGAGAATGCACGAAGGATTTGTGAAGAATATCATCATTTAAACTAACATCTAGTTTAATACTAAACCATCGTTGACATTAGTAATGATAAAATTACAATTTCCTTGAAATTATCCAACGTAATTAAATTACTGAAAAAAATATCAGTCTCGGAGGGGCTCGAATCCACAATCTTTACGTTTCCGGCGTACTGTGCTATTAGTTGAATTCAATTCAAAAATCTTTATTGGCTCATAAGTTCATTTAGAAAACAACGTGTAAAGGTATACAATAGATCTGTTCATAAAATTTACCTATATATACAATATATTTACAATTTTAGTACTGTCCTACCATTGACACATGGGCTGAAAAGTCTCGGGCCTAACACATAGATGACGCTAGTTTTATTGCAGTCACCTTTCTCTCAGTTAGTACGTACTAACCTTCAAAAGACAGCTGTTAAAATTTCATGATATTCTTTTCATTAGTTTGTGAGTTATTGTGCTAAGAGTCACGCTACTTTTGTTATTTTCAAAACAATGGATCAAAAACAATTTCGTGTTTTAATTTTACACTACTTCTTGATGGGAAAAAATACCGTTCAAGCGAGGCAATGGCTTGAAAAATGTTATGGGGACTCCGCTCCATCAGAAACAACAATAAAACGTTGGTTTGCTGATTTCAAACGTGGTCGTAGAGACACCGATGATGCAGAACGCAGTGGACGTCCAAATGAGGCGGTAACACCAGAAAACATCAAAAAAATCCACAAAATCGTTTTGAATGATCGAAAAGTGAAGTTGCGTGAGTTAGCTGACATCGTAAAGATATCAAAAGAACGTATTGACTTTATATTGCATGAGCATTTGACTATGAGAAAGCTCTGTTCAAAGTGGGTGCCGCGTTTGCTCACTGTTGACCAAAAACAAGAACGTGTTGATGATTCTGAGCAGTGTTTGGCCATGTTTAAACGTAACAAACCGGAATTTTTGCGTCGATGTGTGACAATGGATGAAACATGGATCCATCACTTCACTCCGGAATCAAAACGATCGTCATCTGAGTGGACAGCAACTGGTGAACCTCGTCCAAAGCGCCCGAAAGCACAACAATCGGCTGGAAAGGTTATGGCCTCGGTATTTTGGGATGTGCGTGGTGTAATATTCATCGACTATCTTGAGAAAGGAAATACCATCAACAATGAATATTATATAGCGTTGTTGGAGCGTTTGAAGGCCGAAATTCCAAAGAAACGACCGCATATGGCAAAGAAAAAAAATTTGTTTCATCAAGACAACGCACCGTGTCAATGAAAACAATGGTAAAACCACATGAATTGAACTTCGAATTGCTCTCACATCCACCGTATTCGCCAGATTTGGCTCCCAGCGACTACTGGCTGTTCGCAGACCTCAAAAAAATACTCGCCGGTAAGAAATTTCGCACGAGTGAAGAGGTTATCGCTGAAATTGAGGCCTATTTTCAGGCAAAAGATAAATCGTTCTACAAACGTGGTATTGAAATGTTAGAGCGGCGCTGGAATGATTGCGTTGCTCTTGATGGAGATTACGTTGATGAATAAAGCTAATTTTGAACCAAAAGAAACGTGTTTTCTTTGTTAGGCCCGGGACTTTTCAGCCCATGTGTTACACCACAAGACCACTGAGTTCAAGTCGCATTCAATTCCCCTAGATGTCACGCTATCCTTGCGCATTTTTAAAGAAGTACGGTTTAATGACACCGCATCCATGGGTGTTACCAGTTTAGAAGCAAATAATTCCACATACATTCAGAAATCTCAGAATGCTTTCAGCGATAAAGAAACTGAAAACGATTTAGCTTTTCCTGGTGGCGACTAAATGTAATACCATTATAGAGATAGGAAATATCCATTCGGGTGGTTCGGCCAATATTAATCTGTGTCATGCTTTGTAATCTATAAAATAGAATTCAGATATTTGGTGATTATTTAACACCTTGTATATCCAATTCTACCGCTTCAATTTCCACTTTGCTAACGACCTAAGCGACTGTAACGAGCGTTTAAAATCCTCCTGCAATTAAACCGGGTCAGAACGATGCTAACTAATTAACGAGAAATCGATTACGGCCGTGAGCTTTAGGCGAATCTGCGCCCTTGTTTCTCTGGCCGCTTGTTTTAATAACGTGTCGAATCGTTCCTGTTTAGTGCGGCGAGCAACCTAGAACAGCAATTATATAATTAATGAGGTTTTTAAGAATGTTCGACACCGACGGATGGAGTTTTTTCGTTGAGCATAACTTCGAAAGAAATCGATTATCTGCGTTTCTTGTTTGGTCAATACGTTTGTAACTAATTTGTTGCTTTATGAGTGACTGTCTTTTCTTTTGTATTCTCTGAGTAGACGTGAAAACAAAAGACTATAGCAAGAAGGTGTTTAAAGTCAGGTATTGGTTTCTTTCAGGGTTTGTTCTTTAATAACTGCGTCTTTGTCGTTAAATTCTGTCTCCCTAAGAGTATTCGTATTAGATCACGGTCAAAATGTCAGTTTCTGATGTAATATATACAGATCTCTCCAGTATGATCAGTAACCTTCGGTTTTGTCCCATCCGCATTAAAACTTATATGTTTTTATCTGTAGCAGCGGAAATGTTACCTAGTCACGAAGGCGACCTGAAATGTTTCCGGAATCGGCAGGAGATGGCGCACGAAGGTTGAACGAAAAATAAAACCACACGAATACCGGATTTTTCTTGTCGATTCCAGAAACATTTCAGGTCGTCCTCGTATAGTAATATAATAATATATATTTTTCTCCTGAATACACTTCGACATTGAGGGTTTCGCAGGCTTTTAACCTGGTTCCACTCCCATTTGTATTATATACTAATAATTTACTTCTTCAAATAGGCTGTTATATTCTTGAGAACGCTTATGACATAAACATTTATTCAGAAATTTCTGAAACTGTCGCTGTGGAATAGTGCAGAAGATCTGCGTTAAAATTGAATGTTGAGGAGTGCTGTGTGACCTAATACCGTGCATGCTTATCGTGTACTTCATCGTACTATGTTGACGGTGGTATCCTAAGTTGTAAAATTGAAGTTCGGGATCTTGGTGCGGTGTTTAATTTTGGCGTGACGTTTGGCACGTTTAACGATCGAACTCAAATATTGGCGCGCGACATGCGAGGACACCTAGCGTAAATATATAAGAATTATATACACGTGCTACTAACGCAAAACCGCTGTTGAAATTAAAGTTTAATACAGTTCATTAAAAACGTATGTCGTTTATTTGAATAACGCAACCACCACGGTTCCCCAACGTTCAAGCTCCAAATCTCAGTGGTGTGTGCTGAGACCTAGAAGATGTTGGGCTTCATTATGCGCATATCTAAATATTTCAAAGATATATCATTCATATATCACTCTGCTTCAGAACAAATACAGTTCATATCTTCGAAATTTATCACTTTCAAGAGTGATAATGTCTATCCAGACAGGGGGACATCATAGGATGTCGTGCTTTCATGTTTTGAGATGGTACCGTCGAGTAAACGAAGATAAATGATATGCAAAAAATCTATATCTAAATTGGTGATAAATACTATAGGTTGAAACTTTTTGCTCGAGCATATGTCGTTTTTTACACCGCGTATCAACTTTAGATATAATTCTACGTTCATGGTGCCATTAGCGGACACATTCACGGGTCGTCAACGATGGATAGAAGGATATCTTCTGGTGCCACTGACCTTGAGCTCTGGACGAGGAATGCTTTTAGGCGTTGCGTAGGAATTTCTTACCATGTGCACACTTATTCACATACGAGGGCAGGAACTTTAATAGTGGCAAATATTTATTATGTATCTATTTAGCAGCGCCTATTCTGTTGATAGTTCTGATGGAGCGATCTATTGCTTGCATAATCTCAGGAACAGTTAAGAATCGAATGTGACGAAGTGGTTTCCTCTTTGGAATTAAGTCAAAGTCATATGGGCTTAAATCCGCTGAATATGGAATATGGAAAATCACTTCTCAGCTTCAGCGATTGTACAGATCTGTCACAGTCCCAAGTTCCTCATTGTAAGTTTTCACCCATCTCGCCACTGTGCGGTATAATAACGCTGTTTCCTCACACGCTTCAGTAAAGCTTTCATGACATTGCCTTGCTATACGATGAGGAGCACTTTTAATTTTCAACTAACTTCATTCTTCCTCATTTCTGAACATTAGAAAAACACAACAGTTTAGATCGGTAACTCAATTCGGCAAGAAAACTCCATTTATTGTATGGATAGGTAAGAAATAGACTAATACGTATTAGCAATGAGGATAATTCATACCGTCGATTCCATGGGAGTGTTGCGCCTATTCAAGTTGCAGCCCTCGTATATTCACATAAAATAAACATAATTAAGTCTGTTTAGAAGATATGATCGTAGTAAATTCCTGCTGACACCGTAAAAACTCAGCTTCTCCGACAACTTATGATGATCAATCAGGTCAAAAGCACGGGAAATATCAGTATAGATAACATCCAGTTGACCACCCCCACCACGCTTTAAGCTATTCTTTGACAAATCTGTGCCAAGTTAGTTACAGTAGATCTATTTGCCAAAAAAACTATGCTGAGATTCAGAGAGATAAGATTTAATACCATAAGAAAGACGTTTATAAATTGAGACTTCAAAAACCTTCGCAAAAGAAGAAATTATAGCCACAGGTCTGTAATTGGCTGAAATTGGAACTATCACCCTTTTTCAAGATTGGCGAAATTCTGGCTACTTTCCATTTATCATGAAACGTACACGTGTGTAGGGCTAGATTAAAGACTATATATATAGAGGAGTGGCAAAGATAGTAGCACAAATCCTTCACAAAAAAGTAAGAAATGCTATCATCACCAGCTTTAAAGTCTTAACGCATTATATTACTTCGTCTGCTGAATCAGACTGCAAATACGACGGTGCTAAGCTGGAATCAATATCTGGAAGATACGAGTCCAAAGACTTAGGTAGAAGAAAGAACAAAAGCGATATACTATTTTAATGAATTCAAACGAATGAGATCTCTCACAAAGAATGAAATTAGAGACGCATACAATGCTTACTTGGCAGATGCTGAAATTAATATCAACAGAGATCCTAAGTTGTTCTGGCGCTTCATTAACAACAAGAAAACTTCTTCCAGAATTCCGGGAAGTATGCAGTATGACGGCAGAGAATTTACCCAGCCAAACGAAATCGTGGATGCCTTTTCCAGTGTCTTTGCGAGTGTGTATAAACCTAGTGTTCATAATGTATCTTTCAACTCTTTTCTCAATTATAATAATTTTTGTGTTCATGCCTTCTCTGAATTGGACGTGGAGAACAGTATCAAGAGACTTAAATCTAATATGACAACTGGAGATGATGGAATACCGAGCTTCTTTGTACGTGATTGTGCTCCTGTTCTGTCCTATCCACTGTCAACTATATTCCACCTAGCGATAAGCACGTCAACTTTTCCGAAGGTTTGGAAAATTAGCAGAATTACCCCCGTATTTAAGAAAGGAAACCGATCTAACATTGCTGATTATAGGCCTATAGGTATACTGCCCAATTTCGCTAAGGTATATGAACATTTGCTTTACAAAGAAATATCTACCTGCATAACTCATTTCATATCTGAGCATCAGCACGGTTTTGTTGCAGGTAGGTTGACGATCACTAATTTAGCATGCATTGGCCAATATCTTGGTGAAGCGCTTGATAAGCGAAAGCAGGTGGATGTTATTTACGTAGATTTTTCTAAAGCTTTCGACTGTGTTAACCACGAGATGCTACTACAAAAAATGGATAAATTTGGTTTTGGTGTGGGTTTCCTGACGTTGATTGAGTCTTACCTTACTGGAAGGGAGTGTTATGTCTGCTACAATGGTTATTCCTCTACGCCGTTTTCTCTAACATCAGGTGTTCCTCAGAGTTCAAATCTTGGACCACTTCCCTTCAATTTTTATATAAATGATTTACTATCTCTGTTTACATGTCACGTCTTAGCATACGCAGATGACGTAAAGATATTTAATACTGTTGGTAGCATTTTCGATTGTAAACATTTACAAGACAATCTTCTTCGCATTAATACTTGGAGCAAGGTCAATTATCTCCCTCTGAACATCAACAAGTGTACTGTGGTTTCCTACAATAACACTCACACTACTTTACACTATAACTTCCAGATTAATGATGCAGCCATACCACGCAATATCAAAACTTTGGATCTTGGTGTTTTGTTTGATAATAGACTGTCATTTACGGAACATATTTCGTCCATGTGTTCATCTGCTTCCAAAACTCTCGGTTTTGTCATGCGTTCTTGCAGGCATTTCTCAGACTTAGGTGTAATGAAACGCTTATATTATGCCTACGTTCGTTCTAAGCTTGAATACGCCTCCATTGTTTGGTATCCCCGTTATTTACACCAAGAGCTTATGATCGAACGCGTTCAAGAGAAGTTTCTAAAGTATCTCTCCTTTCGAATGGACAACGTGTATCCTGCAAGGGGTATCGAGTATTATAGCTTACTTGTTGAGCATGGTTTTCTCTTGCTGACCGCCGCGAGCGTAACAGTGTGGAGTTTCTTTGCAGGATCCTGAAAAATACTATCGACTCGCCAGCCCTTCTAGCGCAAATAAACTTTACCGTACCTACTCATCATACTCGCTACTATAATATACTTCAAGTACCTAGAGCTAATACCAACATTTTGCTTAAGGCACCTCTCAGTCACATGGTGAGGAACGCAAACAAACGGGATCTGGAGCCATTTTTGTGAGTCTTTCTTTTTTTTTTGTTTCATTATTATATACATTTTCAGCATGTTATTATTGTAGGCAACACGATTTTAATTATTTTATTTTAAATAAGAATTGTATTGTAATTTGTCCTGTAATTGGCCCTTGGGCTGTTGGGCAATAAAGGATTATTATTATTAGGTAGAAGAAGGCTAGAGAATAATGTGGCAAAAGCATTAACTATCAATGTTGGATCACTGTATTGGTTAGAGACATCAAAAACTTTACCAGGAATTCTGGTAGCGTCCTGCCTAGAACGAACGAATTGCCAAGAAGAACGTGGATTTTTTGAAAAGCTCAGTTCGCTACTGCGGAGGTATGTATTATAGGCTAAACTAATGTCCATCTTAACCACCTTATGTAATCTCCGAAACTACATTCTGTAATAATTGTTTTGTGTCGATTACCATGCGATTATTAAACTAAACCGTACAAAACTTTTAACACAACAAACATATTCGTATCGGCTCAATGCACGATAGTTTCTGATTGGAGATTTGCAGCGTCAACTCTAAGGATATGCATTCTAGGACACAATTCGAGACCTACAAATGCTTATACGAGGTGATTTTCCGAAATTTGAACCGCGTACTAGGAACATTCTTATATCTTTAGTTTCAAAAATTCAAAGGCTTTAAATTGTCGCCCATGTACCCAAAATGGGACTTATACATAGCATACAGTTAACGTGACAATAATCAATTTATTTTTTTGTCAAGTCATTGACAAATGACGTTTGTAGATAATGTTGGTGAAATGTTTGTTTAGTATAATAAAATATGTGTAATAAACAATAATAAGAGTTTGCGTCTTACTCTAGTTCCATCTTACTAAATAAATACAAAGAAAAAGCCGAAGTAAATAAAATATGACAATATGTACAAAGTTACACAAGCACCTTCTCAGTTGGAGATGCGAGGTCGACACGTTGTCGTGATGATAAATTTTGTGTTGACGTTGAAAAAAGAATACCATACCAAAATAATAATAAAGGAAAAGAAACGAAACATTTTATTACAAATAATATGCTTAACAGATTGATTGACAAATGGGAGTCAATGCTTGATAACCTGCGCGACCCCGACATGTTTCAATTAAGTGTGAGGAACGTCTTGGATTGAATCCGAACGATTATTATTTATTTAATAACGTTCCATTATCAGCGTTGAATTAATTTCGCCAGAATATTAGGGTATGTACGATATTTTATTATGTCTTTCGAACATACAAAGTTGATGAATTAATAAGTACATGTGAAGTGAAAGGTTAAGATGTAATTAAACAACATGCCTTAAGTTATGGTGATAATCAGATAGTCGATTATCACTAATGTTTTAAACTAGTTCTGTAGCAAATAACCTTTTTTTTTGTTTTTCAGTAAACGTTTAAGAATTTGTGTCGGTACTACAAATTGCCACTAGCCTTTCATGTATGTTTATTTAGACTCGCTGGGAATAATTTTCAAAACTATGTAAAAAGGCGCTTGCGCAACAACTTTATCACATTTCAAAGTAATTCCTAATAACATCAATACGCTTTTGCATACATTAGAACTAATTTGCGAGGTAGTTTTTTTAAGAACAAATTAACAGAACAGCATAATTTAAGAATAGCAAGCAGTTTTTAGTTGGTTCTGTAGGGCTCGAAATAAACATGTTTCAATATCTGTGCCTGGAAGTAGCCCAAAGTTTGCAGGTAATTGATTTGAAAGCTTACAGTAGTTGGTTGGAAAAAAAATTATCAGAGACTTCCTTGTGCGATAAAATTTGCTTACATAGATTTTCAAAATGATGTTGAATGAAAAGGCTAGTTGTAGATAGTATTGAAGAATTAGCGCCCTAAAAATTGTTTTGAATGCCGACGAAACAGGAATTTTTTGCATTGCATTTCCTGCAAATAAACATTTGCATTGAGAAACAGAAATAGGTGAAGAGAAGCATAATCTGCGAAGAAAAGATTCACGGTACGGTTGCCTTTCAATATGGAGGCAGAGAAGGAAAGTTGTTAGTTATTGGTAGAAGTAAGAACCTCAGATGTTATAAAGGACAAATTACCAGTCCCCTATTAAAAAGCACAGACTACTTTTAATATCAAATCGACATGGTTAAAAATCTTTGATAGCAAAATGAAGAATGAAAAGGATAATGCAATAATCGTAACAGTTGTCGGATTTCGCCGTGTCACTAGGTCACTATTTAGCGTAATGCAACTTCTCATCTGAATATGTCATTAGTGAAAGTTTTCTTCCATCAAATACCGGCTCACATTGCTAACTTAAAGACCAGAGTATTATTCAAAACTTCATTTGTAGAATAGTACTTGTTAAAAGACTTTTGGCACTAACACTGAAGAGTTAGAGGAATGAGAAAAGCATTATAGTTGTGAGTGCATTAATATGGATTTGAGCGGCTACAACGGTAAAATTATTAGCAGTCTTAGTTAGCTTGATCGATGATGATTTAATAATTGAAAATTCAAATGTCTCTGTTGTTGATTGTATTGATGAAATACAGCTGTGGCCATATGTATTCGCCACTGTCGTTTTGAACGTGTTACACGAATATTATTGTATTTCTAAGAAGCAGGATCGATGACGGACTTAACTAGGTACCTGGTAATGAGGGTTTAATGGTTTATTGTAGGCCAATCTGAGTAAATTAGAAAATAGACGTAAAATTGTAATTTCTGAATATTTCTTCAGTCTTTCTTAAAAGTGGTAAGAGTAAGGTTGAGCTAGTTAGAGTGAAGATATTGTGTCTGTGATTTTGTCTGTGTAATACGATAGTATACAGTAAAAAGTAATGCCGAAAACAGGCGAATTGACGGAGGTAGAGCGAGGACAAATTGTGGTGTTAGAAAAGCAAGGGTTGTCGGTGTCTGCTATTGCCCGACAAGTGAAATGTGCGCGATCGACAGTTAGAATGACGATAAAACGATACAAAGAGAGTGGATCTTTGACAAACAAACCGAAAACTGGTCGAAAAAGTAGCAGAGATGAGCGAGTCTTAGAACGGATGTCTTTGCGAGACCGGAAAAAAGGGCCTAAACAGCTCTCCAGTGAGCTTTTCCTGCTACATAATGTTGCTATTTCTCCTCGCACGGTTAGAAGACGCCTTTGTGAATTAAATTTAGGTGGATACAAAGCTCAACATAAACCACGGTTGTCTCCGCAACAAAAGAAAAAGGGACTGCTGTGGGCTAAAAGTCACCGCGACTGGACCATTGACAATTTCTGCGTAATTTTCTAGTAGTTCAAATCATATAATTCTGCAACTGTAGAACACTGGCACGTAATATATCACTTTCTTTCTTTAAACATCCTTAGCTTAGGAAATTTATGATATTCATCTGTTAATTTTGGAAGAAAGATATCAAAAGTTAAGATCTTAATTTTTACTACGGTTACGTCAACTCTACCAGGTGTATGCATAAGTTTTTTCCAACATTTTTTGGTATAAAGAAACACGTAGGTTTCAAGAGAAAATTTTTTTTTTTCCAAATATTGGCCATAGCCTTCTACACATTTCACCCATCTTTCAGGTAATTTATGGATACCATGCCAGGAAAACTTCTTGCCTTTTGCGCCAAACCATTCGTCGAGCCACTTTCCCACTTACTCAAAATTGCTGAAGTGCTGCTCTGCGAGCGCGCCTATTGATCTCTAAGAGGTGATAGTCAGATGGTGCCACGTCTGGGGTGTACAGCAGATGCGGAAGGATGTCTCATCAAAGCGATTTTAGGTGTCTTTCACTGGTTTCGCTGTGTGAGGCGGCGCATTGACGTAAAACAAAATCACTTTACCATGTCTTCTGGCCAATTCCCATCGTCTTTCGATTAATGCGTGGTTTGAATTCATCATTTGTTGGCGATAGCGTTGCGTATTAATGGTTTCGTCGGGCTTCAAGAGTTCACAATACACAATACCGCTCTGGTCCCATCAGACATAAAGCATGGTCTTCTTGCTGAAGCGATTTGGCCTTGGTGTTGAAGGACCAGGTGAGAGCCATGATTTTTTCCACTTTGGGTTTTCAAAATAAATCCATTTTTCGTCTCCCGTCACAATTCGATACAAAAATGTATTCCTTTCGTGGCGTTGAAGCAGCATTTCACAGATGACTGCGATGTTTTATTTGACGTTCATTCAAATCGTGTGAGACCCATTTACCGAGGCTATTGGTTCTTCCTCATTTCTCGTAAACGTCTGCTGATTGTTTCTTGTGACACATGTAATGCTTCTGCTAATTGCTGTTGAATTTGACTTGGGTCATCATCCAATAACTCCTGCGATTGCTCGTCTTCACATTTTTGTGGTCTACCAAAGCGTTCAGTGTCTTTCACATTGAAATCACCACTTTTAAATTGTCGAAATCATCTCTGACACATTCTAGTCAATGGATAGTGTTCACCATATGTTTCTGCCAGCAAACGATGAAGTAAGAAAAGTAATGCGTGCCGCAAATGTTCTTTTTCAAGCATAAGACTCAATATGATCACCGAACGATAAAGCAAAGACGCTAGTTTTTGGCGCACTCAACTTGTGTGTGTTTCTAGATTAAATGTTAAACGACAAAATGACGTATGTGTCAAATTAATTAATACGTTGCGTACTTTTCACTGGCGCCATCCCTTAATAAAACCGAGAAAAACTTATGCATACACCTGGTATAGAGTTTCCGTGGATAAATAGAGCGTGAATTCTACTACGAATACACACAAAACTAACCGACTTTAACACGTAAAACGTGCCTCTTTTCGGCCGCTCAAAATCAATGTTGCGCTATAAATAGAACCGAGGATGGCGCGTATTTTCTCCCATTGTACGCGTAATAGCGCATCGATTTTCCCCAGATCCGGATTTTCCGGAGCGCTGACGCTGGAAGCTCGCTGGGAGTCGGACCGGGAAAACGCCGAATTAAAACAAGCAAAATTCGTATCGGTACGACCCAAATACGATACTGGATGCGGACTCCCCCTTTAAATCAATTTTTCTTTAGCTGGGCTATTAATAGATCTCCTTCTGTAGATATATCCACGTAAAGTAAGCATCATGGCGTTTTATCAATATATTTTTGGCTCAACTTTTAATCGTACAATTTTAATTACGAAGTTTGCTACATTGTGTTCCGAAATCTTCGACTTGTTTATTATCGCTGACCCTAGCAATCAATTACGTACTAATACTTTCGTTGTTTTATTTATAGCCTACAAATTCATTTTGTCGTACTTGCACATTTTTTCACAGTTGTAATAAGGAATTTTTCCATTGCCTTATTGTTTTACACTCACGTGCACAGAAGTTTGGATAGCTGAATTATTTTCAAAAAGACTAGAGATAATTAATTCGAAGGCAAGTCATACAAAAAACAACTGAAATCTAGCTGTATTTATTCGCTTAACAAAATACAGAAATAAACAAAAATGTTGTAACATACCGTCTATATAATACTTTTGTTGCCTAATACCTTTTTTTATCTTAAAGTCAGACTTTCGATTACATACGCGAAAGGATATCTAATAATTCAATTATTTATTTAATTTTGGTCAACTGAAAAACTCCCAAAAAGATCGCAATATAAATACATGTTTCAATCTCGGTACATACATATGTATAACAAATTAAAACTAAATTATGAAACGGAAGCAAGGGAAAATTTTATCTACTTAGAAGTCACTAGGAAAGGTTCCCGGGTGTCAAATTCAGATCTTAATGAAACTTAGTAGGTAAGTAGAGTATGTTGAGACTTCAAAATAATTTTTTTTGGTTTGTGCTGAAATACATTCTGAAAGAGTGAAACACCCCTTCGAAAATTGACAGATTTTCAGCTTTCTTGATTTAATTCTTGAACGGAAATAGATAGAACAAAAACTTAAATGCAAATTTTGTACTTTATTGAAAGCACCTTTAGGTCATGTGAATGTAGTATATACAGGGTATTGCATTTAAGCGCCACCCTCTTATGTTAGAGTTGATTGTGGTAATATAGAAAGGAAATTAACGAAAGTTGTTCATTCTTAACATCCCTTATGGATTTAAAGCATTTTCAATTATACAGAGTGTTTGAAAGGTGTAGAACAAGTTATATCTTATGCTACTTAAAGCACGTACATGTTTATTATAGTATTATGTTACATGATAGTATTTAATATAAATACTACAAGTTTTTTTAGTATTTTCCAAATTATACGAAACGGCTATTATTAATTAATTTACGAATGTGACACTTCTTTTTCTTTTAGAATTGATTCTGCAATTAACTATAAGCTTAGTAATCGGATTTATTTATTGATAATAGTACTGCGATGATATAATATAAAAGTAGTTTTCTATACATATTAACAAATATCAAGAATACTAGACAGAATTACTATATTGCTCGTTCCGTTATGCACTGCCCTTTGTGCGAGCGCTCTCTTGGGACTAGCAATCCGTGTATTTCTCGAGAGAAAGGTAGGAAGCTGTACACGCTTCTTTTCGCTGTGTCTGACTTTTGCAGACAAGTGGTTCATTCTTTTGGTACTAGTTAGCGCTAAGAATAATCACTTGGATTGTAGGGTTAGATATGGCGATAGTAGCAGAGAGGGAATTGCAATGTGTTGAGCAAAAAACCGCTAGAAACCACACTGATGACGCCGGGTAGGCAGAAACATGTCCGTGTGTTTTTTGCCTCTTCACATTGTCTTTCTCGTGAGTGATTCCACCAGTACCATGAGAAAAGTTATATTTACAGCGTTCTTATCTTTGGTGTTATTTTCTAGGCATTCTTTTAGATGTGTTTTAAATATCAATTTATTTGTTGGTTACGCAGGTGTAGAAAAAAGTACAAAATCGCGCAAATCTGCCCAGGTTGAAATGAGATGTACATATATAAACTGTCTGTCAATAGAAAGAGAGGATAGCATTCTATGAGAGCCATACTGAATTTTAAGGTACGAACGGATTATACATACTGCATACAGATGTCTTCTATTGAGGAAGACTGTCAATAATTGGTAAAATTGCATCAGTTAAAGTATAAGAGTAAGACTCTTTGGCTCAGTGCTTGGTAAGTGTCAAATAAATCAGTGGCAAATTTAGTTAAAGATGAGACTTGGACGACAACATTTGCAGGTCGAAATAGGGTTTGCTGTATTTATTACTATCTGTAGTGGACATATAAGTTTACTAGATGCAGATTTTCTTGACAGAATAGTAGAACTGTGGGTT
The DNA here is from genome assembly GCA_023509865.1 of Trypoxylus dichotomus. Classification (NCBI taxonomy): domain Eukaryota; kingdom Metazoa; phylum Arthropoda; class Insecta; order Coleoptera; family Scarabaeidae; genus Trypoxylus; species Trypoxylus dichotomus. Next base: position 9,918,810 of record CM042074.1, on the reverse strand, counting down.
GTTGCTTGTATAGATTGAACAGCAGCTTCAACTTTCTTCGTATCTTGGAATGCTAGTGAACGTCCAAAACGTATCTCTTTGTAGACACTGCTTTCATCTGCATTATATACATGCTCGCCACCACTACTCTGGATTACAGGTTTAACTTCATTAATTAAATCAGTAGCAATCTTTTCTAAATGCAGAGTATGTGTTCCGTATGAGCTACTGATAAATTTAGTGATTTTGCGTGAAAGAATTCTATATGTTCTTTTGAAGATTAGTATCTCCTTCTTTCAAGTTTTGAAATTTTCTAGTTGAATATCTTCGTTAGCTTCAAATGCCCATTTTCGTACATCCATATCATGTATAATAAGTATTCAGTCCACTCATTTTCTCAAATTTTTCTATCGTGTATTGAAATATTGCTGTTAATTTCTTTCTATGTACTCCGCCTTTCTCAAGATTTGCCTTCCATCGATACAGTTGTCGTATAGAGTTTACATTTCTAAATCTCCTTTGCACTGATTCTACGGAGAGTCGCTTCTTTTTCCCATTCCTGCAATAATTAATAGCGCCTTCTTTTATTCTCCATATCCAAAATGCCACCTTCTTCCGATGTACGAGGTCGCAAGGTCCTTCTGCAAATACTCTTCTAGATCTTGAGAAATTAGATATTCACTGTCGATCAATTCGATGGACTGCGGTTTAAACGGATGAAGAAATTCCAAAGTCGTATCCATATCTACTTCAAAATCGGCTATGATTCTTGAGATTAATTCTTTTAGTGTATCGCAATTCTATTTCGTGTCGATTTACATGTGTTTGCCTGCCTTCAGCAATATTAAACGACTCCAATAATAATTTACTCGATTTCGTTTATGAATGACATTTTACAATTTTTATTTGGTTACAGAAGTGTGTTAGATGTACTTATAACCCAGCTTTTATATTCGATTTCTGCCTGTTTTTGAATTCGTCGAGTAGGTATATAAATAAACCACAACGTTGTTATATATTTATTTTTCTATACCTTAACAAAAAGCAAATTTTGTGGTATATTATGAAAATATCTAGAATTGATCAAATACCACTATCAAAATATGTTTATATTTAAAATTGAATTAATCGTTCGGTTCCTAGGAAACAGCTCAATATACATAGATATCTGAAATTTATTTAGAATGTTTCCGGAAGATTTTCTTGGTAACGCCAATTATCTGATGTGCCGAAATTTATACTTTCAGCAGGACGGTGCTTCTGCACACAGCTGCCGCATAATACACACCTGTACACCATAGACTTTTTTTTGGGAACATTTAAAGGAAAGGCAAGTTTTTCGCGGGTACGTAAATGTATTGAGAAGGAAGGTGATACTTTTGAGGATAAATTATGCATTTACTTTCTTCTTTTCAATTCCGTTCCAACGTCATTTTGAAATGTAATATGTTAAAATAAATGAACACAAAGATATGTATCTGTTTTGCCAAAAGTTAGTGGAGCAACGATAACACTTAGGACGAAATGGAAACTACTGTAACTTCTTTATTATTTGTTTAGAGTATATGTTGGCAACCACTGGCCCGCTGTAGGATTTAATCCGGCCCGCGAGACATTTTGAAAAACCCAATTAAAGAAAAAGTATTACACTACTTACACATAATCACTCCAAATGAGGACGATCGAGTGATATGGGGTTTGTCGCTTGCTCCTGCGGAATCAACTGAGCGAAAAACACAACTTCATAATGTTGTGAAAGCTAGTTTTATAGTTAATTCAAAATTGGCAAAGTCATTGAAACCATTTGCCGAAGGAGAATTTATCAAGGAGTGTATGTTAGAAGTTTCCAGTGTTTTGTGTCCTGAAAAGAAAAACGAATTTGAAAAAATTAGTTTGTCAAGACGAACTGTTGCCCAACGTATAGAAATGATGGCTAATGATATAAAAACAACTTTGACTGACCGTATGGCTGGTTTTGAATCATTTTCCATAGCATTAGACGAGAGCACCGATTTGTGTGACACAGCTCAACTGGCTACATTTATTCGAGGTGTTAATAACCAGCTCACTCTTACTGAGGAATTACTTGCTTTACAGCCGCTAAAAGGAACCACTACAAGAGAGGACATTTTTAATGAAGTTCAAAAGGTACTCACAAGTGTTGGCTTGCCATGGTCAAACTTAGTTGGTGTATGTATAGATAATGCACCTTCTATGGCCGGCTTACGTAAAGGTTTCATCGGAATTTTGTATGAAAAAGCAACTGAATTAAATGTGCAAGAAGATGATTTGATAGTCCCTCATTGCATTATCCACCAACAGAACTTGTGTTCTAAATCATTCGACTCCAGAATGTTATGAATGTGTTAGTAAAAACCATCAATTTTATTCGATTCCGAGGGCTTAACCATCGTCAGTTCAAGGCGTTTTTGGATGAAATATCAGCCGAATATGAGGACGTTACATATTATTATAAAGTCAGATGGCTAAGCAAAGGGAAAGTGCTGAAACGGTTTTACGAGCTTAGAAATGAGAGCAGAATTTATGCAAATAAAAGATAAACCACTATCTGAATTGAGTGACCCAGAATAGATATGTGACTTAGCATTTCTGGTTGACCTTACAGGCCATTTGAATGATTTAAATTTGAAACTTCAAAAACAAGTTCAATTAGTAAATGATTTGTACAGCCGTTTGAAAGCGTTTCAAAACAAAATCCGCTTGTGGGATGCACAGATGCTGTCTGGTAACAGTTACCATTCCATCACGCTCTCTGCATATGAAAATACAGCTTATGCTCAATATGCTGAAGAACTCAAGTTACTGTCGGAGCAATTTTCGAACAACAAAAAGTAATGTACAAAATGCTTCGATACACTTGGAAATCGACTTGATCGAGCTTCAAGAAAATTCACTCCTAAAATCTAAATTTGAAGACGTGGAGTTGCTTTTCCGGAGCTTAGAAAATTCGCATTTAATTTGAATCAGCCTGTATAATTGTTACATTGACAGAAGTCAAATGACGATTGCAAGGACTGTGTGGATGTACAATTCACAGGTATGGCAGTAAACTCATCACACAAATTAATTAATTATGCGGAACGCAGCGTTTCGAGAGCACGCGGGCTCTCATTGTGAACCGTGTTACCGACTGCCAGTCGGTAACACGGTGCTCTCGAAACGCTGCGTTCCGCATAATTAATAAATTTGTGTGAATGGAGTTTACTGCTATACCTGTGAATTGACAGAACTCATTCAAAAGAAGCACTACTTTCATCTACATATAAAATCGGCAATTACTTTGTTGCCAACACAGTAATAAGTATATCGCATATATTGCAAAATCTACACTTAGGTAAATTCAAAATGGCGAAATTAATAATTCCATGGATTTTTTGCTAACCCTGTACATAGTTAAATTATCTTTGTTTTCTGAATTTTCTGAATTTGAAAACTGAACCTATCGATATTTTTTTATATAAGTAGAAATAAAAGCAGAATATTTTCATCAAAATCTTCATATACCTAAATAAATACGGGTTAGGATAAGACTTAACAAAGCTTACGTCGCTTCGCTCAACAGAATATTTTCGTGGAAGAATCCCCAATCAACCGAAAATGCTTTTATTTTCTTTCATTGCTAAACCTTCCTGTTCGTTTTAGTCTTTTTTAGCACTCGGCGCTCACGACCAAATTGCGAACGATGATGCTGGTCGATCGGCCTCCTGCCGCCACAACTGCTGCCGGTCAGGTGATTAAGTTCGATCTGTAGTAAGCATGTATGTATGTATATGTTATACGTATATACAGTAATAAAAATACGAATAACTTCTCTCCAGGCACATTGCGTCGCCGGTCGAGGTCGTTCCGAAGGTCGATATGGTTATGTGAATTTAGACGGAGAGCTTACAAGACTTGTTGCATCGCGTATCTACACGCAGAAAGGGACAAAAACGTCCATTGTTCTGCATACGCTTACACTCCGTATCTACATTCACATGTGTAAAGTCTTAGATATCGATATCTTTTACAATAAAAATAAAGTATCGTAGTAAGCGTGTGCAAGAAACAAAAACACGTCGGACGCCGTTTGTATTACAGGCAACTCGGTGTTTCGCCGTAGTAGCAAGCCGTGGAAATTGAATAACTGACGAGATCTTGTTGTTATGTCAGAACGTACAATGGAACAGATAAGTTTCCGAACATTTTATGTTCAAAATTAATTCTTATTAACGTTTCGATATTACATAGAATTCTTTTGTATTATTTACTCTTATATATTGAAACGGTAATATTGGCAATATCAACCAAACAATGCAAAGAACTGACCAATTTATTGATCACAGAAAATCATAAGAAAAATAATATACACTATCGCTCACGGGAATTTGGACACCTGAATCTTCTTCTTCTTCTTTTTTACTTCGGGTTTTAGGCACTTTGCCTGTTACGACATCGATCTTTTATTTGGTCTATGCCTACACTTCTTTTTCCTAAACTTCTATAAAATCTCACTTTGGTTGGCAACTGCGTCACTTGCATCCGTTCTACGTGTTCCTTCCACTCCTTTATTCTCTCATTTACGTCGAAAATGTTTAGTCCTAAACTCTTCTTAAAAATTTCATCTCTCGTGCCTCTGTTCCTGTTAGGAGTAACTCATCAGCATATAAAATGGTATTTAGGGTGGTGTTCTGGTTTAAACGTATTCTTTTAGAGCATTTCGTTTTCTACTCCTTTATAATGGCATCATATGTGGAATAATGTTGGCGTCATACAGCAACCTTGACTAACTCATTTGTTTGTTTGCACTTTCCTAGTTAACTTCCAAATAAAGATACAGAAGAACATAAAAGCAATACATCATATATTCTCGCTAAATAAAACCGGTGGAAACATAATCTTCAGTAAATCTTCCGTACTCTTACACACAAAACAACCTTAAACCTAAATAGAACCACCTCTGTGCTTAACTGTTGGTACAATATTATCGAGTACCATTTTCTCGTGCTTAGCTGCGTTTCCTTGGGCGTCCAAAGCGCCTTTTTCTATTCGCGATGCATTTGTGCTAGTTGTAAACGTGTTAATGTAGCAGTCCAGTGCCGTCCTTAATTCCCAGCAATTTTTCTTGTAACGAGACATCCCGTATGGCGTTTACAATTTCATCACTGATTAATATCTTCTAAGGTCCCAAAATTGCAATTCTTCACCAAGATTTTAATATCCTTTAAAAATCTATCAAATTCTACACCCTTTTGTTGTACCATCTTAAAAAAATTGTGACGCTATGTTTAATTAATAAAATGATGATAATAATAGTCCATGCCTTAACATCCCCCAACAGCTTTTGGCCAATTCCAGAGAGCATCGGCCGAGCATGAGTTATTATTGCGCCTGCGCCTGTGGTGCGTCTTAAGATATTCCTTCTTAGCATTTGCCAAGGAGTTAGGAAAACCACAGAAAAGCGTCAACCCTGAGAAACAGTTCGGGGGTTCGAACCAGGGACCTCAAGACTAATAAACAAGCGCAGAAGCCACTCAGGCACCAGCCCCTGTTATTCATAGAACAGTTTATCTCTAGTCATAAATTATTTAAAATACTTTTAGATGTCTTTCGTGACCATTACAACTTAATAAAACAAAATAATAGTATGGAAATTATATATGACAGTGATCGGAAATATATTCACACTAGTGTACTTTAAATTATTTAATTTATTCCAGAAAATTATCATTAAAACCTTAACCTATCTTATTTTCATTAATTTCTAAGCGAGCCTGCAAATTTTCTAGAATACAAGAATTCGGACGATCTTACGAAAGAGATCAAAATTTCAGTCAAAAATTTCTACAAGACCCAGGCAACCAGATAAGAAGGATCTTAGAATTCGCTTAAATGTTAATCATACGGTCGGCACTCTAGTTAGTGCAAAGGCAATACTGATTACGCTATCAGAGGCGCCAATACAAATAATATTTATGTGACTATGTAATTGGATTATTGTTCAGCTGATAGATCGCGTTACATCACCATACACGCGCTTAAAAACTTTCGGAGATGCAGATCGAAACAAACTGCGGTATACTTCGAATTTCCGGATAACGTAATCGATATCTTGTATGTATACAGCTGTTAAATCAATTCAGTCGAATCAAATAAATTGTTTATACGTCACAATGTACACGAGATACGTCATGGATGGCTTCTGTTATGCTCCAAATTATTAGAATTAACGGGAATAGGGTTTTTCCCAACCCAAAGCATACATTACATTGAGATATATAGTTTGTTAACTTGCAAAATTGGATAATTATGATAACGATATAATTGCACAAACTATTAGATTTGAATACATACAATACGTCATGGATAAATTTTCGAGATTACATTTTTTGATTTGCAAATGAGCCAAAGAAAGGAAGGTAAATTCAAATATTATATTTGTATTTTATAGACTCTAAACACGCAGGTACATATACTGAATGAAATTTCTATAATTCCGTATGAACTTTTGACCTTTTCTTAATATCTTCGGCAAATTACGCAACGAAGTCAATGCTGAGCTACAAAGAAACACAAATGCAAGAGAGAATAACTAAAAAAATATTACATTTTATACAGAGAATATTTAAAACAATGATAACTCAAAACAGCGAAATTTCTGTAGGTCCATTAACACAAAATTAATAAATAAAATAAATACATCAAAAATATTTATTTGGCCAATGTTGAAATAGAAATATCATTCTAACACCTTGTTATCGCAGATTTTAGTTTTTTGACGCTATCGTATTGTTTATTATTGGCATACACTTCTCTCTAAAGATTTTCGATGGAGTTCATTGAATTATATTGATTTTATTTTGAGGAAAGCACTCCTTTGTTTGTTTGGAATTATGGATAGGTGTATTGTCTTGTTGAAATATCTAGTCTTGCGTCTGAAATTCTTTACCAAAGTCTGTCAGAAACATTTCCAGAAGTTGTGTATCAGAATTTGAATTCATACGCGCAGAAATAAAATTTTATTGTTATAGGTAAAAGCCGCGCAAACTATTACACTACCGCCACCAAAATTTCGGCTCATCGCAACTTCAGTGTTCTTGCTGAGATCGTGCATATTATCGTGAATATATTATTTGAAACCATCAGGCCCGTCTAAATTAAATTTCTTCTCGTCAGAAAATATGACGTTGTTCCACTCATGATCCCATCTCATATGATCCTGTGTCTCTTTTAAGGGTGGTTTTGTAACCTTTCTTAGCCATCAAAAACGTTTACTGCTGGATAAAGTTTGTTTGTGTTCTGATAAATTTAAATGATATTTTATTTTTTGCGCAGTTACATTACCGGAAGAAGCCAACCGAAATATCGATCAGAGCTGCCTTCGAGTTAGATAGTTTTTGATTACTCCCGATTTTTGCCTTAGAAGTTGCCCAACTTTATAAAATTGTTGATAGGATAATTGGATCGTCCTATTTTCTTAGCTGTGGCTCGGTTTGAAAAGCCTACGTCTTCATAATAATTTATTTATATACATTTTGTGCGAAATTTTGACAGTTGCCATAAAAAAGATTGCTCTTGCCGACCAATGTATTCATTTTAACCTTCATGCGCCATCTCTTGCCGAGTCCGGACACATTTCAGATGGCCCTCGTACTTCGATAATAAATATATATTAAACAAATAACTTCTGAGGCTTTTTACACTGAAAGGTAATGCTTGACTTCGTAGGATGTCTGTCTAACTGCGTGGACCTATAGAAGTTTCGCTGTTTTGTATTACAATTATTGGAAATATTCTCGGTATGAAATGTAATTTATAAATAAATAATAAATAATATATGTATGTATGTAAAATAAATAATGTAATAAATTTTTTAAATGTTATTTTCTCTCGCATTTGTGAGTCTTTGTAGTTCAGCATTAACTTCGATACATAATTTTCCGGGGATATTAAGAAAAGCAAATATTAATATAATTTTCGCCGAGTACACTTTCCTCATATTGATACTCAAAGCAATTTGTCATCAGTGAAAAAGTTATGGATACAACAGTGTTTATTTAAGACTTTGGAAAATATAGTCCAGTTATTTTTTATAGAATGCCTTCATCTAATTAACAATATTTTCTTACGTGACAATATAAGTTTGTAAATGTATAGATAGAGAGTTGAATATCAAAAGAATGCACTGCAATAATTACAGTTTATGGTCAAGGCAGAAATAAACGTTGTATTTTAAATAAACGAAGAAAACAGGTTCAGTTGATTCGATATTCGAAAGATATCGGGAAACAGGAAGAGATTTTGATTGCATGCGGTCGGAAAAGCCTAGAGTAACAACCAATGCCGAAGACCAATATACTGTGTTGATTAATAAACGAAATTAACGTCAATTGTGGGACTCGTTGGAGACAAAAGGAAATCGGCGAAGTCCAAATTTAGCGAGATCAGATTAAAATTAAACCACAAACTTTAAATACATTGAAACTGTAATACGAGGGCGACCTGAAATGTTTCCGGAATCGCCAAGAGATGGCGCACGAAGTGGATTCATTGGTCGGCAAGGGCAACCTTTTTATGGTAACTGTTAAAATTTCAGACGTCTACTGTCAATAGTTGTTGGGCGTGTCAGGCGGTTTTGCAAAAATGCATAAAATCGAATTTCGTACAGTGATAAAACACTTCTGGATGGCTGGGAAAACGGCCACGGAAATTCGAAATATTTTGCTAGAGGTTCATGGCGAATGTACCCTTCATTTTCGACCATTAGCTTCTGGGTGAGCGAGTTCAAACGTGGCCGGACAAGCACAAGTGACGTGCCACGCAGCGGATGCCCAAAAATGCTGCCAAAGATGAAATGGTCGACAAGATTCGTGATGTCGTGTTGGCCGATCGCTGATTGAAGTTGAAAGAGGTAGCAGAGACAACAGACATCTCAGAAGAACGAAATTTTAGGTATGAAAAAGCATTCGGCGCGATGGGTACCGCCACGTTTGCTCATACCGGAGCAAAAACGAAATCGAATGATCGTTTCGGAGGAGTGTCTGGCCAGGATCCAACGCAATCCAAGGGATTTCTTCATGAGTTTCGTAACCGTGGAAGAGACTTGGATCCACCACTGCATACCGGAGACCAAGGAACAGCCGAAGCAGTGGATTTTTCCTTGCGATTAGGTTCCGAAGAAAGCAAAGACCGTTCCATCGGCCGGAAAGGTCGTGGCGACCATTTTTTGGGATTCCTAAGGTGTGATTCTCATCGACTATCTGCAGAAGGGAAGCACGATCACGAGGCAATACAACAGCGATTTATTGACCCGATTTGATGCAGTATTGAAGAAGAAACGGCCTCGTTTGCAGGGGAAAAAAGTGATTTTCCACCACGATAATGCACCGGCTCATTCATTCCGCATCATTTACTTCAATGAAACCTGAAAAAATCACGGGGAGGAAAGAGATTTGCCTCAAATGAGGAGGTCATCGCCGTTACAGATCGTTATTTTGTTTAGACCTCGAAACATCCTACTTTTCCGATGGCTTGAAGAGGCCGGAGCACTGTTTGAGAACGTGTATTGATCTTCGAGGAGACTACACTGAAAAATAAAAATAAAAAACCACACCAATACCATGTTTTGTTTGTTGATTCCGGAAACATTTCAGGTCAGCCTCGTGTATATATATTTAATAAGAAATAAACTTTTGAAGATGTTTAGAGGGTGTTTTACATTGGCCAGACACTCCTCCGATGTGAGCAAACGTGGCGGTACCCATCGCGCCGAATGCTTTTTCATACCTAAAATTTCGTTCTTCTGAGATGCCTGATTTCGTAGGATGTCTGTCTAACTCTTTTAAATTATAGAAATTTCGCTCGTTTTTATATGTTTATACGTAATTCCCGACTCATACCATTGCTAAGGGGAAGTACGAAATTATGTGGAACTATAGAAATTTCGCTGAGTGTTGTACCAGGTAGGTAACAAATACAGACAAAATGGAAAAGAAAGACAGATGTTGCAAAAATAGCAATGTCTTGACATTATCACAATGTTTCAAAATAAGTTGTCAGGAAATTTTTAAAACTGCGTTTGAGATTACGAAATCGTTTCAAAACTTCAAAACAGAATTATTTGGATTAAGAACTGCAGCTGGTACAATAGTGTCGTCTTTTGTATTTTTGACGCCTAATAAATGACTAAGAAGTCATACTAAAAATATTTCAAAAATTCAAAACAACAAGAAAACTAAGACTATGATATTGTACAACCTGGACGTCGTTTAATCGGTCGAAATTTTATTAATTGATAGTGATGACAAGCTTTGCAATGGAATCGTGAAAAATATTTAAGTGAAAAGGTAGAGGCACTGGGATTATTTGCACAGAAAAGACAATTTAAATGATTTAAAATTTTAGACGACGTAAATGTTGCTCGCAATTCGGCCAAAAGGCGCCCACTGTAAGTATTAAATTGCATTTATTTATACGGTGAGGTTGTAAAATACAGAATAAAATTTATAAAACCAAGACATTTTTCTTTCGTAGAAATACTCGAATATGTAATAATTTTACACAATGGGCATATTTCAGTGATAGGTGCTACTTTGTTGGACAATATTTATTGAAATTATGATGTAATTTTCTTAAATGGCTGTCCATACTTTTTTCTCTATTCGATAGTTCCAAAGAAATAATATGTTGCAGCAGAGAGTTTTTAAGAAAAACTGGAAAAGCTACTTTGCCGTTAGCTGGCCCTAGTATATATCACAATACCAAGTAAATGGTGGATATGTACCAAAACTGATAGACATAAGACAAGAATAAACTGAATTTTATTTTAAAGTTAAAGTTAGCAATTAACAGTTTGAATTAACTTGTATCTTCATATTTTAAAAATATAAAACAACATTTTAAATAGCTTAGATTTTATAGTATTGTGATAAAAGTTAACGTAGGAGTTATAACATTCTTTTAGAAATCATTTTATTCATTTAAACTTTGTATTTGGACTTTTAGGAAATAGACCATCTGTGAATATAGCCAGAATTCATAATATTTTAATGCATTTTTTTTTTGCTTTTTTTAAATAAATATTCTTCATAAAATAAAAGTTACAAGAATTATCAGCCGTATCACGCCACGCCAATATTTATCCTTCTTGTTGGGTCGAAAGAAATAATTTATTACCTACCTTAAATCATTATTGTCCAGCTTCAAATTGACGATGGTCATGTTCAGCTCTTTGAAGCTCCTGTACTCCAAATCTTCCAGTCGCGATAAGCTAATCCTCAACGAGATCTTATCGGTTGGCGAGAACTTATCCTGCAGCAGCCTGACGACGTCGGCGAAGGATTCCATATTCTCGCATAGGATTACTTTGATCGGTGCCTGTTTCGCAATCATACGAACGGTGCAGGAGCATGGCTGAATCTCCCTCCAAACGTTGCAGTATTTCGCGGAGGAAGCGGACATACCGTAAACTTTGAGGACGTCGAGGCTGAAGGACATTAGGACAAGTCCTACTAATACTGGTAATGGTGTCATTTTTTGTTGGAATTAAGTAATTCTTTTTACACTATGTACCGTTCATTAATAACAAAAAAGACACTGCCGTCGATGTTCTTTTGTTTTGTCTTTCGCGTTTGTCCTTAAGAATGATGTTGATGGCACATAATTTTTGGGATGCGAAATGGAAACAAAAACAGGAAGGAAGATTGTACAATATACACTGTGCACTGTTTAATAAATAAAATAAATTATTTTGTTCGATTAGTTTGGTATTTTGTGTTTTCCGTAGTGCGATTGTTTCTTAGTCTTGTTCTGTCTTCTTGACACGCGAATGTTAGATTACTTTGGTTGATTTTACTTGAATTAGTTTAAGTTTAACGAATACTGTGAGCGTCTGTGTTCGATATTTTCCTGTCTTTCTTTCGGACGTCGCCGTTAATTTCAAGAATTCGACGGAAAAGAGTGACCGGAAGAAGCGTATACGTCTTCGCGTTTCGTTATTACTGCTGCTTCGTCCGCACCTCGTGCGTTCCGTTCAACGTTCTCCGGATAAATCACCCTATTCGCACAGCAGTCGGTAAGCGACTGACGCTTGATACTGCCAGTGGTGGCGCCTAAATTTTCTTGTCGCCATCACTCGCTCGCATCGGTAGCAGCGGTCGCAGCAGCGGCAACAGCAACAGCAGCGACAGCCTTGCGTCCGATTCAGAGAGGAGGACATCGTAAATCCGGAGTCGGGCGGCGCCAATTCCACGGCACATATCGTTCCTATCCGTATCGGCGGTAGTCAGTCCCTTGCGTTCGGCCGATGACGATGATGATAACGACGGTGAAAAAGAGAAGAGAAGCACGCGGACGAAAGGAGTAATTAGCTATCTTCGGCACTTACCCGTTTGCTCTGTCTGTTGTAGTATCCCGCGATCGGCGCACAGTGGGACAACGATGGAAGTAATTGCGGCCGGCAAAATCTTTTCTTAAGAAATACGTCGATTTCTAGTCCTGTAATACCTAAAGACGAGCCCAAAACATATGACAAGTGAATAAACTAATTTGCGCTATAAATACTACATATAATTGATTAAATAAAAAGCTTTAACCTGCTTTAAATCGGCATCGATTAGGGGAAAGTTGCCCAAAAGCACTACTTAACTTTAAAAAATACGTATTAAGATATGGGTCTGAAATCAGAAATCTAGATGTGTTCAGTTGAAGCAATATTTAATGTACTTTATACGTTTATTATGAACTATATTCCTCGTATTAACATACAACACATATAAAATAAAACAAAATATTTGTTCACTGCGTACTATGGTTGCTGATTCCCAAGAGTACGCAATTATGGAACCTAAGAGCACGTGGGTGCTTCAAAAGTTTGCACGAATTCCTGCAGTCAACAAAAATCACATGTAAATTGTTGATATCCTTCATTTAAAGTACACTACCGTCCATAGTAGTTCGGACACGAAAATAAATTTAAAAGAAACGAGAAAAAATTTACTCATTTTTTCAAAACTTAAAATTTTTACTGCATTTTATTAATAGCGATGAAAACTAAGGAATATAAGTAAAAAAAGTAATTCCAACGAAAAATCAACAAAACCTTCTTAAACAGTCCGTTCATCAAAGAATCTCCCTTTGAGCCAAGAACAGCTTTCACAATTCGAGGCATCTGCTCCACTAGTTTTTCAAGGACTCTATTTGGTATGTGAGTCCATTCCTCTTGTAAAATTTTCCACGGGTGGCCTACGAAGGTAGGACCGTCCTCTCCAATTCACCCCATAAGAGCTCGATGGGGTTTACATTGGGGCTTTGCGGCGGCCATGTCATTATTTGTAAAGTGCCATTATCTTGTTCTTGATTTAAGAAATTTTTACGCATCACTACTGAGTGTTGATTAGGCGTTGCCCCGATGGTGTTGCGTTTTCTAGTAGAATTTCTAATTAACCTTCTTTTCAAAATACCTTCTGCTTGCTTCAAGTCTCCCGTACTGGCGTAGGAAAAACGACCACAAACAAGCACAGAACTGCTTTCTTGCTTAACAGTTGGCACTACACAATCGTGCAACATTCTTTGGCCTCTTGCTCTTCTTACAAAAATGCGCCTTGATTGTCCGAACATCTCAAACTTTGACTTATCAATCCATAGCACCCTTTTCCAATCATCCACTGTCCAATTTCTATGTGTTTCTGGTCAACTGTAGCCGTTTTTGCCTCTCCCAATGCGGCTGTGAAGATTTTCAATTTTTAATTTTCTTTTCACTGTAGAAACAGAAATTTTTCTTACACGGTTGCGATTCATTTCGGCGGCAATTTCTGGTGTTGTCCGTTTCAGTTTACGAGTCAGAAATATATAAGTATGTATCATCGATAAGTGTTAGTAATCATCAACATCTCTTGCCAAGGAAATTTGAGTATTTGCCAGCGAATCTTCTGATTTTAATTTTAATTGTTGGAGTCATTACATTCTTTTATGGCATCAACATTATTATAACGTAAATTTGACAAATCCATGTGCACTACTGTCAATATATATGGGGGCGACTATAAAATTGACGTTTTCGTTGGTTTGGATTGAAATACAGTAGGCGCTCGATTATATGAACGATATCAGTCAAACACTGTTCACATTACTGAAAGTTTACATTAGCGAGCCTTATTTTATTTATTTATTTATGTTATAAGATAAATTATGAACAATGAATAACAAAATACATATAATATTAAAAAATAAAAATAAATTTTTACATTATTTTGAAAAATAATGTCTCATTTTTGTTTCGCGTAGATTTACGGTTGCTATTTTCTAATTCCATAGTAGTTGACAGAACACTAAAATGTCGGAATATAATACGTCTTTTTCTTCTGCCCAATCTAACGCTTGATTAAAAATTCCTACAGCTTGCCGTCACTCACTGTATTTTTCTATTTCAATCGGAGGGTCTTCATATTCACTCACCCCATTTTCCTCTTCATGTGCATCATCCATCTGTTTATCGTCATTCCATAAACTAACATCGGTAATTGTGCAAACAATATCGGGATTTATTGCTTTTAATAATTTGAGAACGTCCGATGATGCACTATCAATAACTTCAGCATCAGATAGTAGCTGTTTTCTAATGATGGTTGGCGGTACATTGTCTTCATCGTCATAATTATCACTGGAGTAAATTTTTCCAACACTTTCTGATTGTTTGCTGGTTAAGGGCATTGAACGCCACATCTAAATTTAAAATTGTTTCACGTAAAGTTACTTGCTATAAGGATTCAGAAATGTTTTTAGGATCTTCGATAATACAATTTAGTAATTTTTATAACATTTTGATCCATCGGTTGGATAAGTGGTGTTACGTTGGGTGGCATGAGCATAACAAAAATTGTGCCATCGTTGCTTCTTAATTGTTCCTCCGGAGGATGACTAACACAGCCTTTATTAGAAGATATTGCTTTCTTACGAAATCTTTCACCTACAAATTGAATGTGGTGGTCAATTAACTTTTAAAGTTTATTCTATTACGCACCGTATCTTTCGGTCTTGTAAGTTGTAGACATCATCGTCGCAAGAATTCGTTATATCGTAGTAATAAACCATGCGATACCGCGTGTGTACATAATCGCAGATGGCAAATAGTAGTGCTTTCGTCATCTGTCAACAAATCAGATGACGTTTAATCATTCATGGAAATAATTGTTTATCGTATTATTCGTGTATTCGAACACAAGTTTTTGTTTACTTTGCCTTCACCACCATAAAATTACGACAAAAGGAAATATTGACCTGATCAATTGATTTTTTCCATATGTCTAACCGAAATGTGGTCAATACTGTAAGTTGTATACGTATATACACCTTCGCTCATGGAAAATTGGTCTATCGAACGAGGAAAGAAGAATTGCAGTTTTACGAGGTTTTATTTTTTAACAAAAATGCATGGTTAACCAGATATTTTGAAAGAACTATATATAATACCGCCTTGGCGCGAGCTATTAAAGCATTTACTCGTGGATAACCTTTAAGGACCAATTGCGCCACAAGGTTTAAAGCATGGACTTTATATGTTACATGTTACATGTAACAGATTGCCACTCTCTTCTTTAAGAGATCAGCCTAAGGAAAGCATGTTAGCGGCACCGTCACTCACAAACATTAAAAATTGGGTTGTTGAAACTTGAAATTT
Organism: Trypoxylus dichotomus; assembly: GCA_023509865.1. NCBI lineage: Eukaryota > Metazoa > Arthropoda > Insecta > Coleoptera > Scarabaeidae > Trypoxylus > Trypoxylus dichotomus. The sequence goes on along the minus strand of CM042074.1, from coordinate 9,903,155 downwards.
GTTCAATGCCCTTAACGCCACTTTTAAAATTTCAACAAGGCACATTTTGCAACTCTTTTGGAAGCAAGTAAGATAAGGAGTTGTTTCGCCCACACATAACCACATACTTTTATCTTTCAGTTCTGCTTTAGTCCTTCTTTCAACATAGTCACGAACAGATGGCATAAAGCTTCTTAACGATGTCCGACTTGGTAATATATAATCCGAATACTTGCTCCAGAAGGAGACAAATGTTTGTTGGTCTGGTAAAGTGAACGGAACATTACATAGAATAAAACAAACACCTATATTAAATATTAATTATTCGCTGTATTATTTACCACGGATTCCAGAATAGTGTTTTATCCTTTTTAGGTGGCGTTCACACTTCCACCTTCTGGTAGACGTCAAATAGTTGTCGCTATACTTGCTATTACGTTTTCTAGTCTATTCGAAATACACCGTTTCCGAAACGTACCTAAATGTGACATTTAACAAGAGTGCATTGATACGGATACTAGATTCTTCGTGTCGCGCGTTTCACCCCTCCACGTTATTCTCCGCACGGCACTGAAACTTAGCCCTCTTTGCCGAGACTAGTTACTATTATTTTACTGTACAACGAATATGCAGATTATATCACTTAATAGATTAAGTATAACTACATATATACACTGAAAGCGACAAAACTTTGCTTAAGTAGCTACGACTTATGTTATATACTCCTATCTTGCTTGTGTATACGTATGATTCTGGCTTCGTGACTTCATCTGTAAAGTTTATAATGCGTTATGGTTTAATTTTTAATTTTTTCAATACGTTCCTATTTTTCCGCACACAGCTGTATGTTTTTTGCACTGTATTGTAAACTATAATTAGACAACTACACCCTGTGGAATGGTATGACAATATTTCAAAGAAAACAAAAATCCCGATGTTCTACCCTTTTGTTGACAGCTGTGTTACCTCTGGAAATAAAGAAGATGGGAAACAAAATAATGTCAACGGAGATGATCTACTGAAGGCGCTGCTGTAAGAATACATTGTTAGATCATGAAGGAAATGCAAGAATAAGAGGAATAATGCAAGTTGACTCATCATTAATACATGAAATAGAACGGAAACAACTATTGTGCTATGGCCACGTGAGAAGAATGGACCAATAGAGACTACCACGAAAAGTTTCAAAATGGAAGCCTACTAATAGAAGGACAAAAGGAAAACCAAGAAGGAGAAAAGGGAGTTAAAGAAGCTATGCAGAAGACAGGGCTGAGGGAAGATGATTTTAGGAATGCGGTAAGGTAAGAATTCCGTATAAGGGGCATCGAGTTGGGGATTTTAATGGATTCTAACGGAAAGTTCACGTTTAGCTGTGTTTAAAATGATCCTTTCTTCTTTTAGGAGTTTAGTTTAAGGTACCTAAAAATCGATTTAAAAAGGGCTATTTCTTGGTTATGTTTAGTGGTATATGAGTCATAGTTCACGAAATCTAGGTTGTTACTTATTGTGTTTAGACTAAAAGTTCCTAAAACAAATACAAAATCCTGAGCGGTAAAATGTGATTTGAATATTGGGGAATAATTGTTGTATAATAATAGACTAGTATTGTTCAAAGGTACCTTTGAAAATGCGAACAATTGTTCGCGAAACGTCAGGGACAAAAACCTAGTGACACGGCGGAACCGACAACCGTTACAACTATGTCAAACGGCCGTGAAAGTCAGAGATACTTTCTAGTGAATGTGATTATTTATTATAACATGCGAAATACATGAAAGTTACACTAACAGAATGAATTAGTTTGGTTTTGAACGAAATTAACTAATTATTACTTCGAAGATAAAATGCACTCTAATATTAACGTGATTTTGTTAGATGGATTCACGTAAGCGCGTCCGTCAATACGAAACATGTAAAATTAATATGATATATTAAGTCTACATTGTTTGAAACGTCAAGGCACTAATTCGTGAGAAGGTCATGCACAGCAACTACCACACAAGAACAAATAAAACTATTTCTGAAATAGCAAAAGATTAATTAATTGCAGATAATCACCAAAATAAAGCAACAAAAACATATTTCTAAAATAATAAACGACTAACGATGAATTAACAAATAATCCTGGCAATAAAATAATATATAACACATGGACTGAAAAGTCCCGGGCCTAACAAAGAAAACACGGTTTTTTTGGTTCAAAATTAGCTTTATTCATCAACGTAATCTCCATCAAGAGCAAAGCAATCATTCCACCGCCGCTCTAACATTTCAATACCACTTTTGTAGAACGATTTACCTTTTGCCTCAAAATAGGCGTCAGTTTCAGTGATAACCTCTTCATTCGTGCGAAATTTCTTACCGGCGAGCATTTTTTTCAGGTCTGCGAACAGCCAGTAGTCGCTGGCAGCCAAATCTGGCGAATACGGTGGATGTGGGAGCAATTCGAAGTTCAATTCATGTAGTTTTGCCATTGTTTTGATTGACTTGTGACACGGTGCGTTGTCTTGATGAAACAAATTTCTTTTATTTGCCATATGCGGTCGTTTCTTTGCAATTTCGGCCTTCAAACGCTCCAATAACGCTATATAATATTCACTGTTGATGGTACTTCCTTTCTCAAGATAGTCGATATTACACCACGTACATCCCAAAATACCGGGGCCATAACCTTTCCAGCCGATTGTTGTGCTTTCGGGCGCTTCGGACGAGGTTCACCAGTTGCTGTCCACTCAGATGTCGATCGTTTTGATTCCGGAGTGAAGTGATGGATCCATGTTTCATCCATTGTCACATATCGACGCAAAAATTCCGGTTTGTTACGTTTAAACATGGCCAAACACTGCTCAGAATCATCAACACGTTCTTGTTCTTGGTCAACAGTGAGCAAACGCGGCACCCACTTTGAACAGAGCTTTCTCATAGTCAAATGCTCATGCAATATAAAGCCAATACGTTCTTTTGATATCTTTACGATGTCAGCTAACTCACGCAACTTCACTTTTCGATCATTCAAATCGATTTTGTGGATTTTTTTGATGTTTTCTGGTGTTACCGTCTCATTTGGACGTCCACTGCGTTCTGCATCATCGGTGTCTCTACGACCACGTTTGAAGTCAGCAAGCCAACGTATTATTGTTGTTTCTGATGGAGCGGAGTCCCCATAACACTTTTCAAGCCATTGCTTCGCTTGAACGGCATTTTTTCCCATCAAGAAGCAGTGTAGAATTAAAACACGAAATTGTTTTTGATCCATTGTTTTGAAAAGAACAAAAGTAGCGTGACTCTTAGCACAATAACTCACACACTAATGAATAGAATATCATGAAATTTTAACAGCTGTCTTTTGAAGCATAGTACTAACTGAGAGAGAGGTGACTGCAATAAAACTAGCGTCATCTATGTGTTAGGCCCGGGACTTTTCAGCCCATGTGTTATACTGCAAAATATTTTCCAAATAATGGATTGGAAAATAATTTTGCAAAATAAATAATATACCAGAAGAAATAAAAGGTAATTCTGTAACATGGTCTAAATATCCCGAGGAAAACTTCTAGGATTTTTCAATTAAAGATGTGCAAAACTTTGATATTTAAATTATACAAGTTTAATGTATGATTTTAGGCAAAAAAAATCCTAATTCAAAAAACGAACACACTGCCCTCATCCGAAATAATAAGAAAAAAGGAGATTTGAAATTTACTCCGTTAGAATCCATCAAAATCGCTAACTCGATGCCCCTCATACGGAACTACGAAGGTAAAATCATCTGTTTACAAATTGCCATAATAAAAAAAATTGTAAACCATAATCGAATTTATTCAAACTCGAAGTTCAAATTTGCTTTCAGCAGTTCTAACACATTAATTGTTATACATATATGTATGTATAATAACTATTGTAATATGTGGGTTAAGTTAAGTTTAGACACATGTTTTCTATATCAATACTATCTTCGTCCTAGGGACTTTATAATATCACTGTATTTGTACTAAAAAGTAAAACGTAGGATTTTTTATTGTTTGTTTTAACAATAGTATTGCACACGTTGCCATGTATAAAAATCAAAATCTAATCAAATGTTAGTCATAATAAATCCGGCTTGAAAGGATGAGGGTGGAAATTATTCACAGTTAAAGGCTGTGACATTAGTATCACTTCTTCTTCTTTTTCTTGAATAACCAAAATTTCAATCGACTATATCGAAAACAACAAGTAACAAGAAGACTTCTCTCTATACATACACACATATGTATATCGATTAGATTAGACCATGACCGTGCTGTGTATATCTTAGATTAGAATTAATTACTTTAGAAACCTTCCAGCGCGTTTATTATATATGTTTTTCTAAATTGAATTTAATTACGTCTAGATATACGCATACATTCACACAATGTAACATATAATGTACGGCATACACGCGTATATGTTCGTAAATACCGACTAGACGGAATATCCAGAGTTAATTGCTTCGGAGGCGATCTCTCTTAATATTTTATTTTTTTCGCCATGCGCGTTGTTTATAAAACATCGTAACGCCGACCGATAAAATTTAAATAAAAACAAAAATACGGGCGAGAAATATTCAGGCGCCGGCGTCATCCTTCTGATTGTGTCACAGGCGTGTCACAAGCAGTGATTATACGAGTAGAGAGATTCTTGAAAGTGTACACAACATACAGAGTCCGATCTCTAAGTTATGTATCAATTAAGACATTTTTTCTTACGCCTTCCACTTACAAAGTTGGATTCTTTAAATAAAACATGCTCATAAATCTGCGGACTTTTAAAAGTAGACAATCCTCGGCAACCAAATCTTAAAACAAGATTCTGGAAAGTTAATTCGGACTAACGAATAATACAAAACAATTGTGTCCACAAATATGTTTCGTCGGAGCTAAGATAAACTTCGTCGGAGGTTAAGTACAGAAATGTATTTAAAGGGTGATTCCAGGATAGATGGACCACCGAGATAGACGGATTATTGGCATAATTCATGAACCTATTACTAAAGAACACTAGCGGCATTCGTATAGTTTCATGATTGTTATGAACATTACTGTGTATTGTGTTTATGACATTGCGATAGTTACCTTTCGGGTGATAGCGGAAAAAAGAAAGCAGATAAGTCAAAAGTTTTTCATTATTGTTTGAGTAAGCACTTTCATATCCCTAAGCTATGATATTTACTAAACAGAGGTTACAGTTAAGTATAACGATTGCAAGAACTGTATGGTTGCATAATTCACAAGTATCGCAGTAAACTCCACATCATTCAAATTAATAATTTATTTGGAACGCAGCGTTTCAAGAGCACATGTATCCTTATTGTCACCGACAGTTCGTAACTCGGTTGACAATAAGAGTCCATGTGCTCTTGAAACGTGTCCATGGTGCGTGTGGCGTTTATTGCGTTAGTTTCGAAACTACTGAACTGGACAATAATTCTAGGGCGCGTCAAGGCCAAAAACAAAACGAACGTAAGATGGTGGACTAGTCCGTCATATATATATATATATATATATATATATATATATATATATTGTGACGGATTCCGGGTTTTTCTGGTTCGACTAGGTCCACGTTTGGACGTGATCTCACTCATCTTCTTCTGGACGCTCTCGTTCGGCTAGCGATCACAGATGAACTAACTAACTCAGAAGAATATGAATGAGATCTCGGGACCAACAGCATATGCGGCCAGGGACCCAGGAATATTACTCCACGTATATATAAGTAAATATATGCCAAATTATTAGTTTCTTCATTTCAAATAAAAACTGTCCCAACAACAGCCGAATACTTCTGTTTGAGAAAATACAGAAATTTTGATTTAATCATAAAATAGACATGTATAGAACAGCACATCCGATAAATAGCCTTCTCGATTTTGCTGTAGCGTCTTTTTCACGAAATTTTCAATCGCAGTTAGGCATAAATGCAGCTAGATTTCAGTGATACAAAATCTAATCTCCTTCTTCAAAATTTGGGTAATCGTGGCTTGTTAACATAAACTTTCGACTTCACCCTCATAGAAGGAAGTCTAAAAGTATTAAATCGTTAAGTGGCTAATTTTGGTCACGGAAGATTCCACGACCAGGGAATATCTTGCGCAAAAATGTCACTGTGCTAAGTAATGTGTGAGATGTGGCACCGTCCTATTGGAACCACATATTTTAGAGATCCATACCATCGCCTTGAAGCACAAGAATGCTGGGTTATCATGTATATATATCATCGCCATTGACCGTGGGAGCATTCCCGACAGCGTCTTTGAAGAAAAATGCTCTAATTATGACCCCAGCCCAAGACTCGCATCAAGCAATGATACATTTGTGATGCTTTTCCGTCTTACGAAATAATCATCATCATGAAAAAAGGCATCATCACTGAAGATGACTTTGTTGGAAAACTCACCGTTCACTTGTTCTATGAACCAATTGGCGAACTCATTGCGAACGTGAAGACCCAAATCTTTCGTGAGAATGGGCTACATAGTGCTTCTTGTAATGTTTAATCCTTGAGCACGATGCCGAATTCTGGCGAATATCCGTGATGTTTTGTGCTGAACACATTGCTCTATAATCTAACATCAATAATCGAGACAGTCTCCCCAAATTTTTCGGTGATCCTCTTCGCAGTTGATGCGCTTGGGACATTTTCATTACCAAGAATCGATATTGTTGACGATGGAATTAACATAGTAATTAGATGTTGCTTGGGGTATTTCCATAATTTGTTGAACTTATATAGTCCGACGTTTCGGCAGATTGCCTACTGTCATCTTCAGGGTAGCCAGATTCATCATACGTTCGATGATTTTTTTTTCTCTGACATATTTGCCTTCCCTATTTTGTATTAGTGAAGCTTGTCATGTTGGGGATCGAGAACTCGATTGGTTTTCCTCCAATTTCGTATTCCACCCGACTTAACCCTTAAGCTAATAAGGGAGGACAGACATTACTGTGTTTAATTTATATTTAAGCTACAATTTCCTGCGTAGTAGACCGATTTTTTGACGGAAGAATAAGAGAGCATATGCAGACCAACCCCGCAGAATAGAGAAAGATCAGCGGAATACACAACCGCTCATGCGCAAAAAATCGGTCTATTGCGCATCCCCTTCAGCGCAGGAGAAAAGAGTACCTTTAATAATATTGTGTCTGCTGGGATATTACCATATATCTACAGATCTTATGACATCTATGTATTAAAAGCGATTTGAACTCACATTCGGTCTTCTGGCACAGTTGGTAGGATAATGCGCCGGTAACGCAGAGGTTATGGGTTCAAATCCTACTGGAACTGATATTTTTTTTCAGGAATTTGAAAACGTTGGTTAATTGAAAGGAAATTGTAATTTTATCAATTTACGTGTTTTTAAAGTTATTCTACCAACTTAAGTATCAAAAAAAAATGTCATGGCTTATTAAAGGATGAGTTTAATCGAACATATGAAACCTATTTTCGTTTCTTTAAACTGAAACAAAAATGGCAGCTGTTAAGTAATAAAACTTGACATAAAAATCTCCTCTCGTATATAAAGTTAATCAATAAAGTTATCACACAATCATGCAAACTACAATACAATTATACTTTTATTATTTATAACCAGATACTTTTGACAATACACTTGATAATATTATGCTACTATAGAAGCTTTTATTCCGCAGTATGTCTTGAATTAAAGTATATTCTTTGCCATGTTGCAGTTAGCTTGTCAGAACATCCTTTCTACTTTATTTAATAAACGGCAAAATAAAACCTCTCCTAATTCTAGCGAGTAGCTTGTTTGAACGTAGAGTTTCTTAATTACGAGACCTCGTATTACTTGCACATGTAGAAGCTAACTGGTCGATGTAAATTAGCATGTTTACGATTTCACGATACGAGCAAAGGCATCTCATATCCGACGATTTATTTGAATTCCTTCGCAAATACTCACCACGGCCACAATGAGTACGCTACATATATTGCAACGGTGTTGATAATGATGATGATGATGGCGATGATGGGATATCTTCTTCGCCCAACGCACATGCCTTTTGCGCCTCATTATCGATAAGTACATGCACGCATACAAGCGTATTATGCATATGTATATTAAGCTTGATTGCGCGACCGAAAATGCAACGCATTCGACAGATAAAACCATCCTCCTTTTTCCCGTCGCATCGATTACTAATAAGGCAGTTTGTTGTTTGTTGTTGGTTTTGTACGATCGCGATTCAGAAGGTTAAAAATAGCTAACTGCCGCTTTTAAAATAAGATCTGCATTTAAGGTCAATGCTACTTTTATCCGCGATAATAATATTGCGTATTCCATTTAAAGAAATACACTTGTAATATTACAATTGAAATTCTCATTAGTGATTACGACGGTAACAAGAAAAATAAAGCACTTTAGGAGATGTTTATAAATAACTGCTAATTAATATAGTCGAGATTATACGAGTATTATGACATCCTATTTAATTTTACGCGAGCTGTAACTTTGCAATGCCCCTGTTTATTACTTATGCTTATATTTTGAACATTAATTTCGAGCTCAGTGCAAAGTTTTCAAATAAAATATCCACTACCGTTCACAAGTTTGATTTCACCTAATGTATAGAACTATTTTAAAAATATTTAGGGAAATTTACACTAGTCTTCTTAGAATGGCAATTACAATTTAATGTTGGTAGTGTACTTATATATATATATATATATGAGATCTCATTAACTTTGATGCAAGTACTTCCATATGGATGGTGTAATAGCTGTTTTGCGATTAGACATTGCTCGAGCTCCATCATGCACTCCGATGCACTTTTTCTCAATCCAAATCATTTTCGGTTATAAGTTTGTCAACGATCTCAAATAAGTCTTGAGCGTTTGCGCTTCCAATGATGCTGCAGAACAGAAGGTCTTCAACGATAAAATTATCATCTAGGAAATGCAAATAAGAAATAAGGTGTACGTCTTTGTTATTGTCAGTAGCCTCATCAAGTTGCTGACCAAATATTCTATGTCTCGAGAATGTTCCATACCTTTTAGAAGGTTCTACAAGCTACGGAAACGATCTATTTCATATATTCTGGAAAGTCCCATAAGCTTCAATGTATATATATATATATATACAGTAGAACCCGGTTATAACAACTTCGGCTGCAGTGACACTTCTTTTTTTGGGTAACTGCCCAGCACATCCATCATTAGCCCACTTAAAAAATATTAATTTGGTGTTTCTGCCCCCAAATTGCACTAGCATCCTTCAGGCGTAATAAGAAGCTTAAAATGTTTTTACAGAAAATTTCTTCTGCAGAAAATTATTACGGGTATGGACAAGAACGCACCATGTGCAGTTTCACTTCTCGACGCGTTGAACTTTTTAGAGAAGGTTTGGCGTAGTATAACCTCTCAGACTATAGCAAACTGCTTTAGTCATTCAAGATTAAGGAATAATCCAGTTTGTGACAACTTAAATGAGGTTCCATTGTGTAAATTCACGTATTCAAGTAAGCACCAATCATACGAACCTACTTATATTTATTATAATTGTCCAATTAAATATGGAAAAAGACAAATATTGCTCCTCTGTTAAACGTATAATGGTAATTAATTTACATCAGGAGAATCGAAGTATTCATGGTATTGCAAATGAAACGAGTGTTTCCAAAACTTTAGTGCATAACGCAATTATGTATTTTAAACGACACAGCATTTACATTTTTTTATAAAAGTTTACTTTTATACTACTGCTGTACACAGTGCTGTTATTTCATATTTCATAGAAATAATGTAATATAAATTTTAGTTTTTCTATAGAAAGCATATTTTAGTAAATATAAAACATGTCTCCTATAGAAAAACTAAAATTTGTATTATTATTTCTATAAAATATGAAATAGCAGCACTGTGTACAGCAGTAGTACAAATTATGAATAAAAAAAATGTAAATACATGCGGACATATAAATAAGAACACTACAATTCTCGCTATTTTTTGATAAAAAAATAAAATAAAATTGATTAATATTTTGTAGGATAACACTTTGGTTTTATTACCGAAGCACATCTTTTAGGCATAGACTTTATTAGTGCTTGACAACGAACTGGGGAAATGTTTTTCCATATGTTCCGGACCAAAATAAAAAGTTCATTCAAATTGGAAACCTTTTTATCCCGCAAACAAAGTCTCACGTCATTGCACAAATACTCATCGGGTTTAAATCGAGGTTACTCGATGGCCATTCAATAACATCGACTGCATTATCCGCAAACCACTTTTTTACCAACTTGGGAATATGCTTAGAGTCATTGTCATGCTTCCAAGTTACCGGTAAATGTTCTTCCGCATAAAGAAGTGTGATGTCCTCCATAATATTTTTATATACATGTTGGTCCATTATACCGTTAATAAGATGAAGAGGACCAACACCTGGCCACGACATACACCTCTAAACCTTTACCATCCGATCTTATTCCGTTAAATTTACTTTCATCACTGAAAAGGACACATTTCCATTGCTGTTCAGTCCAAAGTAAATGCTCTTGTGCAAACTTTATTTGGTGTAATCGATTACGCTTGGAAGCTAGCGGTTTTCGCCTTGCCATTCGTTCATGCAAGCCGATTTCAACTAAATGTCTTCGAACTGTTCGTGGAGTTATGTTAATTGAACTGGCCGCAAGCTTTTTATTAATATCGATAGCTGTCATTAATGAATTAGATTTTGCCCACCTTGCTATTTTTTTCTCCACCTGCTCAGACGTTTTCTTGGGATATTTTCGTAAAAGAAATACTTGCACTGTGTCGTTCAAAATACATGATTGCTTTATACACTAAAGTTAACATTCGACTCATTTGCAATACCACGAATACTTCAATTTTCCTGATGTAAATTAATTATCATATTGCGTTGAACAGAGGAGCAATATTTATCTTTTCTCATATTTAATTGCACAAATATAATAAATATAAGTAGATTCGTATTATTGGTGCTCACTTGTAATAATAGTATGAATTTCTGGAGAAAATAAATGTTATTGCACGTATATCTCAACACTGTCCTTATTGGGACTTTCCAGAACATCTGGAATCGATCGTTCCCGTAGCTTGTAGAACTTTCTAAAAGATACGAAACATTTTCGAAACATAGAATATTTGGTCAGCAACTTCATGGACGACAATTTTATTGTTGAAGACCTTCTGTTCCGCAAAAGCATCATTGGAAGCGCAAACTACTTATTTCAGATTCTTGACAAGCTTATAATCGAAAATGGTGTGGATTTGGAAAAGTGCATCGGAGTGCACGATGGAGCTCGATCAATATCTAGTCGCAAAGCACGTATTACATGATCCATATGGAAGCACTTGGATTAAAATTGATTAGCTCTTAATTGAATTCGGTATTAGAACGTGTCAAATCATCCACCTGCCTTATAAAGATATGCATCCAGTATATTGCCGAGATACTGGAGACGTGTGTGATTGCGTTAGGAAGACCCAATTTCATGTTGTTAGTTTATTTGATCCAAGATATGCCAAAAAGGAGGGAATTGCATATTGAAACGCGCACCAGAAAATGTTTTTTGCACGAAACAAATGTCTCAGACAGAGAAATTGCTCGACATTTAAATATTTATAAGTATTGCATGCGTAGGACAATTAAAAGGGAGGGAGCTTTAGAGCAAAAGCGAAGTGGAAAGCCCAGATCAAGGACGGAACTAGACGACCAATACATCCGAGTGATTTCCCTAAGAAATTCCCGCCTTATAGCACCGCAAATTACGGCGAAATTTAATTTACAACGCCGCCAGCCAGTAGGTGTGACAATAGTACAATGGAAATTAATAAAACCTGGTCTGAGGGGTCGTATACCAGTAATAAAACCACGGTTAAGATCTATACACAAACGGAAAAGACTAAACTGTTGCAAAAACTCACGCAAACTGGAGTGTTAATGATTGGAAAAATATGTTATGGACAGACGAATCGGAAGTAAATTGTTTATTACTTTTTTTTTTATTAAGTATGGGGTTGCTTTGAAGACTGGAAGGATTGTAAAATTAGGTAAAAAAGATGAAATAATGACAATGCGGTACCAACTGTATCATAACAGACTTAGAACCAATTGTTAGTTTTGAATAGTTATGCGTTTGTACCAAGTTTTATTAAAGGATACGCACTTATTCTTGGTGTTACAGTTGTCATGTTATATTGGATACTTAGGATAAGAGCATTTGCGTAAAAATTTCAGAAAACGTAAAAGTGTAAAGATGTCAATATTTGGATTCTCATAAAAACGCCCAATTACTATTATGACATCTTAAGTAAAACATAAAATAAATTAGATGACCAAATTCAAATTGTTGGTTTTTGATTTCTCCCCTTATAGTGGCCACACACTTCTTTCTTTATCCTTTTCTGTTTATAAAAGTAGAGCTTGTTGTTATGTGCATTTTATTTCATTTAAGATGTTTTCTATCTCTTGCCAATTGCGGAATCCCGAAATGAGCACGCCATCTGTAACATCCCCTGTATATAGTTTCCAATTAGTAATTCAATTTGCAAATATTTGCTGTACGTTTTAATGTAAACAGCTACTAATAACATAACTTTATTAACCCGGGAGGACGGAGAAAAATCATGTCCATAGCTTATGTGATATAGTAAAGCCGTATCCGCTGCATATTTCACTGGGGAGCTTAACATTAACACTCATTTAAATTTACGACATTCGTTGAATTCCTAAGTAACGCTCTGACGCTAAGATTGAAATATATCTATGTATAACGAGTGCTTTGGAATTTGGACATCTGAGGATGTACATTTTGTAAACAACAACACGAATAAATTAATCAACTACTTGGAAGAGATTGCAATGTAATAATTCGTTGTCATACTCTTACGAATACAAGCAATAAATTAACAAAAATAATATTACATCTCAGAAAGGAAAACAATACAATATAGTAACGCTAAGGTACCCTAAGTAATATTTACTAACAAAATTTATAAATAAAGAACTTTTTAGACTACCTTAGTGTTGGTTTTAAATAATTTTAAATTTAGATCTTTATCGTAGCTAGGAAGATAACTATAAATAGTTATCTTCCTAGATAATTGCAAAACGACGTTGGTTCACGCGTATGATATTTCATCTGAAAGTACAGTCATGTTCGCTATTATTTTCTAAAGTTAACGCAATTCCATTTTTATGTACATAACAGGCAATTTTGAGTAGGTAGATACAAACTAGTTGAAGTATTCTGTCTGAGAAGAAAAAAGCTCTACATGAAATATATCAAATTATTCGTTGCTGGTGAATGAAGATTTTCTAAGGAAAAGATTCCCATACGGTAACTGCGGTAACCTTAAAGATATTAAAGTCTTGGATCTCTTAATCCTCTTAATTCGAACAGAGTTTTATTTAAATGACGATTGCAAGGACTGTGTGGATGTACAATTCACAGGTATAGCAGTAAACTCCACTCACACAAATTAATTAATTATGCGGAACGCAGCGTTTCGAAAGCACGTGGGCTCCCATTGTCAACCGTGTTACCGACTGAAAGTAAAAACTGTATCATACATGCAAATTATTTTCTACGCAGGCTCTAAAATTTTAAACCATATGACTATTTACAATTTACTAGGTGGCCTCATGCCTTTTCGCTTTCGGTCCATCCTTTCCCGGAAAAGGCATGAGGCCACCTAGTAGATTGTAAATAGTCATATGGTTTAGAAATTTTAGAGCCTGCGTAGAAAATAATTTGCATGTGTGATACAGTTTTTACTTTCAGTCGGTAACACGGTTGACAATGGGAGCCCACGTGCTCTCGAAACGCTGCGTTCCGCATAATTAATTAATTTGTGTGAGTGGAGTTTACTGCTATACCTGTGAAGAGTTTTATTTAATTTAATAATGAGATTGTATTTTCTTCACATTTTAAATTTTCTTGAAGTGTAAAGCCTAAGAATTTAAATGAAACTCACAGGTATTGTAGTAAATTCCATACCATACAAATAAATTAATAAGTTATTCGAAACGCAGGGTTTCAAGAGTACATGGATTCTCATTGTCAACCGAGTTACCGACAGTGGGTAACTCGGTATTTTGTTTCTAAGAAAACCTAAATTAATGAAAAATATTTCCCAACGAAACTTCCAGAGTTTCATATAATTTTCTAGTTTCCCTACAAACACTAAGGAACGGTAAAACTTGGTACTTACCTAGAATTGCAATTTCTGAACATAATTGAATAATCAAGAAATTACTTTGTCATCATCGCTACTGCTAAATAAGGAAAGTACGTTTATTATGAGTTACGAATACCTTGCACGGAGTTAACTACTGCCTTTCGGAGGAGTGTCTGGCCAGAATTGAACGCAATCCAAGGGATTTCTTCATGCGTTGCGTAACCATAGACGACACTTGGATCCAGCACTACAATACCGGACATCAAGGAGCAGTGGACTTCATGGCGACCACTTCTTTATTGACTCAATTCGATGCAGTATTGAAGAAGAAACGGCCTCGTTTGCAGCGGAAAAGGCGCTTTTCCACCACCCGCTCATTCATCCCGCATCGTCGTATCCAAATTGAATGAATTGCGCTACGACTTAGTCTCTGATCCTCCATATTCACCGGACCTAGCCCTCAGCAACTTTCTTCTATTCCCAAACCTGAAGAAATCACTGGTACGATAGCGACGCATTTATCACACGAAAGCACAATACTAAACTGAACTGTGGGATGCAGACAAAGATACAGGGGATCCTATGTTAGAGGTAAATGAACTAATAGGTATTAGGGTTGGGTTGGGTTGGGTTGGGTTAGACAAGTAGATTTTTCCAGTAATGGAGAATACTGAAAATTATAATTATATTATAATTCTAATTTCAGACAAAAACAGACAATGTAAGTCTCCTAAAGATGTAGTTAATTATTTTGATTTTGTCAATTATCCGTAGGAGTAGTAAATTTCACTGTGGTGTATCTCAAAAACTAGAGCTGCTAAGAAGAAATGCCAGTTATTTTTGGAACCAGCACATCAGAAATAAAATGAATCAGTTCGTATTCTACCGCCACGACGACCAAAAAAATTATTTTGTTGGGCGGTATAATTCTTCTTTTACACATCAAGCTTGGCCTTATAAAAAAATAAAAAAACTTGGTAAAAGCTACGGATACGAACGGACCTGGATGAAAATTTCCGCGACTGAATGAAGCTAGAATTTAGAAGGCCGTTTTTGTGGAGCTTCAAATTAAAGAACTTATCAGATACCCATAATTTTTCAATGTTATTTTTTTTTCATTTGACTTTTTAACTTTAACGTCCCCATTGCTATTGAGAAGAAATAAATATTCTATTCAACAGTTTATGCGGAACTATAGAAATTTCGCTGACTGAGAAGAGATCATTCTTAATATGTTCAAGGTACGATCAAGAATAAAGGCAGCGGGGGATTACATTAGGAATATCAGCAAAGCAATGGTTTAAGCTTCATGCTGTAAGAAGATAATGATTCTAAATATTCCTGTAAAATCGTGAAACTTGATTTAAGGGAAAAGGTAGTACAAAATTATTATGCATTATGTGAACGAAAAGAAACTCTAAAGGCAACCTAGAAATGTCAGCCGTGATTTTGGCTTATTTTTTATTTCTTTAATGCACAGTATATAAACAACAGTAATTACTTAATTTGTTTTTCTTTTAAGTAGGACTAACAACTTCAATAAAACTCGTAATGGTCGTTAACGTACTTATATTATTGTACACGACGCAATCGAAAATTCTTTGTCCTCAAAATCTTATTTTATAAATTCCATAATATAGCCCACGATTAAAATTAGACCGCACGCCACTATTTATTGTACAATATGACAGCCAAACGATCTCGTAAATACGATCTTTCGTTAAAATTTGTCGCGAACGATATAAAAAATGTCATAATAAAGAAATAAAGATAATGAACGGACAGACAGTTCACGAAGCGCCTTCTGTCCATTACAAAACAGCTGATTAGGAAGACGTGCTGTTGCTGCTGCATTCGAATTTTATTTTTCTGTACCTCTTTGTCTGAACTGCTACCCGCGGAAGTTTGGACACCGTGTTGGTTTCACAGAGAAACTTAAATGAACTATTAGAAGACTAACAGTGTAGGAAAGAAAACTATACCGTAACATAATATTTATTCTCAAAACACAGCAATAACCGAAAAATGTGGATACAATATTGCAATAAAATAAAATTTTCTTCTCGTCGAAGCAACCATCTTTTTTATGTTCTACTACTACTACGGATTTAACTAAGGCTTTTGACGGTATTTGTTGGAGTAAATTCCCTCATAAATTAGAACTATTGGAAATAAGGGAATTACACAGGTATAGCAGTAAACTCCACTCACACAAATTAATTAATTATGCGGAACGCAGCGTTTCGAGAGCACGTGGGCTCCCATTGTCAACCGTGTTACCAACTATGAGAGCCCACGTGCTCTGGAAACGCTGCGTTCCGCATAATTAATAAATTTGTGTGAGTGGAGTTTATTGCTATACCTGTGAATTGTACATCCACACAGTCCTTGCAATCGTCATTTAATAAGGGAATTAGTTTGCATTTGGTAAATTCCTACTTAACCAATCGACAGCAGTGTATGTAGAGCATTAATGTAAAAAACAGGGTAGCGTATATACTGACCGGTTAACAATAATGTGAGGAGTTCCCCAAGGTTGTATATTACGCCCTACTGTATGCAAACGATCTTTTGCAGATGTCACAACATCAGATGGCTGTATATGCTGACGACACTTCCGTTATTATTAAAGTGAGAAATGACAATCTGAAAAAGGAAGTAGTCTCAACGCTAAGAAGGTTTACGGACTGGTTTAATGCACACGCTATGGTGCTGAACATCAATAAGGCAAAATTGATAAATTTTAGTTATTTCAAGAAGATGTGAAGAGACATGAAACGCTAACACACAATGAAATTCCAAAGTCAAAAAATAAGATTGTTCTTCATTTATCTTGATACCACTGTGAGCTCATTCCAATTGAACTTGTATGGGCACAAAAGAAAATGAGCTTACTGCACACAATAGAACTTTTAAATTAGACGAAGTTAAGGAACACTTACATAATGCCATCAATAATGTACCTGCAACAACTTGATCAAAGTGCTTAAATCAAGTTATGAAAGAAGAAATATGTATAAATATGTATTGATGAAATTGTCCAAAAATTTTATCCGGAAGTAAACCGCCCTTAAAAGAGACACATAAACAGGCAAGAAATTTAACTTGGACCGGCCTTATGGTTTCAAATGTTATTGGCACGATTTGTCCAAGAACACTGCAGTAGCGATGAGCCGAAATTTTGATGGCGGTAGTGTAATAGTTTGGGCGGCTTTTGCCCATAACAATAAAATATACGCTTTATTTCTAATAAATTCTAATTCTTATATACCAGTTCTGGAAATGGTTTTGATAGATTTTGGTGAACAATTGCCATCCAGTCTTGCGAGGGCACAAGACTGGATACTTCAACAAAAGGTTTTTGTTTTAATCGTATGTCGTTTATACCTTGCGATGTCGGACTATTTATTTCTTATTTTTATCTTCTACAGGTTCCTGTTCTGAGCCAGTTGTTTAGCTTCAATCCATCCCATTCTTCTCTTTTCCAATGTTCTATACACCTGCTCCTTCCAGGTGTTTCGGGTTGTGAATCGATCTTCTTCCATTCTGTGTAGATGTCCAAGCCATCCCAGTTGTCTCTCTTCTATGACCACTTCTACTGGTTTGATACCCAGACTATTAGTGATTGTCGTGTTTCTGATTCTGTCTATTCTAGTTACTCCTTCTATTCTTCTTAGGAATCTCATTTCCATGGCCGTAACTCTGCTTTTGATTCTATTCGTGGTTATCCATGACTCACTACCATATATTAATGTTGATCTGACCACTCTTTTATACACCTCTGTCTTTATTTTTTTTGGTATTTCTTTTTTATCCAGAAACGAATTTCTCAATATGTTATATATTTTTTCGGATTTCTCTATCCTCTCATTTACCTCTTTCTCTTTTCTCTCATTGGCTTTAATGATTGTTCCTAAGTAGTTGTAACTTTTAACTTGTTCCAATACTTTTTCCCCGATTTTGATGCTATGTTTTCTTTCTTCTGTTGCTATTATCATTGTGTTTGTTTTCCTCGTGTTTATCTCCATGTTTATCTTTGTTAGTTCTTCTTGGTATATTCAAGTTTTGCTGTAATGTCTCTTCCGAGTGTGCTATCAGTACTATATCATCTGCAAATATTAGTTCCTGTACGTTAATTGCATTTCATTTTCCAGTTTCCCACTTTCATATTTTTTCCTTTTTGTTTAGCTTTTTTAACAGCGTCGTCTATTAATATAGAGAATAACAATGGGCTCAATACGCATCCCTGTTTTAATCCAATTTGCGATTCGAATTCAGCTGATTCTGCATTGGAAGTTCTCACCTTATTCTTACTGCTTTTATACAATGCCTTAATCATCTCTATCATTCCTTTCTCTAAACCTCTCCTTTCCAAGCTCTGCCATACATCTTCTCTTCTTACCCTATCAAAAGCTTTTTTAAGATCTATAAAACATATATGTATTTCCTTTCCTTTCCCTATTAGTTTTTCTCCTAATTGTCTGATTACAAATATTAAGTCCTGGGTGCTTCTTTCAAGACAACGTAGATATCCATAATTCCAGACAAACAAAGGAGTGATTTCATCAAAAGGAAATCAATTTATTGCAATACCTTGCTCGCTCGCCAGATCGAAAATCGAATATTGGCAATAATAAACACTACGATAACGTCAATCAAATCTGCGATGATGAGATGTTCGAATGATATTCCTTTTGCAACACTGACCAAATTGATAGACAGTATGAAGACTCGGATGTTTGAAGTTATTTTGAATAGAAGAAGAAAGAATTATACATTTTTATGTACTTGTTTTATTTATTATTTTTGTGTTAATGGCCCTATAGAATTTTCGCTATTTCAAGCTATCATTATTGTAAATATTCTCTGTATAAAATGTAATAAGTTCAGCATTAATTTCGATGCACAATTTGCCGAAGATAACCAAAAATTCATATGGAACTATAGAAATTTCGCTGAGTACTTTGCTTGATTTGCTTCTTTTAAGTAACAATTCAACGACGATGAAGAATTTTGTGGTACACGTACATACGTATGTAAATATATGAAAAGTACACACTATTAATTCCTATAAACAGAAATCTGTCTTTGCCAATTGATAAATATTCCATTTGTAATGTACTTTGTTCACATATCGCGTATCGTATCCCTAGCGTCACAATTGTGTTGTTTTCGCATCAATCAGCGTAAATTTCTGTTCCGTCGACTAGAGTTACATGTGTACATCCACGCACGTATCATTACACGAACGCGGAGGCATGAATGGCGCAATGTCTCTCCCGAGACATAATACGCGCCACGTACTTACGGGAGCGTCGTATTAAACAATTAATTAATGATAATATAACATAATTCGTGCGCACACGTCAGAGCTGCGAAGATGACAACAACACAACAACAACAGCGACGATGATCGTGAAGAAATTACCAGCTCGAACTAAATAATTTTACGACCCGTTTTATTTCTCTGTTTTAATATCCATTATCGATGAATTATCTCGATCGGAAAAAAACATCAACAAACCGCGTGCCATCAGACTCATAAAACATCAACGTACTGGCACCAACAAAAAACCCTTCCAAATGAAATTTACTATTCCTTTTTTTTTTTTCTTTGGTCACAATCTTCGATTTAGTCATTTCGAGGTCGCGGGTTATCGCCGAGAATACGATACGGTGATGATAGTTCGAAAAACAATTTCGATCTAAAAGGTATCATACTTCTTTTCCAAAGTTATATACTATACAATTTACATTACATTTCACTTCTTACACACATACAGTTGGATCTATTACATGTGATTTAAAAAAAGGCGATATGGAAAATTCGTATGAGGTAATATTGCAAGATTTGGCATTCAAACGAATTAGTTAGTACAGTACTACCTCGATAATCCGAAGTAGTTAAAACCGTGATGATTCGAAGTATCAAAAAATTTGAATTACCGTTAAATTATTTTTGTTTTTATGTTTTGTTTCATTTGGAAATAAAAAAGCAAATCGAAATAAATATGTAGGCTTCCACGGGCAGAGTCAATATATAAAGGAACTAATTCCGGAATTGGATCGTGTCATGGTAAGTAGTCTCGGCAAACAAGCGCAAGTTTCAGTGCCGTGCAGAGAACAACGTGGAGAGCTGAAACGCGCGGCACGCAGAATCGAGTATCAAAGCACGCTTGTTCAGTATTATTCGACTAGTCGTTGTGACTGCTAGTCAGTACACACATACTTAGAAAGTGTTGGATTTAGGTACGTTTCGGAAACGGCGTATTTCGAATAACCTAGAAAACGTAATTTAGAATACCGATTTAGAATACGTCGTCGTTCAGGCATTTCGAGAAAACCTGTTGGTGATAGGTAAACAGACATCCTTAAATGATCTTGGATTTTTTGCCTTTCCAATGACCAATGCTTTTAATTTGTGAGACCCATCGCTGTTAGCCTTTCTAGAAGTCTTCTCTCCACATACTGGTTTTCTCCAGAATGAACTACTATCTTGTCCGGTGGTAATTTTCAGTATAAAGCAGCCTCATCTGCATTATAAATTTGTACAGGTGCAAGGCAGCTTTTGATTTTCGCTTTTAATGTTTCTAAAAAAGGCTCGACTGCACCATGATTGCTGGATAATTTTTCGCCATAAGTTTTTAGTTTACGGAAACCAAATGTTGCTTTTACATTAGCCAACCTCCCTCTGAATAACATTGCCTTAGCAGCCAACATATCATATGTTACTGGGACCTGTCAAGATAGTTAAGTTCTGAACCAGGAATATAGTCAAGTTTCCATTTGTCTGTTTCTCTGTTGCCTGGCGTAATATAATAACAGTTAACTAAATCGTTAGTCTAATTCTAGCCTTTTTTATACCCGAAATAGTGGATTGCCCAACAGCATGATGCAATTTTATATATTTTAAAAAGTTATTCGAATTACCAAAGAATTCGGTTTATTGCAGCTTCGAATTATTAAGGTATTAACGTAATAGCAAGTCATTCGGAGCGTTTAAGATATTTAAGCAATTAGGCCACTCGTGACGAAATTTTTCGTTTGTAATCTTAGAAAATTTATTTATTTAATCTGTATAGAGAATTTGTATTTCTATCTGATCTCTCTTAAACATAACAATTCAGTTTCACACAAGTACAATAATCGAATATATCTTAATAAATAAAATAAAATATTTACATATATGTTCTGACCTTGGGAAACTAATACTACAGTTACTCTAAGAGAAATTATGGATGTTAAGGACGATGACGGAATGTGCAATGGAATACAGGATGCAAGGCAAATTACGAGGGGAGGTCCAGAAGTGCGTGGAATGGAGGGGATGGAGTGGGGATAGGGGCGCTCGCTAGGTGTCATTCTGATTGGCGACTCATCATTAGTATGTAGGTTAAGTTGCAGCCCTATAGCGTCAGTCGTTTACGAATAGTTGCCTGCTAAACAAGTCAATCCGGAAGAAAACTGAAACTATGGAGGAAATTGAACACCGCGCTATGATAAAGTTCCTTACAAAGCAAGGAAAGAACGCTCAAACCATATTGAATGAAATGGAAACCGTTTATGGGGAACAATGCCCTAGTAAATCAATGATTTATAAGTGGCATGGTCTTTTTAAACATGGTTGGGAGTCGATTGAAGACGACCTCCGCTCAGGACGGCCACCACATCAGACATCGTCGAAAAAGTGCAAAAATTTCTACTGCAAGATGCCCGTTTGAAGAAAAAACAATTATCTGCATTAGTTGGAGTATCAGATACCACTATTATATCCTACATGACCACCTGGGTATGGCAAAAGTCAGTACAAGATGGGTACCGAGAATGCTCACGCCGCTGCAGAAACAGCAACGCGTCTGTGCGTCCAAACAATTTTTGGAGCTGTGTGGAGACAAACCTGCACAGATTTTGGAGCGGATTGTTACCGGAGATGAAACATGGGTTCATCACTTTGAGCCTGAGTCCAAACAGGAGTCCATGCCATGGCATAAAAAGGGGACACCACGGCCAAAGAAATTCAAAGTGTCAGAATCGGCTGGAAAGTTGATGGCTACTGTTTTTTGGGATTGTGAGGGGATGTTATTGATTGATTACAAAGAGAAAGATAGGAGCATAACCGGAGAATATTACGCAGCGATATTACAAAAATTGAAAAAGGCCATCAAGGAAAAACGTCGAGGAAAATTGACCAAGGGTGTGTTGCTCTTGCAAGACAATGCGCCGGTTCACAAGAGCAAAGTTGCAATGGCTGCTCTGCACAAGCATGGCTTTCAATCAATAGTCCATCCACCCTACAGTCCAGACCTGGCATCTAGTGATTTTTATTTGTTCCCCAATTTAAAAAAAGACTTACGTGGAAGAAAGTTTTCCGACGACAATGAGGTAAAGGAGGCAACTTTGGCCCATTTTGAGGCGAAAGATAAAAAATATTTTTATGATGGTTTAGAAAAATTAATTCATAGATCTAATAAATGTATTCTGCTTAAGGGTGATTATATTGAAAAGGAAAAATAGATTTATTGTTTTATTTTATTTAAAACCCTTTCATTTCACGAACTTCTGGACCTCCCCTCGTATGTTAAATGTCTACAGCAATTTCATGAAACATGAATTATCCTTATCAAATACTATTTAAAAAGCTTGAGTATGAGTGGTATCTCTCAACATATTTGATTTTTCATGCTCTATGACATATATAAAAGTTGTGCATTGTAATTTAAAAATCAAAAATTTTCACCCATAATAAATATAAAAATATTTTATAATTTCGATTGTGTAACACAAAATAGTGTTTAAAATGATAATGATAATGATAGTTCGCAATTATTAGAGCCTTGACGTTACAAATAATGTAGACTTAATATACCATATTAATTTTGTATGTTTCGTATGGTCGGACGGGCTTACTTGAACGCATCTAAGAAAATCGTGTTAATATTAGAGTGCATTTTATAATTTACTACCAGTTCGGTACACATTTTGTGTAATCTTTAAAGTAAGAATTAGTTCATTGCGTTCAAAACCAAACTAATTCATTTATTTATTGTAACTTTCGTGTATTTAGCATGTTATAATAAATCATAACATTCACTAGAAAATTTCTTTTTTTGTTTTTGCCCTTTTTTCCCTGTTAATTGTTTTCTATAATGAGAAGCATAGCAAAAAGGACTATGAGATCTTCACAATAATGTAATACAGTTTCAAAACAATACCAGTCTATTTACCTATATTGCATCCAAAAATAAAAAATTGCCCAATATTCAAATCAAATTTTGTCGCTTATGAGCATTTTCTATCTGTTTAGATAACTTTTAGTCCAAACTCAATAAGTATCAGCCTAAACTTCGTAAACTATGATTCATACACCACTAAACATAACCTAGAAATAGTCCTTTTTAAATCGATTTTTAGGTACTTTAAACTAAACTCCTAAAAAAAAGAAGGGCCATTTTATACACAGCTAAAAGTGAACTTTCCGTTAGAAGCCATTAAAACCGCTAACTCGATGCCCTTTGTACGGAACCACAGCCTTATTTTCAGATTAACTGTTTATAGGGTATTTAATTTCATGCGGATAAAAATCAATGACGTAGGTAAAAAGTAAAAATGGACGAAGTGTATGTATAATTTTGCCAAAGTAGTTGAAAATTTATGAACTGCAGTGTAGGTTACAGATTTTCTTAAAGTCGTCATTAATTACGTTTCCTTATTAGATGCCTTTTCTATTGTAATTGGCACAAATTCCGATAGGTGTACGATTGAACTTATAATCGGTACGGATCTAGAAAGATTCAGTAATGCAGAAATTCCACGATCTTTATTCGAATAAATGTGTCACGCTCCCGAAAAACAATCCAAATAAACAAAATCATAAATACCAACAATCATCAAGCATTTTGTCCAAAATTAACCGGCGCGCGTTTAAAATTAGAAATCGTTCGCGCCCACGCGTTTCGATTGTCCTACAAATAAAATCGTATGCTGTTAAGACGTCGACCGACTGCCTGATGCCCGGTATTTCTCTCGGATGCTTCTCGCGCCTTGGACCTTCTAGAATTCCAAATATGCGCGTAGGTTACGATCCGTGTGGCGACCGAACGATCTGTCACATTTCGGTTGACAAACGAGAAGTAGATAAGCGAGATTTGAAACGGTTTCCACGTCGGGCGAAAAGAGACGCGGCTACGGGGGTGCTTACGCCGGAAACGAGACGACGAATAGGTTTGCGTGTTTATAAACCGAAGCCCGCCGTATAAAGGCAGAGAGCTGCTAACATGTAGGATATTAATAAAGAATTCGCCGTGAGAAATGAATGTGCTTGGAACTGTCAGAATAAATTAGTTCCTTTGACGTATGAAATGGGAATGTTGTTAGTGTAGTCAGCAGGCTACGAACCATGGGCCCGTATTCTACAAGATTGAGTTATAGATAGAGTTACTAAGTCGGTCGGGGTATCATAACCGTCCGCATCGTGGTAAACAATCAATAAGAAACGTTTTCAAACTGAATGACTTTGGCTATACAATCGCAACGATCGGTACGTTTCCAATGTTTTCAAAACGAACATTTCACGCCTGTGTGAAGTTAGACACCCGCTTTTTTTTTGAAAATTCGAATTCTGCCGTCGTTCCAGGTTCTTTTGGGTTTGTTCCACATTTTTCCAAAATTTCAGATTCGTATTTGTTATAGCTCAAAAGATATAGTAAAACAAAACAAAATCCACGTAGCTCATTTTTACTATGATCATTTATGGTCATTTCTTGAACTCCTTCTGTTTTGAAGAAGTTATGTTTTCTCTTGTAACACGTTGTTAATAAAACTAGTAAATACAATATGTACAGCTCGATTTGTCTTTCTCAAATTTCGTATTCCACTTGGCAACTACTAAGCCCCCTTATTTTCTTAGTGGTTACAGCACTAATTATGATAATCCATCACGTTTGGATGCTCCATACCAACGAAAAATTGTTGACTGGGGTGGTGCTCCATTGCCTTAAACAGAAACCAACTCGGCGAGGGGTCTTGTTGATTCTTGTTGTCGAAAATTATAAAAAAAAAATTATTGCGCGAACATGTTCTCGGTTTAATTCCATTTTGCAACTAACTTGTCAACTTTGATAGTTCGTTGTAGCTACAACACTATACACGTATCGCAATGAAGCTTTGGGTTTAGGTTAACTAAAGATGCAGGTTAATTTTTATGTTCCGGTATGCCAAAATCTTAAAAGATATCCCTCATGAGAGAGGATGATCAGAGTATACTATTTCAAAATTAAAATTAGTATTAGAATAATCCAATGTTATTTCTAAAGTCTTGGAAACCTCTAGCTTTACTACAATGTTCATGAACCGTTGATGCCGATTCTAAATTTCTTCTTGGACTAAGACAGCTCTGCTTACGAAAGCTGTTAATGTTCAGGATTAAGTGAATCCTCCTAGACATCATTTACAATCGATAGTACCTTAGTAGATGACGTAACGAATTACGGATAAGGTTTTGTTACGTTCCATTGTGAGAATGCTTAGTTACTTTTAGTAATCACGCACGGCGTAGCTCACATGAATGAAATGAACGACTCTGACGCGCGGAGGATTCGTTATCTCGCCACGTCCCGATTTCTCGGGCGTTTTGAGTGGTTTATTTTGATACGCGAAGAAAATGATCGGTATGCGATCGACGAATTGTTTTGTCCGGCACGCTGCGTGTAATTACGTACTTATATATTAGATACCTGAAGGAGAGGCACGCGAAAGACGAACGGAAGACGTAAGAATGCCTATAATTGAAATCACATGTATTCCGCTAACGTCCGTGCGGCGCGCATTTTTCAGCAAAATTCTTAAGCCCGTTTGACGTAGGTACGGACGACGACGGTGTGCAACGGCTCTTGAACCGATAGAATTTTAAGGGCGGACGAAAATACTAAAACTTATGTCATATTACGAAATGATATTTTCGGAATCTCGCAACGTAGTATAGAGTTTAAGCTAGAGATAATATTTGGCGGAACGAGCGAAGGGTATTTACAAAATCGTTGGGCAAATGATGTCGATTGTATCCTATGATCTAAAGAGATAAAAGAATTATATGGAAACTTGTATATGTAGAATGAGAGCATACTGCTAAAATTCGAAGCAGCAATGTTTTTGTTATACCGGGCTTTCATTTCAAAACTAGACACCCGGTATAACTTTTAAAATACCTTGAAAACAGGTCAATTTAGATTTACGGGGGGTTTTACATGTATCTGCTAGACCGTAGTTTCAACCCATAATCGGGGGTGAAAATCATCGAAAGGTTCAAATAGAAAGGGATGTTGAGTGATGCTTTCTTTGAAATGGTCTTGTTATTAGTAACCTTTTGGCGCTTTATATTTAAAATCATTTTTCTCTAAGTTCTGCTCTCACGTTTGAGTAAGAATAATTTAAATTTATTTGCAAGTTACAGATAGCCAATCAAACGTTACACCTTTAATTCTAATTATTTTTGGTTTGGCAACAAACTAATTGTCGATTTTCTTATACAAGTAAAACATAATTTTTTTAAATATAATTATTAAACTTTCTTCAGCAATATATTTTCCGTTTTGATTAATGACTTTTGGCATCATCAACTTTGTTTGGCCTACCAGATCGTGGTTCATCTTTGAGTGAAAAATCACCAGAACAAACTTTATGAAACCAATTCCGGTACTCTTTTTCTTTTAAAGCTTCATCACCAAACACATCGCTTCACTTTTTAGCAGCTTGAGTTAGGTTCTTTCCTTCTAGGAAATAATAAAGCAAAATATGATGAAAATGAATGTTTTCCATTCTAAAATTCAACTGACACAAGCAAATCTCACAAAAATACACTTATACTTCATTCACGTTAAGAATGCAGTAAGTAAAGCTACGATCGGTGGCTGTATTATACTGGAGAAATTTAACCGATGCAACTGTCTAATGACAACATCGTAAACATCAAAGTTTGGTTATCAAAATCTTGTACAATAAATAGCAGTTTCTCATATTTTATGTGCAATACATTATGGTTATATGACCCGGTAAAATAATACCGCAATAACAAAGTAAAAGTAACATCGATTGCAATATAAATGTATCCTTTCATTGTTTCATTTACCGTTAATAGTTGGAGCTTATTTAATTATGCTAGAAAGTAAATGTGATTGCATTTGGGGTTAATTGAAGAGAACATAAATTGAATCGAAAATATAACTTCGACATGAATGATTATATACACAATGTTATACCAAGTCATTTGTCATGAAGTAAATCTCTCCGTTGGTAATCTCCATCAATTTCAATGATATGGTTGAAAGTAATCAATTCAATATATACAAGAAAAAGCCAAACAAGGAAGAATGTTGCTGATTATGAACAATACATAATGGGCTCAACGGGACTGTATCTAAATCAATCGAATGGTTTCAGAGTACATGGCAACACACAATATCCTTAAATCTTGCATAGAATTTGGTTATTGTCAATGATGAAATTAGATGAGCTGTTCGGTGAAAAAGAAAACAGCACTCCAAGTATACTTATCTACTGTACCCCGGCTGCAGTAAAACCAATGTACATTTTCAATGATAGTACAGTCAATAAATAATTGCATGCATATCAATGAGTACAATAAAAAAGCAAATATACTAATGAATTATAACAATCTCTTAACTGGACATATTACAAATTTATATGGTTTTCTTCTCTTCATATCTGGAATAAATTTAATAAAAAAGGTTTCTTTACTGCTAGCATTTTATTAATGAAATACAAATGAAATAAACATATGAATTTGATTTATAAATCATAGGCTAGAGTGAAAAAGGTGAATAAATAATTTCAATTAATTATGCAAATGATATTAACAGATATTTGTATCAGATTCTGATGATGGTGGTCTGACGAAGATCATGTATTTGCTGTTATGATAAATTATTTTCTTTATATAATCGATTGTATAATAACCTTGAATTATGAAATGATGAAATAAAAAAATTATTTTTGCCACAACTTGTTTATTATATAAAAAGTACAATGAAAAACTGACACATAAATTGTAAGCAAATTTGACAATTTACAGAAATTTCATATGAAGAAATTACATCAATTTCTCCGGTGTGAATATGCCTCGCCCATTAGCCAATGGCAAACCCGTATTTTAAGGCCTATCTATTCCAAGTCTGCATTCTTAACGTGAATGGCGTATAATTTGATTTTGGCTGACAAATTTGGCATTTAATTGGTAATACCAAGGAAAAAAATGATTTTTTTTCCTTGGTATTACCAATTAAATTTTAATCAATTAGTTTATGAGATTAGACATTTTACGATTCCGGTAGGATTTGGATCTACAGCACCTATTGGCCAGAGAAGCGCGTGTTTCAATTATGCCGTCTATTTTGTGATATGGAGCGATTACAGCTTTTGTTTTGAATATTGTTTCCCTTGTATTAACGTAAGATCTAATCATGACTATTTTAAGCTGTGAAGATATGAAACTGTATATAACAATAAACTGCCATTTTACGACGAATCAATAAAAACGAAGATTTAAACCGCTATTTGTAAGAAGTCTATTTTTCAACAACACATCTTTGATGAAGAAAAACGTGAATATTTATTGGTAATTATAACGCTAACGTTCCTGCGTTAATTTTGATCCGCGCAGAGTGAAGGCACCCCGATAAGATTTTGCTGAACTTGGACTCCGTTGACGTATTTTTTTGACAATAGTAACCCACTTTTCGAAATATTGGGTTTTATGAATACGACCTTCTTTTATTAGCTTATACGCATTCGCATGGAAGTATTTGTTTTTGAACTAGAAGCATTACGAAGTTATATGATGCGCTTTGTATCTATAGTCCGTTCAAACCTTAAAATTTAGTATGGCTCTTGTGAAAAATGCGAACGCGGCTGCCACATTGTGTCAAAATTATATGGTTAGGATGTTTTAAATTCTACAGTTGGCTATAAAGAGAAATGATAAATGGAACATAACCAGTATTTCTCATATATGTTTGTTATTGTATTATGTTACCTGAATACAATATTTATTATAATATATATGTTATTTCTGTATTCTCCAAATTATAAGAAACGGCTTTTATTTACGAATGTAACATTTCTTTTTCTTTTAGGATTGGTTGTGCAGTTGACTATATAATAAGATTAGCAAACTTATTTATTTATTAAGAATAGTGCTGCAATGATAGTGCAATAATGTAATAGTGGTCTTCTATATATATATTAACAAACATTAAGAATATTTGACATAAAGCTATTGATAATAAGCATATATATAAGATTTTTCGAGTTAAAGCAGAATAGTTGGTACCAATAAATAAAACTTAAATATCAATTTATTTGTTGGTAATGTAGCTGTCAAAAAGATTACAAAGTCGCGGAACTCTACTCAGGTTGAAAAGAGATGTATATACATAAACTGTCTATAAATTGAAAGAGAGGATAACATTTTATAAGAGCCATACTGAATTCTAAGATGCGAACGGATTATAGGGTAATACATTTGTTTTGTTCATGGGTTCTGTCAGCTGTCAAATTTTAAGCTATGCATAACCTATAAATACGTTAGTTCATCGTAAATATCAGTAACCTATACGGAAATTGTTTTTAATAAAATCTGTCACAATGACATAATAAGCATAGAGAGTACCAACTTATTATTTGAAATAACGCTTGTATTAGAAATTTGGCAACGTTCGATGCTGTCACCATACGAACAATACTTCGAAGTCTACACAGTCTATAGTATTTGTGAAATTTAGAGTTTTCGTGCAAAACGTATGGAAAAAGGATATTTAAATAGGAGATGCATTAATTATTATTATTTTGTCAATTGAGCTAAAGCTAAATTCAGACTACCGATTCTGCTATCGCATCCTCATTGATATTTCCCGAATAAGCTCGTTAAATTACAGAAAATAACAACGCTTTTCAATTGAATGGTGGGCGGTTAATGGAAGCTATTGTTAATACGTATATACACAGGCGAAAGTACTCTCTGCTCAATCCGTTTAAATTATGCATACATGTAGGTGTATC
This sequence comes from Trypoxylus dichotomus, assembly GCA_023509865.1. Lineage (NCBI taxonomy): Eukaryota > Metazoa > Arthropoda > Insecta > Coleoptera > Scarabaeidae > Trypoxylus > Trypoxylus dichotomus. Next base: position 9,872,918 of record CM042074.1, on the reverse strand, counting down.
ATTTATATTTATTCGCACGCCCCGACCTTTGACCTTCTCGACCTAGCAATTGATCGGTCAATCAATATACAAATTGTAACAACGCGTCACTAAATATTGCGCACATGAATATCGAACATACCAGCACATTGTTAGCACCTCACCTCGTTGTTTTCCATTATTTTTTATTCCTTGAAATATACCGGATTTTCGATGGCTTGTATATTTTGCAGTTTAAATGAAGACAATGCTTTTGAATATACAGATATATTCATGCATACGATAGGGAGATTTGTTTTTTTTTGTGAATTAACCATTTTGTAAAAAACGTCTAGATTAAATGAGATGCCAAATATGATTAACACAATCATCATATCAAATTTTTATCGAGTAATACCGGAACATCACAAGAAAATTCAAACATCGAACATAAAATTGCACAGAATTGCGGAATCCATAAAAGACGAGTTTTCAGATGTAAACAGATTGATTTAGTAACACGAAGAAAGTGTTTTCAAAAGCCGCATTACGAATAGTAGCAACCAGGCAAGGCACATAGACATGTATTAGAAGATTAATTCTTGTGCAGTAATTTAGAATGTATTAATAGCCGCTTCAAAGAGTTACCCAATATTACGAAGTACTTCGAAACTCCATAAAACCATAACATTGAAAGATGGAATAAACACTTCAAATGATACTTTAAATAACTTAATGTATTGAAAATGCGCCCGCGAATCGTTTAAATGAAGAAATAGATGCAGTCTTTCACCACAATCCAGATTTAATTATGTTGAAAGATACTAACAATAAAAACTTTGAACATGAAGATAAAAGATAAAAATATTAAACCATACTTTCAATATTTACCTCTTACTAGTTGTGTCGTTAAAAGAAGCTTTCCAATATATAAAAGAATCATAAAAAATCCAACAAATCTTTAGATACTCAGTCAAATTCGTTTTTATCACCGCTATAATGCATTTGCAATGAATTTCGCTATTACGTTTCATGTAAATAGTATTTGTACAAACAAAACGAAAAATAACGAGGTATTATTTACAAAAGGAAAAATTCTATTTTTAAACAATTACGGAGTATGCACCGCACAAAAGTATTCATACCGTACACATTACTTATTCGTTACTTAGTCAATTCGGGGAAGAAACCAACTTCCAAAATACGGTGCATGTGGTGCTGCTACACCCAATTTAGTACTTTTTATTTAATTGAAGATAAATTTCATACACGGTAACATTATGAATCGCAAAAATAAAGAAACAAGTATTTGTAAACGTGAGATAGTACATAGCTAGTGCATACTTGGAAATAAGTAAATTGATTGACCAATCGAAAGTGACTATGCAATCTATGATTAAAAATATAAAATTTAAAATATTAGAGAAAGATATTTTGGTGCGTGAAATTAATAAAGATCCGTCATCTTAGTACCCCAAAACTGAGAAAAATAGTAAACATGTTAGTGGAGAAACATGTAGAGGAATATTAAGAGCTCGTGGGTTGCACAGCAGAGTGGCTAGAAGTAAACCATTGATTAATAAAAAGAACAAACAGGAGCATCAGAAATTTGTAAATGAAAATATAACAAGGGATGAAAACTTTTGTGAACGCGTTATATTCTCTCATCAGAGTAAATTTAATGTTTTCTTAACAAATGGTAAAAGTACAGTGTGGCGAATGGTAAATACAGAACTTCAATATAAAAAAGCTTAAACATTTGTGATTTAAGGGTTTAAATTTTCATTAAAACAAAAAATACATTTTTGGGAAATATTATTTTTCATTTAACAGAATATAAATGAAACAAAACGTTGCTTTTAAATTTAGACACTAAAAATTAATACATTTTTCAACATCTATTTTGGAAACAAATATTTATATTAATAATTTACGAATATAACAAATTCTGGCTACATTTTAAAATAAATTTGGAAACAATTAGCAATACAGCTTAAACAACCGCTTTATATATATATATTCTTAGTCCTTAGCACCCATTACTTTCAAACGGGAGCGAAATAGACGAATTTTCTGCGCATACTATACCGACGTCAATGTGTCTTTTTATTCTGAACGAGCTCCAACAGCCATCTCAGCGCTACCATGAAGACGGCAGTAGATACGCTTCCGAAACGTCGGACCATATAACAAACAATGGAAATAACTCAAACAACACTTTAGACGTGTAAGATATTGCTCCATATTGTTGAAACCAAGTATTCCGATTAAAACCATTAAGATCTTGCAAGGCTGGTATAAAAAGTTGTTTATCATCTCCACATATTGCTCGGAATTTACGATTACTGTACGACCTTTATCATCTTATCAGTAACTTTTGGAGAGCGAAGTGGTCTCTTATACTTGTTTTAGTTTTGTTAAACTTCAATAACGGCAATTCTGCCTGTTTATCATTAAGGTGCCATTAACCTGTTTTGCCATTAAGGTGACAATGCGCCTCATTTGAGATGTTTTCGTAAAACTCGCGGACACTCGCTCTCGCAAAACGTTAGCGATTACATTCCCAAGGACGGGGCTAGCGATTGGCATACCTCCTATTACATACCTGACTTTTGGGACACCCAGCATAACGTATTACTAACGTATAGTAGGTGCTTATTATTTTCTTAAATTAGATTAATGCGAACTATTGATATATTGTTCCCTTATCTGAGTTGTAAGCTGTCATTTATAACTTCCCATCCAGTGTAAGAGCTTTAATAAACTGCAATAGACTGATGGTTTCAGAGAAGGTATTACTCCCTCGTCTGTGACGTCATTGTCGAGATGGTTAGCACCGGTCTGTAAGATAGCAGTGCGGTTAGATGTTAGGTGTTGGGAACTTTTAGCCCTGCCCCACAAAACCTGCAGTCACTATTCTGCTTCAGACCAATCCTTGTCATGTGCTTCCCACGGTGACAGTGTCCAGTAATAAAACCGCTGAGGACGCGTAGTCTGTTTCTACTAGCATGGTCTTTGCTTATTAAAGTTTCCAAATACATTGGAGTGTCTCAAACCAGGAAGATCCTCCCAGAGAAATGGTGTGGGCTTCTCCTCCTTGTCTTTCAGTTGCCTTTTATACATTCCAGCTCCGCATACGAGGTTGTAGTGGCCTTCTTTGCTAATAGGTTAGCTTCCTGGTTGACGCTGATTTCAGTGTATCCTGGTACCCAGTATAGTCGAACTCTGTTTTCTCTGTCTAGGTTATTTAGCCTTTCTAGGCATCCCCAGATTGATTTGATGGCGTTAGAGCCCCGCACCATTACGGCTGCTTGACAATCGGAGAAAAATGCAATGCATTGCACTATTTTCTTACTTAACATTATTTATTCTACTTTGTTTGATTAGGAACCCAAGGCGACACCATTGGTATACCGTTGAAGCAAGGACCTATTAACAGTAGTGTTTTTGAAGATCTAAGAAGGGTTAGGTTAGTGTAAATAATTCGAGGCACTTCAATATTGATAAATTTTTATTTATTAAAGATCGTCTACTATACAATCGTTACAAACAGTATCATCAAATGTTCCTTTTTTTTATCTATATAGACGAAAGAATTATTATTATTATAATAATAGTGCATAAAAAAGTTCCAACAGTCTTTCAACATTTAATCAAGAAAAAAAACGTTTGTAGGTAGGTCAAAATTCATGAAGAAAGTTTCTACTATAATCTATTTCACTAGTTCCTAAACAAGTACAAAAACAATCAGAATTAAATTAGAGAAATGGATAATTTAAAGTAACAGATAAGTTTAACAGTATCACATTTAGAACGAAAAAGAAAAACAAGAAATGAGCAAAGGAAATTAAATAAAGTACATAAAAGATCTTATCATGCAAAACGATAAAAAATAGATAATGAAACTATTATTCTTTTGCTAATCTGTTCCTCTTTTTGTAATATTTTTGAAACTAATTCCTGTTAACAAGTAAATAGAGAGGGAAAAATTGAAGTTGCTCGAATCTTCCTCCAATTGATGCTTGCGGTTAACTGCTACTAAATAAAGTAGGATTACAGCAGTGTAGGTGTTTCGCTAAATATTCTTTTTGTTTAATTAGCCTAAGTATATAAATGTACTAATAATTATTATTAAATTAACAGATGCCTTTATAATATAAAAATATACACACAAAAGGCAAGACTATAGTACTATTTTTTTGTTTTCGTTTCTAAATATATCCGATTAAAAGATGATTTTTAATTTGTTTATGTGAATGTCCATATAATTCTTCTTTTTCTATTGTGGTTTGCTAAAATAATTAGAAGCGTTCGGATATCGTTCGGGCGTAAAATCTTCATTATCCTGCAAAGTGGATTGAACACTGCTACGTAACAGTTCGCGATAGGCTGATTGTATGTTAATATCGGCAGCGGCGGCTTGTGAAACTGTTTCTAGCGGTGCAACGGCCGTGAGTCCTGATGCAGTAACAGCACGTCTTACGCTATCTGCAAATATAGTAAAATAAAAGTGACGTACTAGTTTAATATTAATAAAGTCGATTAATTAATAAAATGTTAAATTTAACAATTTCAAAATTGATGTAAAATGAATACTAACTGTGTAAACCTTGAGGAATAGGATCTTTAGGTTGTAAATTACATAATTTTTATAGGTAGTTCTTAATTTCTGACGACAAGGATGCTTTTGATAAAATATAGTAGTTTTGAAGAAAATATTTTAATGATGACACAAAAAGAGTGATCTTTTATTAAAGTAATATCTAATGTATTAACGTTGTAACAGATATGTCGATTTAAATTACTGTACTTAAAAATGTATAAAATACGAAAAGAAATAAATAAGTAAATAAAACGGCGCGCCGTAGGTACTGCGTTATCTTTTCTTTATTGACGAAAGTGTAAAGTACATACACTCTTCCAGCTGAAGAATTATAGTATATGAATCAAATGGCGATTTAAATAGGTTTGTTCATAAAGTCTTCGTTTTAAGACACCGATCTAACGAGCAGGAGTTGTAGGTTCAAATCCTGTCAGAAACCGTTAAATTTTTAATTCATTTCACAAATTAACTAAATTCTATTTAACGTTGGTAATACCAAATCTGGGCAGTCACCAAGTCAACGGTTATAATACGCATGTGCGTCTCCTGTTATTCTTTCTCGCTGCAATTTTCCCCTGCTATAAGTCTATCATATAATATACATCATGGTTATAGGTGTAGTGGGGGAACGTAAGATTGTGGATACCTCCCCGTCGTTGACTTTGCTCAGATTATATATACACCCAGGGACATAGATATAGGGCACCCTTTAGATGTTTTAATATAGCGAACTAATTGTATTTTACGCTTGGTATAGTTCGGTAAACTGATCGGTGAACATCAGTATTTTTATTTTAAAGAATGTGTGTGTTTGTTATTTGCAAATAAAAATATTTATTCTTGATTAGTTTATGTGTATGTAACTGAAAATGCCGAAATCTAAAGAACTTTCTGAGTTGAGGATCGGGAAGAGGTCCAAAACGTAAAACGACAGAAAGGGAGGACCGGTGATTACAACGACACTCTCTACAAAATCGACGTCAAACGGCAACAGATTTGGCTGACGCGTTAAATCGACAACTCAGCGTTAAGTTACCGCCTAAAACAGTAAGTAGACGTCTTAGAGAAGTCGGTCTATCATCGAGAAAAGCCAAAAAGAAGCCGTGGCTGTCGGACGTAAATAAAAATAAACGATTAGCATGGGCTCATAAACTCAAATCGTGGACAGAGAAGGGCTGGGCGAATGTGATTTGGACAGATGAGTGTAATATAGAAGTAAATATAATTCACCGTTTTATATTTAGTACAAGGGAACTATTTCATAGAAATTTAAACGAATTGTGTTAAAAAAATCGAAAGAATTAACTGGATAGGTTTATTACAGATTTTTGGTACACTTGGTGCCGTGCTAGTGCGTCGGAGGCCTGCTGAAGAATACCATGCCAATGTGGTGCCTACCATCAAACATGGCGGCAGTAGTGTCATGATGTGGGGATGTATGACGTCGACAGGGGTTGGAGAGATGTTCGTGTGCACTGGTAGAATGAATTCGAGGACCTACGCCAGCATGTTAGATGAAGTTTTACTGCCCTCAATTGAAAAATTATTCGGAATGAATACTGACGAAGTTTTGTTTTAACAAGATAATGCACCATGCCACGCTGCGGCTGCAAGTTTAGCATGGTTCTGGGAAGCGAACATTGACATCTTGGAATGGCCAACCCAAAGCCCGGATCTAAATCCGATCGAGCATTTGTGGGCTACTATTAAGCGAAAAGTATGCGAACACAAATGCAAATCCAAATAAGAATTAAAAGCAATACTTGAAAGAGTATGGGAGGACATTCCAACTTCAACCTGCCATATGTTAGTGGCCAATTTACCTAAAAGGATTGAAGCTGTCATAAAAGCCCGCGGGGAGCCAACCAAGTATTGAATTTCTAGTTTTTAGTAATAAATATTTGCTTTCATAATATTTGTTTTATTTGTTCATTGTTCATCTTAAAGATAATTGAAAAAAAAATAGGAGTGCCTAATAATTGTGTCCCTACCTGTATATATATATACATATATATATATATAAAACTAATATATATATATAATATAAAACTACATATATATATATATATTGATTAGTTTGTGAAATTATGTTCAAGTCCTAACGGAAATTTTTAATTTTACAAACTAATTGTATTTAACATTAGTAATACTAGGGAAAGTGAATTCACAGTTAAAAACCAACGGAAGTTGCATTAAAAATATATATTATATCTCATCTTTCTTCCATTTAAACATATGGCTTCTCTTTTTTTGGAAATAGTCGAATAATTTCCTATAAAACGTCATATTTGTTTAGTAATATATGATATTCATGTATTAAGACATAAAATAGTATTCGTAAAAATGTACAATATTAAACCTCTTTAAGTTCTGCCAAATTTGATTCAGTTTACAATATAAATAATGCCAATAAATATCAGTATCGCCCATTATATCACATACCAAAACAACCGGACATCTCCTTTGTTGTATTTTATGCATCAACACAATGGTATAATGAAATTACGTTACCTTGAATCACTTGCGGAAGACTACCTTGGGGTTTCGCGTTGGTCACTATCTTGCGCCTCTTGCTGGGCATACCGGAAAGGTACGCATCGCTAAAAGCAGGTTGCGGAATCTGCCTACGTTGTCTATGACTGTCTCTCACAATGATCGGCACCCACTCCTATAACCACAATAAAATCACGAAAGTAAGAAGGCTTTCATGTCTATTAATCAACAAAGATTTTCATTACGCGACGTTAGTTAATATTTGGTGTGCAATTTAAAATTGATGGCTTTAGAATTAAATTTAAAAAAGAAAATGGTACTGAAGCTTCGAAAAATATATCGAATCCCTTAAATTTATTTAGCTTTCTATGTATACGTTTTTCTAATAATTAAAAAATTGCTAGTTCAGTTTTCAAATGTCAAATATCAGTAATTATCGCTAATCAAACAAGAACACAATCAGCATCAAACATTTAATCTGAACGCTCAATATTCATACGGTAATGCTCAAACCTCTACTTAAATATTGAAAAAATTATGGTAGGTAGTGTATATACGGATGGTGACAAAATATAGGTTCAACCCCGTCTCCTTACTTTGCCAGTTAGGCACAGCTTCATGGTGGAGTATAGATCGACACGAAATATCTGCTCACAAAAAGATACAAATCGTAAAGTGATTTCATCAACTGTATTATATAGTTATATACGAGGGCTGTCTTTTCAACATCCGTAATGGATGTCCAGAAGATGACTGCGCATCTCCCCCACTATAATATCTGCCACTTGCAACGCCATTTTCAGCTGGCGCACTTAGACATGGCTGCTACAATTAATTCTTTCCCCAAGTGCGAGTTACGTAGTGTAACTACGTTCAATGCAGGTGTGCCATTAAAGCAAGAGAAGAAGCATGCTAACTTCTACACTCTCCCTTCTAAGTTGATTGAGAATGAAGCTTAATAATGTCAAAAAGATACTACCGATAAAGCGACATCTATCATGTTACTTACTGCTGGAACCTGATCATGCCATGACTCGGATCCTAAATCTACAGGAGGTAACGGCTCTGGATCATTCTGGACATCTATAATTGAACTAGGCGAACCGTTAGAGGAACCGCTGGCTTCCTGTTCTTCAATTTCCATTGGCTGTAAAATAAATGATACACATTTAAAAACTCTTTTCCATTATTGCTTCCGACTCACCTCTTCCGCTGGCCTATCCGCATTAGTAGTCTCGACAACCGGCGACGTCACCGTATCAACACGTCTCACTATGTAAGGCTGCAATATGCTATCTGGCACGCTGAGATTCGAGATAAATTGACGCAGTTGCGCTCGGCTAGCTATAGAAGTCCAGGCTTCGAAGACCCTAGGAACACCCTGCATGTATTGTCTCTAGATTACGGTAAAAACAGAAAGAAAGATGGAATCAATTACTTCGCGAGTTTAGACAGATGAAGTACAACGTACAACTATATGATCGAGAACGTTCTCGACTCCTTGCTGTCCGTTAGCGCTGGCATACAAAATTAAAGCGCACACTTGGCGTAACGTGATCGAACATTGATCGACCAACATCCGCAGCGAGTTCGGATTCCGCGACGCAGCTAAGGATATTATATTGGGTAGGCGGGTTCGGAATAATAATTGTGTCGAGCGTATTATATCGATGTCGTCACGAACCGTTAGATTCTCCTAAAAACAAAAGAATTAGATGGGAATTAGGTATAATGAAAATCTTGGAATGCCATAGATTGAATTAAAGGTGTTGCAAGCTCTTAAGGCCGATGCTTTTTATGCGGTATTTAAAAATTAACACCAAGCAAATTAGATTTACTTAAAAACCTTACCAAATTCTCTAGAAGCGGCTGCATTTCGGTCATGAACCTATTAACGCCTCTGTCGACAGCGGCAGTACTAGTATTACCGTCCAAGACCCGTTCCAAGAAGAAATTCCGTATGTTCGATCTCATTCGCATTAGAGGCTCCAAGTGACCGTTATTGAGGCGAATTAAATCACTACAAAACCATCGGTTTAAAACAATTCCACTACATAAGTGCAAAAAAGAATAACTTACGCAATCGTTAAATTACGCGATAGTAACATAATTAGGTCGGTAAAGATGCTCTCCCCTTCAACGTAATTATCGTCGGAGAATTGCTCCATAAGCTGTGATAGTGTTGGACCGTGTGGACCGGCAATATCAGAAATATTCTACAAAAAAAAGGAGGGATTCAAAAATTATTAAAAATCATGTATAGATACAAAAACAATTAAAAGACGGAAACCAAAAATTGTTAATGTTAACTTCACACGGTTCTAGAAAATATAACGCTATGGTTGCTGTCCCCGTAAAGTTAATAGTTGTAGCTGATGGGCAACAGAGGGATGAGTAGAGGAAGAAGAGAAACGAGAACAGACAGAACAAGAAATAAAAGAGGATGCAGGAAAAGAAGCAGAAGAAACGGAAAAAATATGAGGAAGCAGGAAGAGAAGCAGAGAAAGAACAGAAAAAGGAGTAGATGAAACCGCAGGATAAGAAGTAGACGAATAACCAGAGGAAGAAGAAACGGAAGAATAAACAGAAAAAACGCAACAAGAAGCAACAGAAGAACGAAATATGATAGAGAAGACAAGGGTGATGGAGGAGAAAAGAATTACGGAATAGGGAAGGATGATGCAGGAGGAAAGGGAGATGGAGGGGAGTAGTGGAGAAGGAAAGAGTAACGGAGTAACGCAACTAGCAATTGAAAATCGAGGTTTATCCGCTAAAGAAATAGGAAATGTAATGTCTCAACAAGGAGCGTAAATATCCGCGCGTACAGTACGTAGCTGATTGTACGAAACCGGATTAAAAGCAGACGCCCCCTGAAAAAGCCAAGATTAACATCGATGATGAAGCGAGCACGTTATGAATGGGCAAAACGCCATCAACATTACACAATTGAAGCTTGGCGAAAGGTAAGACAAAATAACTTGAAATTGAAAGAAATTCCACGATTATAAGTAAGTGAAAGTCATTAAATACGACTTCAAAGAACGAATTTGAAAAGATTTTTAGTTTCCTTCCTCTATCATTCTTCGAATCAAGATTTTTACCATATTTTGAAGATGTGGCAAAAATGGCATTGGCATTACCATGGGCGCCGAAGGCGGCGTCGGTTCACTCGGCGGCGACGGCGCAGAAGCTTCCGCATTAGCAGCAGCGCTGGCGCCAAGAGGCGGTGATGGCGCTGCTGTCGGTTGAGCGTTCTGTTGAGCGGTCCTCTGTCTATACGCGTTTCTGAACGAATTAACTATCCCTTGGACGATATTATAGATCGGATGCAGTTGTACACCTTGAGGCGGAAGTTGAGCGTCCGGTCTCGAGTTATTATTCTGATTGCTCTGCGGCTGGATGTTTCGCGCTTGTATTCTGCGCCTCGGCGTTACGTGATGCGAATTGCACGGTAGGAACGGATCGAAACCTTGCATTGCATGCTGCGCCAGATGGACGTGCGGTCTTGCCGTGGATCTTGTATGGGTAGATGTGGTAGGTTGGGTCTGCGTATTTCCTCTCGCTTGGGAGTTCTGACCGGCATTCGGCGTACTGTTCGCGACCGCAGATTGAGTAGACTGGCTGGCAGAATCGGCGTTCGGTGCTGATGTGGGCGCCGAAGTGGTTGCTTGCGCTGTCGTCGTAGCATTCGTCTGGTTCGTAGTGCGATTAATGATCTGTCCGGCCATTTGGATAATCGACTGAAGGAATTCTGGCGGCGGACCACCCATAGCACTTCGTAAAACTGTGAATATTAAAAATAGAGTCGATTCGTAATACTTTTCAATACTTTCAACGTGAATAGTACGAAGTTTAGGCTATAACTCGTACATATCAGGTGTTATTCGAAATGAATTTGGCTATAGACTATGTTACCCAAGCTTCAAAGTATTGTTATTATGGAGATAGTAATAAACGTTGCGAGATTTTTAAAACAACAGTTATTTCAAACAATAGGTTGGTACTCCGTATAATTATTGTGACATTTTGACAGATTTCGTTAGAAGTCTCGTACAAGTTGCTGATACTTGATCTAATACTGCAAAACCTCGGTAACATTCTCTATAGTAAAGTATTAAACAATTAAAGCGATACACCCTATAATAGTTTCTGCTACCTATTAAACACAGTTGTACTACTGTGACAAGCGAAGGTAATTGCAAATTTCGAATGTTATCAGGGCCTGTTTTCTGTAATTCATTCCATTAGAAATAGTAGGGTAAAATCTCAAGAGAGAACGCGAACAAACGAATTGATATGTTGGTTGCACGACATTATCGACTCTGCCACCGCTTTTTCTATATTAATATTATTCCATTATCAATCATTTGTCCGACATCTTTGTTGTCACTATCGCTCATTCCAAAAAGAGAGAGACAACATTCTGAACAGACCCCCAGCCCATGTTACAGCCTATAAATTTGTGAAATCACTTTTACGCGGTAAACTAAAATTTGAGGATCTATCTGAAATATTAAGTCTGTACCAAAACATTACATAAGGATTTTTCAGAGATAATTCTACAATTAAAACTACAGATTGGCAAATGTAGTAGTTACAACACATGAAAGTAAATAAATTTGTCTAGAAAACACATATTACATTTATTTGTTGAAAAAAGTTCAAAGTCATGATAAAGATAACAGTTTATTCAACCAGGTTTCATCCAAATAGAAAATTGGTCTATTCTGAGATCTATATAATAATATATCTTTCAGATATTGTCATCTCCATCTTACGATATCGTCTCTCTCAGTAAGCACACTGATCCTGACATTCAAAATTGTGTGCTTTTCAGCGTTACTCAAGTGATTTGCTTTCTCTCGTTTCTTTGAAGGAGAATACACACTTGTACTTTTCGCAGTACTGGTGCTAGGTTCTGCATCCATAATTGAAAGCTACAGAATTATAATTGCAGTACAACTAAAGTTCTCCGTATTTGCATATTACTTACATAATCTATTAATTTTCAAATCAAAGCTCTGAGAAGAACGTGATATAAGCAATAGTAAGGATGTCAAAATTTTTCACAATTTACGGCAAAAAGGGAATGTCGTACGGTGTGATTTCACCTTGCTTTCAACCAAGAATTAACTGTCACTTGGGGCTGTTCAGAAATTTATTTCTCTCTTTTTGGAATATTGTATAGTCTGTCGATTACTTTATGGATAAGTCAAATTTGAAAGTGTATTTATTTTTGCCATATCCTATTATAGACTTAAATGTTAAACTTTTTCACTAGTTTAGCGGTTATCCTAGATATAGTGATTTAGAGTGTTAGGTTACTATATTTAGAAAAACTTTTATTTCTCTATAAATTAAGAAGAAAAAAGATTTACCTTGACGATTTAAAAATAAGTAACATGGTTGGAAAGTGTTCAATTAGATGCAATTGTCATTTTAGAATAATCATAACGGTACGCTACAAAACTTATAGTGTAAAGGGATGTGAAGATAAAGACGCAACCAGTCACAGTTTCCCAAACCCCACAAAGGACATAGAACGCTTTAATTCATGGGTGAGAACATGCCAAAGTAAGGGGTTTGGAGAGTTTAAGTCAACCAGAAGTATATCGGCTTCGAAAGGAGTGTCATATTCATTTTGGTCCTGAAACTAAAGCTTCAAATAGGTATTTAAAGAAAGATGCGGTACCAAGTCTATATCTTCCGAACTATACTGATTCAAATAATGTTGCATTATTACACATCTGATATTGTAGAAAAAGCACATAATTTAAAGGCAATACTTTTACTGTATATATTGGAAAAGCAAATTATCAACAAAAGCTTTCAACGATTGTAAGGATTCTGTGTTCGTATAATTCCAACTCCACTCCACAAAAATTATTAATTTATGCATTCTGAATAAATTTATAATTCGTGTGGGGTTACTTCGATACCTGTGAAAAAATGATTTACTTACATTCTAAAATATGATTTAAAATTTTTTGTAGTAATATTTCATTTCTTACAGTTGGTGATAATAATTGTTTACTTTCAATTCTTTTTTGTTTGTACATATCGCATTCTACTTCACAGAATCCTTAAGCGAGGGTGGCTGTAGGGGAAACATTTTAATAAGTTCTGAATTATCAACTGAAATAAAAGAGCAAACTGTTCCTAGAAGAAACATGATCTATTCTCAAGTAATAGATTGCTTAAAAGAAAAAGATACATTTTAATATTTTTATTTTAGACCACGCTTCGTTAGAACAAACTTTTTTTTTTTAATAAACCTCTCTGTGAGAAATTAATTTATATTTGTATTCTAACAAATAAATTATTTGGTTATATATTTTTTTGTATAATCACTCCTATTATACAATTTACACGGTATTATATATATATGTGTTTTATTTAGAAAGTGATAAGGGTTGATAACATTTCTTTTAATTTATTATTTGTTTTCTCTGCATTGACGTTAGTATTATATGTAGATCACTTATACAACTACGACAATGTAAAAATTAGAAGCTACAATAGCTTTCCTAACCTAGCAATATTGCCACCAATTAAGTTCAAGCAACCCGTCTTTTCATGTTAGTTGAGTAAAATCTCCCTAGATGACACTTTTAAGGAACACAAATCCTACATGAAGATATCCTGCTATATTTATTACCTTTTCTATAAATATTATGTGCCTATCGGCCTACCAATGGTTGCAGATAACAAAGTGAAACTTCATAGTGATTTAAAAGAAGTAGATTAACTTACCGTCGCCACTCTGATTCGAACCCAATAAAGTAGCTTCTAAAGAATCGATGGTAATACTTTCCGGTGTAACCTCCATAAAGAATTCCACATTGGGATTGTTGAACTGCGACCCGCTCGAACTAGCCGTAGTAGTAGCGGTCGGCGGACCTTCCGGGCTGCTAGTACTAGAAGGAGGGGACGATTGGGCAGTAGGCGATCCAGTAGAAGGACTGTTACTCGAAGCAGTCTGTGCTGTTGCACCCGCCGCTGTATCTCTAGGTATACTGCCTCCAATGTTGGGGCGATGAATACCGCGTATCTCGATGGGGAACGATTGTACGTGAACCGAGGTAGGAAGTAAGCCTAGCATCTGCGGCGGAATATGCGCGGTAAAGGTGGGGCCTGCATTACCGGCCGTGTTCGTCGTAGGTGTAGTAGAAGTGTTCGTCGTAGTGGTGCTTGACTGTTGGGTCGTCGAAACGTTTGGCGGCAAACTATCTTGCGAAATGTTTATCTCGGCCTATAATTAAGGGTAATCATGAAATGTTGTAGATATTAGAAGTAACAATAATACCTCAACTTGAATTGGAAAGCCGGTCTGTACCACTGCGGAATGCTGTATCAGAATCGGACGACATAACAACGGTCTAGGTGGTGGTGTTCGCACTCGAACGATTATGTCACTTAGAGAGTGGTAGGCGTGTCCTAGGAAATGTAGAATTTCGGACACGCGGTTTATCATTGCCTGTGTTTTTCTAACATCCTAAAGTGGAAGGGGAATACGAGATGAAATTTTTGGCATCATTAAAGGCTACATTATTAAATATATACTATATACTACATACTAATTATTTTGAATATTTTGTTTGGGAATTTTTCCAGGTGCATGTATAAGTCTTTTTCGGTCTTTTGCTAAAAAGAAACGCGTAATTTTCAAAGGAAATAATCTTTTTTTATTCAAAATGTTGGCCATCGGCTTATACACATTTCACCCATCTTTCAGGTAGTTTATGGATACCATGCTAGAAAAACCGCTTGCCTTTTAAGGCAAACCATCCGTCGCGTCATTTTCCAACTTTCTCGAAATTGCTGAAGTGACGCTCTGCGAACGTGTGCTCCATTGATGAGAAGAGGTGATAGTCAGATGGCGCCAGATCTGGGGAGTACGCGGGTGCGGAAGGATGTTCCATCCAAGCGATTTCAAGGTGTCTCACTGGCTTTGCTGTGTGAGACGGCGCATTATCGTGCAACAAAATCACTTTGCCATGTCTTCTGGCCCATTCCGGTCGTCTTTCGATTAATGCCTGGTTTGAATTAATCATTTGATGGCGATAGCGTTGTGTATTAACGGTTTTGCCAGAATTCATAATACACAATACCATTTTGGTCCCACCAGACACAGAGTATGGTCTTGTTGCCGAAGCGATTTGGGCTTGGTGTTGAAGGACCGATTTCGCTAGGTGAAAACCACGATTTTTTTCGCTTCGCGTTTTCAAAATAAATCCAGTCTTCGTCACCCGTCGTAATTCACAAAACTCGATATGATCACCGAACGATAAAAACCAAAGACGCTAGTTTTTGGCGGTCTCAACTTATGTGTGTTTGTAGCTTAAATGTCAGACGAACGAAATGACGTACACGTTAAATTAATATGCGTGCGTACTTTTCGCTGGCGCCATCTCTTACTTAAACCGGAAAAACTTATGGATACACCTGGTAGGTTCTTGTACAAAAAGAAAAAGAGAATGATCACATCGTGAAATGGACGTGGCATGAACGTATTTTTTAAATTTTACTACTCCTATAAACCAAGAGAACTTAATTCTCTCAGGAATTTCTAGGAGGATTTTTAAACATTAGAAACATGCACAGATCATAGCCAACTTTGTTTTCTCTTGACGTGACATTGTTGACGTCGGCTGATCATAATTACAATTGTTTGGGCTATCTCCATCGTAAATAATAAACTTAAATTTAAGCTACAATTTTCTGCTTAAATGTAAGTTTAATATAGTAATTTCTCTCCCTCCTATTATCTTAGTGGTAAAGTCAAGTGGAATACAAAATTCGAGTTCGACTCCCCATACAAGACAAGTTTCGCTAATAAAAAAAGTAGGAAAGACAAATAGATCAGACAAACTCATTGAACGAATGATGAATGTAGCAACAGCCCTTCTCAGGGCGAAGACGAATTTTCTGCGCATCCTATAATGACGTAATGTATCTTCTCATTTTCAACGAGCTCTAACAGCTTCCTCAGGGCTACCCTGAAGACGGCAGTAGACACACTGCCGAAACGTCGGACTACATAAGTTCAAAAAACGATGGAAATAATCCAAACAACAACTCTAATTACAGTTTTCTTTTTTCTGAATGAATTGCATTACATACATTTATCTTCTAATTTGTATTTGTTCATAATTTCAAGAATATGACTTTTTACAGTTAAGAGAATATTTGTGTCATAGGATCTATTCTTTCTCTTATATTGGAAAAGGCGTCCAATAGCTAGATACAAAACTACTTTAACACTTACCACTCCAGGTGTACTAGGATCCTGTCGCATAAAATTTTGATACTGTTCTAAGAATGGTGCCAACCTTATTTGTAAACGTAACAAAGTATCCAAAAGATCAGCCATTTCAGTTGTCCTGGACGCATTCCTGCAAAAACACCGTTTAACCAACATAAAATTCATATAATTTTGTATTTACTCTGCTAATGTAGGCCCGTTTGCTCCTTCGCCAGCAGGTCTTTCGCCAGCTACCGCTTCTCCGTTGGTTCCGTTACCGTTATTTCGTTGTTCCGTAGCTAAATCCTCTACGGACGTTGAAACTGGTGACGCAACCTCCGGAGTGGAAGAGGCTGAATGTAATGGAGGCGTATCCATTTCGATGTTATTTGCGGTCACCGTGACGGTCGCAGCGGTGGCTCCCTCTTCCGAAAAGTTATCTGTTTCGACACTATTATCGGAAGAAGTTGCTCCATTTTGATTTCCAGTTAGCGACCTAGAAACAGTTCTTGGAATAGTGGGAAATCGGGGTCGTTTATGAGGTTGAACTTACACAGGCGCTGCATTCAAGAAACTATTGTGCACGGCCGAAATAACCTCGTCTATAGGCTCGTTAAGCGAATTACTGGGAACTATAACGCGTGCTTCGAATATAGGAGTCACTTCCTCTTGGGGCTCCTCCGAGGATGGTTGATCTGTACCTCGTGATGTTGGGTTTTCCAATTGGCTTAGAACACCTTCAGCCCGTCTCAACATTCTAGATATTCATGAAAAAAATTAAAAAACAGAATGTACACCAGGAGAATAAAATAACCGTGATTCTTGCGAGTAAAGAAAGAGATACGTGAACATAGGACGTATAGTCAATCTTTATGGGATATATAATAATAAATACCTGCTCTCTCGAACATAAAATAAAAGGGTCTATTCTTAATCGATCAATACAAATAGAAGTAGGCGGGTAAGAAAGCTGCGTAATAAAACCGGATTTTTTAACAAATATTTAGCATTTAATATTCATTCATTTAATTATTATTGAAAAAAGAATTTTTAGGTAAACTCGAACCGTTTAAGAAACTTGGTAAGTTAAAGGACGCTGCATAATACGTAATACATACATATAAAGATTCCCGGAAATATTATGTTTACATTTAATATGTATACATTTATTTAGTACCAAATAGTTAATTTTCAGATGCTTCTACATACTTTAATCTGGTAGAAGTAATTTCTACTATTATTATCGTTATTAGATTTTTTCCAAATTAATCCAATGAAAATATGTAACCTTTAATGATTTCTCTTAGAAACACATAAACTGCATTTGAATAGAAAATACTTTTTATAGTATTTACACATTGAACTATTGAATAGTTTCATTTCATAGCGAACTTTTTGAAACTGTACTTTTTCTTAGCAATGGATAATAACAGTAGATATTTATTTTTAAAAAATTCTATTCGTTTGAAATTAATTATGCAATTATTTAATAACGAATACGTTTGCAAATTCGTTACAGCTAGAACAATTTAATTTTCAAGCCGTGCATCAGTAAGTATCTTTAGAATAACCTTTGTTTATTTACAAAGAGTAAAATCTAGAGACGTATATATACTGATATGTGGTGATGTAACAGTAATAGGTATATATCAAATGAAAACAATTTATTCTTGAGAAATAAATTCAACCGTAACATAAAACGCATAAAATACTAATTAGAAAATAAAAACAAAATACCGAATAACAAAATACAATAAAACTAAAAACATATTCATATGATGATATATACAGTAGAGTAAGGGAGAGCTATTCCACTTCGAAATTAACATTAGACAACACTGACGACTGAGTGCGTAGTACTCCAATAGAGACACAGCAACTATTAATAGAAAAAATACCCATAGTTATGCAAGTACAGATCTATGCAAAAGGTGATTCTTTGATGAAACAAAGGTTTCATTTATTTCGCAGTCTTTACAGCATATGTAGAATAATGGTGCAATATGTAATAATAAAGTATTATACACTTGAACAAAAACAAATATTGATTTTCCAGCAAAAATTAGTTTTATTATTCCTTTACATCTAGTTTTATTTGAATAATCTCTTGTCCATACTGCTGTGACTGATAGCGTGTTTACATTTATTCTCATCCGTTTGAAGTAAGATGAATTTCCTAATACTTTTAATTTATATACGAGGGAAAAAAGAAAACGTGCTAGAGGCGAGAACCTTTTCGTCTCTAGCGCGGTCAACACGCCGAGTCACCGTAACCTTCTGCCAAAGTGGTGTACACGTCGAGTTACCGTGCCACTTTGGTTTCCCCTTTTCTCCTGAAGAAGTCTCCTACGACGGAGGCAAAACGTCGAGATCCCACCTTTCTCTTTTGGTCTCTTTCTTTTTCCTTTTTCTTTTTTTCTCTCGTATCCCCCCCCCCCCTCTCTGTCTCTATTTCTTTCTCTTATTCTTTTCACCTTTCTTTCTATTTCACGTCCCCCCACCCTTTATCATTTTTTTCTTTTTCTTTTTATCTCTTTCTTTTCTTATTTTTCTTTTTATCTCTTTCTTTTCTTATTTTTTTTTCTCCTCTTACTCTTATTTCTTTTTATATATATATCTCATGATGACACGGTCCAATTCCGAAAGTACCTCGTTTAAAATTGTTATCTATTGAATAGTAATTAAATGTATACTTATTAAATGCGAAGATAATGTTTCCGATAAATTCTATTTGTATACGTTAATATGCCGCCCGTTTACCTACATTTATCGCATTTCTTAAGCAAATTCTCTACTGAATAGTAAAATAAATCGGTGAATATTAAACGCAGGCATAATAGTTGCCAATAATCCAGCAAGAATAGACCCTCTTACTTAATGTTGGAGAAAGCCGGTATTTACAATAAATCCCAACATAGAAAAAATACAAATCACTTCATTCTCTTTC
This sequence comes from Trypoxylus dichotomus, assembly GCA_023509865.1. Taxonomy (NCBI): domain Eukaryota; kingdom Metazoa; phylum Arthropoda; class Insecta; order Coleoptera; family Scarabaeidae; genus Trypoxylus; species Trypoxylus dichotomus. The sequence continues at coordinate 9,853,673 of CM042074.1, read as the reverse complement.
CTTGCAAGCACCACGGTATTTTATTCTCCCACGAATTTCTAAAACGTCACTATGCCTATGACGTCACCGTCGTAATACTAAACCGCCGTAGGCATTAGTAATGATAAGTAACTTGAATTCAATGGTCTTGTGGTGCACATTATGACCGAGACATGTTGAGTTCGAGTCTCCTCTGAGACCGATATTTTTTCGGAATTTAATTACTTAATTGGGTAATTGTAAGGAAATTGTAATTTTATCATTACTAATATCAGCGGTGGTTTAGCATTGATATTCATGTTAATATTAGTATTAATATGGATATTAGTTTAACTGTTACGCCCTTGTCGTATTAATAATATAGTGTCCATGAGATATTACAAAATATCTACTAGCATCGTGACATCGAGGGGGATTTAAAGCGACTTGAACTCATTGGTCTTGTAGTGCACAGGTTAGCACATTATGCCGGAGACGTAAAGATGATGGGTTCGGGTTCCCTCCGAGACCGATATTTTTTCGGGATTTAATTACGTTGGGTAATTGCAAGGAAATTGTAATTTTATCAGTTAGCGTATTTACTTTCTGTTACCGACTGTCGGTAACACGGTTGACAATGAGAGCCCACGTGCTCCCAAAACGCTGCGTTCCGCATAATTAATTAATTTGTGTGAGTGGAGTTTACTGCTATACCTGTGAATGGTACATCCACACAGTCCTTGCAATCGTCATTTGGAAATTTATGAAATGAACAAGAGACTAAACGGTCAAGTACACAGAGATTACATTTGCAAATGTCATGTCAGTTTGAATTTTTGTTGCCCCGTATGTCACGTATACTCCCCAAAGTTACAGCATAAAATAACTAATACGCCTACAAATTTAATATGTTTCAGTTTAAAGGAAATATGTCGTAACAAAAAAAAAAATAAGCGATTCAATTTTTATTACAGATTATAAGTCATCATTTGTATCAAAACGCATAATATTTTAATCTCGTTTGCGTAGTCTACCTACATGATTATGAAAACAAATCAAACTTCATTATTATTATGTCACTCTACTTCTTTATGTTAATAAAAATACCAAACCATTTCCTTCTTAAAAACAATTAAAAATTGACGTCTATACACAAAAAAATATTCTTTTAAATGAAATGATCACAAAAAAATATACGTGTCCCAAAATATAGACAGTTAAAAAACATTTTCTTCTGTATTATCCAATAGTGACCTTACTGAAGTTCTAGTGATTCGAAATAATCCATTCATCAGATAGTACTTCCATTTAGCAATCAATAGCTAACAAATAGGAAAGAAACTATATAAAAATACCTTCGAGCCACATTAAGCCTGCTAGCTGCAAGGCTATGCGTAGGTGGTGGTGGTACAATTCCTTGAGTTTCCATGAGATTCGAAGGAATTGCCATTGATCCCAGGTACATTCCATGTTCCAAGCTTCGTAAGTTCCTTCTCGGTGGCTGAGGAGATGCGTTCCTATTTGCATTTTGTGAGGCAGTTGGTGGAGCACGTTGTACTAAATGTACCACCTTCCCATTCACATCTAAAATAATTACAAAAACATATTTCCTACCCTATTTCTTTAAATAAACATAAAATTCATACCATATTCACTTAATTTAATATCGTCTTTGAGAATCCTACCGCAATAAATGATACGCTGAGTGTCCGCTGGTATATTAATCGACTCAGCTATCTTCTGCTTGAATTCTGCTACAGTAATCTAAAATATAGGTTTTAAAAAAGTTGCACACAGTAAGGTTGGTACTTACATCATCACTAACTGTAAAAGAATGATTTTGAGAATCTAAGGTTTTAACAGTTAATTCGATCATCATCTAGAACAAACAATTTGGAATACACTTCATCAATTCGTTAACAACGACGTGTAAAAGTGACTAATGCAGTAGATAAGAACGAGAAAGGAGCATTCCTTTTACTATTCAGGATCTTGACTTATTGGATTATGCACAGCTTTACATTTAAACAGAAAAGAATCGCCTTAGGCATTACCTTCACGTGATGGTGGTCTTTCTAGACATACGCATTCAAGTTGGTACAATATTTCTTCAGCCTTACACCAAACAATGAATTATTAATTTATTTCTACGTAGAGCGTCTATAATATAAAACACACCTAAATAGGATGCACCAGGCAACTCAAAATGGCTGTTACCACTTGTCAAAACACAGTTGTGCCACTACAAAATTCAAGCGTGTAATGGTGTATTGACAATGTGGACTGTAATTTTATAATACAATCATTGGAAATTCAAATTGATTGTGTGTAAATGAACAGCAATATATAAAATTGTACAGTTAATCTCACAAATTATATTGCAACGCACATAGTAACAGTGATAAAAGACTAATTGTCTTGCCATATCGGTTCCAGAAATCGTAAAATGTAACATAATTTTATGAATAATACGAGTCACAATATAGAAATCACAGGGACACAAACTGTTAAATTTGAGGTTATGCTCAAGATACAAGACATTTAAATTTACGTGAGTGTAGTTTAATTCCTTCGTAATAATCAAGTATTAAGTAATAAATATTGTTCATATTTTACGTATCAAAATGTGTGAAAATGTACCCGAAATTGTACAAGAAGCGGTTTTAAAGAAAACAACTACTACATCGTTACTAAATGAAAAAGTTACTGGATATGATTGGAGCAATGGATTGGATTTCAATAAACTACTAGATTCTTATAAATGCACTGGTTTTCAAGCTACAAATTTCGGCTTAGCTGTTGAAGAAATAAATAAAATGATTATTTGTCGTCACCAACCAATCCCACAAGATAAATATAATGATAATGAAGATCAATTTACTCAAATTAATAATAATTGTACTATATTTCTGGGATATACGTCTAATATTGTTTCAAGTGGATTAAGAGAAACTATTAAATTTTTAGTGCAACATAAAATGGTATTTTCACTACAACAAATCCTCTGTGCTAATATATACAAGTAAATTATGATTTTAGATAGATTGTATAGTTACTACTGCTGGAGGTATTGAGGAAGACTTTATAAAATGTTTCCTTCCCACATACTTAGGTGATTTCAATTTGGAAGGAAAAATGTTGAGGGAAAACGGAATTAATAGAATTGGGAATTTGCTTGTTCCCAACGATAATTATTGCAAGTTTGAAGATTGGATAATGCCAATCCTTGACGAAATGTGCATTGAACAAAAAGAAAAAGGAACTGTATGGACTCCTAGCAAGATGATACAGCAATTAGGGGAGAAAATCAATAATGAAGAAAGTATATATTATTGGGCAGCAAAGAACAAGATTCCAGTGTTTTGCCCTGCATTAACAGATGGCAGCTTAGGTGATATGATGTTCTTCCATTCATTTAAAAATCCTGAATTAGTTTTGGATATTTTATATGGTATTAATTCCATAAAGAAGATTTTGTGATGTCATGTTGATCGTTAATTTGCTTTAAGACTTACGGAGGTTGAATTTAATGGCTATTAAATCAGTTAACACAGGAATGATCATAATTGGAGGAGGACTTGTAAAGCACCATATATGCAATGCTAATCTCATGGTAAATACAATTTTTTATTGTATGAATATAATAAATGTACAGGGTGCTTTATAACTTCGTATAATTATGAACGGATAATGCACTCGCTAAACAGAAACCCCCTCCGGAGAGCTGGAAAAGGGAGTCAGGATGCTAACGACTTGCTTGTTATACCACCGACAGAATACTAATTGTAGTCGCTATTTTGTATTACACATTGTATCACCCAGGCTTTGAAGTATTGATATTATGGAGGTAGCGCTAAATGTTGCCGGATTTTTAATACAAAGGTTATTTCAAATAATGTATTGGTACTCCGTATGATTATTGTCATTTTGACAATTTGATATTATACTAATTTCTTTTTAATTTAGAGGAGTACAATGAAAAGATGCGTTTACACAATGGAATTTTTTAAAGCCACTATTTGGCGGCAGTTTTAAAACTAGCTAGGATTTTACATAAGTGTTGTTTTGCACAGAATATGATATTCAAAGGGTATATTGTTGTTCTTGACACGTTAGTAGTGTTAGAAGTGTACTCAAATTCTTAACGAACACTTGTCGAGATGTATTTCCAGTGCTATCAGTCTACACTTTTAATACAAAATGACCGATGGTCTTCCACGGTTAATCAGTAAACACATTGTTTCTCCCCTCATTGTGATATTGTGTAGTAGTTAGTAGGTATTCATGATACTATATTCATCATCACGATCCATCTACATTATTTTCCTTTCAACCTTTTTGAAGAGAAAAAACAATGTGTTCCAATAGCCTAAAGGGTTTACTTTTTTAGAAAGTAGATGGATTCCTTTTGTTAATTGCAGCATTCACAATAAACGACTCTATGAGAAGCTGTAGTAATTTTCAAAAAAAAAAACTGATTCATTCAGAAACAGATGCAAGTGAAAGGAAAAACAGAGAAATAGACAAAGGAAATAATACGACAAACGATGAACCGTATCTAACAAGTGAGAGAAGCGATGAACAAATTAAAAGCATTATTATAGATACAAAGTCCGCTAAATAAGTTGCCAACGCTACTAGTTCTAAAAAATGAAAAAACGTGGGTGATAAAAACCGATCGCTCTTATCGCTAACATAGATAAGAGCGATCGGTTTTTTTTAGGTTTTCACATGGCAGAAAATTAATGTACGCATTAAAACGATTGAGTTTGGTGAATAGAATTATCCGTTCAAGATTATTACATGAAGTTATGGAGCATCCTGTATTTTTATGTCTATGTCATTTGAAATGTGAAACTAATCAAAACTTCGAACAAATTTTAATGAACAAAACGAGATAACCAAAACTGCATTTCAGAGAAATGGTGCTGATTATGCAGTTTGTATAAATACGTCTTCAGAATTTGATGGTAGTGATTCTGGTGCACGACCAGACGAAGCGGTGTCCTGGGGCAAAATTAAAGGAAGTGCAAGACCAGTGAAGATCCATGCCGAAGCAACGTTGGTGTTTCCGCTAATAGTAGCTCAAACTTTTGCGAAATTCCATTCCAAACAAGGTATAGCTGAGAAGTAGGAAAAATAAAACAAACTTGCTTTCTAATATATAATCATATATTACATAACTTATTCCCATATTTGTTCAGTAATTGGAATAAAAAAATTATAAACAAACATCCACGTTTTAGTTTCTTACGTATTAAAAAAATTTTCTTACAAAAATAGATCTACACTTGTTCTTTTATAGATGGAAGCAAAAAATATACAGACCCGGATAAAAATATCGTAACATGCAAGTAGGTATGTTTTCGATTCCTTTCGTTTAAATTCGGGATATATTCAAATGTTTCCATATTTCTTTTCGGTACTGTACTTTCGTAAAAAAGTGTATATTCAAATAGAGGCCATCATTCGTAACCAAATACCGTTCATTATCAAAAACCGAGCAACAGAACAAACGGTATTCCTTTACGACTACGCTTTATAGAGGAAAATTATTTACATGTATTACAGTAAAGGTTGTGAGCTTGAATATCGGTAAAATCGTACATTCCCTATTTACGTTTTTCATTTGTTTCTTCTTTCTCTTGGCGTTAGAGTCTTTGAAGAAAGAGCTCGACCGCTTTCGGTAATATTCTAGGTATTTCGGTAGGAGGGAAGTTTTGTAGTAGCTTCAGATTGGACGGAAAATCACCTTTCATCAATTTATCTTTTAATACGCTGCAACAAAATTAAATCTAATAGAAAAGTTCTTACGTGGAGATGTTTAAAGATGGGGTCAACCTCATGGTGTTTTCCATTGAGTATTAGTATAGAGTTATTCCTTAGAGTGACACAGAGGGAAGTAACAAAGCAGTATAGAACTTTTATACACTTAAAACTTTTTAAAGCAGGTACCACCCATGACTAGTTCTTTCAGTGTTTCTTGTTATTGGTTTGATCACAGAATAAACAGAAAGGGCTATTTTGCAAAATAAGAGGTCGAATATTTAGTGCGCAAAATCTAGAATACTATCACTTTTTAACATGACCGTTTGTGATAGTTTATGATACTTAATAATAAAGTGTTGATTGTTTCATACGTTTCGTGTTAAAGTTTAAAGTATTTTATTTTGAGATTTATTGCATATATATCGCGTGGCGTTTATTTGTTTACAAAGTGAGTTATTTCAATAATTTTTAGTATAGTAGAGGTCTTATAAGTTCCGTTGTAAGTCATTAAAAATTCATGGAGAAATTTTGATGTCTAGTTCTGTGTTGCAAAGTAACTTATTACTGACAAACAACACTGAATAACGACATTCAATTATCATTGAAAAACCAAAGGAAGTTCTAAATGATTTAATTGATAAAGCAACTTGGAATTGAGATTAAAATATCGTCTCTGCCTAGATAACAGATTGGGAGAATCTTCCTGGTCTGAGACATTCTAAGGTATTTGTCGGAAACTTCAATAAGCAAAGACCATGCTAGAACTTTGTCACATTGGGGAACACATGACAAGCATAGGTCTGAAACTGAGTAGCGACTGCAGATTTTGTGGGCGGAGGTTCAAAGTCCGGAACACCTAACATGTAATTGTATTGCTACCATAGAGACTCGTGCCAACCATTTCGGCAAAGACGTCATAAAGGAGGGGGAAATACCTTTTGTGAAACCATCACAGCTATTGCAGTTTATTAAAGCACTTAGACTCGATGGGAGCTATAAGTGCAGGCAAACCCTAGCAGCTTACAGCTCATACGAGGGGGCGCAATTGATTAATAAGTCGCAGTGCAACATCATCCTCAATTAATCGAATTTAAGAAAACAATAAGCACCTACTTATACGTTATGCCGGGTGTCCCAAAAGTCTTTCTCAATCATTGAGTGGGAAGTCGGAGGTATGCCAATCGCTAGCCCCATCCTTGGGAATATAGTCGTTATGGAACGTTTTACGGGAGCGAAGCTTGCCTGTTGTGTCCGTGAGTTTTACGAAAACATCTTAGAGGAGGCGCATTTTCATCATAATGGTCATGTAAACAGGCAGAATTGCCGTTATTGGAGTTTAACAAAACCAAAACAAGCATAAGAGGCCACTTCACTCGCGTGTACTGTTGGGGGGTGCAGTGTCGATCCATACAAGGGGGTACAATAGAGCATAGGTCACAGTGCAACATCGGCTTTAATATAATCTAGGTATCAGGGGTATATTTGCAGCCACTATTACATCGATTATATGTATGTTAAATTTGTCAATTGAAATTTTAACATAGCGATTTTCTCAGACGGTTCTGTGGTGTAATGGATTAACACAATAGTTTAGCAAATGAGAGCTGTAGGGTCAAATCCTACCGGAGCCGTGAAATTTTTATTTTATGAAAAATTTCAGGAAGAAATCAATTTAATTAAATTTAATGTTGGTAATAACAAGGAAATTCAATTATTATTGAAAAAGACCTTATTGTTACTGTCCTTAATTTTGATGTAGGACTAATAAACTCAATGAAAATCTCAGTTGTCTTTAGCATATTCACACCAAAGTTATAAGCTTACATTATCATGGCGCAGCAAATGTAGATTAGGAAATTGAAACGGTTCTCATCAGAGAGTAAGGTATCCCATATCCTTAACACGTCCGGAAGTGGAAATTCTTGTGATAATAGAAGCGTGATCCATCTACAAGAAAGCATTTCTTTTGTACATAGTGAAACCTTTTTAATACAAAAATTTTCAGAAATAAAGAATGCTCGCGTCTTAAAAAGTAGAGATCACAAAATTTTTTTCGCATTTTTTCTTAATCCTCAAAGTTAACACAAACCTGAAACCATAGTACTCGGGCCGTAACTCCAGCTGCTGAAAATGTAACCAAATATCGAAATCGCTTTCCCGCAACTGATTCGATAACCGGCTCATCATATGATTGATCCCGCAATCGGCACTATCCAGCGTTTTGATGAAGAAATCTCTAATCTCGGACATCAGATTCGTGAAACAAAAGAAACAATCCGCCTCGGCGTGTTCTAAAAATGCATAGGCTTTAATCGATAATCGAATTTTCGGAAACATTTGCTAACCTCTATACGCTAGGTCTGGATCCCTAGCGAATGTGTAGTAGATTGGTCCGATAATCTCGTTCATTCCTTGCACGTATCCTTGCCCCGGGTTTAGCTTCGCATATAAGAAAAGCATTCTTTCTACGACTTCCCAATGGGCTTCTTCCCCCTCCGTCATTGGCTGATAGTCTTCTGGCGCTTTCTTTAGAACTAACGCAATCTAGAAAATATTTCTATTGGGTAAATTGAAACACGTACAAATTTATAAAATCTTAAATTGAAGCGGCAAAAATTACACTAGCAATAACTTAATAATGTTTAAATCGTGTATTTTGCTGAGTGCGTTTGTATTTAATTCTTCCCCCTAAATTTGGGTTGTAATAAAAATTACGTAACTACAACTTATATAAGATTCTAAAAAGTTTTAAAACTGCTGCCAAAAAGTACCTTTGCAAAAATCCATTGTGTGAACGCGTCTTTTCACTTTGTTCATCCGAATTAAAAAAATAGAGTATAACAACATTGCATTCATTACAATCATTTGCTTTAGTGATCAACTGCTTTATTGTTTTTTTTCTTTTTCTCGAATAGGGTTTTCTAATGACGATACCCATGCAGGGGTTGTACAAATTTTATATACAATGATTTTATATACTATAGACAGAAAAATTTTTACAAGTGCAAATTTTTGTGCACAACCATGTTACACTTTTAAGGCTCCGACAAACAGCAAGCGCACTGTCCGCGGGCGAACTAGGATGATCCAACATTATACAATACAATGTTCGCGACTGTAGCGCGGTCCAGTCCGCTTTATGTTCGTCAGAGCCTTTAAGATGACGAGTTGTTTTGGATCGTTTTTGCAATATTTTCACCAATATGGACATATATGCTATGTCATCGAGGTTTTGAAGTATTGATCTTATGAACTAAACTGCAGTAAATGTTGTCAGATTTCTAATACAAGGATTATTTCAAATAATAGGTTAGTATTGTCGTAGCGGTTGTTGGGTTTTGCAGTGTCACTAAAGTTTCTATCATTCTCAAAGATATGCGAACTCCAATTTTTCGCGAAACATCAGGGACACAGCGGAATCCGACAACTGTTATGACAATGACAAATGGTCGTAAAAGTCTGAGAAACTATTTAATAGGTTAGCACTTCGGATGATTATTGTGCCATTTCAACAGATTTCTTTATTCAAACATATTCAGATTATGTTTGAATGAAGTATGCAAGAAACAAATAACGAAAATATATCATTGATACATAATTTGAAACATTTTTTTCTGTTTATTAGAAGAAAAATAAATATACTTGTAAGTTATTTCTAGACTACAATTTGACAGGTGACAGACACGATAAACAAAGCATGCTGAGGAAAATAGGCAACGCCCCTAGTTTCAAAAAAGGTAGATACATGCGAATCCATATAAGCTAATAAAAAGGGGCTATACTGCATAAGATCTAGTACTTCAAAACCTGGGTGACGTGGCCTACAGAAGGCTACCATTAATCCGTTAATTTGAAGTATGTCTAATAGAGCAATTAAATACGTAATACACAGAGGAACGTCGACGTATTATTAGTATTTAAATAAATCGTTACAATAACATCTTCTCAAGATTTTCATCGTTTCTTAATACAAATAAAATACATATTTCTATGTTATCACTCAATTTATATCGAATAGATTTTTATTTGGAGGGACATTTGAAATACTTATATTACAAAGAAAATAAAATTAAGAATATACAACCGGAGAATACCGGGTGAAAAGCTACGAGCTGTTGATTGTATTCTGGGTGACTGGAAAATGAATCGAACACCGGCTTCACTAGAAACGAATAACGTATGTCTAGCAATATACCCCCCTCATCTCGCAGTAATACGGAATGAGGCCTTCATCGAATCGATTCAAATTGAAAAAAAACCATGTGAGGATAGGATTTTGTAATAGTAGTTGAACAAGGACAGAGAATACCGTTACGTTACCAAAGCTAGCCAATCGCCCTGCAAAATAGCATGCGTATCTCTCGACTTTGTTAGCTTATAGAAATCTTATTTCATCCTCCTCTTACTCACAATTACTGCCATTGACACGTCGAAAGTGCGCTCATGGTATAATACCCGAGCGATGAAAGCGAGAGAGAATATATCGGGTCACTTTAGGTGAAATGTGCATTGTGGCTCTAATGGATCAGCGGGGTGTAAGTAGTGGAGATGCTATCTTCTCTCTTGCTTGCATCGGCCGAATATTTTATTTTGGTATGCAAAATTACAGTACAACATTGAAATAGCAGTTGACACTAATCGATAACGGGGTAAACGATATGCAAGCCTATCAGGTAAAATGAACACGTGTAAGTTCTCAGTTGCAATGTAGCTCGCGTATTTTTTTTATTAGAAATATTCAGAAAATAACATACTGCATAGCTGTACGTTTAAAAACTAACTTACCTGCTACTATCACAAGATTCGCATATAAAATAATTTTTGATGATTCAGATAATTTCCTCAATGTTATGTTTAAATAATTTTACTTACCTTTGTAACTCCTAATCCTTTCCTTTCTACATTGGCGCATTTAAGAACACTTCTTTGGACCCTCGTATGCAACCGTTTAACGTCGTTACTGCTCACTATTTGGCCGCATGGAAACTCGGTAGGTTGTTGAAAGAAGGATATGTCGGGACACAGTCGTCGGACATCTTTGTCGATTTGTAGCAGCACCTCATTATCTTTGAAATACGTTTGCCATTGACTATCTGGGTTTATACTTAGCGGGTGATCTAATAGCGTGCAATCCCCGTTGGTTTCTTCCGAACCGGGCATAACAACAAGGTCATCTGCAATAGACACTTTACGTTGCAAATAGGGCTTTGTTACCGAAAATTATTTAAAATAACATTATACAGGTGTTTCGGATAGTGTGTTCAGTATTGTAATCTCGTAAATGATAAGCAAAAGAAAGAAACGCAGAAGTCCTTCAGGATTAAGTCTAGTGAACGTGAGGGGTATGAAATATGACCTCAATTACCGATCTACTAATTACTAAATGTATTATTCAGGTAGTTATATATAATAATGTGGGTATTTGAAACCTTTGAAGTAATTTCAAATAGCATTCTATCGTTAAAATATTCTTATTAAGCTTAATATACATTAGTGAAACTAGTGTAGGTGTCAGTCACCTACGGTTTATGTTGAGGTTCTTTGATATCCTTTGTGCTCCACTCACTTTCAATTCTATCACATTAAATTGTCACTGGGAGACGACATATCTTCGAAGAGTTCCTTTTGACAGCTTCGGTTGTTTGGGCGTATAAAATCTACTGGAACGTATAGCCATCGGGTCCCAAATGCAATTAAACTATTTAACCAATTTTCCAGACGCTGGGTGTGGCAGCATCGCCCTGGATGAGCACTAGAGTTCCTCCAACTAGAACTTCACATATTTGCATCCAACAAACATGCTTCTGAGATGATACATATGCTTGACTCCACCTCCTCCAGAAATGTTTACAAGCTTATCCAGGGGTCTTCAAATTACGGCCCGCGGGCCAACACCATCATGCGAAAACCGCCAATCCGGCCTATGGCTCCCCGCAAGATGGCGCTATACTATTGTAACGTAATTGAAATTTGTGCGTAATTTAAAATTACATGTTGGTATGAAAAGCTTGATCCTTGGAACATAGTGGAGAAGCCAGTGTGGCTCTTAAGGTGAAAAGTTTGGAGACCTCTGGGCTTATCGAACCAACTAGAATCTTGTGAGTCGATTGTACTTTTCCTCAACTAGATCCTCTCGCTCTCACATGATCTTCCAATGAGGAAGTGAGCAGAGAAAATGAAACGAAATTTGCATAAAATCATATAGGGTCGCGTAAAAATCATATAGGGTTCTGTACTATACGTCTTTTACGTTAACAGACGAGGTATGTTATTACCAACAGCACTATGCTAAGAGAGTCATATTGGGAAATTCCTGATTTAAAATAGTCCATTGTTATCGCGTTCTTTTTAAAAATACCCAATTGTTAAAAGTATTAACTCTTTGAATCGATTATTCCTCGGGTTCAGTAAAATTTAGTTGGGCAAAAAAAAACTAATTGTTATGAATATAAACGTGAATTATAATAAAAAATATATAAATATTTTGTAAACAGAAGTCTATTTATCCACGTAGGTTTTTTCTTTGATTACACATATATGTATATGTCCTTTCTGTAAACGTAAAAAGAAAATTGTCAATGCATTAGCGACAACGTTAGGCAACCAATTATACGTCTACGATTTTGTTTCTGCCGAAACTAAGTGTTATCACCGACGTTCGCACCAGATTTATTTTAAAGCAAACAAAATAACTTCAAGTAACCCTAAAGATATAATCGTTTGAAGACAAATCGCCAACCCAACGTCTTTGAAATGTGTCATTCAAAAAATTCTTGACGGCATTAGCAGAATATAGCGAAGCCCCATCTAAGGTTAGCACCAAGGATCACCAACATTCAACATCTCCATTGATACAATGTTGTTGTTAAGGACTTAACATTGTTTTTTGTATTTTCTAAATTTTTTACTATTATGTATTTTATCTTCTTTGCATTATTATTTTCATTTAGAATATTATTTTATTTTCATTTTTATATTTATTTATTTTGCTCTCTTATATCCAATTTTATTTTAATATGTATGTACACTACGCATTGTATATGTATGCAAGCCAGCCGTTCGCATTACGCTAGCTAAAACTGCCTAATTAGAAATCATTCACTGCAACGTCGTCGAATAAGTAATGGGAGTTTTCTTAAAATTTAAGGTACACAAGCATAGGCAGTCGTCTCCCGCGCGACGGTCGAGGTATTAGCGATCGTGTACTCTCGGTCACCTTTCGTACCTGGTCGTAACGTGTATAGTAACGTCGTCGTATGATTATTAGAGATTTCTAAGATTTTCTAGTTTTGGCGGGAATCGTCGAGGACGTTGTCTATACATTTATTTCTGGCGGGAGTCATTTGGTAACGTCGTCGGATCGCATGTATAGATTTTTTTAATGAGTATAAATCCTCGATTTTCTATCATCGTACGTCGAGGCTACTGTGTCCATTGTCGTCTATACATATTTTTAGTCTTCGGTTAAGTTTGTGTCGGAAATTATTTTGGTGAGATTGTCGGCGCGCATGTATAGACATCTTCTACAAGTACGATCACTCCGCTTCTTGCTGACGGTCGTTGCGGCCGCAGCGCCCGTTGTCTTTTGCACGCTTGTTCGGTCCTTGTCGTATCGGGACTTAGAAATTTTGCATTTAGTTGCTCGTCGTAGCGGACGAGTTTCACGGACCAGTTTTCTTATGTAGTGTCGGCATCATCGCTCCGTTTTACTTGTCGGTGCGCAGTTCGCACATTTGCTGGTTACTGGATTTTTCCCTTCTTTGGGGCGCAGTAGTATAGAGCTAAAGATTGCACATAGCGTAATATTTCAAACGAGAACGCCTGGGTAGCTGTGACATTACTTTTGTATTGAGATCGGCTATTATCGCTACTGTCGCCCTCGACCAGGCGTTCAAGCTCTAAGAGATAGGGTGGGTTCCCCTATAAATGTGAATATAACGAACGTATTTGGTTCAAGTACAAATACATGCCAATAATACAGGGCCAAGTCCCTTAGGTAAATTTAAGACAAGGAAAGTATATTAGGCTCCCGGAAAGGGACATATAAATAAGCATAGCACCGAGGCGCGCTTATAAATTTAAGAAATAAATAGGGTTGGCTCCCCTATAAAAAGATAGTGGTGCATGCAAACAGATAGAGGCATTAGTACATGCCTCTAACAAAGCTTCAGCGGAAGCATATAAGAGTTTAACCTTTTAAACAGAATTAAGACATGGCTTTGCAACGTACATGCTGAGGCATTACTTTATGTTGCTACCAATGAAAATACATATACAAACGCTAATGTACATTACATGTATAAGAGAGCTCGAATAACTGCAATTATTGCAAATATATATATCTTACGTACATGTACATAGGCAAGAGTGGAAACCGTGTAACAATTTTATTTTTAAATTTTTTTTTTTTTGCGCATGCGCATTGAGTTTCACTGTACAACCTTTCCTTTAGTAAATAAGCGAACATACTCTATAAGTAAGTATTGGTCAAGTAATTCAGGAATTTACGAGCAGGCTACAGCGGCGCTGTTCTTCAAACCAGGAGAACGTAACAGTTGTGGTTCTGTAATAGATTCAGACATTTCGCCATCCTAAAGTTTTCGTTTTCATGGTCGAAAAGTTCGATGGTTTGATATTTTGTATGGTTGGTAATTGAATTCTTTGAGGGTTTTGCACATCGAGGTGTACGTAAGTTCAAAACGTGTGGCTGCATCTAAAAGCGACCCTGCAGGCCATTCCTCCACGTAACATTAACACAGCATATTCAGTTTTATGTATTTTGTTAAAATGCGACTGGTTTTATTTCTTTTTTGAGATTACTGTGATGTTTTGTTGTACCTTTTTTTTTTTTGTTGGACCTAAATAATCTACCTTCTAATAAAATGTATTTAATTTGAGATTGATGTTCTTTTTTTGTTGATGAGCGGGCGGCTTAACGGGTTTATAAGCTATTTTAGCTTGTCATAACCGCAGAAGACTTAAAGTGTGGGAAAGTGTGTGTAAAGTGTTCCATGGCCTTGTGACTGCATCTCCTCACCGTAAAGGACGAATCGCCGTTATTTTCCCAACCGCGAATGGTGACTTAAGAGCATACCGAGCCGATCGAATTATTAACTAATTAATATATGAACGTCTATGAAGACTTTCCCGCCAATTCCTCCGCGTCGATTTAATAATGATGACAGATTCTTTTTAGAGAAATCTATATATAAGTGCTGATAAAGATCCATTAAAATGACAATATATTTGAATCCTACATAAAAAAACCACCTTCATAACGTCAAGGGACTGTTTCGGACCCACATTTTATTTAACCACCTTTTTATCTCTTACTGGTTACAAAATTCCAGTGGTCACACTATCTAACACTGCCTGTATAAATCATGTTTGCATTTTAATTACACCCTATACATATAACAGAAATACTTTCAATCAATAGTTTAAAATTTGTTGTTAATTAAAAAGTAACCAGATAAAAACAGAAACAAAAGGAGTTTGTATTATAAGCAGTGAACGTATATGGTCGATGTAATATATATTACCAACAATTTTTACAGACATTTTTGCCAGTATAGAATCTATCTGTAGTCCGTATAATTGATTAATTTTTATCTAATCTTGACATGATGTATTTTTCTTCTGAAATCACATATTTAAATTATTTCATAGAATATCTTTCTGAATATTAATTAGCAAACCTCAAACTGCTATCCCTTTTAATAGTGTTGTTATTGTGCATAAAAGTGAAATTGAATATTATTGTAAACATTGCACACCTACCTATAAAATTGTGATAAAGTGTCCTTTTCTTGTTCAGTATGTTCTCCCATGACTCCCTTTCGGATGGCAAATACCCTAATAATAATTTCCAACATAATGCGCGAAGGCCCTGACCATCGGGTATTCCTATAAATAACAAATAACACCTACACCTCCTTTATCTTTTTTACGACATGGTAGACACATGCATTTTTGTACACAGTAATGAAAGTAAACATGTTACCATTGAATGCCAATCTCTTTAATTTCGTTAATTGTACAACGTCTTCTTGTAGAATATCATGAAACTCTTTTAATCTGGAAAAGAAGTAAAAATAAATTAGAAAGTATATCGATTTCAATTTATTCTTTCACATCGTACCTTGCCTTGTATGCCATAATTTGACAATTGTCAGCTGTGACATGTGTATTAAGCACATAAAAATATGCAGGATTTTGACGAATTGTTAATTAATAATTTAAAACGACTTTAAATCGCAACTATGGAATACAAAGCGATTTTAATCCGACGATAATTAACTTTTATTAACGGACTATGTTTCTGCACGAGGACAATGTATTTACTGCTGAATATACGTTTGCAGGAACGTTAATAGAAATTTTAAACAACGAACACTAAACAGCCGTTCCGTTGTACTGTGGTTGTACGTGCATGTGTATGTGTATACATTATATGTCAAAAAGTCACTTGCATATAGTCACTCAATAACAAAAATAGGAGAGAAATTTTCTAATTTAAGCCGTAATATCACATTTTGATTCGATAGTCGAACGAATTATGAAATTAACGACATAAACTCGCAGCTGTCATGTGATTAAAATTCAGGTTATTCTAACTAGACTCAAAGTAAGTACTCTCTATATACCTATAATAATACTAATGCTTTCTCAGGAGATATAGGTTACATGATTTTATGGTCGTACTAAAAATAAAATATTGCGTTTCTTCGTTTCCGAATCCCACGGGATTGTATGGTTAGTTTTGTTAATTTTGTGGGAAGTTTATTGCTAAATGTTCTCGTACTAATGTGTCACCAATCTGTCGATGAACAAATGTCAAAGTTATGGTTATGAAGTATACTGTTTAGTGCAGAAGATTCACTAGGTGGTTGAGAATTGATATAATAGTATTTTTATGAAATAGTTATTAATCGATATCATTACAATTTCATTACGTATTATTTGCTATGTATTGTGTTTCAAATGAGGTATGTCGATAAAGAAGTTTCAGGATAATTCTCTTTTACAGCTTAAATTAATTAACATGGTAGATGTAGATTTTATTCTTGCATGTACATTTCTTTGCATGTTTTTTTTTTGTAGAATTTTGGTTTGTTTAGTTATCTCTGAATTAAACAAAGTATTTAAAAAATGTAGAAATTACTGATAAAGTTTGTTATAGAAATATTTCTTATCTTTTCCCCATATACATAATTATGATTTATTAATTACAATAACTGGTAATTTTGATTTGATGTAAACAAACTTATCAATATACTTGTTTTGATATCAATTAAAGGTAAATAAGATTTTCCAAAAAGATACTTGGTTTGTGGCATTTTACTCTAACTTTATAATTATAGGATAAAAGCAAATCTCAATGTTTTGTCTAAAAAAGAAACAAAATAGCATAGTATTGATGTAACCTGTCTACAGACAAACCTAAAAACCTTTGGCTAGGATGAAAAACGGCTAAAGGAAAACTATTTTACAAATTACTGTAGCATATGTCATTTGTGTTTATCAGAAATAGCTGAAGCTGTCGATATACGTCACTTAGTATTCATTTTATCTAAAAAAATGCGTGTACAGTCCCTGGTAATTCAATTAGAGCCACTTTGCCATTTTCGAATTTAGAAATAAAACAGAAGTATGTATATCAAATGTATGATCATTCTGCGTTATGGAGCAGTTTATTTTTAGTATTCCAGCTTTACATTCCCTTGTCAAATTTTGTGAAAATACAGCATGTCGCAGAATTGATGTTACATCAGGTGGGATTCAGTCAACAGTTTTGAATTTGATTTTAAAATTGTGGGATTCAATTTTCGAAAAACAGGTTGGCCTTCACATGTATCGCAGTAGACTCCACAACACACAAATTAATAATTCATTGTCAACCGAGTTACCGACTGAGTACTAAAAGTATATCAGCATGCAATATTTCCTACGCAGACTTAACGCCTTCTTAATTATTAGCTTCTATATTCTATTAAACATATATCGGCATGCAATGGCGAGTTCTAATTACCAACTTTTACAATCTATTAGAAATTCCGGATATATTTTTTCGGAAAGAAATCGTATGTTTAACAGGGCATTATCCAAACTCGAGTGTGCAATTGGGGGTAATTTTTATTGAGCAATTTTTTGTTTTTTTTTCATGAATATCGTTTCGCACGCGACAAGTTTAGAAGAATTTACACTTTTAAGTAGCTTAACACTTTTAGTTCAATGTCCGGTTTCTACTATATGCTCTGCCACACTAGATAGTTCTGCTTGATCGAAATGATAATGTCTATTCTTTGATACAAAAGACACGCATCTAATTTGTTGGGGGGAAAATTTTACTCAACCGTTTTACTGTTGCGTGGAAAGGTAGTCTGATGAAGTTCTTATTACCGATGCCTGTTGGTGCCGGCCTTGACAGTGAAGCTAGAACTATTTTCTGTTTACGTACAGTACTCTTTTCGTTTGTGATACGGCAAAATTTTATTAAGACAAGTTTTTGAGAATGAGAAATTATGGCATATACAAAATTTCAGTAAAATCCACAGGTATTTTTTTAGACAAGAAATAAATTGTAATTATTTTAAAAATTTTAATTCAAATTTTCCGATCTTGTTGGGACACTTTCTATTAGTTACATTATAATTCGCAATGAAGGAGGATCTGATACGTGCATATAACCATAGCACAGCATTTCCCAACGTTTAGCCAACTAAACGTTGCCCAACAAGTTACTGCATTTTACGTTCTATGTTTTCAGTAAGACTAGATTGGTTGGTGAGTTTGAGGTGTCTGTAATTGTTGACCCAATATTTCTAAAGATTTCTTCTACATTTTAGCGTTTACGTAGAATACCAACAAAGATTTTTTTTGGTCTTTGTTAAAAAGGTCTAGAAAATAATAAATTGGATGAAATTTCTTGCTTTTCAATTTTATTCTTCAAGTTTTCTGTTTGGGAAATTCAAGTCGTTGTATGTGCAAAGGAAAAAAGAACCGTGTGTGGGGGGTCAACTT
Source organism: Trypoxylus dichotomus (assembly GCA_023509865.1). NCBI lineage: Eukaryota > Metazoa > Arthropoda > Insecta > Coleoptera > Scarabaeidae > Trypoxylus > Trypoxylus dichotomus. The sequence continues at coordinate 9,834,923 of CM042074.1, read as the reverse complement.
TGTCAAACACGTCTATATTTTTCTGTTTTTTTTTTCATTTTCCAAAAGTTTACGAAATATGCAGGTAAATAGTGTGAAACAAACAACATGAAGTAAGACAAACAAAAAGAAATTTATATTTCTCGTTTACATAGTACTTTTAGAAATAGTGAAAATTTTTAAACATAAGTGTCACATTACCTAACATAATAACGCTGCTAAATACATGGTATTGGTGGAATTATTCACGGAAAAGACAATGTGAAGAAACAGAAAACGCTAACACACGGACATGTTTCTGCCTGACTTGACGTCATCAGCGTGGATTCGAGCGATGGTTTTGCCCAACACTTGCAATTCCCTCCCAGCTACTATAACGATATCTAAACTTACTGCTCAACTGATCATTGTTAGCGATATGTAGTGCCACAACAGCACACGCGTCTGCCGGTTCAAATACAGCGAATCAAAGTTATAAGAGTACAGTTAGCGTTTTTTGTCTCCTCACATTGTCTTTCCTGTGAATTATTCCACCAATACCATGAGTAGCTGTATTTAGCAGCATTATTATGTTAGGTATTGTTTTCTAGGCATTCTCGATGTGTTTTATAAATCTGACATGTATTAATTTTTAATAAGAAGTATAATATTTGGAATGACTAAGAAGAGAGAAAGAGAAATGAATAAGAAAAGAAACCAAAGGGAAAGTACAAGGAATATGGAAAAAAAACAAGAAAATACAGGCATGTTTGAAAAAGTTGGCCTCCACACCAACGAGACGTATACAGTCTAAAATTAAATAAATAAGAAAAAATCATGGTTTTTCTTCTTTCTATATTGAACGACCTAAATTTCGTAAACAGAAAACTCGAAGCTTAAAAGAAAATAATAAAACAATTATTTCCCGAAAAACTTCCAATCATTCAAAAAAGTGTTCCCATAATTTTGTTGGACGGATTGGTTTCGTTTGAACTCGGAATATGGCAATTATATTCAGTAGATTAAACTAATATTAATATTAAAGCACCGTTGGTATTGGTAATGATAAAATAACAATTTCCTTGCAATTAACCGACGTAATTAAATAACTGAAAAACTATGTCTTGGAGGGATTTGAACCCACGACCTCTACGTTACCTGTGTATTACGCTACCATTGCATCACGAGACCACTTGTGAGTTCAAATCGTTTTTAATCCCTGGATGTCACGATGTCAGTAGATATATCATTATATCTTAATGACACTATCTTATTGAAGGCAAGTCCTTAACAATTAAACTAATATTAATATTAAATCAATGTTGGTATTGGTAATTTATTAATTAGTAATTAAAATCAATATTAATTTAAGTTAAGGACTTGTCTTCAATAATAAGATAGTGTCTCTGAGATATTATGATATATCTACTGACATCGTGACATCTAGAGATTAAAAACGATATGAACTTTATCATATATTCAGTAGGTTTGGCTGTACAATTCTTTGTTACTACATGTTTGCGTGTATCTTATCATACTTTTCTTTTTTAGATGATACACTCGGTGATCCATAAATGTTGCCATTCTAAATCGTTACCGCCGGAATGCTGTGCGTTTTGCAACGGAAATGGACCGGAAACCCTACTAGACATATGTTTCGACTACATCCTGAACAACCTGCACACAATTTGCGAATTCGAATTTCCTACAGAGAATTTAAGACTTAGGGAGAACGTGACATTGCCAGTGGAGATATGCGAGAAGTTACTGTACTTGCGATCGAATCGAGGACCGCGGTTAAATCCGCGTTTCGTCAACATCTTCAGGAATCAGCTTGCGACGAAATTGAAACGCGTCAAACTCTACAATACGGATATCAACGACGACAGCTTGAGAATACTACTGCAACATCGACTAATTTCGTTGGACGTATCACACTGTCCGCTACTGACGGCGGATTGTTTAAAGTATGTTACGGCTTTCGGGGGAAATCTAACGTCGCTATCGGTAGGCGATAACATGAACTTGTTTCCTTCGGTTCTGTTCGGTCCGCCGTACCTTTTAGATAGGGAGTACATAATTTTAGCGCCGAGATTGAAACGTTTAAGTATCCGGACGTCGGAGGTACTCCGACCCGAGTTTTATATGTTACTACTTAGGCCGCTAGTAAACCTAACACATTTAGATCTATCGAACTGTAATGACTTAGGTGATTTTCATTACGTGCTTAATCTAGTTAATCTGACCTCGCTCATATTATACAACGTGAATAAGTTAGAGAATCTTATACCCGCGATATGTAAACTGAAAAACTTAAGGCATCTAGACATCTCGCAGTCGAAGGACGATAATGGTACGTACGAGAATCCTAGCAAGGTGCTGGCGACGATCGTCGAGAACCTGCCGAGGCTGACGTCGCTTGATATCTCCGGCACGAACCTGGCCGGAACGGGCGTTGCCGAACGTACCGACGACTGTTTCGGACCGTACGCTTCTGATATACCCGGCTTAAGCTCAAGGGTGCATAATAAGTTTCAATTCCTAGGGCTGTACGAAACGCAGAGAGGCGCATGCTTTCGTCACGATATCCCAGCAAAACTGGTAAGTCTATTTTGGAGAAATTTAGAAAACAATATCTAAAATTTTTCATAGGTGCCCTCACTTGATAAACGATAGTAGAATCCATAGATAACTCCATGTAGATGGGAATGTTCCATAGTAAATGTTGTGACTCTAAAAGTGCCATCTGTTATCCCATTATCAAAGTTTTTCTGACAGTCGCGCTGTCAAAAACGGTAGTACTAGGTTATGGCGCTAGGTGGTTGTAAGCGGGAAATTTAAATTAATTTTTTTCATTTTTTTGGTTAAGACGGTAGTACGGCTGCAGAAGACCCGTAGGGATCGGTTACTATCAATATTAAAAATAAAGAATGTAATTGCTTACTATTTTAGTTGTTGATGTAGTTGAGTCTATATCAAAAACTTAAACTAAAATAGTAAGTACATTAATTATTTTTAATACCAATAGTAACCGAGCCACATGCATTGCGGAAAGCATTCATATGTGCAACTTTAGTTGGCATACTGACATTCATAAAAATGTATTTTAAATAAGTTATACCAGCTAAAAATATCACACATGTTACGACTATGGTATTACATGATGTAGTAATGAGTAACGACTGGAATTCAAAATTCAGGGATCTCTATTCTTCAAAACATGTCGGTTTTCATAGATTTCATGCCTTCATAACAGTTTCAATGAACATAATTGTGCACATTTCAAATTAGTTTTATCTTATCAACATAATATCTGTCGAGCATATGTAAGGACGACACTATATTTGTGAATCCTCCTGAGTTTAAAAAGAACCAAATGTTCATAATATCTAACTTTAATAGATCGTTTGTGTCTGCCTAATGTATACTTGATCATAATCTTTGCTCTATATTTTGTAAATTCCCGATTTTTCCATGTTACCTACTTGGTCTTTAGGACTCCCTAAAAAGTTATTGAGGTTATTATTTACCGAAAAAAACGATTTCGTAATCAACTTTAGTAAAGATATTTTGAAGACCTTTTGTATAGCATGGTTAAAATGGCAACTTTAGATACTTCTCATTACTACTACAATTACATTCGTGTGTACTCACATTTCTAATACTTATTCTATTCTTATGCTACCTCACCAAATTTTTGGAGAATTTGTCAACATTTACAATTTTAATCAATTCATTAAGCCTTAATTAAAGGAGAATTGAGCAAATACTGAATCAACAGGTTAATTGCCGATAGGTTATGTTTTCATGAGTGATTAAAATCTCCCAAGATGAATCTACAGTTATTAGTAGATTTTCTACATATGTCTATTTATTACATATCTAGGAAGGAATCTGTTGTCAGTTTCTATATCATGGGTATATTTTGTAGATGGAATCCTAAATCCAAAGGTTCACCTGGTTTTGATTTATTAGACAGATTAGCAAAACTTCTTTGTACCCTATCGGAATCTATTGATGTAGTGGTTCCAGACACATTTCTGCAATACTGGTGATTTAAAAGTTCTGAAAAGATACATAAACGATGTTATTACCAACATTAGAAAATTTTGTTATGATTTTGGTAGTCACATTACTTTATTATTGTATTCCTTCTGTACATACTTATACCATACAGCTACGCTTACTTACCACTACTACTTTCTACTATTGGTGCAGGTAAGAACAGCGATGACATAGGATCTCTCTTCAAAAATTACTTGTGGATCGATCTCCATCACAAAAATGTGCATGACATGTGCGATTACAATTGTATACCTGCTGAGAAACGCCGGCGCACTTAGAGTTCAACAAGTTAAATTATTCAATTCGTGTCGTTCACAGCCGAAATGCTATTGAAATTATGGCGATTTTAACGTTTTCTTAAAACTTTCTTCTAGATAGCCGGAAACGCTAACGAAGAACAAGTCTTGGTGGCAGCGTTAGCTTACCTGGATAGATCTGATATGCTGCAGAAGGTATTGAACGAGCTGTTTCACCTATTCCGGTTCGAAAGTTGTAATCAAGTAGGACAAGCTTTAAATATAGTTCTCGAAGCCATGAATAGGAATTTAAACGAGAGACATATACAAATTTCTGGCAGGTAAGATTTTAAAACAACATTTCGGATGTATTCTCCGCCATGTTTTGCTTTGAAATCATATATCTGGATAAATGTTCAAAATATACATCTTTTTTTTTTGTGGAAGCACTAGTTTGTTGGATCCTCCATGTCGAGTTTACTTTTTTATTTATCATAGTCAGATAAACTTACTTTTTTATCTTCGAGGTGCCTGAAACTGATTTGTTAAAGGATTTTCGAAAGTCAATATCTATGATAATTAGAACCAAAATCGAGAGGGAAAGCAAATAAGCACATCAGCGACATTGGTGTTATATCAAGCGTAATTTAATCAATTCTTTGACCTTAATTTAAATTAGTGCTCCAAAAACTTCGAAATAGAACAAGGATACATAATTTCTCAATTATTAGGAAACTTATGCAAGCTTTTTGTTCAAAACAGGCTTTCACTTAGCGCGTGCGACATCTGTTCTAAATTATCTAATGAAATTATGAAGCACCCTATATAATTAGATACCTATACATACACTGTCATAGTATTGTGTTGTGTTTATTTAAAATATATCTAGTTATACAGGTATACAGGGTGCTTCATATATATATATGAATATTTTAAATATGTATATTTAAAATAAAATATATACACTTTGCATATAATTCGGTTTGTAATTATAACACATGGGCTGAAAAGTCCCGGGCCTAACAAAGAAAACACGGTTTTTTTGGTTCAAAATTAGCTATATTCATCAACGTAATCTCCATCAAGAGCAACGCAATCATTCCAGCGCCGCTCTAACATTTCAATACCACTTTTGTAGAACGATTTATCTTTTGCCTCAAAATAGGCCTCAGTTTCAGCGATAACCTCTTCATTCGTGCGAAATTTCTTACCGGCGAGCATTTTTTTGAGGTCTACGATCAGCCAGTAGTCGCTGGGAGCCAAATCTGGCGAATACGGTGGATGTGGGAGCAATTCGAAGTTCAATTCATGTAGTTTTGCCATTATTTTGATTGACTTGTGACACGGTGCGTTGTCTTGATGAAACAACATTTTTTTCCTTGCCATATGCGGTCGTTTCTTTGCAATTTCGGCCTTCAAACGCTCCAATAACGCTGTATAATATTCACTGTTGATGGTATTTCCTTTCTCAAGATAGTCGATGAATATTACACCACGCACATCCCAAAATACCGAGGCCATAACCTTCCCAGCCGATTGTTGTGCTTTCGGGCGCTCTGGACGAGGTTCACCAGTTGCTGTCCACTCAGATGACGATCGTTTTGATTCCGGAGTGAAGTGATGGATCCATGTTTCATCCATTGTCACGTATCGACGCAAAAATTCCGGTTTGTTGCGTTTAAACATGGCCAAACACTGCTCAGAATCATCAACACGTTCTTGTTTTTGGTCAACAGTGAGTAAACGCGGCACCCACTTTCAACAGAGCTTTCTCATAGTCAAATGCTCATGCAATGTAAAACCAATACGTTCTTTTGATATCTTTACGATGTCAGCTAACTCACGCAACTTCACTTTTCGATCATTCAAAACGATTTTGTGGATTTTTTTGATGTTTTCTGGTGTTACCGCCTCATTTGGGCGTCCACTGCGTTCTGCATCATCGGTGTCTCTACGACCACGTTTGAAGTCAGCAAACCAACGTTTTATTGTTGTCTCTGATGGAGCGGAGTTCCCATAACACTTTTCAAGCCATTGCTTCGCTCGAACGGTATTTTTTTCCCATCAAGAAGCAGTGTAAAATTAAAACACGAAATTGTTTTTGATCCATTGTTTTGAAAATAACAAAAGTAGCGTGACTCTTAGCACAATAACTCACAAACTAATGAATAAAATATCATGAAATTTTAACAACTGCCTTTTGAAGGTTAGTACTAACTGAGAGAAAGGTGACTGCAATAAAACTAGCGTCATCTATGTATTAGGCCCGCGACTTTTCAGCCCATGTGTTAATTCGGTTTCTAATTATAAGTTATGACAGTATCAATTTTTTGAACATAATCATTCTATATGTGGTCACAAAAAGACAAACATTTCATATACGCATATTTTAAAACATTTGATCCAGAAACTGATTCGTTTGGCTACTTAATCAATGTTATTATGCTGATTCAAAGTGTGCGCCATTGTTATCTCTGTTATTATTGTTTCTAGAAAATAAATTAAATTAGCAAAGTAATAGTGTTTTTAATGCTAATTAATATGGAGTACACGAGAAAATAATTGCGTGACGCATGTCCGAGATATTTTGAATTTTATAATTTTATAATTTTTTTTAATGGAACAACATGTATATTTTTAAAAAAATTGAAAGATACATTAAGTTATGATGTAAAAGTTTTAATACACTATTATCTTATTCTGTAAAACATTAGTAGCCTTCTTTCATTTTAAACTAAAACAAATAATATGCCCTTTGAAATTGTCAAAAACACATTGGTTATTTGATTTTTTGTTTCTTTGGTTCTCCATTATTATTATTACTTTCTTGGACATTTTTCATTATCTTTCATTGTTCAGTGTTAAATAATATCTCACTATGATGTTTCCTCATTTGAAGAAAATGCGATATGTTGGAAACATACATTGTATGCGGTAGAAGTTAAGGACTAGCGAATATTTTACTTTTAAAATCTTTCATAACTTCATACAGATGCAGAAGATGAGTAAGGCCTCATTAAAATGTCGACGTAGTCGAAATGATCCCTAACGAAATTTGAAATGAAATACCTATATGACAAAACATACTACTTAATACTGGATATGCAGTAATAGGCCCGCTTAGACAAATGCGCGTATTGTATAGGTTGACATTGATAGACATGGGATGACATCATCCCATAAAAAATACCGTTGTTTTTACATTTTTAGTATTTATATATTTTTTTCTTTCGTTTTCAGTGCTACTTTATTTTATATCGTAAAAGGAGCCGGCAAAGAATTACATGACGTTGTCCGCGTGAAACGAAGAATCATAACGACGCTTCTGAACGGTATGTGCGCCCATAGAAACGATGATACGATGATGAGGAACGGTTGCCTGACGTTGTGCCAGTTCAAGGTTCCGCTGGACGTTGTAAGAGACTCGACCATCGTCGCATAAAGATTGCTACTAACTCTTCAGCTTCTAGGTGTTCGACTATGAACGGCTGGTCGACATACTGTTACATTCCGTGTATGGAATGCAGCAAGAGAGTTTCGTGCAACGAATCGGTATCTACCTATTAAATACGTTGGCTTGTCAGGTCGACGGTCGGCAAAAGATCAAGCTAGGCGATCTTGGCGCGATAGATGTGAGTATATAGATACCTTAGAGACCGTTATTACTGATTAAATTTAACAATAAATTCTTTTCATTTAAAGAAAATGCTATGGCTCATCGCTGATAGATTAAAGAGAGGTATATGTGACGACGTTCTGGAGGTGGCATGGTCTACTATGTGGAATGTTACTGACGAGACCCCTCTAAATTGTCAAAAGTTTCTCGAGCATAAAGGAATGGAGTATTTCCTTCAGTGTCTGAAGGTATTTCTTAGTCTTAGCTTTATTGCCATACCACCTTTAATTTAGCAGTTGGCTGGTTGGTTTCTAGAGTAGTATTAAAATCGGACGAAACCAATCTGCGCGAATCACGTGACATGAGAATGTAAAGACCGTTCTAAAAATATTCGATACACGTTCAAAGATATTCAATGAATGGATAGTTTATTTGGAAATTAATAACAATAAAACGTATTTCTGCTAGGCGAAATTAAATACGTGCAGTTCTTGGAAAAAAGTATAAGAGAAACAAATGTAAAAGATTGATCGTTCTGAGAATTGCCCGTTGTCGATCTGCATTAGGAATTATTAGGAATTTTTACTAATAGAAAGGATAAGAAAAAGCCTAAATATGTAATATATGCAACTTTTGTAAAAATATGCATAGAAATGCTTAAATATGCAATTAGCGCTAATTAACTTCAATTAATGTAATACGTCTACATATAGACTATAATTAAAAATATGCAAAAAATAAAATATATGCACTTTGCATATAATCCGGTCTCTAATTATAACCTTGAAAATCTACAACAAAGATAATAAGCTACTCAAGTTAAACTGTCAATGTACGAATTTATTTTCTTAGAAGTTCCCTGATAAGGAAGAACTGCTTCGAAACATGATGGGATTACTGGGAAATGTGGCGGAGGTTCATAGTTTACGACGGTACCTCATGACACCCGAGTACATTACAGTCTTCTCCGATCTACTAGACTCGATCAGCGATGGAATTGAAGTAAGTTACAATGCAGCGGGTGTCATATCTCATATAGCGTCGGACGGACCAGAGGCATGGACGATCGATAACCCTTGTAGGGAGCACGTACTCGCTCGGATGATGGCCGCTATCGACAGGTGGGACCTCTATTCGTTGCGGAATATCAATTACAGGTCGTTCGAACCGATCCTGTACCTAGTTAAGATCTACGATACTCCGGAATGCCAACGTTGGGCCGTGTGGGCTCTGGCAAATCTGACGAAAGTATATCGTAAGTATTTTTTGCTCTTATGGAAATAATTTACGGCCTCTTTTCTTAAATATTCGGAGGTACAGTGTATGCTGCGCATTTTCTTAAAACTTAATCTTTTAAAAAAATTATGCCTACGTCAATGAATTCCATTCAACAAGCATTATATGCTAACACTATTAGCAATGAAGTAATTTGAGCATAAATAAATATAGCAAAAATAAAGGAATAAATTCATAATTCCCTAGAAGACCGGAATACGAATAATTAATTATTACTTTAAACAGCACTAAAATAAAATTAATAAAATCCCAGGCACTAAATAAAATAACTTCAGAGCGAATGTGCGCATTATCTATGGCCACTCGATGCAAGGTCACCTTAAATGTGCTGCACTTTTCTTGTGATTATAAATGGAAAATATACTTTAAAGTCAAAAAACACCTTAAAAAAAACGACAATAAATAGTACAATAAAAAAAATGAAATATGCAAATCGCAACAATCAACTGGAAACGACAGTAGTAAACAAATATTTGAAATGACAAATTAAATCCCATGGTCGCAATATATTTTTCAAACAATGACAACCATTTATTTGTGTTCTATTTCAACACTCCTTTCTTACATTAAATGGATTATACACTGAAAACCACGAAACTTTGCAGTTACGTCATAGTCGGTTATGACGTATGCAGAGTCACAAACAAGTTCAGGTGCACCAACCATGTTTGCAATGAATTGTACGAAAATAACAATTGTCAAGTTTTATGAGGATATTATCATCTTCAATACATTTTCTTGGTTATATAAAATTCTAGTCAGTGATGCATTTAAAAAACAAATAATCATACTGACATTCACAAAAATGTCAGTATGATGTAAGTAAATGTCAACCAAGAGGATTATAAATAGTGAGCTTTTCTATTGACAATGGTTTTATAATAGTGTATTAATACATTTGTACTTACGGAAAGGAACTGAATAGGCTAAACTTATTATTAAATGTTTTCTTAACAAAAATTTTTATCACTAATAATATAGATCTCATATAAAAAAAAATATTTTTAAATCAAAATGTAGAAAATATTCAGACAAAAAAACATAAAAGTGTTTAGTCTAATGTACATTATCAATGATTCATTAAACGAAATATATCTTTATTTTATTTATGTATGTTTAGTCTGTGTCTTCACCCTCGTCTTCTGATCCACAGTTAACAGTCAGAACAAAGTCTTCTACGTTTGTTTCATATTCGTACGACTCTTTAATTATTTTGTCTGTATTGTTTATGCAATTTTCCCAGATGTCTGGTGTACAGCTGTCCACTTTTTTGCCCTATATCTAACACTTATCCATCGCCATAACCGTTTCGACCAATATGTTTATTATAATACCCTTTCGCATGTGTCCATATTAGGTTCAATAGGATTGAAATCGCAGTGATACGGAGAGTTTGTTAAAACTTTATCTCTATGTGCTCGAAGTAATTCGTTAATAACATAAACCTTCTCTTCTTTATGTCTCTTGGTTATTTCTAAAAGTTCACCCTTATTCATTGTACTTTCATAAGTAATATTATTATTATTATTTAGCCACGAAGTAATGTTCCTTTGGACCAATTTAGATTTGGTGACTTCTCAAGTGCATTCATCCAAACATACAGGCTGGCTGTACAACCAAATTCTATCAATTCGCATTCCACAGTTCGAAAATAGGCTTCAATCATGCACGTTTTTTTTTTTACACTGTATTTTAACACATGGGCTGAAAAGTCCCGGGCCTAACACATAGATGACGCTAGTTTTATTGCAGTCACCTTTCTCTCAGTTAGTACTAACCTTCAAAAGACAGCTGTTAAAATTTCATGATATTCTATTCATTAGTTTGTGAGTTATTGTGCTAAGAGTCACGCTACTTTTGTTATTTTCAAAACAATGGATCAAAAACAATTTCGTGTTTTAATTTTACACTGCTTCTTGATGGGAAAAAATACCGTTCAAGCGAAGCAATGGCTTGAAAAGTGTTATGGGAACTCCGCTCCATCAGAGACAACAATAAAACGTTGGTTTGGTGACTTCAAACGTGGTCGTAGATGATGCAGAACGCAGTGGACGCCCAAATGAGGCGGTAACACGAGAAAACATAAAAAAAGTCCACAAAATCGTTTTGAATGATCGAAAAGTGAAGTTGCGTGAGTTAGCTGACATCGTAAAGATATCAAAAGAACATATTGGCTTTATACTGCATGAGCATTTGACTATGAGAAACCTCTGTTGAAAGTGGGTGCCGCGTTTACTCACTGTTGACCAAAAACAAGAACGTGTTGATGATTCTGAGCAGTGTTTAGCCATGTTTAAACGTGACAAACCGGAATTTTTGCGTCGATATGTGACAATGGATGAAACATGGATCCATCACTTCACTCCGGAATCAAGACGATCGTCATCTGAGTGGACAGCAACTGGTGAACCTCGTCCAAAGCGCCCGAAAGCACAACAATCGGCTGGAAAGGTTATGGCCTCGGTATTTTGGGATGTGCGTGGTGTAATATTCATCGACTATCTTGAGAAAGGAAATACCATCAACAATGAATATTATATAGCGTTATTGGAGCGTTTGAAGGCTGAATTGGAAAGAAACGACCGCATATGGCAAAGAAAAAATGTTGTTTCATCAAGACAACGCACCGTGTCACAAGTCAATCAAAACAATGGCAAAACTACATGAATTGAACTTCGAATTGCTCCCACATCCACCGTATTCGCTAGATTTGGCTCCCAGCGACTACTGGCTGTTCGCAGACCTCAAAAAAATGCTCGCCGGTAAGAAATTTCGCACGAATGAAGAGGTTATCGCTGAAACTGAGGCCTATTTTGTGGCAAAAGATAAATCGTTCTATAAAAGTGGTTTTGAAATGTTAGAGCGGCGCTGGAATGATTGCGTTGCTCTTGATGGGGATTACGTTGATGAATAAAGCTAATTTTGAACCAAAAAAACCGTGTTTTCTGTGTTAGGCCCGGGACTTTTCAGCCCATGTGTTAAACCATATTTGAATTTATTCAAACTCGATGTCTTGCTTTCAGCAGTTCTAACACATTAATTGATGACAATCAATGTCACCGTCAAAATAATTTTCAAAATCGTTAAATTATAATACCTGGCTTGAGTTCAGACATATATTTTGTATTTCAATGCCATCTTCGTCCTAGAAACTTTATATCACGGTAGCTGTAGAAGCAATGGTGACATTTATTCGTTGCTGCTTCATGCTTTTTGTTTCTGTTACAGCCGAAAAATATTGTTCGGTGGTGAGGAGCGAAGGTGGCTTGGAATTACTGCAAGAGGTAATCGACCATCCCATGCCGCCGAATTGCGTTAAGGATCTAGCCGTCATCGTACTAGAGAATTGCAAGCAATACCACGAAAGAGACACTTTAGATACGGACACTCAGTTAGATGGTTAAGGCTAAGTTCTATGCTCGATGTGAAACGATGTATGTTTTAAAACAAATTTTCGTTACATCTATACAATATTTAAAAAAAAGACAAAGGAAAAATCGTAAATAACAGAGAAAGAGTATCGTGCTGTCTTATTCTAGAAATTGTTAAATGTATGTCCAAAATGTTTAAGAAATTGACTAGTATATATATATTTTTATCAAATCCGCTAAATTATTATTAATATTATTATTACTCGTATATAATTAATTATTGATTAATTAATTAATTAATTAGGTGGTTATTAAACACTTGACGACTCTAAGTTTATGTAGATCGTAAATGGTTCTTGTACATTGCAATGAATAATGTTGTATATTTATTACTCAATATATATTTTATTTTGTTTAATAACTAGATTAATTACGTACAATACGTATATCCGAAAATTTGAAAGGATATTGTGGGAGTTCACAGGTATAGCAGTAAACTCCACTCACACAAATAATTAATTATGCGGAACGCAGCGTTTCGAGACCACGTCGGCTCCCATTGTCAACCGTGTTACCGACTGAAAGTAAAAACTGTATCACACATGCAAATTATTTTCTACGCAGGCTCTAAAATTTCTAAACCATATGACTATTTACAATCTACTAGGTGGTCTCATGCCTTTTACGGGAAAGGATGGACCGAAAGCGAACCGTATCTTTAACAGGGCCTATGGTAATAAATCCATCGAACTCGAGTGTGCAATTGGGGGTGGTTCTCTGTTCAATAAGTTTCCGTTCTTTTTCATATATACCGTTTCGTACGCGTCTAATTCTCTATACGAGTTCACGTTTTTAAGTAGTGTCAGATTTCTTAAATCAATCTTATGTCCGAATTTTAGCATATGCTCTGCTACGCTTGATAGTTCAGGTTTGTCGAAACGATAGTGTCTAATATGTTCTTTGAACCTCGTTTCGATACTCCTTTTTGTTTGTCCAATATAAACTTTCTCACAATCATTGCATGCGGTTTGGTATATTCCAGACCTTTTTATCATCTCCGGTTTATCTTTCGGATAACTACTTAAAAACGTGAACTCGTATAGAGAATTAGACGCGTACGAAACGGTATATATGAAAAAGAACGGAAACTTATTGAACAGAGAACCACCCCCAATTGCACACTCGAGTTTGATGGATTTATTACCATAGGCCCTGTTAAAGATACGGTTCGCTTTCGGTCCATCCTTTCCCGTAAAAGGCATGAGACCACCTGGTAGATTGTAAATAGTCATATGGTTTAGAAATTTTAGAACCTGCGTAGAAAATAATTTGCATGTGTGATACAGTTTTTACTTTCAGTCGGTAACACGGTTGACAATGGAAGCCCACGTGCTCTCGAAACGCTGCGTTCCGCATAATTAATTAATTTGTGTGAGTGGAGTTTACTGCTATACCTGTGAATTGTACATCCACACAGTCCTTGCAATCGTCGTTTGATATTGTGGGAGAGTTGTTGAAATCAAATAGTGATTACGTAATTTTATTTTGGGCAAAAACTGACAAACAATTGTGCATAGATCTCGTAAGTTGCAAGACATTCAAGTTAAGAACAAATATTTTCCAGAACAGACAAAAAAATTGATACTTTTTTTTTGATTTATATAATTGCAATTCTTTTCACCCCAAAATTGCACTGCAGCTTTCCAAATGCGAATAAGAAAACTGTATAGGGTCTTGTACAAGTTGTTGTTTATTTCTATTAATATCCCGAATTGTATGTGTGTCATGCGCACGGTTATAGAATACTTTAAAAGACCTTACACATTGCCGGCGGAATTATTGAAACATCTACAACAAATTGCAGACTAAATAGTATCTCAGGCTTTCACGGCTGTTTGTCATAGTCGTAACGCTTGTTGGGTTCTGCCGTGTCATTAGGAGCTGAGGAGCATACTTAAAGCAGCAACAACGTGCACGAAGTCAGTACCTCTGAAAATGCGAACCGCAGTTCGCGAAACGTCTGGGACGAAAAAACTAGTGACACGGCGAAACCCGACAACCGTTACGACTACAAATTGCAGATTACTTACTTGGATACTTTAGAAGCTGAGAATACTTATGAAAGGCTTCTGTTTGTTGATTGAATTCTTTTAGATGTTTATAGTTTTGTACTTCAAGAAATCAACACAGAAGTGGGATAACTAAGCCAAATTTGTTAAAATTGGTCCACTGTTATTGTAGATACATACATTTTTATTATATTTTAAAAATGTGATTTTCCCAAGTTATTATACAGGACGCAATGAAACCATGTAGCCAAATTATATACGCGTGAAAATAAGATCTTTTTTTTATATGTAAATGTGTGTCCGAAAATTCACCACCTCCCAGCTAGAGGACTTCGAGTAGTTCAGGAAAAACCACACACACTTGTTACTACTTTTTATTTCTAGCTTTAACTCGAACGAATGTTCGAAATGTGAACTATTTGAGAAAGTGCATGCTTCCATTCTTCGTCTCATCGACTCTCGCATCCTTTTAAAAATGGATGTATTACGAATGGTTGTGAAAGCAACTTTAGTCAATAGTAAGCTAAATCTCTTTTTGTATAACCGTGGGCGGGGCTTTTAATTCCGAAGAGCAAACTCGAGCGAACTCGGCCAGTACGTCACCTATTGTGCACCCATGTGATTTTAATTCACTCGATCGGGTTGTACCTGAACAACAAAGTCCATAATCCGCTCGAGCGGTAATTTTCCTAACTTGGGTTCGTCAAGCTGAGCATCGCCAAGATGAACATGGCTTTTCCTGCAGACTGCCGGGCAGTCGGCAAGAAGGTGCACAGGAGTTTTCTCTGCTCTCTCACACATGAAAGAGAGATTACTAGCGGCATGTGATTATTCAGTGCGCAGTGTACAGTTAGGATCGCTGTGAGTGCTCTCAGTTTGGTCCTGCTCATAAGGACTGCCTTACGCAGTCTTTCCTCACTTGGATAAATTCAGAGAGATTTGTAGTGTCTCAAACCGTCTACGCCTTTCCAGTAGGATGACTGGTGACGAGCTCGGACTTCACATAGGTCTTATTACTGCCACATCTACTCCCACACGTCGGTTCAGGTCCTGAACATGGTCGTCCACTGGCATCTCTTGCTAGCAAGTCAACTACTTCATTCCATTTGATCTCCCTAGGCTTGGTACTCATCTCAGCGTAACGCTGCAATGTTCCGCCAGTTGTTGCGGCCCTCTATGCCACCCCAACACCATTTCGAAGTCAAACCTGACAGCTTGTAGCATCCTAAGAGCGACTTGGCGGTCCGATAAGATTTCCTCCGCTTCCAGATCATGCGCGTAGTCCATAGAGAGATGTCTGAATGGCAATTACTTCTGCTTGAAAGATGCAGTCGGAGATCCCTAGGCTAATGGCCTCGCCATCCGATTCTCCCTCTTCCCAAATTCCAATATCTGTACCATTCGAGGTTTTTCAGGCGTCCGCAAACCAACCTTTGTAGCATGTTCCATGTGTGATTTTCACGTCAGTTTGGAGTCCAAAATCACACCTAGATATTTAGCCTCTGTTGAAACAAGTACTTTGGAGCCGAAAATGGACGGACATCGGAGTTTGGGAAGTTACCTCCTCCAGGTGAACGGTATCATAGTCGTTTTACTAGAGTTAACATTTAACCCTTCTAATCTAAATCTTTAACGCAACGCTACAAATAAAAACCGAGGGAATCGGAAATCAGGCTAGCCATGAGACTGACTCTCTATCCAACGTTCTGGGTAAGAGTTATTCAAAAATTCGCGTCATCATGCATACGAAATAATGTTGCCCTGCAACTAGGGGGCATCTCATAACAGTACCAAATTGTTGTGCAGAAAATCTTAAAACGTGTCACCACTGAAAACACCTAGTATAAAAATAGTCCCAATAAATGATCACTAATGATGATTTCAGTGCGCGCATTTAACAAAAATTTTTGCTGATGCCTATATACCTTCAACAATTACACGTGGATTTTCATCTGACCAACATCTTATGGGTGTTGGAAAAGTTAGTA